>BQMI01000505.1:0-1200000 GCA_026005395.1 Asobara japonica
TGAGAGAGCATTACAATTTCGCAATGTTTCGCTCTCAGTTTTTAATTAATTAAGAGTATATCTATTACTTGTGAGGTAGGGACCGTATAAGCCAAACACTCAATCATAATAAACACCACCGGTCAAAACAATTTTCTAGAATATAAAATGATGGCTGAAAACTGATGTAAGAAATTCAATGTGCACAAGTCGGAAAAATTGCGAATGTAGGAAGGTCTCGATAGCTTCAGTATTTGTTTTGAGTCGGTGTCGTGCGGACGCATGTCTACCGCTCTCTGCGAAATATAAATTTCTAACGTACAGCGCTTATAGTACAGTGAAATTCTAAATCGAGTAAAAGTTTTGGCACAAAAGTGTCAAACTTAAAAAACCTCAAAATTCCCTTGGCTCCAAAAAGGAAAGCCAAAATGAGTCCTCCGATGGAAGACCCAAAAAAAACGAAAAAAGCCGTTACGAAACCTTCGACTAGCGCGAGTTCAGTTCCCGCTCGCCTCGCCAAACCCTCCGACACTTCTGATGGACCTCAAGAGGCTCCAAAACAAACCTCTGTCCCTCCATTAATCATCGAGAATGAAAAAATGGAGACAAAAAAATTAATCAATTTTCTGCAGAGCAACGCCACAGATAAAAATTTCAAGATGAAATTTAATGGAAGTACCACGATCGTCCATCTACGAACGCTCGAGGACTACAACAAAATCGCAAGTATCCTGAAAAGGCAAGATATTAATTTCTTCACTTTCGGTCTTAAAAGTGAGCGACCGAAAAAATATATTCTGAAAGGGCTTCCAAGCAGTTTTTCACAAGACGAAATTCAAGCCGAGTTATCAAAACACGGCATCAACGTACTTTCCGTTCGCCAGTTCGTGAAAGTAAACAAAGACAGAGACACCAAAGAAAACAGGCCATTACCGATCTTCGCTATCACGGTTGGCCCGGAAACAACCTTGAGCAGCTTCGCTGAAATCAAAACGATTTTCTACCACACGTATAAGGTAGAAAAATATGTAAAATCCCAGCAACCTACCCAATGCTTCAGGTGCCAGAGATTTGGCCACGCAAGCCAACATTGCAACCTGAATCTGAGATGCGTCAAGTGTGCGTCAAACCATGACGTAAAAGTCTGCACTTCCAAAACCCTGAAGTGTGCAAACTGCGGACTCGCCCACACAGCCAGCTATAGAGAGTGTTCCATGCGCCTAAAATTCATGGAAACTCAGAAAAAACGAGCTCAATCGGCCAGGCCCAACATAGCGCCATTGGAACTGCCCACTACACCTCACTCGGCCACGATCCAGAATCTGGAAAGGAACATCCAGTCCCTCCAGTCTCCTGCAGTCCCAGTGCCAATTCCGAGTTCTACTGCCAATACGTCCAGGCCCACCTACGCTTCCTTCTTCCCGACGGTGGAAACCTCGAGAAGGAATCTTATCGCACCCACTGCTGAACCTAGGACCATCCCAATGGAAACACATGTTCCCGAATCTCATTTAAGTAGAACTATAAACTATGTAATTACAGCAAAGCAAGTCCTTGACGATCTAACAACCCTTAGAATTCCCGAAATCCTTTCAGAGCTAAAAGAGATGAGCTCTAAACTCCAAACAGCCCTTACACCATTTGATAGGATCACAATCATCGCATCCTATGTCCACCTGTTCTTACCCTCCTCAAACACACCTACGATTCCCCAGCAAACATAATCAACATATTAGCAATTAATATTTTTGCGCTCAAACCTAATCTGGACGAGTTATTACACATCGTCCACAGAAATAACATCAAAATTTGTCTGATTTCAGAGACTAAGTTAAACAGCAAAACGAAGAAAATTAACTTCCCAGACTTCTCGCTGATCAGGGAAGACAGAACGGCCAAAGCAGGTGGTGGTGTTGCGGTGGCGATCCACAAAACCTTGTCACATAGAACTCTTCCGCATGATCTCCTGTCGCTCACCGAATACGTGGGAGTAGAGGTCCAAGTAAACAATAAAAAAACGAAGATCTACTCGATCTACAATCCACCGGATGTCTCAATAGATACAAACCTATTGAGGCACCTACTTTCCGATAGTACTCCAACAATTATTGTTGGAGACCTAAATGCGAAGGACACTGCTTGGACCTCTGCTAGGCCAAACGAATCAGGTAAGATTCTCTCAAATTTTTTGACGGAACAAAAAATTAATCTGCTCTTTCCAGACGTTCCCACACACTACCCTCATAATTCAAACACTCCTAGTACTATTGACCTTTTATTAACTAACAACATCTCTATCATTAAAAATTTCACCACACTTTCCGAATCCCCATCCGATCACCTACCATTGTTTTTCTCCCTATTTGGCCGACCGACCTCACCAGAATCACCAAAAATTTTAAACTACGCGAAAACCGACTGGAATAAATTCAAGGATACCTTAAATGATGAGATTTCTACACCAAACCCTACTTGTAACAACACTGAAGCAATAGATCAACACATAACACATTTCACCCAAGTCATTCAAACAGCCCTGGATTCCTCCACTCCCAAACGATCAACCAAATCCACCCACACTCCTATCCCACCCGAAATAGCCTCATTGATAAAGCTAAAAAATTACATTAGGTCAAGATGGCAAAAAACCCGAAATCGCTACCTTAAATCCGAACTCAATCAGCTGATAAAAGAAATCAGACTTAAATTAACCGAATGGAAACAATCATCTTGGGACAACAAACTCAGAAATATAAACTTAAAAGATCACTCTATTTGGCGCGTAGCAAAATATTTTAATAACACCGCTAAAACAAAAATCCCCACACTAAAGTCAAACAACACACTCCACACAGAAGACCACGACAAGGCGAATACACTCTGCATACACTATGCAGCAATACACGAAATATCGGCCTCCCGAGGCAACAAATCTTTTGAACAACAAGTCACAGGTCATGTGAGAAAAACTATCCTCAAAGCCCGCATCGAAACTCCCATGAACTCCCTGACGAATCCCCGTGAAATCACTTCCGCTATCAAAAAATTAAAAAATAAATCTGCCCCGGGTGTGGATAATATTCCCAATATAGCACTAAAAAACCTCCCAATTAAAGCAATAAGTTTACTAACAAAGATATACAATGCATGCCTCCTCAGACAATATTTCCCGGAACTCTGGAAAGGAGCGGTGGTCATTCCGATTCTAAAGCCCGGTAAGCCCCCTTCGCATCCGGTGAGCTATAGGCCTATTAGCCTCCTACCGGTATTGGCTAAACTCTTTGAGCGAATAATTTTAGCTCGTCTCAAAAAACCCATAGAAGAGTTACAACTAATGCCTATCAATCAATTTGGTTTTCGATCAGAACACTCGACCTGCCACCAGCTGGTTAGAATTACAAATGATATAAAATCCGCGAAAGACCGGAAAGAAGATACCGTTCTTCTTCTCCTGGACAGCGAGAAGGCCTTTGATTCTGTTTGGCCCACAGGCCTTATATACAAACTCGAAGGATTAAATGTCCCTAAATATATATGTAAAATTTTATTATCATATCTCTCAAATAGATATATCCGAGTTCGAGTCGAAACGTCGCTTTCGGATAAAATAGAAATTGTCGCGGGAGTCCCACAAGGGTCTATTCTCTCGCCTGTTTTATTCAACTTGTACATTGCTTCTGTTTTTAGCAGAATTCCGAGAAATGTATCCATTGCAGGCTATGCTGATGACATTGCTTTGTACTCAGCTAGCAAATCGATCAACAAAGCTATTAGAAGAATAGAAAATGCTGCTTCTCTCACAATCAGTGAATTAACGAAATGGAAAATTCAAGTGAATGCTGCTAAAACAGAAGCAATCTTATTTACTAGCTCCAAGGCCAAGCCGACTTTAACTATTCGTAGCGATAAGATCACACCAACCGACTCTGTAAAGTATTTAGGCTTACACATCGATTCCAAACTCCTGTGGAAAAAGCATATATCTGAAATCAAGGTCAAGACTAAAGTTATCCTAGTAAGATTGTATAATTTGCTAAAATCACCCGCGCTCAGTCAATCCCTCAAACTTACTCTCTACAAAGGGTTAATTAGGCCCATTATCACCTATGGTTGTCCTGCTTGGCACAATGCAGCGAAAATGCACTTGAATCATCTTCAAGTGATTCAAAATAAATTCCTACGAATAATAGGAAATTTTAAAAGAAGAACGACTATTGTGGAAATACACGAAACGCTCGGCATGACAACCATAGGCGAATTTATCGATAGAATAAATGAGACATTTAAATTCAAGCTACAATCCCATCCTAATCCCCAGCTCCAAAACATCAATATTGACATAAAATCCAATTGGTCCCGCTGACCACCTGTTTTGTCCCACCTTTCCATATATCCTTTTCTCTCCTGCCCCTCATGCACCCATTACTTGTAAGGTTTTTTAGAAGTTATTTTTCCTTATATCGAGTCATCATGTAAATAATCACAAATATCTGTAATAATGAAAAATTAGTTTACACTTCTTTCAAATTAGATATAAAGCCAACGGCTGGTGATCTAGAACGTAGCACTTAAGATATTAATACTGTATATAGTATGTATATATGACAAATGTTAATAAACAATTTTCAAGTCAAGTCAAGTCTCGATAGCTTAGCGGTCCAAAGCAACCACCCGGATAGTGGGAAGACCCGGGTTCGAATCCCGGTCGATCGCTTCGAGCATTCCTTTTTTCTGATTTGTGCAGATTGGATTTTTTCATATAAGTATTAATTAATTGAAAATTTTTCAATTCATTAAAAACTGAGAGCGAAACATTGCGAAATTGTAATGCTCTCTCAGGAATAGATATACTCTTAAAGTATATCTATATATGATAAAATCCTCATACTTGTGAGGTAGGGACCGTATACGCCAAACACTCAATCATAATAAGGTCCCAATGTTAACTTTGGCCAAAATCGAAAAAAATTAATTTGACTTTTTCGACCCAAATTCGACGGGAATGTCAGGACGAAATTTCATTTTTTAGGAATGCCTATTACTCTGAAAAATGAAAGTGTTGGGCCGAAGTATATTTTTCCCTCTGTTGGATTTCGGGGTGATTACAATAACTTCCCTATCGCGAAGTCAAAAAAAATCATAATTCTTAATTTGCAGTAGTCAGATAAGCAATACAATTTGTTAATAACAATTACTTATGGGTTTTGGCAAGATAGTCATGGAACATC
This sequence comes from Asobara japonica, assembly GCA_026005395.1. Lineage (NCBI taxonomy): Eukaryota > Metazoa > Arthropoda > Insecta > Hymenoptera > Braconidae > Asobara > Asobara japonica. The sequence goes on from BQMI01000505.1 coordinate 5,208, forward strand.
AACCATGTATTTTTACGTGTGCAACGACTTGCATTCAACCCTTTGTTTCCTATTTCGAATCGTTCTTGCGATAGAGCGATCTAAACAGTTGAATTTCTTAATAACAATTAACTATCAGTCGTAGCAAACAAAGTTATTAAACATGAAATATATATTTTTGTGTGTAGACCAACTTTCATTGACTAATTTGTTTCGTATCTCTAACCGCTCTCACGATGCAGAGATATAAACAATCTATTTTGTTAATAACAATTAACTACGAGTGTTAGCCAAAAAAGTCCCGAAACATCAAATGCGTATTTTTACGTATTCCATGCCTTTTGTTAGACACTTTATTTCGTATTTCCAACCGTTCTTGCTATCGAGCGATCTAAACACTGGATTTCATTAATAACAATTAACTATCGGTGTTAGCAAAAAGAGTTATACCACATCAAATATGTTTTTTTTGTGTGTGGAACAACTTTCATTAAATAATTTGTTTCGTGTTTTTATATGTTTTCACGATGCAACGATATAAACTATTCAATTTATTAATAGCTGAAAAACCGCTGGGTCGATTATATTGAAAATGAAGTTGGGCGGAAACCCTTCGAATGAGTATATGAAAACTCAAATCGGATAATTTGTTCAAGAGAAATCGTTCGACCAAATTTTGCTCACATACACACACACACACACACACACACACACATCGCGCTAAAAATGGTCAAACACGTTTCTAAGGGTCATCAAACGGGGAGATCAGGTAAAACTTCCGCTTTCGATTTTCGGACCCAAAACAATAACTTCTCTAAAGATCGGAAAGTTAAAAAGTTGTTCCCCATATAAAATAATGTATTTTATGTAGAAGGACTTTTTCAATAATTTGCATAATTAAGGAGGTATGACCGTCTCAACAATTATGTTTGTAATGAGTGAACGAATGAACTCAGCGCTGTCATGACGGTCCCAATCGAAGCGTTTCGGTGCAAAATCGAGCGGCTCACACTTTGGATGGGAATCGTGCCGTATATGCAATGTTATTGACAATTGTAATTGTTTATACTGTTCCACTGGGTCAAATATTAAAGCTATAGGGAAACTTCTCAAAAGAAAATTATTCCTGATATCAAAACACATCTTTTATGTGCAATGACTTTTTTCCATACTTTGCATAATGAAGGATGTATGGTTGTCTGAGCAATTTGAAATACGGGAACAATACATATCAACAGGGTTGTTCCTTATACAAAAATGCCTATTCAATACGACTTTTTAACTTCCCGATAGGTGAACTTATTGTTTTGCCCCCGAAAATAAAAAATCGATTTTCCATCAGATCTCCACGTTTCATGGTATTTCTGGCCATTCTAGCCTATTGAAAACAAAAGGTGCGTATTTGTGTGTGTGTGTGTGTGTGTGTGCGTGTGTGACGATGTATGTATATGGTCAAAATTGTTGTTCAACGATTTCTTGTGAACGAATCATTCGATCGAAGATGTTGATGACTCAAATGGAAGGGTTTCATGTAACTTAGACCAGATTAGATTTTAGATGGGATTGGTCCAGGATATATATTGTTATTAATCATTTCAATTGTTTATAATGTACCACTCCATGAACTATTAGAGTTAGCGTAAAATTGATATGAGAAAAGTTGTTCCCCATACAAAAATATTATTACTTATTACTTATTACTCCCACTCAAGTGCCCCGCATAAGTCGCATCGTCATGCTCATCATACGTTTACTCAAATATTCATAATTATCTGGTTCATAAATGAGTCAGTTTAGAATTGTCAAATCTGCAGCTGTTTATTATATCACATGGATGAACCAGGGTATATTGCAAAAGAATAAATTTAGTACGCTGCGCTGAAATACCAAATCGGGAAGTTTTGTTTGTGCCCCGTATGGGGCACACACATTTGCACACCACTAGTTTTTTATCACTTTTTTCCGCATAACCGTCACAATTAAGGAGGTATGACGCGTTTAATCCTCGAGCGTTCGCACCCCTATTGGCGTCTCACTCCCACTCCAGTGACGCGCATAAGTCTCGTCCTCGAACACACCATGCGCCTACTCAAACGTGCATAATTATCTGCCTGATAAATGGAATGGTTTAAAATTCGCAAATCTGCAAGTTTTCGTTGTGAACCTCACAGGTCACATTGATTTATCCACGCTAGTATTTTTCTGTAAAATCTGTTTATAAACGATTAATTGACGTATCGGAAAATATGGGAGTGGCAAACGAACATTACAAATCGGGCAGTTTTGTTTGTATTCCCAACGGGGACCCACGCACTTTTGTCCCACTAGTTACATTTTTGACTCGATCACCAATCTTCTGAGTTTGCTATTCAGTAGAAACTGACTGTTCACCCTGGCGCCAATTCTTCGCATTATAATATAGTGCTAAAACTTGTTGGCTTGCCAATGACGTATTATTAATGAGCCCCCATAATTACTCTATATGCACTGGCGATAATGAATCACAATCAGCTATTACGGCGTGATGTCGCTACTTTGAGCATGGACCTAATGAAAGAGACAGGATTGGATGACGCATTGTGTTTTGTTTTCCCCTCCATCCATTTCCTTCGTTTTTATATTTTCTGGACTTTTCCCTCGAATTATCTGGTATACCGAGTCCTTTGTGGCTGTTCAATGGTAGTCTACCTTCAGATCTAAAGTAACAACATTGATTTATTTCTAGGTCTTTGTGTTATTTTCATTCTCTCTGTATGTATCCAGTCAATTGGCGGTGTCATCGACAGGCAACTATTTCATTTTCGCATTCTCTTTTTATTTTTTATTTTTTACATTGAAAGAGCCCAAGCTGACCTCAAAGAAAGTCATTTTCAGGGGTTTGCCATGAGAGACAACGATATTGTATGGCAAATTGATTATCGGTTCTTGATAATTGGGGTAAAGGACATATTTCGTTCACAAAACGACTGTTTGAACGGATGAATTTGCACTCGGAGAAAAAACCACAATGTTGCTTAGAAGCGCTTCATTCGAAAAAGTTTGTAATAGTTCCAAGTCCCTAAATTTTGACTATATATATTTGTCCAGATCATTTTTAGAGACGATTCACATTTGAAGATTTTCGAAAAGAGTCGTTCTGAAGTAGCACTTACAGAATGAAAAAAAACTCGAGACAAGACGAGACAATACGAGATTGGATTGCATTGTCGACCTTCGAGACGAGACGAGATAATTGGTTTTATAGTTTAGATACAAAACGAGAGAGTTGAAATTCTTTCTTCTTGGAGGGGGGGGGGGCACCCACCTCAGATTACCATGGGTGGTCTTCACCACCCTCACCACCAGTGACAGGTAGCAGGGCGGATACACAAAACGAACGCACGAACACGAGCAACATGGTTCTCAAGGTAGATACGAGGTTAGCCTCTATGCAAAGTCGAATTGTCTTGTTCGGGTACAAGACAATCACTTACCTTATTTTCTTTCACGATTTTCAGTATGTCGTTGAAAGTGTCACACATAATTCTCAAGAGTATTATAAAAAAACGTTGGATTTCTTAAATTCCTTCCACAAATTTCATTGCAGTCGCTATCCAATTTAATGAAAATAATGAGCAAGGGTGCTGCAAATTACAAAGGTGTTTTTTTTTATCCTAGAAAAATCCTGAATTTTTTTTACTCGCATGGAGATGATACATCGAGAGATGAATGAAATCCCGGATTTTTCAGCGGCAATTACGCTTGGATGTGATGCACTTCACGATGGCTAAAGTTCGCGGAAGGTGTAGGAGCCCAGTACAGACAACCTTATGCGTGTGAAAGAAGTTTACAGGGGTCTAGGTGGATACTTAATGCGGTAGTGTGGAAAACGAAAAGCACAGAGGGGTAAACACAGAGGGTGGCTCGGGGGGGGGGGGGGGGGGAATTTCCTAGACTCGACCCGTTTTAATGAGGTGAAACTCCACTGAAAGATGAAGTACTATTTCACATAGAGCAGATTCAAAGTTTAGACTGCTGTTTTTTTTCTGTTCAACTCTCACAGTTTGAGTGACGCATCGAGAAGGGCAGGCAAATAATATGGTAATCCTGGGTTAGTTTCCACCAAGTTGGTGTTCTGTTTTCAGTCAGTATTTCACTGGCCATTACGACTTTTTTTTCGTAGGTAGGGTAGCTATCTACTCAATCGATTATTGACTGCCTGAATTGACATGGGAAGATCATAGTCTGTCGACTGTAATTCCATTGAAGACTAAATTGGAACAAACGGGATGTGGGTTTAACCCTCTATGGGTTGAACCAATAACTTCCCGATCGTTCCCCCGTATATATTATATACAAAATTTCGGTTTCTCTCTCAAATTGTGAACGTTTTAAACTTTTGAAAATTACCAAATATGACAAAGTTTATAATCCTTAAAATGTAAGAAGATTTTTGAAAAATATAACCTTTCTTGCGATAGAGTTAGACAAACACCTCAATTTGTGAAAATTACGGGTGTTAACATAAAAAGTCATAAAAAATGAAATGTGTATTTATACGTGTGAACTTTCATTCAACGCCTCATTTCGTACCTCTCATTGTTGTCGTGATAGAGCGAAATAAACCATTAACAAAAAGATTCAGAAAACATCCACTGTGTATTTTTTTGGTATCACTTTCTTTCGTATCCCTGACCGTTCTCACGATAGAGCGCTATAAAAAATCCATTGAGTCAATAACAATTAACTATGAATGTTGGCAAAAAAAGACATGAAACATCAAATGTGCATTGTTATATGTGGAACGACTTTCATTGGACACTTTGTTTCGTATCTCTAATTGTTCTCACGATAGAGCGATATAAACAATACATTTTGTTCATAACAATTAACTATGGGTATTGGCAAAGAAAGTCATAAAACATCAAATGTGTATTTTTATATGTGGAACGACTTTCATTAAACACTTTATTTCGTATCTCTAATCGTTCTTGCGATAAAGCAATCTAAACAATTGAATTGGTTAATAACAATTAACTAGTGGTGTTAGCAAAAAAAGTTATAAAACACGAAATATGTATTTTTGTGTGTGCAATAACTTTTATTTAATATTTTGTTTTATATCCTTAACCGTTCTCACGATGCAACTATATGAACAATTCAATTTGTTAATAACTAAAAAACAGTGGGGTTGATTATGCTCAAAATCTAATCAGGTCTAAGTTACGCGGAAACCTGTAGAATGAGTATAAGAAAGTCCAAATTGGATAATTCGTTCAAGAGAAATCGTTCGCCAAAATTTTGCTCACACACACACACACACACAGACAAACATCTTGCTCAAAATGGTCAGAAATGTTTCTAAGGGCCATGAAACGTGGAGATCAGGTGACATTTCCGATTTTCATTTTCGAACCCATATCAATAACTCTCCTCAAGATCTGGAAGTGAAAAAGAACATTTGCGCGGAAATTATACATCCGAAAGTTTTGCTTAAGGAATTTTTTTTTATTGAGTAAAATTGTGTCCGCGTAACGTATGTTCGGTCACCTTTATTTAATGCCCACAAGCATTAGTGCATTGCCTGCTCTTTTCCCCGTCTTCTTTTCTCGTGACTTTTTAATGATTTTTTACATGAATGTTTTGGTGGAAAATTCGGTCAAGTCAGTAAATAGAATTTTTTCTTCAACTCGAGCGGCTCATGACCTCATTTTAATTGATTCACTTGTACAATGTACGACTTGTGCGTTCCCCGCCTTGTTTGTACGCTTACATACTAGAGAAACAATGGGGTACTAGGATGATTGCTTCAACAATCCCACTGGGCACATGAAAAGAGATTTGTGGGGTATTTATATGATTATCCCCGGAAAACCAAAGCCGTACTACTCTAGCTACCACTGCCATGCCAGCTCCACGATCCTAATCGACTTGTCGGGATGGAGTCAGTGAGGTGCTCTCCGTTTGTTGGAGATTATCATTGCCATACGTTTATTGGTAACGGCAGGCCAACCGAAAATGACCTTCTTCCTTAATTTAATATCGTATTTTAACTATTTTTAAACTTTCAAAAAACTCTGAACTTCGAAACTTTTTTAATCTTTAAAAATCTGCAAATTTATCTGACATTTGCAAATTCCAAAATTTCCGAATATTTCTAACTTTCTGAATTTGCCAAAAACATGTTTTACATAAATTGCCGAGTATTTACCAGAAAAAATTTCGTCTGTTTGACTTCTGCTTCATTGTCTCACTTTTTTCCCTATTCTCCGAAAACATTCTGTTCAACGTAAACTAATTCACAATAGCAAAATAGCATATATTTTCCTGTAACTGCAGCTTCTTCCCAATATATTCCGTCAGTCCGAGAGGGAAATATCCGGGCTGTTTATATTCCCAACCCGTGAATCTCGGGGTATTTGCGAAGGTAAATTTTTTTTACTCTAGCTTTTGTGCGAGCAATAAGAAAGAGACGAGAAATGAGAATGCGCAAGAATGTTGGGGTAGGAGCTGAGTCGGTGGGTTGGGGGGGGGGGGGGGTGAGTGTTGGATAGACTGTAAGGGAGTAGGTAGCCGCGGATTGAAGACACGTGCCGTGCAATATTTTCTCGTGTAGGCTGGATGCCGAATGTACTCCCCAAAGTGTGAGAAAAAGATGGAGAATTGAGGAGAGAGGGGTGACGAGACAAAGCGAGAGGTGTGATTCGAGTAGTATAGGCGAGAGTTTCGGCAGACCCGCGGAATTTACAGGCGTCTGGCTGATGGGGTTCCCTCGGTACCTTCGCCGAATATTTTTACAAGGCTTCCGAGTCTTTTTCGCCTTCTGTGCGAACGGAAAGAAACGTCGAAAAATCGATAATGGCTATACTCGAATTACGCATTCATTTTCGCACATTTATGTTTGTCCTTTAAGTGTTTGACGCGTAAATCCTGTAAAAATAAAATGAGATGATTATGATTCGATACAATACGAGAGAGATCTCTTGAGAAGGATTAGATAAATAAAACGTTTTAAACCAATCAATTTCACTTACGAACTAATGATTTTTTCGTAAATGTGGAGATACTTCTTTTTAAAAGATAAAACAGCTTTATAATATATTTAAACTAGCTTTTACTAACATTAACCGACACGTCAAAAATCGTCTAGTCCATCAGGCGAGGACTTCGTTTATCTTCTATTGTTGAACTACAATTACCGCCTCCTCATCCCACCCTCATCCCTTAAATACTCATGCCTTACCTCCCACTGCCCTTCCCTCACTATCATTCTTTGGGCCTTCTTGGCCATTTCCCAAAGTGTGGCAGCGTGAGTCAGGTAGGTCGTGCGTCACGGATGAGGGTGCTTCGGGGTCTGGGCACTAAAGCAATAAAACCCTTATACCTAGAAAACCTAATCCTACCACAACAAATATGTACAATTAACATTCATCCGCTGCCACTCAAAATATTTACACCTAACAATAATGACGCATACTTTCCCACCCAGACGAAATATCTGAAAACGTATTTCCCCACAGCCGAGACATACTCAAAATTACAGTTTTACGCTACTACATAAATTTATGGTTATCCTAAGAAATAATAATTGACAATAATAAACAAATTAAAGAATTAGGAGAAATGGAGAAATCCACGCACATACATCAGTAAGTTAACGATGGGGCCCGTTGAGCGTCACACGCACATGCTGTTTAAACAGATTTCAATGATTCCAGAAATTTCGGAGGCGGTATCTCAAAAAATTGAGAATCGACTGAGTAGGATGATTTCTGTGAATAATTTAAGATATTCCGTGAGAAGGGCTGGGAGTTCCACTATGATTAAATGTTTTACGCTACGAGGGATTCTAACCATTTTCATTTGCCAAATGGAAATCAACTTTTGCATCGATGCAGAATTCCAAGTGTTCCTCATATTCTTCAATTTGAATCATTCCGTTATCGGATACTTGTAAATTAATGTAAGATTACTGATTCATAACTTGTTTAATGTGACTTGTCATCGTTTGGTAGATTTCGAAATAACTTATATGGTATAAGTTTAGTACGATAGTTTCAGTGTTTCTTTTCATTAAGGATAGATACCCCACAGACATATCCACAAGCATCTTTGGGTATTTTTCATTAGGATTACCCATATAAATTGCTATAGAATCATTTTCGTTAGAATTTCCTACTGGAATCCTCTAGGACTTGGATGGTTGCATATTTCGGCTTCGTTTCGATCTGCATCCCGTATCTTCGACAAGGAAGTTTTTCAGATCTTTTCACGAAAAGTACTATTTACTGCTCAATAAGATTGAACATAAGTTGAACGTGTAAAAAAATGTATAGGATTGAATATGTTTCTTTCAATGTTCATTCACTGACTGTTTTAATTGGCGACCTCAGTGGATTGATAGGGCATTCAAATATGAATCGTTTCAATTTCAATACAACCATTTGAGATTGAAAAGAATCACATATTTACGGTGGCACACCATGCGAAGAGTGGATGTCATTGTTGAGTTCGAGATTAAACCCGTGTGTGAGTGAATTGTGAATCCGGACCGAATTGAATTTTTGGAAACAGTAAAGTACATTGTAAAGTTCGCCCCACTATTTCTCCGCAAATAACTGCAGTTGGGATTTTGGGTGAATTGTAGATGTCGCAAATACAATACTATAAAATGATAATTCTCTCAAAACTTTGTGTGTGCATGTGTGTGGGCCACTCGGGGCATAAACAAAACTTCCCGATTTGCTAAAAACCTACTAAATTTATTCTTCTCCAATATATTACGATTAATCGGTGTCACCCCTGTTATTATCATAACGAAAACATGCCTGTTTGAGAATTCCAAACTGACTCATTTATGAAGCAGATAATTATGAATACTTGAGTAGACGCATGGTGAGCATGAGGATGAGACTTATGCGTGTTACTTGAGTCAGAGTGAGACGCCAATAAGGATGCCGCTGCAAAACAAAAACTTTAATTTTTTTACTCAGTGGAACAGTATAAACAATTGCAATTGCTAATAACATTGCATATACTGCACAAATGCCATACAAAATGTGATCCGCTCGATTTTGCATGAAAACGCTCCGATTGGGACAGTCATGACAGCGCTGGGTCCATTCGTTCACTTATTACATAGATAATTGTGGAGACTGCTATACCTCCTTCATTATGCAAATTGTCGAAAAAAGGTATTCCACGTGAAATACGTATTTTTACATGACAAACAACTTTTCTTATATGAATTTTGCGCTAACTCTAATAGTTTATGCAGTAGAACATTATAAATAATTGACATTGATAATAACAATATAAGTACTAGACAGCTTTCACTAAAAAATTAATCAGTTATGAAATCTGCTTATATTTTTCAACTGTGATATTGAGTACCTGGATTACAACATTTTTGTGTGAATGCACGTTCTTCATCACTATTTTCGATTTTTGGTCAACATGAATTTCTCAAAAAGAGGGGAACTACTCGATGGATTCGATCAAAAATCTAATCAGCTCTAAGTTACACTGAGACACAACGATTGAAAAAAAAAATTAATCGAATCGCACGATCCGTTTCCGAGAAAACGTAAACGAAAAATTTGGCCACATACCGACGAACACATACACACACACATACAGACACTTCTCTGAAATCACTTCAGGATGATGCAAAACGTCGAGAAACGTGAAAATTTCATCGATCTGGCACTTTCCATTTTCGGGGTCATTACAATAACTTCGCTAGATCGGGAAGTTAATAATGATCAATAGTCGAATTCGCGTAACTAATATACAAATTGCTTTCTTATTCACTTCAACCTTAACATTGGTAGCTTTTAAGAACAGGTCTATGGCCATCAGTGCTCGCTTATTCGATGGGGTGGGGGAAACCTGGACGTTGTACGGTGAAACATAGTGTCACGCGGAATTTTTGTGAATAGTTTACGACGCTTGTCCATCTTTGTTAAAGACCTTTTCATGCTACGGTGATTTGCTCTAGCACGATTAATTCACCTCATGGTTCTTCTCGAGAGTTGGCTTCTAATACCATTGGAAGTACGCATTGCCGACCTCTTGTTATTCTATATCATACCTGCATCAATCAATTTTTTGTTCAGGGATAGCATATGACTCATTCTTACATGTTGCTGAAAAATCTGTAAATGGAATTCTATAGGTTTCGTTTCGTCGGATATTCGTGCCTTCATTTGACAACCGCTCTACCTCCTCATTTTCCTCGTCACCTCTATATGATAGTACCCATTGAAATGTACTATCATTGCTTTTGGTCGATAATAACTCTTTGGCATCGAAAATATAAATAGTAGCTCTAATGTTGAATATGGGAGAAGATAAATGTTTCAATACGCTCAGAGAATCTGATGGGAATGGGGAAGTTATGGTGTCGATTTTCCATGCTATTTTGATTGCTTTATGAAGCGCCAAGTCATGAAAATAGACGCGCTACTATCGATTCCAATTTTACTATTGCTTTGAAATTCTGGATAGCGGCAAACACAACTGAGTGAATAGCTTAGTGTTTGCTGTTTGCTGCCATCTGGGAAGACACGAATATTGTTTTCGTGGTAGTTATCAATAATAACGTCAGGAGCATACCCTATGAATGCAGGTGACCGTGCCAGTTCACCCTTTTCTTTATCAAGGGTAGCTATATCTATTACGTTTACAATAATATAATTCTGTAGAATTCTTTTTTGGTTGTAATAGTTGGAACGCTTCTGTATTGCAACTTGAATACTCGACTTTAGTAGGTATAGGATGTGAAAGTATCGCTAGGAATTTTTCAAATATGCGCTTTTCAGGCTCTAAATGCTTAGCGTTAATTGGCGAGCTCTGTCATAACTGATAAGGACTGAGAGATGTACATTCTTATACACACTTCTGTGAAAAAAATCGGTATAAGATTATGACGGAACATTCAGTATTTTATACACCTCGATTTATGAAATGCATGCTTATGCTTTGGAAACGCAACTTATTAAGAGACTCACATTTGAGACTATTTATTGCAGTTGAATAATTAGAAGCGCAGTGAGTTGAATATGAGAATAAAAGCAATAGAAGAAATTTTGATGAAAAAAGGGAATTCGGTCCCCCATTCGAAATATCCCATTAAGTATTTTCAACATTGAATAATTTATCAATTGGATCACTTGAAATTCGCTAACGTAGATGTTTACTGGATATTTTGCCTTGGGTATTTAGACCGGATACCAATCTATTATATGGACGTAATATGTGAAATATATTTACATTTCAAGATGACAATAAGTTATTGTAAACAAAATGTAGAGAATTAAGTTCTGAGGTAATGCCTCGGCAATCACCTTACAAAGCTATTTGGGAAATTTTATTGTGGGGAAGATTTTTAAAATACATAAGCAAGCATTATATTTTTATGTGAAAGAGATTTGGGGTTCATTTGCTTTTTTTCTCGCAATTTTCGGTCATTTTCAGATGATAGTGTAGGCAGTCTCGGTTTATGTACATGGATTAGATGCTCTATATGAGGAAAGGAAACTCGAAATAGCTTCACTTTCTACCCCTCTCTTTTATCCCTTTCTTCAGAATGAGTAGATAAAGCGCTCGGAAAATATTTCCCTCCCTCGTTGAGTTGATAAGCCCAACGACGACGGTCGTAGCCTACGTGATATGGGAAATAATAGAGCTGCCCGCTTTACCTTTGCTTCTCAATTTTCGTCTTATTTTATTTTTATTTCATTCCTTTATGTTTCGTGTGTTTTTCCTTATATACTCCACTGCGTTTTGCACAGACGAGTGAATTTATTGGGTCATTACTTCGGTAGCATAGAAATCACAGAAATTTACATGAGTATCTGGAGCCACGGTTGTTTAGCTTCTTTTATACTTTCTTTTGGAAATTAAAAATATCACTTGGCATATTTATTTCCGGCGCCGGTTGAGCTTACTCGACAATGGGAATTTCTATGCGGAATTAAAAAGACAAATAGATGAAACTCACTCGTTTGTTTGGGGAAGTATATTTTGTCGGTTGTCGATAAAGGAGTTCGGTTCAATTAAAAGTCAAAATTAGTTTGATAATATGAATTTCTGAATGGATTTGAAAATTCAAATGAGATTGATAATATTGATTTTTGAAATGGATTCCAGAATCCAAATGGAGTTTGATAATCTGGATTTGAAATTTCGGGATTAACATTTTTTTTATATTTTAGGTTCATTTATTTATCGCTATTTCTGTGCTATTGTATGAACATTGTCAACGTTCGGAAGGTGGAAAAAAATGAGTATTGACTTATTGTCTGGAGATGTTACAATCTTCAAAATTTGAATGTTTTTAATGTTCAAAACTTTGCAATTATCTCATTCACCCATTAAAATTGGCAAAAAAATTAAATTGCAATATTCAATTTGAAATGTTGCAACTTGAAAACTTGTTTTATTGCTGCGCATAAATGGTGTTTTAACGTTAAAATGTTAAGCTTTTGAAATCCGTGAAAGTGCAATATTGCGATTTGCAAATTAGGAAGTTTTGGGTGGCGGAGGCTTGAAAATTTTGAAATTTCATCATTTTGTAATTACCTAATTGTCAATTTTCCAATCTTCAATGTGTTGTCAAAGAAATATTTAAATTGCGTTTTGAAGCTCTGAAGTGTCGTAATTTCGGTTACACTTTTTTACTGCATTTTTTGTAATATAACCCGAATGTACTGGTACGACATGCTTAGAAGCGCTTAGGACTTTTATGCGACTCATGTGCCTTTCATATTATTGTTTTCGGCTTGCGAGGGCTGGTTTCCTTGTTGCGTCTTATCATCCCCCCCCCCCCATCCGCGCTGCTAATGGTCTACTCTTGTAATGAAGAGAGGTTTTGGGTGTCTACATAAGTAATACTTCTACACAGTTTTCAACGGAGCAACTAAGACTTGTAAAGGCTTACGTTTTACAATATAATATTGATAATGCTTTCGAAATTAAGGCGCGACTTCATGATTACGTTGATTCAAAATGTGCTCCCGATCACGTGATAGCTATTTGTGTTATATGGCCGATAAACGGCGGTTTGCGAGGAGTGTGAGTTTCACGACGAGGTGGCGGTGCGTCACTGACTTACCGACACCGACTGGTGCAAACTCACACGACTCGCAAACCAACGTTATCGGCCGAATAACACAGGCTATTTTTTGTCACGTATGCCTGACTAGGGGGCGGCGTGGGCGCGCGATGGGGGGGGGGCGAAGCCCCCCCACCTCAAAAAAACAAGACATGAAAATAAAAATAAAAATCATCATCTGGAGCCTGCGCTCTGCACGAAACGCTTAATATCATTAAATCATTAAATTGCATCATCGAGCTATTCACACTGAACAAGTCCCGAACTATGACGAGATGTTAGATGGATGCCGTAGCGTGCCTGAGAGATCAGTGGCGCTGTACGGTGGCCGTATTGTATACTATGCCGTATAGCGTTACGTGAGTCGTTGCAGTTCTTCCATGGTTCTGTCAAGCCATGGTCCGATAAATGTTGAAAAAAGGACTAGGCCTCACTTCTGCGCGGGATCGGTGACCATATGCGATAACTACGATTTATCGACCGAAAAAGAGTCCCCAGAGCGCCACTTATCAGGCATCAGTGACGAAAAAACCATTTAGATTGACGTTTACCGCTATTTCATAATCGATCAATTAATTCAAAAAATCCAGTATTAGTAACTTCCCGATTTTCCGCACGGAAAGAAAAAGAACATAATTATTAGACCCCTGGTGACTAATCTGAGGACGAAATTTCCGTGAGTCGAAAAATTAGACTCCTATAGTCTAAAATTTAGTCGCATTCGGCCGACTTTTTCTGTTGTTTCGGGATAGTTTTCATACTCACTGGGATGAATTTTTGGACTCACGGAAATTTCGTCTTCAGATTAGTCACAAGGGGTCTAATAATTATGTTTTTTTTCTTTCCGTGCGGTTATATTGTATTGTCAAAACGTGAGTGACAGAAATATATCTTCAAATTTTTACCCTGATGAATAAATGACATTTTCTAAATGTGTGAATAATTTATTATCATCGTTATTATTTCTTAAGATCACCATAAATTCACGAAAATATTCATTAGTTTGTGAATGAAATTGATAGGGTTAGAACGATTTTTTTCGTGAATTCTTGACGAGACGTCTCGTCTTTTGTCACATCTCTCTCGTATTGTCTCGACTGGGAGATAATCATAAAATCTCTCTCTCGTCTTGTCTCGATTTTCTCGTCCTTTGCGGCAACACTAACTTCCCTGTCTAAAGCGCTGGCTACGGATAGAATGAAGAAAAATTTCGTTCGGTACATGACCGTCGAATTTTTTTTGGGAAGTGTGTGCACATCTACTCGCGGGCAAATTTTTCTATGGCCCTGTAACGAAAATATTGATTCACCTCCATTGCAATAAATTGGGGGACATTCTTAACACCTTACAAGAATTTATCTTCAATGGTTTGAATTTGTAGATATTTCCCGATAATCGAAAAATTTTCGTAAAGGTCTTATAGGGTAACTACTGACGGGTGAAATTTCGGTCCTATACTTCGTACTATTGGTCAAAAATAGTGATCACGGAGCTGAAAATGGCGATCACTAATGTCAACTCTTTGACTGAGCAATAGCAAGCGCTCTAATATAATTAAGGTAGCCTCTGCGAAGATGTTACCTCTAATCAATATACGTTCAGAACTCCGTGTAATGTAACGCAGAATAGTTGGTTAATTCAGGGTGAGTACTCGTTAGATAGTGAGGGAGTTGGAATTGGCTGGCACAATTAGGGCCAATATCTTTACCGGATAATCGCCCAATTATTATAAAAGCCCGAAACAATCGATCAACCAAGTAGTGGGAGTTGGACGGCTGATATCGTTGACGATGTTGGGCGGATCCCCTATGGAAGACTGTATATACGAAAACATATCTGACATTCAATCAGTTCTCATTTTTCTCCTACTATAATCATATATTTTTAATATATTTTTTTAATGATGAGTAACATCCGATTAGTTCTCCGAGCTTTGAAATAATATTCTCGTTCAGTGGTCATTGCTGAATTTCAAATTGTCCTCCGATCTCCATGTTCTAAGGCATTTCCAACAATTTCAACATTAGTTACAGAAAGAAGAAGATGAGCCTCTTCATTGTTAACGATTCATTCCATATTTTAGATGTTAAGGACACAATCAATTAGAAGAACGACGAACAATAGTGATGATATTATCGATGGCGCTTGAGAAGAAGAGTTCTTGGCCGATGCATTTGAGCTGTCCCCGGAAATGCACGGGACACATGTTTCAACTCCAAAACGTTCTCCTGATAGACTGTGCTGCTTACAACTGATGGACTGTGCTGGCCAGTTTCGTTAGAACCATACAGTGTGTCTCGTACTTCTTGTTCTACCATTGAGCATTCCTCTTAAAGAGAGTGATATGGATACCCCCCATGCTCTTGAAGCCCCCTTTCGGCATCCAAACTATCGTTCCTTAAACCCACGTACATATTCAGGAACACCTGCCGTATAATCTCGGGCACGTATGATGGACCACTGCTTCCCCCCCCCCCTCCCCGCCCTCGCACCTTGTGTTGGGTTCCTGTTCGACATATCGTTTCCATTTTGTGAATGTGCGGAATCCATGAGGTGTGGGTGCATTTAAATGTTAGTATGTATAGGAGTGTTCGGGTGTGTAAGTGCAAGTGTGTGTGTGTTGTGAAAATTGATCGAATCATCTTGAGACATATGGTGGATGAGACTTTCGTGGAACATATTGGG
Organism: Asobara japonica; assembly: GCA_026005395.1. Lineage (NCBI taxonomy): Eukaryota > Metazoa > Arthropoda > Insecta > Hymenoptera > Braconidae > Asobara > Asobara japonica. The sequence continues at coordinate 20,968 of BQMI01000505.1, forward strand.
AAAGTTTGAGTATTTTGGATTTATTACGAGAGTGACATGGTTCAAGAGAAAAGCCTTCCGTATGTGAAAATTGAATAACGTAGATGAAATATGCCACAAACGGTGAATCGTGAGATATTCCAGTGAATAAATGTCATCCAGTTACCAGAGAACACACTAGTAAAATTCAACACATATAGGGAAGAAATTAATAACGTTAGTATTGAATGTAGGAATATCATTTAGTTTGAAGAGGAAGTGATTTATATCTTACGGGACCGGCTATTTTTCCCCGAGGAGTAATTCAATTCCGGTATACTGCCAGTTTGACTCCTCGTTTGAACTATATCCGGCATATTGTATTTCCGGCCGCTCGCGTAATTGATATTGTTGATGGACATGGGGCATACAATTATTGCTCATGTGTCAAAATAAAAGTTTACCTATTTGGGTTTTCACGTGGGACATCTCATTCATGTTGGTTAAACATTGAAATAATAAGAAGCGTTGGAAATATTTCTAATCGACATGCTACACCTCTAATCACCTTATATTCGCACTTTTTTCTCTAAATTACGTTAATTTTTGACATTTATAACAAATTGTTTTTTGTTATGTCCAAAATTTCATAGAATTAGTTCATTGAGAATTTCGATGTTTCCCTTCTATTTCATATAGATTTTGAGGTTACAAAATTCATTCCATTCCGTAACTTTAAATTTTGAAATCGTTCTAAAACACAAACAAAGAAATACCAAGGAATGTGGACGCTGATGTGCTCGCATTACAGTCACGGGAGGACAGTATTGCGATACCGCTACACCAAAAGATATGTAATATAAGCATATGAGTAATTTCCAACGGATAAAAGTACGTCGATCACACTAGAATTTTCCACCAATGAAATTTAATTTCGTGGAGCCCCGAAATTCTACGTCTATGGTAAAACTGACAGAAAAAGTCAGTCTGGACACATCCGAGAAGATGACGAGATCTTGGTGGAATCATTCGCGGAATCGATTTACCTTTTTGGTTCTCCGTTGGTAATGGCTCACAATAAGTCGATATTATTACGTTGAAAATCTGAACGTCAGCAATTGATTATAACTTGGAAAATCTCAAAGTCAAAAGTTGATTATTATTTTAAAAATCTGAAACTGTGAAGAAATGAAGTAAAATACAAAATTACTCGTTGGGGCATGACAAGTCTAGTTAATTTATTATTGACCTAGAATCTTTCCACCTTTTCCTTTTCCGTCCATACATCAAAATCCTTGTTAACTACGCTATCTGCATTGGAGAAATCGATCAAGGTAAGAGCGAAGGGACAACTTAGCATCGTTCAAGGTGAGAATTACAAGTAAGATTGAATGAATAGAACATTAATTTAATTTAATTAACTTATCAAATTCTAGCTTCCTTGCTCCAGAAGTAGATGGCAAAAATTAAAACCGCTCATTGATGCAACAGGCTTTCTCTGGTCATAACATTGTATAGACATAATGTATGTCTGATACCATTTCAACAGATATCAAATTTTTGCTTCACACTCACGCAATTAGAGGGAAACCATGGAAAACCTCAAATTTTACAATTGTCTTTAACGAGACTCCGTTCTATGGTAAGACCTTTCCAATATTTCCGAAGTTTTTAAGTGTGTTTATCGCTTCTGACTACTTTTTCCTGAATTTCTGAGAAGTAATTGAGATATCCAGACTTGGTTATAGATACGGAGAGACAGTTCATCGACCAAGTAGATGCTGATTCGTTAGTGATCAGTCTCCTTTTATCCCGATGGTTCAAGCAGAGAACTACTCTGATGAAGATGGTAGAAGTTCAACCTCGCATTACCCATTTCCAATACCATTAGCCCTGGAAATTTCTTAGCGATGGGAAGACTCGGGCTCACCAACATTTACTGTGTTATTAAGAAGTCTTTTGATCAGTTATCAATCCTCTTAGAGTTGAATGTGAGTCGATACGTTCCTTTGGCATAAGATTGTTGAAGAGCTCGTAGTGATGATTAATGCTTGACACATTATTTACCGAAAACTATAATAATGTATTTCTTTTTTTACGATTATCAGTTGTACTTTCGGAAATGTCTGCAATAGCCATTTGTTGGTAACTCTGTCTTTCTCTGACTGGCTCCGCCCCAGAAGCCCCTCCCTCCCCTCCCCCCTCACGAGACAAATTTTAAGTTTCGTCTAGTCTCGATTCACCAGACAATTTTCATGTGTCGTCTCGTCGAGAATTCTGATTCTCGCGTCTCGTCTGAATTCCATACTTCTTTACCGAAAGGAAACTGCCTTCTCTAAATACTCGTATTCTAACCACACGGTCGTTGATCAGGGAAGGTGTGAAAAATGTTAGACATTCAGAAACATTAAATTTCTACAAATTCTTAGGAAAGTGCATTTACTTTTTACATATGCGATATCAAAGTTTACACACACACAGACATACATGACGCTGACTGAAAATTTTGAGGATATTTTATTTCCGAATTCGGTTTTTTTTGTGATTAGATATGGATAATTACCAAATGAAAGATATTGTACCATCACGGTGTTCACATTATTATAAACCATTGCTCAAAACTCAGAAGACCTGTTGAAATGATTACGCTTAAAAGCAGATGCTCAGTAGCTTTTTGTTGGGTATAACTCATCCCCAAAGAGCTCTTGTAGATAAGGCGTAAAATCAGGTTCACTGGAACGTATACTAAATTGAGAACATCCACGGCTTTGGTTGCAGAATGTACTTTTCGTCTCTTTTCGAAGCCCGTTAGGAGAATCCGATAGAAACATACAGGGTATAGTTACGCCAGTTCTATACATAACCCTTCTGCCAGAGAAAGATAGAGTTCACTTTTAGGGGACATCTGGCCAAGGGCTTTCCCACTTCTTCTTTCTGCGTAGTGCTTAGAGAGAAGTTGTGTTATCTCTTTTTATTTCACGTTTCTTACTTGCCTCTTGCTGTACCTTGTCTCTTCTTATTTTACAGTCCACTCCGGGACATCGTGATCTCACTTTTCACACTCGTGACACTCTCTACTTTTGCCAGTGCTTTGAGAAAAAAAAAATACACTGATTCATTCTTTATTCATACGGGAACGGAAATTCACTGCAGAGATTTGCAAAGAATCAGATTTGCAACATTGAACACTGGTCGTGCTTCATCGAAAAGCAAAAATTTTTACTTGAATTAGGAATATTCGAGAGCAGCTGCCATAAAATGAGGCGGTATCCATAAAATGAGATCGCAAGGCGGGGCGGGAAGCTAACCCGACGCAGAAGTGGGGGGGGGGGGGGGTCATCACGGGTGCCTGCCACCATAGCGCAGGGGTTTCTAGAAGTTTACCCTGTGATTAGAAATGCGATGGCCTAAGTAGCGAAAGCCGGCCCCAGCCGCATGGATGGGTGTCCGGTACGCCCCCTGAGGCAATGCTCAGACAGCAGCTACCGTGGGGCGTACAAATGGGACGCATACAAAGAAAAACACATACATATTCCGACTCAGAATGGGGAAGTATAAATAAACCCCAAGAATGGTATAAATTTGAAAACCTCGAGAATTCTAATATTTTCAAAAATTTGAAAAGAATGAGTGAAGGAAATTCCAACCATTTATAAGGAAAAATGGTTGATGCTCTCACAAAGGTTCACTTCTGTCACTATTATGCTAACACATTCTATTTTCATATGTTATCCATTAATTAATAATCATGTACATGATTAAATGACACTGTGGAATGTAATATTTTCCTTTTACGAGTTATATTTTGCTTGTCTGCTTTGAGTTTTATGCTGGAAAATGTGGAGAACTTGAAAGAGCGGTCTAGAGAATGTAAAATAATTCTGTCGAGGCATATAACGTTAAAAGATGTAAGAGTTCCCAGTGGTACGCACGAGTGTGGTTTCTGGTTTCTTCGTCTCCTTACTTGGTACCCGCGGGAGTTGTATCCTTCATTTCATCGTTTCTCTCATGAGTCCGCGACACTGGGGATAAATTGCTGATATACAGGTAGACGGAAAAAAAAGGAAAGAGAGGGATGGCAGAGGACGGAATTGTGCGATTAGGGATGTTAAAGCTCTATCTCTGTATTTAATTTCCTGTCTTGAGAGTTGTTGATAAGACGAATTTAGTTTTACTGGGTTGTTACTTCTCAGTTGTCAAGTTTATATATATTCTATATATATATATATATATAGAACATAGCGGTAGCTTTTTTATAAGTTTCCACAAGGCAGAGAGATCAAACTCGAATATCTTGAATAAATTTTGCATGTAACAACTATTGGGTACCCTTCTGTGAACCTGCGCTGCAGTATTTAACTTTAGGAAATTGAAAGATTGGGTGTATCTCTTGTAACGAATGATATTTCAGCCACGAAACTTTCCAACAGCATAGAAAATCGAAAGGAGGGGGGGGGGGCTCTGAAGAATTGACAAAATTCTGGAAGATGCTGCGGAATCACCTACAATCTCCATATTGGAATCCATGGTTACACATCGGCAATTTGAGAACCGTAACTTATGGTCTCTCAAAATTGTCTCAAAATTGCCTTAAAAATGGTAAATCAAAACTAAAATATTGTAAATTATGTGGAAGAAGCCATCCAAGAAATCGTGAATCAAGAAGTTTGAAGTGTCATTGAGAATATTCAACTACACTGTAGAGATCACACATTACAATTCGATTCTTGGAAGTGTTCTAAATTCTAGAAAATTACGTACGCAATGATTAGACCAAATTGTATTTATCTATGGTCTATACAATGTTATTTTATTTTACCCAGCAGAGAATTTTCCCATATGTTTGAAGACAAGTATAAAAGGATCTGGTTATTCCGAATGTTTTTGCATACTTCGGAATACTTCCGTCAATTTTGAATGAGCAAAGTTTATAGGTTATGGGCAAAACGGCAATTTCTACCACTCGTGGTGATCTAAAAACACCCAACCATAGTAGATGAAGAATAAACAACCCGGAAGAGTAAACCGGACAGCTCTTGAAACGTTGGCTGAGTCAAGAAAGAAATTTAGAAGCATAATTATTTAATGATAATGACATCATAAATTGCAATAAATAACCGCATGATGGCCCAGAGAAGAAGTCGCAATATGAATTATCATCATTAATTTGAGAAGATCTAATACTACAATATTTTCGACATTTTTATGATGTGAAATTCATTTTGGATCCTCTTGAATTAATTCTGAGCGATTTGGCGGCTCCACGAAATTCCCATTAGTCAGTGGCATTCAGTTGTGACAAATGTATGTGAGCGTCTCAAGTAGTCACAAAAGCTGAATATCCAAGCTTGTGAAAATATATATAGGTATACGATTACGTTTCATTTACGCTGTATGGAAGATGCTTTCCAGTCCATCGCTATTCTACAGCGGAACGTCTATCATTGAGGGCGATGCGCGATTGCGGTCGATTCTTATTATATCGGAAGATACATGATCAATCGTGCGGTACTATAAATTTCCCGCACTTCAAAAATTGGGGGAAGGAGGTTGGTATTGGCACAGATCGGGTGAATTAGTCTTACATTTCCCAAGTCATCTCACCATTAACCCTACTTCGGCAAACGGCGAATGGCCGCCAACTATTAATTTTATTTTCGCTCTTTCAACTTATCATATTATCCATAAAAATCTGAGAAAACATTTGCGTTATATCTCCCACATTGTCGAAGATATCTAATGTTTTTCAAACCAATTGAAGAGACTTGGGTCAATCCTGCATCAAATCACTCATGAAAAGAGGCGTTTCTTCCATTCAATGGAATTAATGATTCATATACGGGATGTGTTGAGGGAGGAAACTGATCGAGTTTTCCCTCACCACCTGTGCCCGAACGGGGGGTTCTCTGCGGGCCTACTGCTCGTACCCGGTATACAGATCCAGATATTGAAGTGGATATTACGGGGCGGCGATATTGACGCATGCAGAATTTGGTTAGCGGATATTTTGTTGCGGAACAACTTCCGTGCATGTAAATCCAATGAGCCAAGCGACCCTGTCAGAACTCCATGCGGCATTTCCCCGCGGAAAGTCGTAAGATCTCAAACTCGAGTCAAATATTCTGCTCTGAGGTCTGGTATCGATACAAGTCGTCTGATGCAATTTGTGATCGATCAACCATTTAGTATAGTTAGAACAAATGATTTACTGTGAACAAAATAAATCCAAAGGGAATTAAATAGGGGGAGGGGAGGGGGAGTTGAAGGTTTGTTATATCCGAGCTCACATCACAAGCAAAACACTGGGAAATGGAGAAAAATAACAGAATCTTGAGCCGATGTAGCAATATAGCTATCCACTCTCTGTCCAGCAGTCGCTAGAAGTAAAAACAAGGTGTTGAAAAATTGAAAGGTGTGAGGATTATTATTTTCCTTTCCTGAGCACGTCGGGGTATTATTTAAATTGGAATTACTTTTCTCATTATGGTGCATTCAAGGAGAAAACCTTCATTTCATTCTATTCCCACTTTTATAATTCAAACGTCCGTTGCAAGAGAATAGAGATGATTCCAATACCACCGTTCGAAAGTAGCCGATGAAGAAATAAAGAGAGATTAATCTTTGACAGTTTGAAAGTATCGCATTGTCTCTCCTCTTTTTTTCACCATTGCTTTTTCTCAATTTAACGAGCAGTAAAATACGAAGAATGAGAAGAGCGAAGGTCCCTGAAATCATCAGAATTAACGTTGTTAAGCTGAAGACTATTAATTATAAATAGTTTCAAAGATATTCCCTCCTGTATTGGATTTCACTGATAGGAGAATACTACTAACGACCAATCATGGGTTTTATGGTGGAAGCTCTCGTTCATTGGGTAAAACGGATCAAAGGAGTAATCGATAAGTCGTTAATAATTCTCGAGGTGAAGTACATTTCGGAAGTTATTGAAAGGCAGACAGTTCAGCTAGACTGCCAAAACTTTAATGATCAATTATCAAGGCTCTCAACTCGGAAATAAACTCATATGTGCTATTTGATTGGGTTCCTAAATGATTGTGTGGGGGATCCGTGGAAGATATTTCGCGTAAAAAAAATATATCTTAAAAATGAGGTATATATATATGGGGCATTCCAGGCCAAATTTACCATTTTGAAACCTGACCTTGTCTAATTCAGTTCCTATATTTTTTTCTGGATGCTAGATGACGAAAAATGTATCCTAATTTTTTTTTAGATTTTTTTGTTAATTAACGTTTTTTAAATATTTTTTTTTAGCCAATTTCCACCTGCCATAATGTAAAAATCTGAAAAAATTCACAAAAATTGACAATTCAAAAATAAAATTTTTGAGCCATATTAAAAAATGGCGTTCGACATAGATCATCTGTTATGGCCAAAAAACCATTTTTTGTATATTTTTCACCAAGAAGTGTCATAGAAATAAACAAGTTCTTATGATGACATGATATTTTTAAGATACCTGATGATGAATCTTGCAATTATTTTTGCAATAAAACGATCCTTACACTTCTCATTAGCAATCCTAATTGTCTATAGTACTTTATCGCAAGAACGATTATAGACAGAAAAAAGTCTTTAACGGATGTTGTTCCTTATGTAAAAATACACAGTTTATATATTTCCTTTCTAGTTGTGATATTCTAGAAGATATTGCGGATCGAAGCTCAGCAGATAGCGAAATCTAATTATTGATTAGATTAGAATCAAAGTATTTGAAAGAAAATAGCAAAGATACCCAATTTGTGCTTCAATTCCTACGTGTCACATTTCCTTCTTTACCGACGCACACAAGAAAATCCGGTAATGCCCGCCAGAGGGTTACCGTTGCGGAAATACAATAACCAGTTCCACCTTATTAATCGTTTCCCCCTTCCATCGCAGTGCTCCAAAACTCAACAAAATGGACGCATGTGCTCCCCTCGGAAAATAAAAAAATTGAATTGAATCAATTAAGGTGTTCAATAACTAAAAGAGGTTTACATAGTTCCTGAGTTACGACGAAATAACAAAGTGAAATTCGTGGAGGCGGCCTACGTTATATACTTCTCGATTTTAGAAATTTTTGTCAAAAGACACAACGGACGCAGTTTTTCGGGAGATTTTCAGTGGTAAGCCACCAAATTCAACAACATGCTTTCCCATCATAACACTCAATGTTCCCTTAAAAATACAATGTCAATATTTTTTCCGGTTGTGTCGTTGCACTGTTGATAGACATAACATGGGCCCCGTGAAACATGGTGATCGTTGCTGCAATCCATTAAACAAGCCGAATCACACCAAGAAAAAAGGGTTGCGGCCACCTTCAAAAAGATTGTGCACGACCTGGAATTTGGGAAATATGGATAGGCTATGTGTGGATTGCAGGATGGAGTTACTATACGCAGAACCACCATCAACGTCTGTTTCAAATGCCGATGATGAACTCGCAAACACAGATCCACCACCAGCGCCTGCTGCAAATAGCGACGATGAACATGAAGAAGCGCAGATTGACAATGATATGAATGTTGAGGAACTGTATCCTCAAGAAATTCTAAAATCGTTTGCGAGCAGTGGACCGTCGAATGTTTTGAGTTCATTAAGTAAGATCTTGAAATTTCCATATTTTCTCTTATACTCTTATAACCAGCGCCAGGAAGTTGATTTAATTGAAAAATTAATACTAAAAAAATTATTAGTACGATTATTTGACATGCCTATGAAGGGTCGGAATTTAGTATTTGAAAAAGAATAAAAGAAAGTGAAATTTAATGGAAATTATAGAAATTCCAGATAGTTTAATAGGGAGAGCGCCAGACCGGCAATCTGGAGATATAGATTCGACTCTTACTCTGGCACATTTCCCTAATTTTTTCTGAAATTCTCTTATTTACAAAATACAAAATTTAGAGGAAGGATTTTTAAATAGATCAACTTCCGGGCCTTGCTTATAACTGACTCTATATCAATTTCTATGATTTAGGTTCAGGAGCTACTTCATCAGAAACTCTACATGCAACTCCATTGAGTATTAATACGCGACTACCTGCAATGAATGACGCTCTGGGAATATTAGATCAGTCTCCAATTCCAAAGAAAAAATTGAGCGATGAATCATGGATACATAAGAAGGTGGAGAAAATAGCTACCAACTTGAGATCATCATTGGGCGTCGATTGTGATGCAATGGCCAACAGTAGTACTCGTGATCTTCAAGATATCCTTGACAGATTAATGAAAAAATATCATGATGCGGCGACTACGAATTCTGAAAAAATTCAAATCCTCACAATTTTACCATCACATTGGAGTGCAGGAGAAATGGCAAAGGCAATGGGTGCGACGAAATATATGGCAAAGAAAGCGAAGGAGCTTGCTGAATGTAGGGGAGTTTTGGCTATGCCAGATAAAAAACTAGGTAATGAAGTGCTATAAGAATAGAGGCTGAAAGACTCATGAAATGTATAGTATTTTTAATTTATCATTTTCATATTGATTTTTTTTTCAGTATGAATATTATCTCATTATAATTAGAACATTCCATGCCAAATTTAGTGTTTTAAACACTGACCTTCTCGGAATGGTTTTACTTTTTTTTCTATGACTGTATGATGAATGTCCAGAATTTTTTATAGATTTTTTTCAGAAAATACTGAAAAAAATCACAAAAATTCAACGTCAGAGCTTTTTTCAGCATAGAGAGTCATACAAAAGAAAATCAAACCATTCCGAAAAGGTCAGGCATTAAAACAACAAATTTGGCATGGAATGTCCCTATATTATTCTATTATGTCATCATTTCAATGATGATCACTGCAGGTCGAGCTGTCTCTGAAAATACGAGGACCATGGTACTGGCATTCTATAATGACGATCGAGGGACTACGCTTATGCCAGGCATGAAAGATTTTGTGTCGGTTAGAACTGAGGAGAACACACGTATCCATGTGCAGAAACGGCTAATTTTATCCAGTTTGAAGGAGTTTTATGAGGACTACCGCACGCAATATCCCGAGGCTAAAGTTGGCTTCTCCATTTTTGCTTCACTAAGACCCAAACATTGTGTTTTGGCAGGTGGAAGTGGCACACATACGGTGTGTGTGTGTTCTATTCACCAAAATGTGAAGCTTATGATGATAGGTGATTTAAATTTCTCCCTTTTAAATTAAAATCCCTCAAATCAAGATTGTGTCTCACCAACCTTTTATTTTACAATTTTTGTTCTTTTCTGGTTTTTTTAGGAGCTAATTTGAAAGGGTTGTCGGAAGATGCACCTCACCCTCTGGATGATTATCGTGACTGTATTAAGTTAGTCGTATGTTCCAATCCATCACCAAACTGTTATCTTGGTCAATGTCCTGATTGTCCTGGTACATCAGTTTTGCATGATTTACTGGAGACCATTTTTGAGGAGAATAACATTTCGAATGTAGTCTATAAGAATTGGGTATCCACTACGCGTGCTAATCTAGAAGAATTCATCAAGAAATCTGATGACTTTATCGACACTTTTTGCGAAACGATTCAAAATCTTGTGCCTCACAATTTTATCGCTAAGCAACAGGCATCCTTCATGAAGGAGACAAAAGAGTCACTTCAAGCCAATGAATTCTTGGCTGTTTGTGACTATGCAGAAAACTATGCATTCGTAGTGCAAGAAGCTGCACCAGGATTTCATTGGAATAATGATGCAGCCACAGTCTATCCAGTTGTGCTCTATTTTAGGGAAAACGAGGTGATTAATCATCGAAGTTTGGTAATTATATCCAATTGCTTGAATCACGATGCAACTGCAGTGTATGCTTTTTCAAAAGTTGTAATTGATTTTATGAGAACTCTCAACAAGAACGCCACGAAGGTTCACTATTTCTCCGACGGAGCACCACAACAGTTCAAAAACTGGAAATATCTTCTAAACTTGTATCATCACAAAGATGATTACGGGATTGATGCTGAACATCACTACTTCGCCACTGCACATGGTAAAGGGCCCTGCGATGGAGTCGGAGGAACATTGAAGAGAGAAGCAGCACGAGCTAGTTTACAACTTCCTCTTGATTGCCAGATAACAAAACCAGAGCAACTATTCGAATGGGCCGATCACCCTAACCACCTGCCAAACATTACTGTGAAATATTGTCCTCAAGAACAGTACGATGCAGCAAAAGAATTTCTGAAAAGTCGCTTTGAACTAGGAAAGACGATTCCAGGCACACAAAAAATTCATTCCGTGATTCCTAATGTGGATGGTCGACTATGTGTGAAACCTTATTCTAGTTCTAATAATTGTACTTATCCGAGTATTGTGAAGAAAAAGAAACTATAAAAATCGAACCACAGGAGTATCCTTCGTTTCTTGATCCTTCGCAGCTTTAATTGGCAATATCTTTTAGATTATCACAGCTAGAAAAAAAATTCATACCACATAAAATGTGTATTTTTACATAAGGAATAACATCCGTTTAAGACTTTTTTTCTGCCTATAACCGTTCTTGCCATAAAGTGCTATAAACCATTAGAATTGCTAATGAGAATTGTAAGGATCATTTTATTCCAAAGATAATTGCAAGAATCATCATCAGAAATCTCAAAAATATCATGTCATCATGCAAACTTGTTCATTTCTCTGGGACTTCATGGAGAAAAATATACAAAAAACGGTTTTTTGGCCATAACGGATGATCTATGTCGAACGCCATTTTTTAATATGGCTCAAAAATTTTATTTTTGAATTGTCAATTTTTGTGAATTTTTTCAGATTTTTACATTATGGCAGGTGGAAATTGGCTAAAAAAAATTATTTAAAAAACGTTAATTAACAAAAAAATCTAAAAAAAAATTAGAGTACATTTTTCATCGTCTAGCATCCAGAAAAAAATATATGAACTGAATTAGACAAGGTCAGGTTTCAAAATGGTAAATTTGGCCTGGAATGCCCCATATATACCACATTTTTTTCCATGGGGGAAAGTTCAAAAGTCCAAGACCTTTTTTTATTGCAGGGACTTTTCTCAACCGGAGAGGTTCCCCATTTTTTCTAACTCTTTCCCCGGACACATGCTTTCAACACGTGTTGACCACTCGCCCTCCAAGCGTACCGAGGCGCTTTCGCTTTTTTTTATATGTACTTATTCTCGTTATTTGAAATCATCAATGAGACTTTGACATTTTCACGCCCTTCCGTCCCATTTTTCGAAGGGAAAGGGCAAAAGACTACTCCAAAAAATTGGTCTAAGATCAGTTTACACCCACGGATCACACCTACCTATTCACATCGAAACATTCTCAAGTCCTAGCCAAAGTGTCGAGTTAATCAATTTCCATTACTTAAAGATTCAAGACAATTTTGTAAGATTAGTGTGCAATAGAATAATTGTTGTGATATTAAACAGTGGTTAAAGTGGCTCAATGCATTGATTCTTTATAAAGCATTTGCCTTTATAAACTTTTTTTTGTCTTTATAAATAAGCATACAGGGTGTTAGGAAAAGTGCCCAAATTAATCCCCCCCACCGACCTCATTTGTCCGTCACAATCAATCAACCTTATTGGCCGAATTCAATTTTGAATTTATTTAAAAATAGGTTACCGATAATTTCCTTCTAAATAATTTTCTGCGCATTTGATTTCACGCCAATTTTCTTTACCAGTGCTTTTCCAACAGCCTGTACATATCACAAGTTGAATATTTGTCTATCGAATTGTTTTTATTTCTGTATTGCACAAAGCAATACAGAAACGATTTCACAACTCTCAATTTACTTCACCGCTGCACAAAGGTACGTATGGATTGCAGAGAAGAACTCTCCAGGAAACATACCCGTGAATCCTTCACCATTTTCCTCGATAAGGGCAATGTTTCTTTCATACACATTTTATATTTTTTGTTTCTCCCCCTTCCGTTTTATACTCGTTGCCAGTGAGAGAAAGAGAGCCGGTAGAAAAGTAGGGTGGGTTTCTAGATAACGCTAGGCAGAATGACGTACAGTGTCCAGCCGTGGTCTATGGCTTTCGTGCAGACAAACTGGAACGAAGGGTATGTGAAAAGGGGGGGGGGGGTGTGGTGGGTGGAGAAAAAATAACTGGAGAATGAAAAAGAGTGGTAGTGTATAAGAAGCGGTAAGATGGACTTCCGCCGGTGGTTACTCACTGCAATCGTTTTCCTAGCGAGTTATAAAAGTGCATGTGAGACAGTCCATGGAATAGTGGATCACTGTTGTGCGCAGGGATTCCCCAGTTCATTGATACTTTGCCTTGTGTAATGGGACTCAATAGCATAAAAAATAACACTGATGCGAAACAGCGACATTTTCATACGCAGATATGCTAACAAGTGACAAATGAGTAATCTAAGTCAACATATAGGGCACTTAATACAAGACATTTTTAAGGGCTTCTTTTCAAATATGTTTGCAACTGATATTTTGGGTTCTTTCTCGAATTTTTTTAGAAATGTTGAAATTAACAGAGTGAACCTTTGAAGTCATTGAAACAAATTTAAGGACTCTCAAAAATTACTTTTTCATTGGAGCTCCACATTCCAATAAACTCACTTGAATGTCGGTAACTTTTATTCTTTTATCGTAGGTAAGGACTGCCTGAGAGAGGCAAGTTTTCCAACGAAACTCGGAAAATAACTATTTGGCGAAACAGCTTTCTCCCGCTCGTTAATTGCCCTTTCTCCTGGATCTAATTTTGAAGATATGATTTTCTTTTCGCGGTGATTATTTTTTTCATCGTTGTCTATGTAGTCGACGAAATTACCTTTTTTCTGTGGATTGCGTTTAAGGAGGGGGTCATGTTATTGAGGGGCAAGACGCGGGAAAAATTGGCAACTGACAGATTTTGTCATAATCAAAGTGGACTAGTACATTCTCGGCGGACAGATTTAAACCTCGTAATTATTTGCTTTCAACGCTAATATTTGCCATGGAGAATGAGAAGACATAAAAAACTGAACAACTTCTTGGATGAACCACTTGCCAGTTGCCAATTTTTTCCGTATCTTGGTCGCCGACTACAATAATTTCTCTGCATTTAATTTGATCATTGAAAGTGACTAATTATTTCTTGCTTCCTCTTCCACGATATTGAAAAGCAAAATCCATTAGATCGTGCACAATTTTATTAAGAATAGCGTATACGAGAGTTACTTCATCCAGATACCGTCGTTTACCCTACCTTTCCTGCTATCATACATCTCTGATAAAGTTTAAAAGAAGAAAAAAAAGAAACGGATATACGGACACAACATTGGTTCACTATTTCATGGAATGCCTCACGTGGATGCTACCCAACCCTTCATTCTTCTACTCCTTTACTTTCCAACCACCTAACCAACGTGCGGTCGCTTCGACTCAATGTACCGGGAAAAAATTGCTGACTTATGGCTTTGTGGTGAAGTCATATCGTTTTTCTTTTTTTTCCTTTTTTTTTCATAACCCTCATTCTCCACCCGTCACCTTTCACTACCCGCGCACACAGCATCCAAGTCAACCCCCTTAACCCTCTTTTTGCCATCCCCACCATTTCACCCCCCTTTCACTCATCCCTCCCACCACTGCCGCTCTAGTCAACCTCAATTCTTTTACATTGTACCCAGATTTTCAGCGATTAATTTTCCACCCATTGTACTCATGGGCTCCCCGACACTGCACACTCCGCATTCTCATTGGCAAACAGATTACAATGGCTAGGTGGTATTAAAAAATATCCCCTTTAATGGGCGACTAATGCTGGGTGTGTGGAAGGAAGAAAAAAAAATTATTCGTTCGACAGTCTCCTCGTCGGTACTCTTTTTTTTTCCCAGCGATTCATTCTAATCCTGATGTAATCGGAATTGGGAACATTTTTTTCGAATCACTATCGATTCCCCCTGAGAAATTGTTATTGAAATTGCCAGCACACTTGAATGAAAGTTTTGTGAAAATCCAATCAATTGTTTTTATCAACAGCGAGAACATAGCAAGAAATTGATTGAAGGATTTTAGGGATTTGAGATTCATTTGTGGCGTTATTTTGTAATTGACTAATTTGAGGGGAGAGATTGCTTGGAGGTAGGTAAATTATGAGAGAGGTCTCTGAACATTGTAGGAAAGTATTCCCCATTAAGAACATAATTACAAAGTTGGGTTGAATAAAGGAAAATATTAAAAGGTGGAAGGCGAGCATAAATTGACTTTGTATTATCCTTTTATTGTTTTCACTTGTATTTCATCATTTAGGGTGGATTTTGATGAGGTTTTTTTTAATGTATTTGCAGTTTTTTTCAGTCAAGTTAAAACACACACACATACGCACATGCACATATATAGGAATGCTCGAGAGTAGCTACCATACAATAAGGCGGTGTGCATAAAATGACACTGCAAGTTCGGACGGGAACCTAACGGGGGGGGGGGGGTTCCATCATAGGCGCGGACTATCGCATCACATAGATTCCTGGACATCTAAGTTTTGTACATATCAATTTTTCGATCGGCCGATTGGAAATTATTGCGCACGAACAATTTTTGCATTTCAATAAATTCTGGAATTTTACGTATATTTTACCCTCGACTTATTTCTCATTGACTTCTCTTCGGCATTTTCAATATTGTTCACTAATATTATGAGCTCCAAGAATCGTCTCTACAATTTATGACGGCTCTCCAATTTCGCCGTACTTTCCTGTTGAGGAGCTCGAAGCGTACTCGGAAGTTCCTTTTAATAAAGGAAGATTTGGGTATCTCAAGTGGCTACGTTAGTCTCATTGCAACCATCACAGTGGAAAATCTCCCCGTATTTTTCATAGGGTGAAACGGTCATTCGTGAGCTATGGGATCATAGGCTTTTCATAATTAATTATGCAGAGCATACTAACCCGCATTTGTCGAGTTACATATTTTACCCTGTAGAGAAAGGGAAGTTGGACATATTGTTTTTCATTACTGGGGCCCGATAGATGGCTCTTACAGGACCTCCACCCAGACGGGGTAAAGGGGCGTTTGCAGCGCATCGCGATAAGTAGCTGCCCAAGGGAGATAAAGTAGAGGGGCAAACGATAAGGTGTCATTTATCACTCATGGGAGATAAAGTTGATTCTGAAGTTTGCCGCGCTACGTTCGTTGTCATGGAGTTCAGGCCACCATATTGAATTTACGTTGTTGACATAATTTACACAAGGCCACACATCAACTGTCAAACTAATAAGTGAAATTACAATAAGAAATTCGGCGAGCCTCGGTTCCGACTTGCCATACCTCGTGCTGCAAACTTCACACTCCTCGCAAACCGCCGCTTATCACCCTTATAGCACAAATTAATATTTTACATTTGGATTGGGTGACACCATGATTTCAAAATTTCTACAGTGACTTCAAATGCCGCGGAGCGTGATTTCACTGATTTCGAATGATTACAAATGATTACCAAACATTTACAATCATTGAAATCACGTTTGGTAATCATTAGTAATCACTGAAATCGCAGAAAAGATGAATGGTTATTCAAAAAATTAAAGAACTGAGAATTTTTGCGCTACTATTACTATTATTTTATTGTTTGAAGCCATACAATATGTCTAGAACTAAACAAATCTAAACATACGTTTTTAATTCTTCGTATATTTCAGCGGGAATCGCTAATCATCCGTTTTCTGTCACTAGGGGGGAAGAAACTGTCTTCCGATATTGCTCAATATGAGAAAAATAAATAGAATTGATAACTGTTGGACATATTCTCAAGTCACGGCCATTTAAAAATAGTACACTGATTATAAATGACTTCAAATGATTACAGTGATTGCGAATGATTATAATGTGATTTCAAAAAATGATTTCAATTATTGAAATCACGTAAAATCACATGATTTCACATGATTTCACGTGATTTCAACTGACTTCACTGATTACGCGCTGATTTCATCGTGATTGCATTTTGATTTCATCAGCGAGTGACACAATGATTTCTAATATGAATAGCCCCTCGTGTTTCCATATGAAATTTGTGTGATACGTGTCTTGCAAACGAACGAACATATTACTTCAAGTAGTTCAAATCCCAGAAAATGTGGGCAATTTGGTAAATTCATTTATTTGCAGGGAATCTTGAGAAAATTTTTGAAATTAATTTGACGTTTTCGTTCAAGTTGTTCGCAAATGTGAATTTTGGAAATGGATCCTATCGATAGTTCTATTAGTTTTAGTGTTAATATGTTATGTCTGGTGAATAGTTAGTTCGCGGACCGTACCAATCTACCCGTCGTTAAATCGATTATCCCATTGAGAGCTACCCATTACGTCGTTCAAGCACTTTCTTTCCCTTTATATGCCCACCGCACAACCCCGGAAAAACGATTGCTGCCATGAGCGTTTATATATATAGTAAAAATTTATGCACACTCTCTACACTTTCTCCACTTCCGTTCTTGCAAATAATTTTACGTGTTCTTTCTCACGCCCTAAGGATATAATATGTTGTTTTTAGAAAACTCTCCCATTCCGCCTGAGTCTATTGTTCCCTCTAGGTGATTCCAGGCACCAAAAATCAAAAGAAAAAAAGACAAACCAACGAAAGAAAAACCAGCACCATAGAATGCCCCCCTTTTACATCCCAATTTCATTGTGTACGATTCCATAACATTGCACTTTTTTCAATGTTAGGAAATGCAACGATTGCAATGATTCCATACGAAAAGAAAAATGGTAGTTCCGATTTGTTTTGCTATCCTCTCGTCAGATCTTCCTAAATCTGTGAATTTCTGAGTATACAAGTTATGTTGATTACGGGATTTAGAAACATTTGACACAAATTATTGAAAACTATTGTAAGTTCAATCCCTTGTTGGTACAGTGCACCTGAATGTTAATGTAATGAAAATTGGTTGGAAAAGATCTTCCATACAGCAACTGCGCAATTAGGTTCAATGATGGTCTATCACAATTCTTTTATTCATAGCAAAATATCTCGAGAACCGATCGGCCTCGGGAAAAATGTGAACAAATTTTATTCCCTGTGTTTTCGACAAATTTTCGATTTTTTCTCGTATTTTGAAGATCTTACAACACATTATATTACAGCTCATATGTAATGTGGCGAAGTGAGTTTTCATCTCGTCCGTCGTTTAACGCTCGTTTTCTCAGGAAGTATCACGGATAGTGGGCTAATTCATAGAATCCGAATGATTACCCCTGCAACGGAAAATATTTAATATGTAATCTGCTTTTCTATCTCAATTACCTAATCAAATTATTAAAAAAAAAAAAAAAAAAAATTATTTAAAAATGCAAATGATAACTTGTGTCTGGCCATAAGCAGTCGGACTCACTATCCGCTTGTTAAGGATACTCCACTTATATTGGGGAAGCTATAAGAATTGCTTGAAATTTTGAGATAATGTTTTTGAAGCGGTCAACAGATCCCTGTATGAAATTTGAGATTGATTCACAACATCGTTTTGTAGTTATTAATTATCAAAGTTCTCAATTAACACGGCCTCTTATGGGAAAAATAAAAATTCCTGTAAATACAGTTCAAAATATAAAAATTTGTTGAAATTTTGAAAATTTACTATTGAAGCAGATATAAAACGAGAGTAAAAATGTCATGACGATTGACTAAATTTTTTTTTCATTAATTTGTTTAAACAATATAATATTGATTCGCAAAATCAAATCCAATATAATAATTTTCTATGGCTATCGCTTCAATTAATTAACGCATTGAAATATTAATTGGAACTTATTGGCAATAAATATAACGAATTATAGAAAGGGTCATAAACTTTTGCTTTGGCTATACGTGTTGAATATCCTTAATCACAAACTACAGATCCTTGATTTAGCATTGCGGTTTGATTGCTGAAACAGAATTTGAGTAGTGTCTAACACAAATGTTCATCACAAACTATTTTTCGGGCAATGGAAATGCTCAGCGCAACATTTCACAAAGTAGTTTTAGTCAATGTCAGAGGAGACGCTCGACATTCCTTATGGCTTCACACAAACTGTCGTAACCCTATAAAATGCAAAAGTCTCTGAGATTGAAATCGTAATGTCGAGCTTTGTATTTGGCCACCCATCTATATCTGGGTGAGACATAAAGATGGAGGCAGTGGGACGAATCCACAGTTTTGCCATATTCCAGTGTTGCACATACCCTGGTTTACACTCTACTTCACTGTCTATATAAGAAACTGGGTTCACACGAGTTGCTTCTGCAGCGGTGCAATGTTCTGGATAGCTACTCGGTGGGCATAACTTCACCAGTGCGTTTTGTCGTAAAACCCTGTAAACTGTGCAACCATATGCCCAAGACATTTTCTCATACGAAGAATTCCAAACTACATCTCCTTTTTGTCCTCCCATTTATGTCTAGTTATCATATGTCTTGAGATCTCGTCTTGCAAACCATCTGCAATATCATAAAACCATAATTTTGTACTGTAACTCCTAATACTGAAACACATTTTACTACAGTTACTATACTTTAAGGGGGGATGCTAGTGTAATTCGTGAGGCATTGCGATTGGAGAAACCAAAAAAAATAGAAGATAGTATGGTAAGTAAGATTTTTCTGGTTCCCCGTGTGGCAATATATCAACCCCAAATAGGGGGGGGGGGGGGGAGGGAGGGGACAAAAAAAAATCACGAATTTTAAAATCCTTACCTCTTTCTCCAAATCCATAACTATAGAGATTGAATTAATTAATAATATAATCATATTAAAATGCCCTAATCATAGTAGCATTTGTACCGCACACAGTCGATCATAATTCTCACCAGTTTTTCTTGGATTAATTTTTTACAGTTGTATATGAATATTCTATCCAGTTTAACGAATGCAGCGCACGAACTTGGTGCCTTTTTCTATTTACTTGGTTTTTCCAATGGATAATGTCAAGTCCATATGGTAATATGGTAATAAATATTGTAATAAGAAACATATGCTCAAGTGGTCAATACATCACCACTAAACGTATACCTGGCCCATTATTGCTTCAAAATTTGTTTACATTTTGTTCTGATTGAATAGTATCCACCAACGGAGGGCCAAAAATTAAATTTTGAAAATTTTAAATCTGTCTGCCCATAAGGTCCCAATCCTAACCTTGGCCAAAATCGAAAAAAAATCATTTCAATTTATTGCATGGAAATTGGGCCCGAAATTGCAATTTAATTTCTCCCTCCCAGGACCAAACCTAAATCGTTCAATACTATCCGGACAAAGTGGCTTCTTTGAGCTGCAGCGCCAACTAGGACAGACGAAAGCACCCATATATCTAACATCCATTTTGACTATTACCTCATCACTAAAACTGTATGCATCTATATGAAAGGACGAATGACCTATATATTCATGTATAGGACATCTTCAAAAATGTCCCGACCTATCCTATTTCAGATTCAAAACAATAACTTGGTTATAACTCGTAGAATCTACTGCTTTTTGTAATCCAATTAAATATGGTCAGAATGAAAATCAAAATTGTTAGGCACCGTCGAAACAGCTCGATGGCACACATCAACATCTTCCACGTGGTATTGAATTTTGGGAAGTTGTATCCATAAATATATTCAACTATCTGGTTTGAAATGAAATCGTGAAAGACATTCACAGGAATCACGCCCATTTAATCGAGTTTACTTGAATCAATAGAGGAAGATTAATACAGGAACAACATACATGAACACCCATAAATATCTGAAATAAGTGTTATGACATGAAACCTCTTTGCTAGTCAAAATGTCACGTATATACAATTGGAGATATACAAGTAATAGTGGGCATGAATTTTGGATTATTAGCAATCGCTAATATGCATTGAGCGCTATAGCTGGACGATGTGCAGGTGGTCACATCCGCCAGACGGAGAGAATGCTACAAACATGCATTATAGACCACATGAGCAATTTCAATTTAGCGCTAAAAGAATGAATCGTATTAACAACACACGTGTTGTAGAATAACCACGAATTGAAATGTGGAGTAGAACGACCCAAGGACAAGAAAGTAACTTTTATGTTTTCGAGTTGTATTTATCAGAAGTCGACTGGATCTATTTACAGTTTTTGGGAAACAGTTTTAATTGTGGCTTCTCCATGGGTGATTGTGAGGACAAGAAATATCACCTTTCATCTGTGATATTTCTTTCACAATCAAAAAAATGAGCTCGTGTGATGGAAAACTTTCCGATATATCATTTCTGTTTGTCCTTTCTAGATCTTGCGGCAGGACAATTAAATCTTTCCAAACACGGGAAACTGGGTAAATACCAAAAATATGGAGAATCGAAAAAAAAGATTTTCGAAAATTTAATTTCTACACAAATTCGAAAAATTCTAAAAATTAAAAAAAAACATTCTACGAGGCGGAAATTATCAAAGACTTCACCAAATTCTGAAAATCTGAAAACAAAAAATACCAAACTCACGTTTTTGGAGGGAGGGCGGAGGGGGGGGGGGTAAAGAGATAGCTTTTCCGTTGAAAAAACGAGGATCCTACCCAAATTTTTTACACTGACATTTCGGAATCTACTCGAGTTTTCAGGTAATTCGTTAAACTCCCCAAAAACCGTCAAATTTTCTTAATGATTGAGCAACTTTAAATACGCGAAAACTTTCCAGCAGTCTTAACGATTCCCATTGAAAACGTCCGACTGAAAAATACACACCTACCCCGACAAAATAAAGTACTCGGAAGGAATTCGTCTGGTATTGGTCGAATTTTATGCAAAGAGGAGTGAGAGTCTGTCTGGCGAAAAGTTTTTGGCTGTACTTCAGAAACTAAAACAAGAAGAAATCGGAAATAATATTTCGATGATATGCCGAACGACACAGCTGGTGTCGCGCTATCGAACAGAGAATTGTGTTTTGTCTCACTCCATGCAAGGGGACACAACTGACAGTTTTTCAAGTTATGAGATATTTGAATGATACCTCGCTTGTGTGACAACTCAATTAAAAATGTTATCATCAGTAAATTCCCGACTTAGGTCAGTTTTGGAATTTCGAAATTAATTCTCCTTTTCGGCACATAAATGCTGTTCCAAGATTTCCACAAATTTTGAATTGACGTCAGCTTGTGCGTATGCGCCTTTCCGATGGCGAGACGACCGAACCGATTACCGTTTATTTCTCCAAACATCCCAACATATTCCCTCGAATTCTAACATAAGGGATCTCATTCAAATATCTTAAATCTGAAAGCACAGAGTTCGCGCTTAAAGCACACAGGTCGGTTAGATATAGCTGTGCGAGGTGGCATTTCCGGGGTGGGTGAGAGTGGCAGGAAGCTGTTGGGTGGTGGAGGAAGAGGAGGAGGTTTTGGAGTCGTCCCGGCTAGTAGCGAAACAGCTGGTACATACTGGCGACAGCCCGCCCGTCACTAACTCAAGCGGGATAACACACGCGCCGTATGTGCCCCTTGCTCTGGTCGAGTCCCTCCTCCCCCCCCCCTCACCGCCCCCGCCACCCTCTTTTAAGACAAACTTCATTGATGTTGGCCTGAAAAGAACGGACTTGGAACTACCCGTATAATATGCTTGGCGGAAAGGGGAAAAATACACAGTCTCTCTCGGGGACGTACACGTAATGGTGCCAGTGGAGCCACCAATTTTTCATCTTACCGGAGAGTTTACGAAGCCATAGAGACGAGGGGGAAAAAAACAATTTCAGACGAGGTTCGGTGGGGTAGAAAGTTTTCAGAGACTTCGAAGAACCTCATCGGACCATCATTGACATTGAGAAGGGGAAGGCAGCTGGTGAGGGTCACTCTAAAGAAAAAAAGCTTTGCCTGATTGTTTTTTTCCTTCGCGTATTTGTACTCGATCAAGATTCTTATCTACTCAAGGATGGAAGAATCTGAAGACTGTGATGGTAGGAAGGTGCGGATTTAGCGGAATAATTATTGATGAGTGATTAATTATTAGGAGGAGGCACCATAATATGGGAGTATAAAAAAATATGAATTTATATCCCACAGCATGGACAGCTTCGTCCTAATTTTTGAAGCCTCTATCTCGTCTGGTGGGTGGGAAACATTTATATTCCTGCTTTTGCTAACAAACTATGGCTCTATTTTTCATGTTTATCAGATGAGTTCAGGGAAAAAATAAGCGGGCGCTTTCTTCAAGAAAAATGTCCACAGTTCCGAACAAAAATATGTAAACCACTAACACCATTTTATTGCGTTATTTGTTCTGCTCAGAAACTAGTCATTTTTGTAGGAACAAAAATATGTAGAGCTCATACAGAGTCACGAATATTTTGAGGTTCCATTGGTATCATATAGTCAAAGTCAGATGAAGACGTTTAATCATGACGATTCCTCCATAACCTGCTGGTGGCGCCATCTGTCGCAAAACGGTGCAAACTTATTTATACACCTCATGGTATATTATAATCGATATTATCATAGCAAATTTTTGGGAGTTCTTTGGGAGAGTTATGATAATCTTCCAGAGGGTCGAAAATACAAAATCAACAAAATCAATAGTCACGGCTAAACCACCGCGGTTCAGTCATCCTGATCCTGAATTTCAATCTATTCATTTACAATATGCACCGTGTTGGAGTATTAAGTAAATAATAGTATCACGTTTGGAATATGATCGGGGGATATCGGGGAATAAAATTGAATGGGCTATTCGCATCGAACTGCGTAGTTTTGAATGGAATAAAAACAAATAGTTAGTATTTAATTTTCCCCTCCTTTTAAAGAGGATGATTCTTTTCATACCGATCCGCTTTTATTTACTGTAAATAGAAAATTGAGTTGACTCTGGATGGAAACCTTGAAGCAATATTAATGATATAAATTTATGTATTTAAAACAAACTTCGTCACCGAAATGGAATTCCGATTTTACATTTTTCATAATTTTTATTACAGTGAAAAATAGTCTTTTGTGACCTTCCAATTTATTTTTGTAATTCAATGCCAAATAAAATTTCTCATTGAAAACCAAAAATTAGAAAAATGCATTTGGATGAAATATTTCTTCCGAAAATGATGATATATATTTATTATTGATAGTCGAAGGAAAATTGAAAACAAAGATTGATGATTCAATTTTTCCTGCTTGAAGGAAATTTATTTATAGACTAAAAATGTTCTTATTGGAACGAAAACAATGGTGTGGTTTTCATGGGATTTAATTTTCAAATAAATTAAAAAAAAACAGATTTCGTTTTATTACAGCGCTTATGAAAAAAATGGATTCCTTGAATAATAGTGAACCAGTGAAAAATGAAATTTAAGTCATTTAGTATTTTTTGCTGTATTTTGGATTAAGAAAGTTTTTCACTGATGCAGCTTTCCTAAATGTAACGCTAATTTAATGCACGATAGCATCGTCCATAATTGGTAATTGTAATGATTATTGGACTAAATTGGTACTTCACTGTATGATCGATAGTTACTATCATATCGGTCATACCTCACTTCGAAAGCACTACTAAAACTTGCTTTTTGCACATGTTGGGCAAAATCGTCCCTCAATTGAATTACCAGGGAAACCTATTTTTTCTACACAGTTATAAAAGATTTAGGAACATAATCTCTGGCATTTTATGAAAAATATTAATTTCTTTGGGATTTTGCTGCTTCCAAATATTATACCGTACTATTACTAATTATTTCTAATCATAATTAGCACCTATTAGAATATAAAATCTGCATTTCGCTAAAATCCAACCGAAAAATTGTTTCAATTTTGGAATCAGTACAACTCGAAATAGGGAAAAAGCTGCGATTCTAAAAACTTCTCTGTGCCTAACTGTATTCGATATCTTGAACGAATAAATTCTCAACTTGCTAAACGTATTCAGTGTTGTGCGTAAAGTTCAACTATTCGTTAACCCCCTTCTTATCCTCCACTCCTTGAAAATTTTAAAGTGATGTAAAGAACTTAGTCGGCGTGTTACTTTTCCCACAAGTGAATTTAGTAGTTGAGCAGCGAGAATTTACGTCTCCTTTAAAATTAATTCAAGATCGTTACTCCCTACATTTTTACAAACACTGAAACATTGTAGATATTCTCACTATAGACCACCGGTCAAAAGTTTGGGTTAATTTCCTAAGTGAATTAGAGGCGAGTTACAGGTTGTACCTTGTAAAGTAACAATGAAGTTGTCCACTTTTGACGTGTGAGTAATTTGCCGGTGGACCATGCTCACGTAGAATCGGAACGATTGAACGACTGCAAAATAAATGGTGTGAACTTTCGATGAAACTCACTGTCCCGTTTTGCCATGAATAAATAGTTACACATCAAATAAAATCACTGACATGAATTCTACATAGATGTTAGGGTTATTGAAATATTAAAAATATCAGGAGTATTAAAAAATAGACGTTGAACAATTGCGCAAGTTCCCTATTATATAGCAACCTAAATCAGAAAATATAATGCACTTAGTGACGTGCACCCTTTTTTTGGCGCAGAAAAAAGAAACTAACGCGAGACACTGAATGCAGCGAAAATTCACAACAGCCGGTGCAATCTTTATAGCTATTATCCAGCGTGTTGTATCGATGATTCTCTTATTCTGAGAAAGTTTTCTCGGCCAATCGAGCAGTAACGATGGTAGTTGTACCATTCGCTTGGAACGATATGGCTGTCGTATAATCGTCGATATTTACCGACCTTGTCTGTACTTTTTTTTTTCTCCTTATTTCCTGAAGAATCTCTTCGTTGCCCTCTTTTCCTGGCCATACACGACTGAGGCTATTTCTCCTCTCTCAACAGAAAAGGAAAACGAAGGGGAAAATATAAACGTTCTGGTTATATGAGGCACTTTACTCGGCAATTTCATGTAAGGACATTGTCGTACGATACCCATTTTTTTTATAATTCTGTTTTTTTTAAAGGTATTTAATGCGAAAAATGTAAATAATCTCGAAATTTATGGACAGCATTTATTATAGCGGTTCTCCTATTTTTTATAATTTACTCAGATCTCTTTTTCTTGTAATCAATAATAAACATATGCACAAAAATGAATATCGCCAGCCTTGAAAGCCTTAAGACGATTCATTATTGGTCTGTTATGATTCATTTTTGAATCGTGATTCATTTATTGTGTGATCAAATTAGTCTGGTAACATCGTGAAGTTGGCTGGTACTCGCATTGCGCCGATAAACATCGATATTTGGGATATCCCGTCGGGTTTAGTTTTCAAAATTATGACGATTTTTCAAGTTGCCATAACTAATGTAGTTGTTAAAAATTGTATACACCGAATATTTTTTGGGGTTCTGTTAACTTATTAACTTCCCGATAGGGGAGTTATTGTAATCACCCCGAAAATCAAGAGTATCATAGACATGAAATTTTGACTTTTCTCGGCGTTTGATATCATTCTGACACGTTTCCAATGAGATGTTCGTGTGTGTGTGTGTACGTATGTGAGTAAATCTTTGGCGAACGGTTTCTCGTAAACGGCTCCACCGATTTTAATTTTTTTTTTTTTTAAATCACGTCCCGCCGAGGCGGTGTTCTGCAGGGACTTTTGCAGGGTTTTTTAATCGGCCATGTAGTTTTTTAGTAAATAACAAAAAACCATGATTTTAATTGTTTATAACGCTCTATTACATGAACGGTAAGAGTTATAAGAAAAAGTTCTAAATGAAAGTTGTTCCTCATGTAAAAACAAACATTTTGTGTTGTATGATTTTTTTCGTAACACGCATAATTAAGACGATAGCGCTTAGAGATGCTTAACGATATGATATCTCGCTATAACACAGACCCACACAAATATCGCGAAGTTATAGGTTCGGCCCGTAGAAGGTCAGCCCCACATCCCGTTTATTAAGTTTCGAATGCTTTACATATTCTGAATAAATGGTATATATTTTTTTATAATCTCATAACAATGCATTAATCATTTGCGAAATGCCATTGGCATTGTTGACTTCTTTCCATTTCAATAGTTTAATAACCAACAATAAGTATTTTTAGGAAATTCGCTGGTGCGCGCTGGACTGTAATGAGATTTTTTAACTTCCCGATTCAGGGAAGTTATTGTAATCACCCCGATAATGAAGTGTCTCGGAAATCGAAAATTTTCACGTTTCTCGACGTTTCACATCATCATGACAAATTTTGGATGAGGGTTCTGTGTGTGTGTGTGTGTGTGTGTTCGTATGTGCGTGCTTCTTTGAGAAACGGTTCCCGGTTAACGGTTCCATCGATTTGTTTCTGCTTTGACACAAAATTACCTCTGACTGATGTCCAGGGCGGAAAGGAGTGTCAATGTTGAAAAACAATTCCTTCAATTGTTATTAACAATTTTAATTGTTTATAACGCTGTATCTCGAGAACGGTGATAGATACCAGAAAAAGTGTCAAACACAAGTTGTTCCTCTCGTGAAACTACATATTTCATGTTATATTACTTTTTTTGCAAGGCATAATATTTTGCGAGATATCGATAAAAAATCGGAATAATCGATCAATAGTCGAATTTGCGTAATTGATATACAACTTGGCTTCATACGTGTATCGTCACACACACACACACACACACACACACACACACATACACACACACACACGCACACATACTATCGGGAACTTATAGATGCGACCCATCGAGGGTCACACTCACGTCCCATTTATTTTCTACTTTTTTAAATTACACCTAAATTTCACTCTGACTGTAATCGTGTATTTCTCAGCACAGTGTTCAAAAAACAATATATTCTCTGTATGAAACCCATACGTAACCTACATTTTTTATACCATATAGCAATTTTCCGAATGTCTTCCTCTGCTACTGAACTTCACATATACCCGCAGTAAAGGATTGCAAAGTGGGTCGCTTGAGCAATATGTGAATTCTCCATTGGCAGATCTACCGCAATACTGTGTTTACCAAGCACTTGCCGCGTGTAAATTAAAAAAATCGTCGGCGCCCAGCAAGCAAACTATGAAGCTGGAGAGAGGAAAGTCCCTATAAAATGACTAACAGTTGCGTGAAAATACTGAGAGCCCCGAGCAATTTCATCATTCACATATCAACAAGTTGTGAGGTAGGAAGGTGGAGATACAGATAGGGGTGAAGAGTATCAGTGAAGGTCGCGCAAAAAGGGCATGAGTGGAGAAATTGTAATGACAAATTTGTGGTTTTGCCTCAGTTTTTTTCGAGTCCATGCAATTGATTCATTGTTTTGACTGTATATGACACATTCAGCCAATTATGGACCAGGAGGCCAATGGTCGATTTTATGGGAAACGCTGTAATTTTTTTTTTATTTCATAATTTATAGAAATTAATCTTCACTTTTTTTGGAAGTTCGGAATTAACACTTCCAAAATTTAGGAAATTGAGTGCCAAAAAATTTAATATTTCCAATGTACGATTTTTTTTTCCATTTTATAAACTTGACGATTTTTTGAGAACTATGTGCAACAGATCATTTTTGAGGGAGCACCAACACGTGTGAATTATTTATAGTAACGACAATTTTGAAAAATTTTCCAAATTTTCCACATTTTTTGTGCATAGAAATTTAAGATTTTTAAATGAATTTAGCAAGCGTAAATTAGCAAGCGATGTCATTTTTCTTCGTGCAGCTTTTACAATGCTATCTAGACGGAATAAATTGCCAATGCTGATTTGATACATAACTAGGTCACCCTGTAAGGGTTGCGCCTGTGTCTATCTTTTCCGCTTTGCAATAACCGTTGAACAACTTATCGGAAAGATCGGGCAAAGATGATTTCGCTGTTGCAACATGATGGAAAACTGAGAATTTTCTCTCTCAAATAATGAGGAGAAATTGGGAAGAATTTCCCGAATAATGAGAATACAAAAACTAATTTGAAGAAAAAGTTGCGCAAATTGAGTGACCAATACCGAGCTCATGAAATTGAACTGCTCAATTTTTACCAAAGAATCGGGAAGTGGAAAAACAGCTCAATTAATTTGTTCAAGGCTGCGTATAAATTAAATAAGATAGTTGAATTTTTTTTCTCTCGCAATTTTTCGTTATTCCACTTTTTCTGGTTGTGTCGAGTCCTTTGAGACAGTAGCCGCCGCTGGCCAATGTCCTGTCATGCTCACCTACTCTTTTAAATTAAATCAGTTCTTGGGTTTTTTTTTTACCCCAAGTTCATACTCTCTCGCCAGTTCTGTCTCTCTCCCATTTCTTTCTTAATACGCGGGCTTCCGGTGAGTTTGCGCGCCTCCTCCATCACCCACTCCCCCATTTTTCCTCTTGCCGCGCTCATTTCAACGGCGTTAGGGTAAAGAGGGCGGCGGGAGGGGGAAGCGCGGCGCTATGTAACTCGCTTCTCCTGCCATGAGGCCACACGATTTCGTCGTGATCCCAACAGTTTGCCGGTGTCTATCCGCGCAGTCGGTACCCATTCGACGATTCATGTGGAATTTATATGAATAACTACGATACCCCATATGCTCATTTCACATGATACTCGAGCGATTTTTGATCACTCGAAAGTACCAAAAATTTTCATTTGCCCATTTTTCTTGTGAAATTTTTCGATAATTGGAGAATTGCTCTATGACACGTGAGTTTTTGTGCCTTCTCAGTGAATCCCAATTCTATAGAATTTTTTTTTTGCACACCGGAAGTACTGGGTAAATGCCAGAGTTTTAATTGGATGAGGGGGCGGGGGGGGGGGGGGGAGAATTTGTTTGGTCAACATTCTTCTTCTTAATTTGAAAACACGTTAATGAGGTAACTGTAGAGTTGAGAAGGATTTTTGGCAGACGTCAGGTATAAGGAAGAGTTCAGGAAAATATGACCAGTTGAATGTAATGAAGACCACGTGACTCCCAAAGGCCCACTCAGCAAATAATTACGTTCTCATTTGCGCTTGTGAAAATCCCAGGGGTATGTCTTATGGAATGAAAAATTTAAGTGATGAATGGGGTAGATGAGTGGCGGGAATAATAGGATAGAGGAGGCGAAAAAGTTGGGACGGGACATGTGAGATTTGAATTCCACCTGTTATTTTGGACTATTTTAAGCTGCTGCTTCACCGAAAATATGTGAAAATTTTCATGATTTTTTAACATGTGAAATTTAGGGATTTTATTGTTGAGTACATTGGAAAGTGATTGTTGAAATTTCAAGAGCAATCGCCGCGCAGTTAACCTACATATGCGTCGTTAAAAATGACAGTTTTCAGATTAGACAATTTTTAACTCCAGAGAAATGGATGGTACTGAAAATTTAGGGAGGCTTGTTAAGTATCCCCGATAACGTTCAATTATGATTTGGCATCTTTGAATCATCGTGGAATTTTTCCCACGTTGTTAGGGAAGTGCTCACCTGAAATCCGTACCGGCAGTTTATGGCAATGGAGACACTTCTGTTCTTGCAATTTTTTCGGAACTGTGAAGCGGTAGATACAAATTGACGGAGAACATTTTACGAAATGTAAGGCACTCGCGCTGTGCAGATCATGAATAAAAATTGATTCAGACTAGATTCATTGAAAAGTGATCAGTGTAAAAATTCGTCGAGTCAATAAGTTGTGCTTCAAATCTACATTATTTTCCTTTTGTATTTATATTATACAAATTTATGGAAAATCAGGAATCAGTCCTGTATTATTCTTATTATGAGAGATATAACATAATGTTGATAATTTTGGGAGAAAAAATTCTCAAATGTAAAAAACAAATTTTGAATTAAAATTTCATCATTATTTTTGTAGTAAAAAAAATGAGTCAGGCATTAACCATGATCAACGATTATCTGATTTAGGTCAACAATGTTGAAATCCTAGGACAGTTTTTTTCCGCTTGCGAATAAACTTAAATCTGGAACTCGCGTTATGATTGCTATTCATGAGAATTGTAAGAGTAATGGCTACATCATTCTTTTTTTAACGTGTCACCATGCTGCTATAATCCTCAATCCAGGAACGTATAACCATGATTTAATCTCATCCAAAAATCATAAAAATAATTAATCATATAGAAATTTGGAGTTACCAGAAAGAAATTCAGTTTCTCAAATTTTTTCTAAAAATAGTATAACTACAGGTATATAGTTTTCTTGGATTTATTGAGAAGTTCCTACATAGGTCATCCTAAAGATGTGTTGTTCACTCTTAGCGGTGGCATTTATCGTTGTTATTATTATATATAATTAATTGTTGTTATTATAATAGTTATATATATATAATTATAGAAGTCCCGAATTTTGATGCAGACTGCCATAAACCTCTTATAGCGACGATATTCAGCGTAGAACAAATTATTGTGCATATTGCTTTTTTTTATCTTTTTGTACTTTACAACCGGGAAAGTTATTGAAACGGTTTCGAAAATGAAAAGTGGAGCTGTTATGACATGTGCACGTCTTTCGATTATTTCCAATTACCCCGCCACGTTCTTGAAAGAATGTCAGAATGGGTGTGTGTGTGTGTATGTTCCCGGAAACCAATAAAAAATTTCGTTTGATCGATAATTTGCGTTTTATGGTGTTATATGTCTGAGAGAAATGTCACTTGAAAATCACAGTCTGTTCGTTTGCTATGAGAAAGTTTCCTTGTTTATAACGTTATAACTCGAGAACGATTAAAAATAGAAGAATAAGTGTGAAACAAATCTTGTTCAACTCGTAAAAGCCCACATTTTATTGAAATTATTTGTTTTCTATGTGTAAGCGTTTTCACAGTGGAGTATCGATTGCATACTCCATCTTCTTCATTAAATATGATTGTTCGACGTTTTTTATATTTAATAACTTTTAATTCTACAATTTCCAATATTTGCAATATAATTTCCAATACAATAAATAAGAAAATTCCAAGTGAAAATACTGAGTAAAACTGCCAATATTATGACCATTATTATCAATATCCCTTATATAATATATAGTATGAGGATTATGTACAATAACGGTAGTAATTTCAATATTTAAAAACAAAATTATTTGAACTTTGTTATTGGGAGCAAGTTATTAATATGGATAAACCTGAGGATTGCACTTGTAGTTTACGGAGACTCCGAAATTTACAATTTTTAATCTGTATATTGCAATTACGGGGCTGATGGGATGGCTGAAAAAAATGTACCAAAAGAATGAGACCACTCGCAGTTAATAGAGTTCCCAGTCGGCCAGGAAAATTGGACGCGTCTGATAGTTCGCGTACCTTTACTACTTGAAGTTCTGTGGTTACGAATCAATTTGCAAGATTAAAATGTGGAATAATTTTTTAATTAAAGGTCATATTTATGGGAAGTAATTGCTGCAATTTCTGGCCGATGGGCTGTTTGGTGTTATTTACAATAATAGATTATGGGTTATGGAGAAGTGATGAGTATTTACTAGAGGCTCAGAGGTTCATGCGTAATTTTTTTCTCATGTTCGATGGAATATTATTCTTGTTTTCATTATTGAAGCCATTTCTACTTCAAAAAAATTTTAATCCTACCATTACAAATGTATTTGCTGCATTGTACAGACAATCCAAATGGAAAATCAGGCAGACACAACACGTGGAAATGTTCTTCTTGTTTGTTTGGTTTCGATTAGTAGTGACTGCACAAGTGAGTGAGAGGCTTGAAATTGCCACTCTCAGAGTATTTTTCCATTTTTCACTCCGATAAATTGGTTGCGGGAAGAATCACTGCTCTGGTGGAAGTATCAGAAAATTGTCCTTCAAGAATTATTTTTTTAATATTTCAGGAATTTTCAAACTTGTTGAATTTGGTCACATGATGTTGATGTTAATTCGTTGGGCTGGTAATTGTTTATTCATCAAATTTGAAGGCTAAATAGATAATTGTCCTATGGTCTATCATTTTGTATCGTTCGTTTCAATCCCTTAATTCAGCTTTTGGATCTTCAATGAAGAACACCGGAAAATTAGAAATTGCCTGGAGAATTGTCAACTGAGTTGCGAGACCACTCTACCTCAAAATTGTTTTTTTTATTGGAGCAATTCTAAGAACCAAAAAAATTTTTTTTTGCGGCTTGAATATGGCGGGATCCTATATACCATTTACACGGTAAAATACTGTACTAATTGAAAATGGGAGTGTAAGGGGTATTCAATTTCCACGTACAACTCAAAGTACAAACTGCCGGGAGCCGCCACAAACTGCGTCAAAAAGTGGTGTGTCACTCTCCAAAAACTGACGTGAAATTATTTTTCCATGGGTTCTCCCCTTTTCAAATTTTCCCCTCCATGTTTCCGGCTACCTATTGCTTATGTGTTGTCAGGTAATTACAGACCAATTTTTTATCTAAATTTTTTCCTGTGTGTATTGACATACTTTTCCCCTCCAATGAATTGTTTACCTCGGCTTGAAATTCTTGTACGTAGGAACGGTTCGGCGGAAAATTCTACTTCTAGCAGTATACTGTAGAATTTAGTTGAAGCCAACTCCATTTGTTAATAGTTAATGAATTTCGTTTATGGTTAACGATCCTCGGTAACAACAACCGACTTTCTTCAGAGTTTCTATGAGTATAATAGTGGAAAATGAGCGCAAGTAGGTACACAGGAGAAAATTGCTGCATTGGTGCGGAAAATTTTATGAGTTAAACCTGATTTTCCTATCAGATTCATTTTGCAATTTTACTAAAAATTCCCACCAATTTTACCCGAAACGGCATTGGGCATTTTTGATCGGAATTTTTGATAAATCAACATTTCTGGGGGTTCAATCACCTCTGACGAACGACTGATCGCTCTCTTGCTTCCTCGATTTTCTATCAAACAATCAGTCGGTCACTCGTTTATTTAGCCAGGGATTAGGTAGAGCACGTGGTTAATTCACGGGGCATTTTCCATATAACGCTGATCACGATTTGGCTTAATCAATATTTCTCTGAGCCATGTGTGCCTAATACCAGTCAAGGACTTTGATAGCCATTAAAAATTTCTATTTGTGTGTATCCACTGTGCTTTGGATACTACAAAAATTCATTTACTAATTCTTTGGACCAATCGAATCAATTCAATTTCTTATGCTTATTCGAGGAGATATTTTCTACGAGAATTGAATGGAAAAAAATAATAGCCGAAGAAAAGAGGATCGATAATAAGATATTTAATCCCCGATTGGCGTATTTTCTATCTCCCAATTAGAGATATTCGAGACCGAATTCAGGGATATTCTATTCGGGGATAAATTATCAGTAATATTCGTGATAAACCAGGGTATATTTTTGCGCGTGATCATCGATATTCTCATTATCAATCAAATATAAATTACTATTATTATTATACTCGCAGCCAGTGGGTCTTCCATAGAGATATTTATTGCAATTGCTTGCAAGGATTGCCTTGCTCATTTCAACTTATATTGTTGACCCACAATATGGAAATTCCTAAAATTTGTGTGTTTGTTCAAATGGAAAAAAAAAGTGAGAATTGTTACAAAAAAATTTGTCTCAAAAATTTAATTAACAAATGAAATAATTAAACTCCAGTAGTCTGACCAAACTGTAGGCGTTACTACTTTATAGATCGTACTACTTCGAGTAGTAAATGTACGCGAGCCATCAGACACGTTCGAAACCCTTCAGGCACGGATTGCGAGATAACTTCTTAGATATCGGGTAATTAACCACTATTTACCCAGAAATTCTTCCATTATCATTGATTCATACAATTGCATCACTAAACGCAAGGATATTTCACAGTCACGTAAAAGCAATTCAGTTTCGAGTGCTTTTCGATAAATACGTTGAGAGTGAGGATGAACGATAGAGAGGGGTTGAGGGGTAAATAGCATTCGATAGCTGGATGGTTGGAGAATTTGTGATTCAAATTGCTACAGGACAACCCTTTTTGGTCAATTAGGTTTTGAAATATGGGTTTAATAATTTTCCAATAGACGCACGAGCTGTATGTGAGAGCGTACGAATGATATTCCATGGAATGGATCAGGTAAAAACTATCTATATCGTCGTTAAATGGAGATTTGATGATTTTTTTTTTTTATCTTTCATTTAGGGGATACGAACTGAACGTTTTGATGAAAATGACTTTTCTATTTGGTGTAGCTGTGCTATGAGTCATTTTTGCTTGTGGAATTTCTCTACTATTAGAGGCTACGATGGTAATTTATTTATAAGTGTTTTGTTTAGAAACACATCGTAGACCTCCGTCGCTGATTAGCACTTAGGTAGAGAGCATAAATATGGCGACGTTAAATAAAAATAAAAAAAAAAAAAAAAAAATTCTCTACTCATCATTACGGGATTTTCGGCGATAGTAGTTGTATTCTGTATGCATTTTGTTATATGTTTTTTTGTTGCAAACATCGGAAATATGCGAAGTGATCGCAATGCGCTTAATGATTTGTTTGTTTCATTCACCTTTCCGACAGGAAATTTAGATCTGTGTGTAGGTGTGTGTGTGTGTGTGTAAGTGGGCTGTGGATGTGCATGTGTGGTTTCGTCTCTGTCCCTCTTGTATTCCCCGCGCTAGCTGCTCTTGTTGCCCATCCATGTGACTGGGGCCGACCTTCGCCATTCGAGCTACCGTATTCCTGAACACAGGGTAAACCTCCAGAAGCCTCACTGTTGGGATGGCTTGCGGGAAGCCCCGCCCCGCGGTTCAAGTTCCCGCCGCCGCCTGGCGGCCTCAATTCATAAGTATCACGGATAGCATACATAGAAGGTTCCTGTTATCGGTCGGGATCCATAAGAAAAAATTTCATCATGTAAGACATCCTCCGGAAGCCGGGCGCGAACCTAGACAGATACGCCGCCCAGTACACCAAAGGCCGGACCGTGTGTGTGTGTGCCTGTACTTGTATGAGCACCTCTTTAGATAACGGTTTCGCACTAAACTACTATCAAATTCAACGTTTTTTTTCCCCCAAAAAATTGCATTTCGCCGCAGCAAAGTGCAGAACAGAGTTTAGTGAACATTCGTTTAGGGAAAGTTGTTATTTGGTTAGAAACAATTTCAATAATTTGTAACGTTACATTGAAAAAAAATGTCCACGATAGGACTAGATGGTTGTAACTATTTTTGTTGCGAAGTAAATGGTTTTTAGCAAAATCTTAAGCTACAATTGTCCTTGATGTCGTCCACAGAAGTTGATTGTATGTTTTCATTGGAGCAATAACTTTTCCCAGTACTTTCAGTTTCAGTTTTTGTTTCATGCAGTTCAGGTCAAAAACTCATAGCTTAAAATCTGAAAATCTATAGTGGGGCGAGTGAGAAAGTATAGATCGAGATAGCGGTTTCTTGAACCACTGGGAAATACCTTCCAGTGATAATTGTGATGATGAGCTACCAGTCCCTGCCGAGAATTTTAAATTTCCCAAACTTCCTGTTACAGCGTATATCGTAATAATTAGAAACCTCCTTTTTCGTCGAAAATTAAGACACGGGATTGACATAAATTCTGCAAAAACTTAGCACGATGAGTTAATTCCGGGGCCGTTCTCTGAATTAAACTTTATTACAAGTGATTGCTGCCTCGTGACAGTTTGAAAAGTAGGCCTGAAATTGATAATACAAACATTACGCGATCGCGGGCGGGGGGGGGGCAACTATGGTGGATTATAATGACTTAATTCAGCAAGTAGCTTTGACCTGTTTGATGAACGATGTCAGTTCACGAATGAATACTGAACATTTCTTATAAAATTTTGATCCAAAATATTGGAGAATCAGTTCAAAATAACAAGTTAGATAGAAAAGTTCTAAATAAAAGTTGTTCTCCATGTAGGAACAAACATTTTTTGATATATGAATTTTTTTGTAACACTCATAATTAAGGCAATAGCATTTAATTTATTCAAAATGTTCCACACACGCACACACTGTTCAATACAGGGTCGTAGATATATCATTACGCAACTTATATCTGATTGTATTTTCATTCAAATCAATTCAATATTATTTTCGTTTTTTTTCAACTCAAAATGAAAATTTTGAATTCACCTCTCGCATAAGTTGGCTTAGAAAAAATTACAATAACCATTTTTACCTAAAATGAAATTGCTGACAAAAAAACTGTCTAGGTAAATTTTTTTCAAAATTTCCTGATAATTTCTCGCGAATTTTGGAAAATCTGAAATTGATAACATAAACATGACGCGATGAGGTACGAGGTTTGTAATTTATGGTGCGTTGTAATGACCCTTAATGTTCGCAAGTAGTTTTGGCCTCTGGCAGAGGTGAGGCGCGTTCTAATGCTACGGAGAATAGTATAGTGGAACGAGAATCAGAGGTTATGTAGGGATGAGGGGAGCTGTGTACAGCGCTGAAGAGAGGTGGGTCATGAGGACGTTAGTCGTAACTCTTTACCGCAGCGAACGTCGCTAATTTTCTTGCGCATCCTTCTCGCCCATTTCTACTTATCTCCCTCGTTTTCTCCCGTCACTACCTACCCTTTAGCGCACTGTAATTTCTTCACATTCGTTCGTCTCGCGACGCATCATAAATTTCTCTGCGAAAATCTCTCGATGAATCTTTGAAAATACTTACTCCATTTATCTCTGAGCATGTTATGAAACACGCGGAAAAATCGATTTCTGGCTACGGCTTATTTATAGTTACACTCAGAAAAAAAATTTGTTCTATGTTATTTTTATTGACTATTTATTTTAGAAACCCTAAACTTTTTTATTACCCTCATCGTCAATATGTAAAATTAAACTTTAATTATATGGTTTGATTTTTTAAATGTTCAGGGGGTTGATAAGGAGATTTCATTATTTTTCGACGGGTTTATCCAAGGTCAGAGGGGGCTGACATATTTCATTTTTTAAGAATGCTTTTCTCAGATAATTGAATGTTGGGCAAAATACAATTTCTTCTCATTGCAGTAACAAATTTTTTTGCCAACGTATTGACTAAAATTTCTACTTGCGATAAGTGTTTTCGAGGGACCAATCAGGTTTAATAATAAATCTCGACTATTTTTGAGTACTGCTCGAAACATTTCCACATTAACACAAATTGCACTGTGTTTCGAACACTCTGTGCCTTCTTCTTGCTTTTGCCCCTAAATCGTAATCCAAATTGCGAAAAATTTGCAAGTTGTCAATGGAAAATATTATGCGAAATTCAATTTACAAACTTTTGACGATTCATTTCGTCTGTTTCTTCTCCAAAAATTCGATGGTGTTGTTAGAAAAAATTCTAAATTAAATCGAAACGCAAGAATAATAAACGAGATGTGGGTCCGACAGTCTACGGATCGAATCAATAACTTCCCGATCGTTCCCCCGTATATCGTATATACAAAATTGCAGTTGATGTCTCAAATTATCAACTTTTCAAACTTTTCAAAATTACCAAATATGTCAAATCTCATAATTCTTGAAATGTAAAACGATTTTTTAAAAATATAACCTTTCGTGTAATAGAGTTAGATAAGCAATTCAATTTGTGAATAACAATTAACTATGGGTGTGAGCATAAAAACTCATAAAACATCAAATGTGTACGTTTACGTGTGAAACAACTTTCATTGAATAATTTGTTTCGGATTTTAAGCATTCTCACGATGCAGCGATATAAACAGTTCCATTTGTTGATAACTATACTTATTTGGTAATAACGTTACGATAAC
This sequence comes from Asobara japonica, assembly GCA_026005395.1. Lineage (NCBI taxonomy): Eukaryota > Metazoa > Arthropoda > Insecta > Hymenoptera > Braconidae > Asobara > Asobara japonica. Next base: position 59,444 of record BQMI01000505.1, read on the forward strand.
TTTCCTCAAGACCGGGAAGTATCTTTCCGATTTCGTATTTCACCACAGCGTACTAAATTTATTCTTCTTCAATATGCCCCATACTAAAAACTTGCATATTGCTGATATGTAACTTGAATTGTAAATGTCGAAGCCTTAAACTTCACGAGTTCTAAAATTTCCTGTTAAATACGCATAATCTGATGGGGGTGGAAAACTGAGTTTATCATCCATATTTTGTGCGGTGAATAATTTGACAATTGATAAATTTTTATCGTCCCAAAGTCGGGAATCTACCATTCATCCGCTGACTGGTGTTCCAAGAGTACGGAAATATTCAGTGGAAATATACTATTTTTTAATCGGGGGCATTTCAATAACTGATCCCTCTCAGCAAGTTAATAAGATCTTTTTTCTCATGAAATAAATCGAAACGAGATCTTCAACGATCCAGACCTTACAGTGATCTGATCTGCTTTATTGATTGGCATAACATTTCAGTTTCTTTACAATTCTTCGGTCAAATTATTCGGTTCTTCCCATGAAATATATACATTTTGCATGTGAACGTCTTACTAATTCAGAATTGACACCAAAGGAAGCGTATTCTGGAAGTATTATGCAGTGTATCGAATAACAAGAGCTTCATACAATATGTGTCAACTGAAATATGGTATGGCATTTTGCGGTAAGGTTCGATTCGTGATCATGTCGGGAGCTTCCTTGCCCAGCCCCTGGCGCCATCTCTCTCACAGGCACCGTCCCTTCAGCGCATGGAGGGGGCACCGGTTTGTAAGTCGTTCGGGGAATCTAGACTGCCGAACAGGCCGTACTAACGGAAGTCTACGATACTCGATGACGGAATTTGCGCGCACGTGAAAATAGTCTAAATAAAAAACGTAACATCACGAGAATAAAGATGCAGGGCACAATTCTAAATACGAAGAACTCGATTTTCCCAGGGAAATCCTCTGAGTTCCATGAATCACAGCGCTATCTGCAATAACTTGTGAACAAACAGGGGTTGCAATACGTTGTAAAATGTTGAAAACACAGAGATAATTCATGGAATTCGATTGACGGAATTCTGCATGCTGAGTATGCTATGCAAGCACACACATATTTTATTATAAATAATCCAGAAATATGGAAAATTCTGAAGCCCGCAAATATGATGGAAAATTGGCTTTTAATTTTTCGGGAGCGCCGCAATAACTTCCCCTACCAGCAAGTTAAAAATCACAGGCACATCAAAAACTTATGGTAAACCAGTCAAATTCACATTGACAATCCGCTGAGTTGCTTCTGAATCATTTTTCTTCACCATTTCTCACCCTCATTTCTACTTATCTCCCTCCTTTCCCTGGGTAGCCTTTAGCGCACTGTAATTTCTTCAGATTCATTCGTCGCGCGACGCGTCATAAATTCTCGGCTGAAAATCTCTCGATGAATCCTTGAAAATGCTCGCTCTATTCATTTCCATTTTTGCCCATTCATTCAATAGCCTTTTTTTTCGCCCTTATTTATGGGAGAATGTCGTGAATACAGAGGCAGTTGTGAATTAAACAAAAATCGATGGTGGGATAATTCACGACAAGTGCAAACAAAGCGACAAATTACTCCGTTCCATAATTTATGATTATTATTGTGTAGAAATGACCAACTCACATAATGTTGGCAGCGGGGGGGGGGGGGGTGTATGTCAAGGACAGAATGTTCTCCGATTACTCATTAAGATAAACTTTTTTTGTCTCCTTCATCTTTTTTGTCGCTCTTCCTATAACATTTTGAGACAGTAAACTACAGTTGGCTCCAGGGGGCAAGTATATTACTCGGTAATTGTGAATTACTGATGGGTAATATGGTCTGGAATGCGACCAATCGTATTTAATCTAGGTAAGACGATGGGAGTGAATCCAAGAGTACGGGTTAACTGTGCAAATACGATATAGCCTTGGCCAAGGAGAGGGGTATGTGGTATGAGGTGGGTGGGGGGGGGGGGTGGGAGGGGGGCTATCAATAACGGGCATTCGAGTTACAATGGCTATGTATGTATGCGGTTGCGGTTGTATGTTGATATCTCATCCGCATGACGACCCTGCTAATCGTCGATCTAGCCTAGGAGTTTCTCAGACATGTCGGTATTATAAATTGCTCGGTAAATAGAGATGATGGGATGGCATTATTGATGGTATCATGAATAGTGAAAATTTAAGTATAGTTTTTTTTTGCATTTTTTCGCTTTAATTAACATTTGCTAAAAAAGATGATGAATAATGGTCATTGCTGCTCTTGAAATATTTTGCTTTAATTTTCAAAAGCTTCAGAGCCAGGATATGAATAACAGTTTAATTAACAAAAATCGTCGAATATATTTTCGTAACGTTTGACTGAATATGTTCACGAATTCCAGACTTTTTATCATGAATAATGGAAGAGATGAATTTACTAGAGCTCTTTTTATCAATAAAATTATTGTCATGTACATGCCTTTGGTATATACACAATTTAGTAATCATTTATTCTTTTTTTGGTACATTTTATTGGCGCTTTATTTTTATACTTAATGAAAATGAATGAAGAATGTTTTTGTTATAAAAATAATTAAAATCGATTTGCGACGGGCAATGAGGGACCTCTTGAAGCAATGAAAGGATGCATGTTCTGTTATGCATTGTCTGAATTGTTACCAAAAAACATGCTTGTTAACTTCCCGATCTAGGGAAGTTATTGTAATGACCCCGAAAATGAAAAGTGCCAGATCGATGAAATTTTCACGTTTCTCGACGTTTTGCATCATCCTGAAATGATTTCAGAGAAGTGTCTGTATGTGTGTGTGTTCGTCCGTATAGGGCAAAATTTTTCGGTTACGTTTTCTGGGAAACGGATCGTGCGATTCGCTTAATTTTTTTTTCAATCTTTGCGTCTTCGTGTAACTTAGAGCTGATTAGATTTTTGATTGAATCCATGGAGTAGTTCCCCTGTTTTTGAAAAATTCGTGTTGAGCAAAAATCGAAAATAGTGATAATGAACGTTCATTCAGACAAGAATGTTGTAATCCAGGTACTCAATGTCACAGTTGAAAGATATAAGCATGTTTTATAACTGATTAAATTTTGAGTAAAAGTGGTCCAGTACTTATATTGTTATTAACAATGTCAGTTATTTATAATGTTCTACTGCATAAACTATTAGAGCTAGCGCAAAATTCATATAAGAAAAGTTGTTTGCCATATAAAAATACGTACTTTATGTAGATTGCCTTTTGTCGATAATTTGCATAATTAAGGAGTATAGCAGTCTCCGGAGCCGATTTTTTTCTTCTGTGACTAATGTTTTAACTGTACTAAGATCATCTCCGATTTCCGAGTCGATGTCTGTGTATCTATGTGTGTGGGTGTGTGCGTGTGTGTGTATATATGCGTGTTTAAATCGTTCAGTTTCAAGTCTTAATCAAGGAAAGTTCCGCGAAACTGTCCCACGAACTAAAATTATTGACAGAATTTTTCCTGAACAGATCACTGACTTAATTCACTATTTGTTTATTTTGTAAGCGCGCCTTAGTATAAATTGTAAGAGAATAAGCCTAACGGGAATGGCACTTATCAATTGCAGGAAAACGCAGTGTTTCCTTAAGGTAACTAACCCCCCATTTATTCCCTAAATCGCCCAGCGTTATAACTGTCCCCCGAGTTTACCCGTAAAAATATATTTTCGCCTACGGATATATAGCGCTTGGAGGGTAGTACACTGAGGAGTAAAGGAGGGCCTGGGGTTTCAGCCCGTTTACTCAGACCCATGTGTACCAGCAATACGGGTGACTGTTAACGGGTTAATATGCCGTTGGCTACCCACCTACCACAGCGGTGGGTATGTGTGCATCCGATATCCATACGAAGAAAACTGCTATACCCTCCATTGCCATATCTACCAGTGGAATTATATTTTCCCTGTTCTACTACATTACAATATTTTTTTTTCTTGCATGGTTATGACCATAAGGTTGACGAAAAAAATGGGAACGTGTGAAAAAGTTTAGTTTAATAAATTCACTTCGTAATGAAAAATTATTACAAGCGCAAAAATAGCTAGTGAATATGTTGTTTTAAATTGAGTGGGGAAAATTGGCTAAACATTTTAATCGAAAAATTTTTCGCCAGTAGAATTTTTTTTCCATGAGAATTTTCACGTGTATTTATTTTTTTTCTGAACTACCAGTATTTCCTATCCCCCTGGCTCGTTACTGTAATGGAAATACTGCTTGATGGAAAATGTACGCAGAGAATGTCCTGTAATTTCCCCCAAAATCTCATTTGTTTCCCAGTGGCGTCGATGATTGTGCCAATATGGTGGATCGTGATCGAGTCCTTTGGGGTCTGTTGATTGCTCTACTGATCTACCCGAATGATAACTTTGGTGAGTGGAAAATTTAATTTACAAATAATTAAATATTGAAGCGTTCGATAAACATCCTTTTCGTATTACCTGAATCAATATCATAATTTATATTGCAATGATGTGCATTAACTGGTCAATTGAATTCTGGATGAAACTACTTCGAATGGGTCTGGGTCGTGGTGAGTTATTGCGGAGTGAATTTTACATTGCACGAAGAAATAAGATTCAATAAAGGAGTGCACTTCTGCATTTATATAAATACGGGAATTTGATGAGAATGATAGGAATACTTTCTCCTACATTATATCGCAGTATCAATAATGCTTCCTAAAAATTAGCGAGCAGGCTGCAGCGTCTCACACATAACGTAAATCCAACATGAAAAATTGTGGAAGAATCGACGAAAAAGATCGATTTCGTAACAGATTGGAAATGTACACATCGATTTACAACCCGAAAGACAGAAAAAATATAGTCGCAAGAGTTATGTTAACGGATGGAATATAATGGATGCCGTAACATTCAAATAAAAAACTTACTTTCAGGTTGGTACTCTCAATTCGAGCTTTATGAATTAAATAAAACTCAAAGTCTTAATTTACGAGGTGCGGGTCCTGGCGTTTGAACGGTGGAGAAACCTATTTCCAGGTTGTAAATTGAATTTTGTGATTTTTATGTCTAAAATGATTCAGCTATATCGATAATTTAGGATCGGTACTATTGTAACTCAGTATCGATTTCGTTCAATTTTATATTGAAATTCATTGAAAAAATACAATAAATTATAGAATAAATAGAATTTTATGGGTGTATCTGTTCTATTTTTTTCCATTACTAGCGCCATCGCAAGCCGCCGGGATGTTAACCAACTTTTCAAATTAACTTTTTTCTTATTTAAATGATTTGGAGTTTGAAATGAAATTTGAAATATGTTCATTATCAATTTTTGTAATAGTTAAATTTGAGCTTGATTTCGATTTTTTTTTAAATTGAATTTGAAAATAGATATGAATGTTTGCATTGGAATTTGAATTAAATTTGAATTTGAAAAAAAAATTCAACATGATATCGAATTGTAGAATTGGAAAAGTGAAATTGTAAAGTTTTTGAATTTAAAATATGAGCTTGCGGAAAGAGGAAGATGGCGACGTACATTTCAAAGCCAATGAGACTGAACATGAACGAAAACAGTAAGCCGGGCCACATGACAGCCCAAGCCAATTGAAAGTAGTGTAATGGCCGCTGCCATGACATGGTTGGTCATGTTCAGGGAGGATTAGTGGTGGATGAAGTCGACGATGCACAAACAACACGTTTAGTCGAGGACGTGCGTGGCCGAAAAGACGGTTATGATACTCAGATTACGTAACTATCGCGCGGGACCACAGTACGCACGCCTTGCGGATGCGCAGAAGCATAAATCTTTCTGCGCAAACGTCAATCGCAAATTGTGCATACGCATTACATAAGTGTCGTTCATGAGAATTCCTGTATTTTGTGTCAATTTCTCGATGTCAGTCGCAAAACAATCGATTACTCGCATCTAATCAACTTTCATGTCGATCTGTCGATTCTCCTGTCGACTGTTCCCTATTCTTTTTATACCAGACCGGTGGCGCGTGCTGCGCAGGCGCATTTCCTTTTCCGCCGCACTGACTGGTGTGGTGTTGGTGTCGGTCTTACGTTTTTCGATATACATCCATAGTTTCTTTCGTCTCTCCTTTTAACTATAGGATAAGGATGTCTTAATCGATTGTCACAGATAATATTGATTTCCTAATGCTACGTGATGTTTTTGAATTTTCCCAATTCACTTCCGATTGATATTGCTCTCATTATCTATTGATAAGTTCAGTAATGCACCTCACCGTAAGATTCGAAAATTAAAGGGCCATCTCTACGTCCGATGGCCTTGTGGGCTATGCCTGATCATGACGGCTCATTAACTGACGCCGACTTACAAGTACCCAACGAGAGACTAATCATGCCCTGATCATTCGTCGGGTTGACAACGCGAAATGTCTACTCGGGTAGTCGGGTAATAAATCCCATACATTGAGATCGTATAATTTGTTGTCTGAATGCAAAGATAGAATCCACCAACTGCTGCTACGACATTGGCCGGATAGGTATTCTGGATTCAGAATAAACTGATATTCGTTCCAAGTACCCTGCACACGGTAAATGATGAGATAATCGATGTAGATGTTTGCCGTGGTGAAGTTTCCAGGTACTTCCTGATACGTCAAATAAATTTTCCGCACGGCTGCCACTAATGTGTGATCGGAAAGTAACTAACCCGAACTTCTAAGAAATGTGATTATCATTAGTTTGAACAATAGTTGACTCGAACATTCTGCTATTGACTATGAAAATTAAGATTTTATGTCAACGATAATTACTTATCCAAATTTATGTTGATTTGGGGCCATTTTTCTCGGTCTTTGCAGTTAGAATATAAAAAAATCAGGAATTGGGTTCTTTATAAAAACAAAAAAACTGCATTTAATTGAATCTAATGCAGACGTTTCGAATGCTCTGGGCATTCCTCTTCATGTGCAAATATATTAGTATCTGAAAAATCAAAACACAAAACCAAGTTTCTATCATTAACTATTACATTCCTTAGTCTTATATCACAAATTCTGTTATCAATAAAAAATGAAAAATAAAATAGGTTACCTTAAATTTCCTTTGATTTCATTGAACAATTTTTCCTTTTTTCTTTTCCTTATTGTTCAAAAATATTTTTATAATTTCTGTCGTCATCACAACCATAAATGTTGTATTCATAACCTAAAAACCATTTTGAAAATCTCCATTTATTATAAAATCCATAAATTATAAAAATATTGTTGAACAATAAGGAAAAGAAAAAAGGAAAAATTGTTCAATGAAATCAAAGAAAATTTAAGGTAACCCATTTTATTTTTTATTGATAACAGAATTTGTGATATAAGACTAAGAAATGTAATAGTTAATGACAGAAACTTGGTTTTGTGTTTTAATTTTTTAGATACTAATATATTTGCACATGAAGAGGAATGCCCAGAGCATTCGAAACGTCTGCATTAGATTCAATTAACTGGAGTTTTTTGTTTTTATAAAGAACCCAATTCTTGACTTTTTTATATTCTAACTGCAAAGACCGAGAAAAATAGCCCCAAATCAACGTAAATTTGGAAAACGGACCGGTCGTACAATTAACTTTCCTGTGGATAATTGCTTATGTTGCAAGCTTACAATATTGTTATTCATTGATAACACAACTATAGTGGGCAGATCAGGCAGAAGGTTTCACAGTAATAATTCCTATTTGACCTGTTCTTTATGGTGGTTTCATTAACAACCGATGTGCTGATAAAAAGGCGATTCTCGGGGTCAATAGCGTCATTCGTCAAAATTTCAATTTTAATAGTTTCGAGTATTTAAAATTTCTATTTTCTACTGAAATGATCCGTTAACATGGTATTCGACTTCCAAGAAAGGTTTAATCTTCATGTTAAAAAGCTGAAGTGAATTTCATTTACAGATGGTGAGGACAATTATGTTTCTAATAATCCATATATTTGGATTAATATCCTTCTGACTGCATATATTATAAATTTTCACCTTGTAGAAATTGTTTTGGCCTCTGACGGTCGCTTAGCAAAGCAAATTCGAAAAACTTTAAAATTGCACCTTCAAAATTATTCCGGCCTTCCCTTCTTGATCGTTAATATCAGGATCCGAATCTATCTTCACGATCGAAATCAGCTCCGTGTAAAAAAAAAATAATCTTGGCGCAAGTTTCAAATTAACAAGTTTTTGTGTGATTTCAATGGCTCACACTCATGCAGCCGGTTAGTTAAATTTCCAAATTGACCGTATTTACATGATAATGTGGAAACATATGCACATATACATACAAACATATGCTTGTTTGATGTTGGTTGCTTTGCCTCACTATTTAAATATTTGTGACTAAACATTGTCAGTACCTCTGAAATTAATACGTTTACCAATTCGCTCCCCGAGCACCCATTGAAACTCCCCTTTCCAAGATGGCTACGATGAAAATGGAAAATTTATTAAAATGCAATTCACCACTACGGAATAATGGCAATGACAGCTTCCTTGGTACTGCTGAACGATACGTAACGGTTTGTGGAAATGCATAAAGTCATTCTGTACTTTTCCTGAACAAAGTTGTTCGTGCAAGGGCAGAGAGCGCGAGCGGGTATTCGCGAGGGAGCGATAGTCAGAGTGCGAGCAAACATTTCATAGTTTCTGCATAAACGTTATGCTTACTCGGAACATGGCAAATGGGAATGGTCACACCGGGGATTTTCCTCGAGGTTTCTACAAAAGTTGTCATTTTCTAAGGCAAACAACTGCCAGTTATCTTATGGTCTACTGAAAATCTGATGGGATCAGATGATCTGACCCTTGACGTTTTAGATGTCTTCAATTTTTCAGTGTAGAGCAGACCTGATGAAAACACATGTGCGTAGAGAGCTACGCGACAAAACTAAAACTTCGTAGGGGACGAATTTATAAAGATGTTATGATATTCTGTAAATATTTTTTTTTACTGCTGAAGTCGGGATAGGATCAGTGTAAATAGGAAATTATGATTTAAAACAATCCAATTATATCAATATACAAAGCATTTTTCATTCGGTTCCCATCTCACAATTTTCTACAAATGAAATTATGGATTTGTGATACCTGAAGTAAGAAACAAAAACTTTTGATTAACACACACACCAAATTATTCCGGACATAAATTACGATATAGAAATTAACACTCGACACATATATACCGTATACATTGACACACCAGACTAGAAAACAGCTGGGTTTTTACCGTGGATAGAAAATGTGCATAACGCCATCTTACGCCCTGCGTTAAATTATGACGAACGCGCCATTATCGACGTTCCCATGCAACACGTTGTAAATGGGTCTAGATGTGCGTGAATACTCGATTTTTCTCTCTCTACATTCTAGCGAGTAAAGTACGTACGCACACCATATATGGCGCTACCCCCTCTCCAATGATGTCGGTTTTTGTAACATAAGGACTCGCGTGTATTCGATTCACGCTCAAAGGCGCCTATCGAAGTTTTACTTCAAAAACTGAAAATTATTGGAGCAGATGTATGGACCTCATTGGGGTGGGCCTCATGTTATTGACAGGCCATGCAGCCAACTTTCGCCTATAGATGTAATCTGCCGAAATATAAACACCAAAAATGGTTCTCGAAGTATGTTTGTAGAATGAGATGAGGTGTTTTGAAACAATATCTTTGGCATAATACTTCGAAAGTTAGGGCACTCCATTATAGAAGCCTCCGGCAATCCAAACTATCAAGCCCATGATTGAAATCAAACATCAAAATGCGAAAACAACATGAATTAATGTTGGATGTCACATCACTATTACCAGAGTAACCGCGGAAACCAATCAATTGACGGCGGAACTGGTTTGAAAACCTTGGATGTGGCCGGACAAATAATTGTAACTAAACATATCGAAGGGAGACAATATTAATGTTGGCTCAGTACATTACGTACTATTTATTTATTTCTATATCGTGGTGGATGCCTTTTTTGCTTATAAGGAAAAATACATTACGCCAAAGTTCGCGTTCATCGAAAAAAACTCGGTGAGACGAAAGCTTCACAAAACTATGTAAATAAAGCATTCTCATGGTTGGCGTAAGTTCAAGAAATTTTTTTAGGTGATTCCAACTCGTGTGTAAGAAAAAGTTTGGTTGTTCATTCATACTTCGTTCGACCATTTTAAGGACGAGTAAAAATATGAAATTAATGACGATTTCTGACTTCCCAATTTCGGGAAATGATTGTAATGACTTCAACTGAAAAGGATTCCTCGCGCATAGGGATACAAAAATATTCCCCAACAACTTATGGGATGATGTCTGTGTGTGTGTTTTTCTTCTTTTTCCCCCGTTCCTCTCTTGTCCGTCGCACGGTAGGCGCATCTGTGGACTGGTGTTAACGTTCTACGGCGAGAATTTTATAGTTAAAGATTAAGCGCAAATTGATTAATGAATGCTGTTGCTTCGCCAGAAAAAAAATTATTTTATGTGGTATCTTTTTTTTCACCAATATTTTTTTCCAGATACTGTGTTCACAACATTATGGGTTTTATTTGCGAAGCTTTCGAACTCCATGTATTTTACAAATATATCCAGCAATATTCATGAAGAATCGACATCAAACGGCGATGGGATATGATAATTGAAGCGTGATGCAGAATGATAATTCCAAGTTCATAACACTGCTAATCCTTTAACGGGAAGTACTTGTTAATTACCGAAACGTAACTCAAACATGAGAGGGGGAGATGAATTAGACAACTGGAAATGGTAACCGCATCCATTATTCCATAATTTCGGTCCCAAATATGTTGAATTTGACGCGCTGTGTAATCCTAACATTCAGCAGGGAAATGCCCGCCAGCAAGCTTGATATTCAGATAAAATTGGTTCAATTTTTCGATGTTTATCAATGAATATTTGGTTTATTAATGAATTTTATGCATAAATTGTCCTTTTCATGGAAAATTGGGATACATGAGGGATTGAGTAATGCAAGATTTGACGGAAAATATGCGTATCCACGCTCCTGGTTGTTTTACTGTGTACATTACATATGCTCGTTCCCATATATCTGAACGAATATGTAATCTTTTTTCTCGTTTATTTGAAAATTTTGAATTTGAATTTTTGAATTTGAATTTTTATATTTCAATTATTAAATTTGAATTCTTCAATTTGAATTTTTAAATCTGAGTTTTTGAATCTGAATTTTTAAATTTGTATTTTTGAGTTTGAATTGTTGAGGCTGAGCTTTTGAATTTGAATTTTTGAATTAAAATTTTTTAATCTTCCATATTCCTCTCTTTCATATCGTGAATGAGGCATTTCCAATAATTTTTACCGCGCATCGATTGCCAATGCTTTTAGTAGTATAGCTAAATATTAGTCGGACGTGTTGTTTACAGTTTCAGCCTGAAATTACTAGGTTCAGTCGCGTTACATTAACGATTAGGATCGACATTACAAGATATGCTTACATAGGATATTCGAGAAATGGCATCGTAATTATATTGGAAATTAAATGCGATTACCTTAAGATTGCTTTAATTTCAAATTATGCAATTGCAATATCAATATTTCAATTATGGTATTATTTCCTTAAACTTACATAAATTATATTTTGGTCCAATTTCATCCGTTCCAATTCTTGAATTCCCGATAGGCGAAGTTATTGAAATGGCCTCAATTTTCCAATATATCTACGTTTCATGACGTTTCTGATCATTTTAAACCATTTTTTAAAAGATATATGTATGTGTGTGTATGTATGAAGACAAATTTTTTCTCCAACTATTTCTTACCATCAAATTATGCAATTGAGATGATGTATGGAGCAATCGAAGCGCCTTTATGCTCATCAAAGCTCATCAGGTTTTGGTTGGAATCGGTTTCGTAGTTTTTTCATATTTAAAAAAAAACTACCATTTCACATAAAAGTGAAGAATCTTCCCGTTTCAAATAGTATTCCAGTATTCCAAATTTTATGACTCTGATCTGTTCCTCCGAAACCAGTCATTAAACATTTCATTGAGGTGTCGCGAAATCTACGAATGGCAAACAGAAATTAGAAATCGGGAAGTTTAGTTTGTGCTTCCAACGATGGCAGACACACTTAGATTCTATTAGTTATAGCTATTTTCCGTCCGAAAGGCTAATTGAGCGTGCACGAACCATCTTTCTATTTTTCGCAAATTTGGTAAATGATTCTTCTGCCAGTGTTCTGGAATAATTAAATGGAGCCCATGGAGAACAGTGCCACAAGTTTGCGACACTTCTGCATAGTCTGCCCACCTCAGAAGTTGCAATTATGAAACCCTTGAATTATATCTAACACGCCAGTTTTACATGGTTTACCATGACGACCGAGGGAAGGGGCCAAAATATCTGCCACCTCGGAATATATTTTCGTATCCCGAATAAAATATTCCCGAATTCGGAATAAATCGATGCGAGAATAAACTTTTCCGTCAACAATAAATTCTTTTTTTTTCTGTTACCAGGTGGCGCATATCCACCGGAGTTTAAGGCGCCAATAACGAATTTGACGATTCCCCTTGGCCGAGATGCTATATTCACGTGTCTGGTGGATCATTTAGGTGGTTACAGGGTGAGTAAATATTCAATGGTTATGGCGATGGCGAAATCTGTCGGTTGTCGGAATTTCAAATAGTTTTACAACCGTAGAAGGGTTCAGCTATATTGAGAGAGGAAACCAAGTAAAAATTACCAGAAAATGGATGCAGAGTACGCAAATCTCGCCAATTTGAATTCGTAATAGAATTTTACACGACGAGAAAAATCACAGAAAAATCACCGAAAACTTTTTGCTTGAGAATTGCAAAACTTTTATTGACCGTGTCTCGCCGCGTATTGTTAGCTAATGGTATCGGCTAATTTTCGTGAGAATTATTGGCAAGTCTGAGATGACGTCATCATCTTTACTAAAAAATTGACATTATAAATCTTCAGAATCCTTTAAATTACCACCAATTCCATAAAGCATTCTCACGGAATATCATACAAATTGTGTCAACAAATGCAATTGCAATTCACCAACTTGGAAATTGGCATGCAATTGTTCATGAAATTTCAAAGCAATGTCTAGCCGTGTATTATCCAATGAATGCGACGAAACATTTTCATTCACGAGATGATAAAAAAAAAAACAAAGTGCATTATATTGCACTGCAAATATTGAATATGTTCCTGTATTTCTCTTTCATTCTTTGTTCCATAATTGCCTCCATAAATAATGATATTTGTTCATGAGTAAATTTTCATTTGACTCAGGTTGGATGGGTTAAAGCGGATACAAAAGCAATTCAAGCGATTCATGAGCACGTAATAACCCACAATCCTCGTGTCTCTGTATCTCACAGCGATCATTCAACGTGGAATCTTCATATCAAGGGCGTTCAATTGGAGGATGCTGGACTCTACATGTGCCAAATAAACACTGATCCAATGAAGAGCCAGGTATGCCCCACTCCAATTCGTCTGTTTGTCTTGCTTTATCCCTTTGAACTAACTGCCATTGCATACTGACCTGCAATGTAATAAATGGTACCATTCTCGTCTCTGATTGTTGCCAATTCCCAAACAGTTCAATAGTTCAATGCAAATTTTTTATATTTAACTTTCAAAATAGCGACAAAGTTTTTGAACTAGATCAAATGATGTTATATGGATGGGGACAGTTGATGACATAATTAAACAGCCGATGACGTCATATGGCTTTTTATACGTCGATCAGTTGCTCGAGAGGAGATCTCCGAGTTTCTGTCAATTATATGAGCTGCATTTTCAGTAAACTTTCCGCAAGTACTCACGACATATTAATCGTGAGTGGCCTGCCCTATATAGAGTACTACTAAATTTGGCTGATATAAGATGGTAGGCAGCGCTCATGCACCCGCTTCACATGACACTGGGGAAAATTCTCAGTTTATATCCTCGTTTATATCCAATTATATCCATATACAAAACAAATTTTATTCTGTTTCCATCTTACGATTTTCTGCAAATGAAATTATCGGTTTGTGATAACTGAAGTAAGAAACGAAAAGTTTTGATTAACACACCCATCAAATTATTCCGGACATAAATTATGATATAGAAAATAACTCACGGCGCATATATAACGAATACATTAACACACCAGACTGGAAAACAGCTGGCTTATTACCGTGGATAGAAAACGCGCACAACGCCATCTTACGCCCTGCGTGAAATTGTGACGAACGCGTCATTATCGACGTTCCGATGCAACACGGTGTAAATAGGTATAGACGTACGTGAATGCTAGATTCTTCTCTCTCTCGTGCTCCCCTCCCAGTACCTCGCATACCGTCTCTACATCCTAGCGAGTAAAGTACGTACACACTCCATATATAGCGCTTCGCCCTCCCCAATAGTATTGGTTTTGGTAACATAGAGATTCGCGTGTATCCGATTCACACTCAAAGGCGCCTATAGATGTTTCACATCAATCATTAATGTTGAACTTTGATTAATTTAAATTGGTGTTTCAGTTATCACGCTAGGAGCGCGTATATGTTCCAAGCAAAATTGCGATTGAATAGAATTAATATTAAATTTCAGGCCAGTGCTGATGATGATAAGAAAAAATCTCGAGCTCCGTAATGTTCTTAGCAATTCTACGAAATTATAAGTTACTTTAAGTGAATTGTGTTTAATCAATCTTAATCCCGTTCTTTAAACTTTAAACTCTGTTGCTTTCGGGTGACTCGTCGGCAGCCGTTCAGAAGACCCACCAAAGTGCCAAGGAGTATACCTAAGCTTCGTAACCTCGGAGACAGCGTTAATTATAAATTTATGACTTGTGTGTCAAATACTTGGTACAGATTTTACTCAAATATTCTAAATCCTCCGATTTTTCGAAATATGGATTCCAGTTTCGGGACGTTTTAATGAATATTAGAAAAGATTGTTCTACAACTCAGAACTGAATACGGTACACTAAAATACAGAACCCACTAAATTCTTCAAAGTTGCATTAGGCTTGTATATTAAATCACCCATACATAATGCGTCTTGGCAGTATGTATGGTGGCCCTCTACGATATCTAAACACACGTTTATATATGATTGTGTGTTTGTTACGTATGTCTGGCGAGATTTCATTTTTTTTGTATTGACGCGTCTTGCTTGCCTCCAAGTCCGAAAGGAGCGATTTGTCGAAAAACTGATTCTTCCAATTGTTATTAACAAATAGAATTGTTTATATCGCTCTATCGCAATCACGCTTCGAGATACGAAAAATAACTATTTAATGAAAGTTGTTGCCCGCAAAAAAAATATGTGGGTGATAATTCAGAAGAAGATTAACCTCAATACACGTTTGATTACACGAGCAATTTTTAAATTTAAATGACCGAGCAAAAGAAGCCAATTAACTGCAACTTTAATAACTTTGAGAAGAACCTTAATTTTCCACAATGAATAATTAAATCCTGCACGGATTTCAGAGATAATCATAAATAACAAATGTCCTCGACGTTTTTTCATCGAAAAGCTGGTTATGTGACCGAATTGGAGTAATCACCCTGTCTAATAGATATTTCATATTCTTACCACTAATAATTCCCATATTTATTGCCAGACCAAAAGTGGAATTGCAGTCAATGGCAGGTCGTGCTTCCATTTTCAGGTGATGAATAATTGGATTGGCAAATGCCTTATCCTGAAAAGGAGGACCCTAGCTTATCGATAAGAACTTGCCCTATTTCTATTCCATCGAATCATAAGACGGCCCTGATTTTCCTTAATTTAAGATGACGTCAAATGATTTGTCGATTAGTGGAATGGTATACCAATGACACTATCCGAGTTAGGAATGGGAGAATTTTATAGAACATCGAAACGAATCAACCAGGCTTACCAGTTTTAGATACCCTCCTGGGACGGTGGATTTGTGAATATTAACTCCTGCTAATGACGATAATTTTAGCATCTCTAATAGAACTATGGAGAAGGGTTAATACCGTAGTGAGTGAGCAGCGATCGATGTGGAATGGAGAGATTAGCATGGCCACGCCGAGAGAAGGATTTGCGAAAAATCATTCCGTTTGGTGAACCTATTTTGAGTTTCTGATAAAGAAGTTATAGCAATGATCCTGACAATGGAATGTCTCAGAACCATCAAATTTTCACTTTCCTCAACGTTGTATGTGCTTCTGACAAATTTTAAAAAGGGTTCTGTGTGTGTGTTTTTTTTTGTTTCCGTCCCTCTCATTTGTACACCCCGGGTAGCTGCCGTCTGAGCATTCCTTGAGGGGGCGTACCCGACACCCACCCATGCGGCTGGGGCCGACTTTCGTCATTTTAGGCCATCATATTTCTAAACACAGGGTAAACTTCCAAAAACTCCTGTGCTACGATGGTAGGGGCCTATGACGCAAGCCACCCTCCCCCTCTGCGTCGCGTTAGGTTCCCGCTCGGCCGTGCGGTCTCATTTTATGCTTCGGTCGCTTCGGGCCCCTTCGGTGCTCGTTCCCCCACCCCTTGCCTCCATGTGTGTATCAGCCGGCTGCGCATGGCCTACCACTGTCTCTAAAAGCATTAACCCACTCGTATTAATATTTCCCCTTTTTCACACTTGTAACGTAATATACTATTTTATGGTAGAATCTCCTGATGACTTGGCGGCTATATTTTGGAACGTCTGCACTTGTTCTTTCACACCTATAATCTTGCTAAAGAAGACATCAAGAAGTTATTGTTAGGACCCGTCGAGGGTTAACCATATTTCATTTATTTTGCACATGTTTTAAATTATTTTCCCACAGAAATGCCACAAAAATCAGTGAAACTAAAACAAGCTACTAACAGTAAAAAGCGTTCCAGTTGAATAGATTGGGTAGTGATGGGTAGGAAATTTTACTTGGGTAGCAGTACTTTTTGCACAGAAGTGTCAATAAACAACCTCAATAGTAAATGTGTCCGACCTTGCCTACCGTTTTTATTGAGATTCCAGTAGAAAGAACACTCCTGTTACGTAAACTTTATTGCTCGTCAATACACTAACTATTGAGGTGAAGTAATTGTTACTTTTAGCAAAGTGAATTTTATCCATAGGAAAATGGAATGGATTTTCCAAGCGCTGATTTTCGTTTAATAACAATGAAAAAGAATAATGTTCTGGTATTTTTTCGAGAAGTATTTCCTTCTTTATCAGAAATTTGCTGACTTTCCGATAGGGGAAATTACTGTTTGGCCCTGGAAATGAAATACCACCGTACCATCAAATCTCCAAGGTATTTCCAACATTTCTAGAACACTTTAAACCGAAATTTGGGATATGTGTGTACGTCTATGTGTAATGGTGCATGTATGAACTCCATGATTTTCGCGAACGATTTCTCACGAATAAATTATGCAATCAAGATTACGGACGGGCAATCGAATCGTATTCACGGAATTTAGATCTCATCGGATTTTTGTTGAAGGCGAAAATTGGTTGGATGGTTTTTCAGTTATTGACGATTTCAGTTGTATTCTATTTGAGAATAACTCACATTACAGTTTCGGAATATAATTGTTTTTTCTCCACTTGAAATGAATGAAGATTTGTTTTTTTTAATATAAAATTCCAGATGTAGTTAATTGGGGAAGTTTTCCAAAACCGCAGTTTATGTTCATAAATGAATAGATGGAGAATTAAAGTGAGTATTCTAGTTTAGCGGAGATGCGATTACTTATTGAATGTTGAAGCATACATTTTCGACATCGATGCCGCCAACCCTCGCTTCTTAGCACTGGTCCGGTGACTGCGACGCAACGATTCAAGCACATGGGCACTGAACGCATCTGGCATATAACTATAGCTCCTCCGACGTGCGTGAGAATGTTTAAAGTGGGAAGATAACATCTGGCGCTGCCTGCGTCAGCTCACGAGCTGATTGAAGTTTGTCACTGAGCCGGTCATCCCATGAAACGATCGCGAATAATAACGTAAACACTACAAATTCCAAACTCAACAAGAATACAAAAAAATATTCGGTGAGATTGTCAGCAATATGGAGGTTGCGTTTATACCAGATACTCACCCAGGATCAAGTTCGGAGGAGATATCAGACGAGGATATTTTTTCATGATTCCTTGTAATATTGTGATTGTCGACTTGATCCGATTTAATTTACTTGTGATTATTTGCTGCATTTGAAATTTTCGTTTCGGTTCCAATTTTATATTAAGACAATACCTTCCCTCAAGATCGGGAAGTTAATAATTTTGATTTTCTGAATCGGGGGGGGGGGGGCGGGGGCTCGCCTTCGGCTCGTCCGGCCAACTTCACTCGCGTTCTGAAAGATTGTTCACCTGGTGCCTTTTCCATGGACACATTATTATACTTATTCCATTGCATTCCCTCCCACACTTCCGATCCCACCCACTCGGACTTGTTTTTCCTGTTGAAAGGGCTTTTGCTCACAAAACCCGAGTAACTTCCGATTTTATTATTTCATAACTCCGAACGCATCACCACTATATTTATTCGCCTTTTTCCGAGGACCAGGCATTCCTAATGGTTTTATTATTTTAATGCCGACAGATGTTTCCATATTTCTAAACAATATCCCCAAAATTTATTTCCCACTGACGACACTCACTTTAGACGGTGGAAACATAGTTTCGTGAAATACAGCTTCCTACATATATGTAAATAAATTTACACCTTGGATAAATGTCTTGTTGAAAACTAATATAAGTTTCATGTAAAAATCACGTTGTCCTCAGTTTGACACCATTTCACTATCATGCGTATGCATGTACGCATATGGTTCATTTTTCTCCTTCGTCCTTCTAAGTTTTACTGTTCACGGGAGGTGTTGATGAACATGCCTTCGAAAACGAACAATAACTCCTTAACAAGTTATTTTTGCGTACAAATCATCCTGAGACACCCTGTATATGAGATATATTATTATTGAGCTGTATATATATCTAACATACATCTTTATATCTATATATCTTTAATATTGACAAAAATATATGTGTATTTACATATATTTCATTTATATAGTTTTTTCTATGCGGGGCAGCGGACACATACTGTACCCGAAGATCAATGCCCCAATTTTGAGTATGTGTGTATATGTGAGTATACTTGTGTGTGTATGTGTCAGTAAGAGTGACATCGATTCAGCGTTTTCTGAATTATTAGCCACCTGAATCATTTACAATTACAGTTCTGACAAGGATTAGAGGTAGAACAAATTCCTCTATGAATATCACACCAGTATGCCATTCATTGAAATTTCGAGTGAGAATTACCATTCGATTAGTTTGACACGTGATGGACAATTCTATATTCGATAATGCATATGATTTTATTGATTTGTATTCACTACATAATTACGTGAACAAATTATAGAAGATGCACTCAGTTTTAAAGAAATTCAAGTAATGTCAGCCGAAACGAGGTTAAAAACAAAATATTCTGGCCATATCATCGACAGCGAAATTAATACGGACCGCAATTCCTGTGTGGGTACTGGAGAGAGAGGGGGGGGGGAAGGAACGTATATGCCTTGGATTCGGGACTCGTTAGGTAGAAAGGTAAAATTTTGGAATGCTGTAATTTGCGAATTCATGCTGGCCAAGCTGTGGTCCATAATAGGTGATTGTAGTCCGGCATTTCGGAATCGAAGTTTTTCCTTAGCCCTCAGTAATGGCGGAAGAAGGAAAAATCGAAAGCAGGAAAAGCTATTTGCCGGGGACCGTAAAGGAGTGGTTATTAGTGTTAATGCATTAGAATGGGATTGACCCATGGGCTAGCTGTAGCCGTCACTCGTTGATGTTACTTCTATTTTTTCGGTTTCAGAAGCACAGACACACTGATAAACACGTCGGGGCTTTCATGTAGTGTGTAGAGTATCTACCCTGTTCCGTCGCGGAATGTAAGTCGTGGGCACCCACAAGTCTGGGGATTGGCCATTCAGACTTTCCCCGTCAAACAAAAATCTCATCTTAAAATTTCCCCGTCCTTTAACAATGAATTTTTCTTCGAACTTCCCAAATTTTGCTTTCCTACTTTTTTTTGTTCACTAAAACCCAAATTTTGCTTTCCCTTTTTTTTAGTGCCATAAATCCAAAATTTTATTTTGATTTCGCTTCAATCCTCAACCCCAAATGTCCTTTACGAGTTACGTTTCTTACCGCCGCGCTTGTTGCGGTCAACCATTTACCTGACCTCTCGGCCCGTCGAACCTTTGGAGCTCCTCTTTCAGAAAATGAGGATCTCCTTTTCTCTCTCTTAACACAAATTTTCGAATAGAAGTATTTTCTTCAATTTGCAAGTAACCAATCCTGACCCTTCAACCTATCCTGTCCTTTTTTTTGAATTTTCTTGAATTTTTCCACAACTTCGAACGTTCAGTTCAAATCTTAAGTTCATCGAGAACACTTATAAATCGACATCCTTGCAGTTCCTAGCCAGTCACTTTTCTAAGTTTTTATCATGTTAAGTTTTAGGGAAGTGAAATAACTTAATTATGATAGAATTAAGTTAATTAACTTAGTTAACTAATTACCTTAGTATAATTAGAAAAATGAATTCAGTATTTAAGTGAGTTGTGTTTTTAATTATTCGTACATAGATCTTCCGCAAGGCCGGGCGGGAATCTAGTCCACTGCGGCGGGAGGGAGGGGGCGGGGGGGGGGGGGTGCATCACAAGCGTTCCCCATTGTAGCATAGGAGTTTCTGGAGGCTTACCTTGCGTTGAGAAATACGATAGCCTAAATGGCGAAAGTCGGACCCTGATACGCGACTGGGTGCACAGCATTCCCTTCTGAACGAATCCTCGAGAGCAGTTACCGTGGGGCGTACGAACGAAAGGGTTAGAGTTAAAAAAAACCGACAAACTGCCCACAGCGAAATGTTAGGCATATGCCGTACCGAGTAAAAGTCAATTAATTATCACTTCCATTATCCAAATGTAATTGATATACACTTACCGTCGCGTATGAATATACACAGATAATTCACCTGGAAAACTAGCATAACATGAGTAGTGCCAAATTACAGAGCAGATAAGAGAGAGCATCTAACGACGACCAATAATCCGCATGTATAGCTGATGATACATAGATAACTCCAATCGAGACAAACAAGCAGACACGCACAGCATGTTAATCTAATTTTGAAGTTCAAATTGAAATATAATTGCTCGCCAGATGTCAACGTCGGTTGGTATTGACTCAGAATTTGGAAAGGCTAAAAAAGCGGGTATCGTGTAAACTTTGAAAAATTCCTTGTGACCTTTTTCATTATTCCCATCATTGCATAATAGAACTGGGGTGTCCATCAGCGTCCTGTAAAGCTGCTGAAAGGCCCATGTAAATTTTCTACATGTTATAACATTTATTCTCGAAGCCATTTTTTTAAAAGATATATGACTTCGCATAAAGAAAAAGAGAAAAAAACGAGTTGCTAGCCCGTGAAGTTTTTGCATTATTTTATTTTTGATTTTTTCCCTCTTCTACACAGTTGAAGGATGTTCCTAAACCAAAAAAAAAATTTTTTTTTTATTTTACGATGGTGTTATTCGTTAAATGATATCCACCTAGACTTGACGTGCGAGTAATTCTTTTCCCACATTTTTAAAAATTCTTTTCATCCCACAATGGCTGCGACAAACTCGTACTGCGGTGTCTGATTCATAACATCTTTTACTACTCGCTGCGCTCTCTCTCCGTCTAACCACCAACACCACCAACTTTTTACGTCTTTCTCTTACTTTCATCATGAACTTTATGTGACATCCCTACATGGGGGTTAGAAATGAGTAGAAGAAGATGAATAAAAAGCAGTGAGTTGATGACTGAAAGAAACATAGATTGTCACTCCAGCGACATGTTACCACGTTGTACTTCCTACTCATAGTGACAGCAGTTAGGTGTCCCACTGGGTCTGGTAAATACTCTTCGGTGAGTGTGCTTGAATTAAGCTCAGCACTATAAGTAGCTCCTATTCCCATAATGCCTGAGGTACCGGAGGTAATACTGTCTGGCGGGCTGTGCGCTAGTTGGCTATACCCCCCACTCCCCCCCCCCCCCTCCCGGACCCAGTCAACTTTCTGACGCGTTAAAGTTCGAGGTGAGAAGCTGTGTTTCTTTCATGCGTTTCACGGTATTCCCTTTCTCATTAAATGGTCTGTGCAATGTGAGTGCCAATAGACCTCGACATTCTGAGTCATTAGGCACGTTTGGACGGTCTTCTTTCGTGTTGACTCCCTTGGGACTTTCGTGTGCGTAAAGCGTTATTGAGAATTTCGAAGGCTGCTAATAATAATTGTTGCCCACCAATGAATATGGAAAGTGTTAATAAAAATTTCGGAAAATTTGACGCGTTTCCACCGCGAATTCGAATGCAAGAAATATTTGTGTTATATTTCTGAAATGATAATGAATATTCACAGTTTTTTCAATGGGATAAATTACTAAAACTGCCCAGTTTAACCAAACGTCAGTTTTTGGAAATATGACCCATATTATTGTGTTTACTTCTACTCTTTGATGTTTTTCATATTTGGGAATGATCTGGCGATGAGTTTTATTGATGTTTAATTTGTTTTTGAATTTTCGCAATTTCCGAAATTTAGTTGATTTTTGGATCTCTTTTTTTTCTCCACTGATTTTTTTTTTTTATTGATAATTCCCAGTTTTTTAAATTTGTTCAATATCTCAAGTACTTATGAATTAGTATACGCTGACAGGGGTCCAACTGAGTTAGCCCCTTTTAGATTTCTTTTGAGGTAAACTCTTGTACTATCTTCAATCTTTAATTGCATTGTATTATATCATGGTCAATTAATTTTTTTCTCAGAATTTTTCCCGAGAAAATGAGAAAAAGGATATTTTTTTTCGAAGTCAAGTGTTCTACTAATACTCAGCGGCCTTCTAAGATTAAGGAATCTAATTAATGTTTCCGAGATTTTTAATTAGAGTTATAGTTATAAATAAATGGGTTAGTGTCTGCTAAGATTTTTCATGGGTAATTTCCGTGTTTTTCCCTTTTATGGAACTCAACTGGAATATTTGCAAATGGTCAACATCGGTCATCATAGCATTTCCTTACTGGGTTGTCCACAGAACCCAAACGGAATATCTCTGTTTTTTTCCGTGAACGCAAATAGGACCCGGTAGGAAAAGCATCATAAATTTCATTTGAAAATACGAAGAAAATTCTGATTTCCGAGTTGAGTCGTGAAATCTTGGCACAGAAAAATTTTCCTGTGGAATGGATATTTCCTGATATTGATCGCGAAATTTGTTCCGAGATTAGAAAGAGAAAATGAGGATCGTTCAACAGTTCTTCTAACGTATTTCGCATACGATTTTTGTATGAATACTTAAAAATATTAACGAACTGGACTTTTTACCCTAATTCGCACTGATCATCAAAGGCGTATGTAAATTTTTCCAGTACTCTTAGTAGAATTGTCCACTGGAGTTTTCCTCCCGATATAATTGGGCATTAAACGTATTGGAGATTTTGTCAATTCACTGCCTGCGGGAGATTGGGCGGTCAATTCGAGCTCGCGAGTGAGATTTCAGCCGTAACGCCGCTTAAATTTCCACATGAGGGGTGACATAGGGCTGAACCCTATCGGGTATAGTAAGGTTGCACATGTGAGTAGGGTGCCTGGGCATAAGAATGATTTAGTAACTACTTTTATGCCAGAAATTTTATACAGGTTGTCCCATTTGTAACAGTCCGACTGAATAAAAGTAGTTCTAGCGCACGGAGCAAAATCTATGGTGAAAGTAGAATGAATTGGGGAGACCGGATTAACTTTTAATGGTCTTCATCACCCAGGAGCGTCTTGCAATAGAACATTTACCAAAAAATAATCACTTAAGACGCTAAATATATCGAATTTTCGTAATGGAATGAGATGACGAAAAAAGAGAAAATTGATAGCTCGAGTGAGTGTAGTGGAAAGAAAAGTAACACTAATGGTAGCTCAATGGGCCGCGAACTGTATAAGTCACTATGTGCATGCTGCGTATGTGTGTATGTGTGTGTTCTCATTACATCTGGATTTTCTCGATAAAATCTTAGTAAAGCTGTTTTCTGTAAAATGTGATTGGCAACAAACAAGGTAGTTTACAATTTTCCAGCAGATCGTAATACTAAAATCAAGTATTTTTCTCCGATCATTGCCGCACGGCTGCACCGAACGGCATTTCAAACCTTTCAGACCTGATCCTTCACGATCCGTATTTTGTGAGAAAAAAAATCAGTTCGGTATGACGGTTCCGCTCCAACCGTAAATGGAAAGAATACTCACAGACGCACACATACTAACGTCTAACGTAGTTGGGGCAAGCCACAGTCAAAGTGTTGATGTCCAGTTTGTGGTTTTACCCATAAAATGAGACCGCAAGGCCGGCCGGGAACCTAACCCGCCGCGGGAGGATGCTCCGACATAGGGGGCCGCTATTGTCCGAGATTTCCCAGGTGTTTTACTATATGCTCCGAGAATATGATGGCTTGAATGGCGATAGTTGACCCCGGTCGCATTGGGTACTCACCATCGTCTTGCCGACAAGGACTTGCGGCGAATCTTTTGGCTGAATAGGAGTGGACAATGAGTGAAAAAAAAACTAATGTCGACTCACATTGTGTTTTGGTACCGTTAACACATGACCGACGTAGTGGAAAATCGATTTTCTTTTCTAGGTGAATACAAGGTCGTCCGAAAATCAGAAAATCCACTGGGACAGAATATAATGGACTAAGCAGTAGCTTCGTGGAACGTATGTTAATTATTGACTACCTTCGTTGAATCTCTGAACCCATGAGTCATTGAGTAATTTGAGTTTTTCTGACCTGTGAGAGTAGCTATGAATTGCCGTACGTCGTTATCTAAAAAATAAGCCCGGTTATTACCATCCCGGACAATAGTTTTATTGAGGGTAAACTCCTCAGGTACTTAGACCTCTCTTAATGTATTTTCGGGCGTTGTATGGGTAATGAGTATGGACAATGAACAGATTCAATTTTGTATGAGTCAGTTGTCTTTGGACCGTTGATGAGAATACTGCGTACCTCCTCACCAATTCCAATATCTTTTGTATTATTTTTCTATCATTAAATATTATTCACTGGTTAAATCTGTTGCTTCAATTATTGGTCCAACAACCTTTACTCACTGGAGCAGCGAAGAACTATCTATATCTGATTTTTCGGTGTGAACCAACAGATTGATTACGAAACTATATATAATAGATCGTAGTATAATGATTTCACTTAGCAATTTCTACCACCTCCTATGTACATTACGTAAATATAAAATTTTTCACCCTGAAAAACTTCCAATCACTGATGGCTATCATCTACGGTTATGTTCATTGGCATTATTCTCACAATATGGAAACATAAACAGAGAAATCATAGGCTTTATCGGTGCTGAGTCCCGCTTCAACCCTACAATTTCCATTTGACCTTAATAGCTATATCATTTTTCCTACGATATTCAGTGAGACGATTCAGAAGGTACTTCCCATAACAGATATTCTATATTTGATGATGACAAACCCCAAAAACAATTCCTCTCTAATTCCACGCTTTGAGCACCTATTGAAATCCGTAGTGTTCTCAAAATCATCATGATTCAAATATTTCAAGACAATGATAGGGTTATTTGGTTTCATCCTAAGCAATTTCAATTCCATAGAAGTGATGAATCTATTTCCGTTTGATTGAAATTCCCCAAGAGCATTGGACCATTAAGCGGGTAATTCAATCATTTCTAAAGCACTCAAATGAGCGAAGTGGTAGATGGAAGGGAAAGAGGTATTTAGGAAAATCTATTTACATCTCTATCCCCAGTTTGTCGTTTTCAGAGTGTCACATTAGAAGCATAAAATGTTGACGAACCACTGAAATGGGCAAAGTTTAGTAGTAGAGAGACGCAGGTGGCTGGATGATGCGTTAGCCGTTTACTACTTCGAACATTTCCAGTAACTAAGCGCCTTGGATGTGCTTTTACTCTACCTCATCCGCATCCCGGCGAGAGCTTGGGTTTAAAACCATGTCTTAGTGTTCCACGCCTTCCCACCCCATGGTACATGGGGCTGGCCGAGACTTCCGCAACCGAAGGTGGTTAGCTCTAAGCGGAAGACCACATCAGTAAGCCGACATAACTGGGGAAATAGCAGGAGGTCTGCACCAGTGAAATAACTAATTGGAAATGCTACTATTTGGGTTTATATTTGGATCAATACAACCGCCAAATCCTAAGGGAATAAGACGATTTATATGTTTGCATTGGTAAAGCACTGACGTGTTTGAGATGGGATAAATAAGTTGTGATCCTGCAAGGGGTTACCGCATCTTCTTTCCCGGATGTTCTTTCTCGTTTTAGGTAGGTAGAGAGGTCATATTGGGCTGAATGAATGGATGTTTTGAGGTATTTAATGTTGGATGCACCGGAAGACGGGTAGGGCACATAGAATGGGTGGCATTTTGCCTAGTTCATTATTATTATTTAAGGTTATGATTTTTGGGCTACTATTATGTTATGAGAAGATTATATTAGCGCGGCTTATCAATCAACGCGGCTTGCTGTGAATCCAGGATGATTATCGATTATATGGTCTTTGTTTTTGAATTATAAGATTTTAGCTTAATTTTATCGTCATTTATTTTGAATTGAAAAATATAGATAATTGGACAGATTCCAAAAACTTCGACAATTTCAACAATTAGAAATTTTCGAAACATTTGACAAATTTGAAATTTTTAAAATCCGGAAAAGTGAAGAGTTTGAGTTTTGTGGGATGTGCTCCGGGGCGCGTCCTTTTTGTCTACCAGCCATTATTTTATTCCTCATAGTTTCAGACACCTTTATTTCGGACCCATAAATTTCTAGTCAGCATATCGACGTTGATCATTCCCGAATGATAGGATTCTATTGCAATTTTTCCGCAGACATGTCACAAAATTAACGATCGCCAAAATTGCCAGGCTTTTACAAATAATAATGTGCGTTTACAATTAACGCATTTCTCACTCTTTCACATCGGATTCTAGCTGCTAGAACCATGCTACGCACGCTGCCACCTCTCCTTCGCTAGTCTCCCATTCTCCCTGATTTCGTCCCCTACTACGACCGCGCGCTCCTCATGCCCTGTGGAAATCTATTACATCGTCCTTTAATTTTACGGCGTACCAGGCCATCAAAAGTTTTCCGTTAAAATGTTGGACAATTTTCTTGCAGTTTACTTGGTGCGGATTCAAAAAACATTTGATGTTTGTAAGTAATTTTCTTGTTTAGTATAATGTAGGGATGACGATGATGTCAGTTAGATGACACCTCGCTGGTCCCAAATGTGCCCATTTCGGTGAATTCCTGCAATATAGTTTTGTCCTGAAGTTTACTTTCCGATAAGCTCGCCTCCTGGAGTTGCATATATAAAGTCGGCATATCGATCTTGATCATTCTCGAATTACGAGATTTTATCTCAATTTTATCGCAACGAGGCAATTACATTTGGCTTCCTTTATAAAGCAAGGTAGACCGAAAATTTAATATATTTTCTGCTTTACGCGCTAAATCCCAGAGCCTAGCTCTAATTTCAGCGAGACTACGTGAAACTTGGTGGTTTTGATCAGATTGAGCTTGGATGCGGGTGCATTGGTGCAATATGACCCCGAATAATCCGCGAGATGCTGGGAAAAGATTATTCATATACAAGTGAGTTTAATAAAAAAAAAAAATCTTATTACAGTCTGAAGGTTTCTTTTCCCCCCATTCAGGGGATTTGATTGTACGCAGCCTGAAAACTTAATTGTTTGCGGGGGGCAAAAATTATGGCCTGGATTAATTATGTCTCTCTCTAATGAGATAAAAGTTGGAAGTTCGATTGAAAAATCTCAGCGGAGATTCTTCTAGAAAGTTGGTTAATCAAAACCCGATAATTCCTGAGCCCCGGGGAGTCTCCTATTCGTCTAAGAATATTCATGGAATATTAATCATCATAAAAGACGGGGAAAAAGAGGTAATTTTCTTCCGTCAAATCTATCAGCAAAATTCCAGGGTGTATACTGGAAACACGATAACAAGATCACGAGAATTTGAGTAAATCCCCTCAAGGAGACGAAAAATGCATACAGAATTAATATAATAGAACGCGTTAAGTTAAATGATTGAGGCTCTCAGATGAATCGATAAAAAAGAAGTACCGAGAAAGAAACCATGTGTATCAGCTCCGACGCGCCACTGCAGTTTAGTCCTTTAGAATAATTCTCTTGGAATATGTACAATAGGAGATTGGCGGGGGGGGGGGGGGGGTGAATAAACTGCAATCCATGAAAGTATATACTTTAATCCATATTTATTTACATATATTCCCTTCACTATTAACATTAACATTATCAATTTTCTAAATATTATTATGGTTATTAAATACTGTGACAATCGGTTTGTGAAAACTAAAATACGATACGTGAACATCGGAAGTTACACCAATTGCGCATCGTGAAAATGCCACATCGATGGTTGTACCATAGCTAGTGGTCCCTAGTGATCTACCAGATACTAAGTCTAAATTAAATTGTTCTTTTAAAAATTGTATTAAGCGCGATTCATCATCTTTATCAAAGTGAATATTGAAATTGCTGCAAAGTACGAGCAGAACTTCATGATGACGTTTCTTCAATAGTTTTGAACCTCCTTCTATATATACTAACAATGCCTCATGTAGAAAATCTATTATGTTATTAACGTTCTGAGTGACTGAAATATTAACTGTGAACATAATAATTCGTTCACAGTACATTTTAATTATAAACTTTCAGAGATTAGTACATAACCTACCTGGTAACTGCATTCACGTGTTTTTCTGATTTTCGTTCATCATCACTTGAATTATTTTCTTCCATATTTTTTTCATTCCATTTTTTCCACTAACTTTATTTACTTTCTCAGTATAAATCTAAATAAATATCAGAAGAGCTCTCTACATAAAAACAAAATACCAAAATTCTGAAATTTCATAAACTGACTGTTGATATTCAATACATATATTGAAACCAGCCTAACCTTCCCCGTGAGAACGTATGCGCATCACAGTGTGAGTTGCGCAAATACTGTGCGCAGAAGACAACGCAACGACTTCACTTTTAGTTAACATTCAATTTCACTGCTCATTTTTTTTTCGTACCGCGGGCTATAAATCAATTCTAACGGAGTAAAGACCAAAAATATCAAAATGTCATATTTTTGAAAAAAGAAGGGAAACCATAAATTATGCAACTTCTACAATATCTCATCAAGGATCTTTCGGTCCAGCACCACCCCTCGAAACTGTCCCTGCTGGATAGGCATGCACTCTTGGGACAGCTTATATATGGACCCCACGGTCTACAAACCGGCTCTCCATGGAACGAACCCTAATCCTCATAGCAGGATAATTCCTACATGTATTCCCGTTATTATCGATTTTTTTCTCATAAGATATCTATTAACCAAATTCTAGGATAACGTTGAAAAACTTGGTCCCAGTGGTGGGCAGTCCGCGACAATACTTTGGTTTGTACAGAGCACATCCTAACAAGCTTGAGGATCGGCTTGGTTGTTTTACAATGGTCATCCGGAGCACAATTAAAATCTAAAATCCAAAACGATAAGGCAACTCGTGAAGGCTTGAGACAGCTTGGTAAATGATTGAAGTTTGGAGTTGGCGTTCCTCATTTGGTCGACCTCATCTTGAATGCAACTTGGTGGATAATTACGTGCGTAATTCAGTACATTGATGTTAGCATCCCTCAGTTTAGGTGTGTGTCTTTTGGTATACAAGTGCGCAGGAATGTATTTTCATCTTGAGTCAAACACTAGACATCCTTCTGCTCTTGAGAAATTCCCTTGTGAGGAGCAAATTGGTGAATTAATTCAGAGGGGAAATTGCGTAGATAGAAATTGTAGTCTTGGCTGCTTTCATGAACAATAATTCGAGGTATAATTGTTGAGTATAATAGACACTTGATGATAATAGGTTAGTAATAAAGCGGTGGAAAAGTTTGCATTCTTTAGTTACGTAAAGCGCTAAAGTTCAGTCAACTATGCAATACTGAATTTCGCTAATTATTAATTTTGGTAGCCATTCGTTACCGAATTTGTTACGTATTCAGCATGGATCATATTCATTTTACAAGTTTGATATATTAATATCGTTTTAGTGCGAAAATATTTACATATGTTGATTGAATGGAACAGGAATGCACGCCGATGAAGTATACTTGATTCCATAAAATTTGAATACTGCATTCTACTATATCTATATAGTGAATTTTGTTGTTTGGTAAATGTGTAGTTCAGCTGTGATAGCTGGATATGTACCAGTGGTTGGAATTTTATGCTTGGCGGGTCAAATTATAGATAATCAAACACAAGGCGATCGAATGCATATGAAAGTGACGGCATTCCCAGCAGTTGGTAATTCCTCAATTTCTCGAGTGGTGTACGGCACTCAACTGGGTGTTGTGCAATGGTGTGGAATTGGAATGTCGTGATCCCTTCTGTCATCGCCCGTGGTTTCTCAGTCGCCTATTATATGAGATTATATTAATAAGCAAAAATAAAGGAGACATGATTGCGAGGATACTTACACTACATTCCAGTATGTTCTAAACATCTAACAGGAATTTGAAATTTTTGAATAAGTTCCACGAGTTTGGTACAATTGAAGGTTCTAAAATTGTTTGAAACTTGTCTCAACATTGCAGATCTCTGAACCCCCCATTTTAGGCACTTTGAATTTGAAAATTGTTTTTTTGCGTAATTGAGGGTTCAGTGTCTTTATCGGTGCTAAACGCTGCTCAACAAATCTTCAGATCATTTCCGTGAGCCTTCTTAAACGGGAATAGCAAACCCTCATTTATTCAGATTAAGAAAGCCTTTTGCTGTGTATACTAACACATCGACCATATTAAGTAACATTAATGGAAACAAAATTGTGGTCGAGCCAGCTGCCACCTACAAAGCAAAGAGCGCGTGCCTGTATGAAGAATCTATCAATGCGGACTCGGAAACGGGGATGCCTGAAATGGAAGCTGGTGAAATTTCCCGTTCTTTCCATGCTTCTACATTTCACTCTTGCAGAAGCGGGATACTTATTCACTTTCGGGGGGCGGGGGAGGAAGTTTTCTCTTAGGTGGCCTCACGCTTAGATTCCAGGCAAATGGCAGGTCTGTGGAATGGGGTAGTTCCGCAAAGAAAACAATCGCCAGTTTCTCTTTGTGCTCTGTTTGAAAAGAATCAGTGGAGAAAATACGATGGCCCACCCATTTTCACTTGTTTCATGCTGTCTACTGCTTTTCAAAGATTCCGTGTAGTAGCAAATTCAATGTTAATTGAAAAATTCTGGTTCTGAGAGGATTGACAATGTCAGTGAAAAAAATTGAGATAGATAATTTCATAGTCGTCAGCGATTCAACATCTAAATCGCGGAAAGAGGAGGCACTATGGGTGGACTGGGCACACAGTCTATTTGTGGCATTCTCCGAAAGTTTTTTCAATTCCCGATAGGAATTCTGACAGATATGAGAAAAAATGTTATACAAAAGTTGTTCCTTTCATGAAACTATATATTTCACACTTTATTACTTTGTTTTCTAGGCATCATATTTTACGAGATATCGATTAAAAATCGTAATAATCGATCAATAGTTGAATTTGCGTAACTGATATACAACTTGACTTCATACGTGTATCGTCACATATACATACACTATCGGGAAATTATAGATGCGACGCGCCGAGGGTCACACTCACGTCCCATTTTTAACAATTGCAATTGTTTATACTGTTCCACTGGGTAAAACATTGAAATTTTGTTTTTTATTGCTACCGCACCCTTATTGGCATCTCACTTCCACTCAAGTGGCGGATCGCCTCCTGCTCACCATGCGTCTACTCAGATACTTATAATTATCTGCCTCATAAATGAGTCAGTTTAGCATTCTCAAATCTACACTAACACTGATTAACCGGGGTATATTGGAGAAGGATAAATTCAGTACGCTGTGCTGACATGCTAAATCGGGAAGTTTTGTTTGTGCCCCGAAGTGCCCACACACATGCTCACACCACTATTTTTTCCTGTAATAGCATATCAACAATGTGCTCCGACAAAATTCAAAATGACATACTCTGGCACAGTTTCAATATTCTGTTCTCTGCTCAGTTCATTTACATGCGAGTTGTTATGATCCTCAACGTTGATATTGATTGCGTTCGCCCTGGCCCCATGATCCCTCATACGTTCGACCGCACTTGTGGCTGTGGTTTTTGTTTTCTTTGGTTTCAAAGCATACTCTTCTCACGTAAACGATCACGATATTCTGAGCACCCTTCCGCCGTGGTTTTCGCCATAATTAACCCTAGCAATACACTTGGTCCACGTTCTTCTCCCCACTCCGCTACAGTACCATGTAGCATATCGGAGTTTTTGTAACACCCCCTCCACAACTCGCGTTGCAACCCCTTCCCTTAAAAACGCTCCACAGAATTTTGTGTTACACGCCATAAGTTGCACTTCAAAAAAATTAGAAAACCTCCGAAAGTTCGAGTTGACCAATTGGCTTCTTCGCATAGTTTTCTGACATTCCCTCTTAATGTTCCCCTCCGCGCTGATGAATTCATGTTTCTCGAGTTGGCAATATTGAAAACTATCCGTTGCTGTCACGCGAGATTTCTAATCCATTATATTTCAGGACGATACGATACATGCAAATGCTACATTCTCCCATTGCTCGTCACTATTTCCGTAATTATTTAGAACGTAATAAACTTGATATTGAGACAATACTCCATTAACCTCATAATAAAGCATGTCTTACCATAAATATGCTACCCATTGTTTCAGACTGGAATGCTCTCTATTGAAGTGCCACCCGACTTTGTACCAGAGGAGACATCCGGAGATGTCTCAATTGGTGAAGGTGGACAAGTACGTAATAAAAAATTCATTATTTGACATATACCATTATACAGTCGTTTCAGAATCCATTTGAATTACACAGCCACGATATAAATTCAAATGAAAAATTTCTCGAGACGGCATCTACGATGAATTTTTTTTCCAAAAAAACTTCTTGGAGTTAATCGTAGAAGAGGAAATTATTGAACCGTAAATCGAATTAATGCCAAGTGGACTAGATTGAGTCGCATCCCTCTGTTGGCAGTACGTTAACATCGTTTTGCCGTTAGGTCGAATGCTTACAGTTGACTGCTCCAACATTTCCTCATGTTATATACATAACCGGTGGTGCACGGCAAACAGCCATCCACTGCCAAGGAGCCCTGTTTGAATTCACCTCCTCCTTCATCTCAACCTTTCACTCATCTCATTCATCGTCACATATGTAATACTGTCTCTGTGGTGTTATGCATAACGCATCGATAAATGCGACAGGTGAAGCTTACGTGCCGAGCAACTGGCGTTCCATCACCTCAAATTAATTGGCATCGTGAGGACGGCCAGGAGATTGTTATTCGCGATCCAACTCTTCAGCCAAGTGATCAGAAGTTGAAAGGTAAATATTATAATGATCACGTATTAGGTCCATTACGTTTGTGTTAGCTCAGGCAAGCATTGAAGCACTTGTGGACCTCCATGTTCCTATGTTTTTACTGTGCTGATGACAATTTTGTGTTGTCCACAATCCGATGACACTCAGTTTTCACCACTCTACAATTCATGAGGCCTAACAATACACAATAAAAACGAAAAACAAATTACAAAAGATTGAAATTTCCTAAAAATGGCTGAAAAATTCCACAAACACAAAAATATTTTTGGTATTTGAAAATAGGGAGAATTGTATTTTAATTATAGGGGATCAAAAAAATTGCTTATATTCATGTAAAAATCAATGAAAAATGTCACCTATTTTTATCATTGTGGGATTCAAATTTTAACGCTATATGTTTCCTACATATTTTCATCTCCCTGAAACCTGTGTGACATTTTCATGTGTATCAAAAATCAGATGATTCGGTGTTTGCGCTTGCGCCGAGTCGACCGCTGCTTGATCCGGTGACTCGTGAGACAAGACTATTAGGCGCTGCTTAACCCCTTACGTACAGCTGTCCTACCTCCTCGCAATTTGCGCGCTCGGCTGGAAATCAAGCGGCAATCTAATTTCATCGTTCGAATATTAATAATTTATGACCTACCAACTCGCAAATTATTATTAACTTAATTCTTTAAAATTTTCACAGATTTTTTTCCTTAATTTTCATGATCTATTTACAATTTCGGACAATTAGTATCTGAGGCTAGTTGATTAAATGCACATATAACAATTGAATTGTTCAGAATTTTGTAGGAATTTATAACGTTGTCGTAACCAAAACCATGTCAACGCTCAATCCTAAAATTACTCAGTTGAAATATCATTAGTTGTTAAGACATGAACCTGCTCATTCATCCATTGAACTGCTCACTTTATAATCCAAGCGCAATCTGTGAAAAAACATCTCGGTGAGGAGCTACGCTTAACAAAAGTATCCAGAAATGATATGGGAGCATATCTGTGCATAGCGAGCAACGGCGTGCCACCGGCCATCAGCAAGCGCATCACGATCAACGTTCATTGTGAGTATAATTAGTAGTTAGAACGCAACTCGTGGGTTAGTGGTGAGACGACCCGTAGGGCTGTTGCAAGGGGGTGTGTTAAGGACGGATGTAGGAGTGAGAGGTGGCAAGCTCAACCATAGGATGTTGGGTACAGTATTGCGGTGCTATATGGAACGGGGGAAGTTGCGCGTGTTCACTCTGCTGCCGCTCAACTTGGCTCTCGATTCAACGTGTACATATACCTATTTTGGTCTGGCGCGTCTCGCCAACTTTTCGTTATATCCATTTCTATATATCTACGTTTGAGCGTGGTAAGACTCTCCCTTATTTTACCCCCTTTTTTTCACCCAAACTGGCAGATGTTACACAAGGCGAATGTTTTTGATTTTTTTTTATTCTCCACCTTCCAGTTTCTCCGGTGATTCACGTACCTAATCAACTGGTAGGAGCACCCAGGGGCACTGATGTAGCATTGGAATGCCAAGTGGAAGCATCACCAAAGTCCATCAACTATTGGGTCAAGGACTCGGGTAAGAAACGCATCACTGCATGCAGGGGGGGAATGTGGAATGAGGTATTCACCAGAGATTTCCATTCTTCTGGCTGACTGTAACATTTCACAAAGTTGTCCATCCCATCTCCAACAATCAATGACTATATATTTCGATACATACATCCCAAGAGCTTTTGCATCCTGACCAACTTCACTCGCTTGAAATGATTTTCAAAGGGGGTGGGTGGAGGGGGGCGGAGGGGGGGGGGTGGGGGAGGGGGTCCACAAAACCGCATGTGCACCTGAAAGACTATTCCAGCGAGTAAAGCTAGCCGCCATTCTCCTCGTCTCCCCTTGGCACTTTTGGGGTAAACTTTCTATAAACTTGAAATTCCCTTGACTACTGTGGCAACATACACAGTCTAGCGTGCTTGTAGTCACGGTCTACTGGTGAGAAGTCTCGGTAAGATCGAGGCCAAGTATCAGATGGATGGAGAGAGAGAGAGAATGGGTGGGGTGAGGCGTGACAGGCGTCAGAAAACAACTCTCTTGTTTATTTTGGGTGTCTAGTTTGTTACCGCAAATTTTCGTTATCATTTGTAGAGGTATGGGTTCTGAACTAATTTGTTTTAGTTTCTTTTGCGTAATTACTAAATCAATGTGATATTAAGATGGAAGTGATGTTGGGTATATGGACTGTTAAATAGTAGTCGATAGAGAAAAAAACGGCTGTCGAGTTGAGTCTGTTTTGCCCCGGCCTGAGTTTTGAGTTAATGTCTCAAAATCTAAGACAGGTAGCGACAACTCTATTACTACTTTTTTGTAGAACATAGCGAGATCTACAAATTTGCTAACAGACCAATGATTCAACTCGATTGATCGCCTCTAATATGCACCCTTTTTTCATGGATACGTGGTGAAATCGTTGTATGTACAATCCTATGGTCAACAGACTTAACGTCTGAGATTAACGTTTCATGTATGAGGTCCATGGGCGTATACCGAGGGGAGTTGCAGTCCCAACGGCCGGGATCGGTATGTCATACCGACCCTGATGACGGTTTATTCATTAGCAATTTTCTCGGAAACCGTTGAAGCTAGATCAAATTTGCGACGAGATTTGGAAAGCCGAAAGTTCAAGCTTATCGTCCATTTTTTAAAAATATTTCTTAAAAATATTAAAAATAGGAGAATTTTGGCTGAAAATTGTCAAGCCTCATCTTTTGACTGCCATAATCCGTTTGAAAATTGGATAATTATTGCTATTATTATAAACCACTGAGCTACGAAAGCCGCATAAACCTCGGCCGCTGAGACAAACTGAGCGGTAAAGTTATGTGAAGGGTTAATGATACGTTAGTTTTCATTGGAGCACGCCGGGATTATTGACAATTGCATAGAATTCAAAAATAAAGGAGATGAATCCACACTTACGACTGCTAGTATGTGGCTCGGCTACGTGCATATGAATGTAACCAAGTTATGCAAGTAACCAAGAATGCAATGTTAAGTCGGTGA
The DNA here is from genome assembly GCA_026005395.1 of Asobara japonica. Taxonomy (NCBI): domain Eukaryota; kingdom Metazoa; phylum Arthropoda; class Insecta; order Hymenoptera; family Braconidae; genus Asobara; species Asobara japonica. The sequence goes on from BQMI01000505.1 coordinate 96,053, forward strand.
AAAATTCTGCTTTGATATATATTTAATTAGGAATAGTTTACAATCCCATTCAAATAACACAAATGCTAGGAAACAGTGATAGAGGGAGATATATGCTGACCATTCACTCGTAATGACCTCAACGTGAAATGCGTGTATTAGAATGAAAAACCTCAAGTATTTTCACCAACTGCAAATTTCACTTTGTAATTAGCAAAAGTGGATCGTCAGCGTATAGCGCACTTTATCAGTGTTTCACAACATTTGTGAAATTCCAAATGCAGCATTAACAAATATGCCTCGTGAATATTAGCACCGTGCTTCAAAGCTGCTAAAATCACTCCTGAAATATCATGACCCGAAAAACACTGGATGCAATGTAAATTGAATTGATAATCCGAGCCTTTTCATTTTCATTCAAATTACCCATTTATTTGATTAAAAGGGAGGAATGAGCACTTGTTGAGGTGTGTTCTGTCGCAGAATGGGATTATGTAGGATTTTTATAAACTTAGAATATCATACATCTGCGAAAGTTTTCGGTTTATAATTTCTATTCCTTTTCTTGATAATATGTAATTTTAATTTTTATATTGTAATGCAAGTTCAAACAGGCTCTGATAATGCGGCGCCTCTTAGCCAGACTGCTCCGCCTGCTTTTTCGAGTCTTAGTATTGTGACCATTTAGAAAGCCGATACAATGCTATTCACTAGTCGTGTGGGATTCTAGCTAAATGTCATCAGTCGTCCCGTGAATGGCCTGGAATTCAGGGATTCGAGAGTCACGTCATTAACTAATGTATAAGGAGCAAGTATCTAAAATTTAGTCAGTACAAAATTCGTGTTCACTGGTAGAACTATAGCTCCGACTACCAAATTGACTGTAGCATTGCCTATCAGTAATTCTCCTATTTAATACCCATTTTTCGATTCATTAATAACCTTTTTCCATGAACACTATAAATCGCGAATAATATTGTGGACCTTTTTTAAATCCGCCAAATCCTCCCAATTTCAAAAACATTTGTTTGATATCCGAAGAAAATAGTGTAACCAAAGACTTAAGTATACAGTGACATAAACTTTGCCGCTTCTAATCAATTGAAAATTCCTACATTCACCTCTACGCGAGTGAACAAGCTGTGAGGATATTGGATGAGTGGAAACTAAAATGACCACTCACGAATTCCAATTCGATAACAATTTGTTTTGGGGTTAGACGATAAAAGAATACTATTGCCCGATTTGAGAATATGTCTGACAAGGTGTTTCTCGTATCTGATGCACTTGGATACTTTTGCGGCACTAACTTGGAGAAAGGGAGTTTGAGGGAAGTTGAGAAATTTGAAGAGAAGGGATGAGCTTTGAACGAACGGGGTCTACTGATTTTAACATTACAAAACGATTGGGTAGTAGGATTTGAGATGGGTGGTACAACTTGGTGATTGCACGAGAGGGAATGAGAGGTGTAGAGATGTGGGACGTAGGTTTTGAATAAGGTGTTCATAGGATAATTCAGGGCCATACCAATAAAGGAATTTACTAAAATTGCATGCACATTCCTATCAAGGTTCTACCAGAATTTTGTGAGAAATATTGTTAAAGGAATTTGCGATGTCTACCCGACTGAAAATCTGTTCAAAATTCGAGGAGACAACAGAAGTAAAAGTGCGTATGTATAGACAGCAGAAATCAGATAATTACTTGGAGAAAATTTAGATTAAAGTGCCCTAATATTTGCCTCTTTCATACGCAACGACTGCTTTCAGGCATCGAGAAATTACTGATTCAATAATATCAAATTTCCCGATGTATTCATACTATTACATGAACAATATTGACATTCGCCCTCCGATATCTAACGAATTTTATCTGCACGAGTAGTGGTGGATGCACTCGCTAGATACATACCTATGATGGATTCCCATCAATGTTTCACGACACAGCATTCTCTCTTACATTTCAGGAGATATGATCATATCAAGTTTGAAATACGAGGCCCAGTCGATTCCTCTATCACCCTTCAAGACCCGAATGATTCTTACAATTCGTAATTTACAAGAGCACGACTTTGGCACATATACATGTACAGCTAAAAATTCTCTGGGGGAAGTTGACTTCAGCATACGGTTATACAGTAAGTTGGAAAAGCACAGCGCCTTGAATTGCATGGTGCAACACCATAAGCTTAGGTGTTTCATTAAAAATGAAATTCATACTACAAATAGTATTTTTTACCTTTTGAAATACAAGTGCCTATGGCGCGTAATACAAAATTCGATGCAACATTTTTAAGGGAAGGGGTGCAACGCGAGTGGTGGAGGGGGCGTTACGAAAATGCCGACATGCTACACTGTAGCGGAGTGGGGAGGGGAACTTAGGAATCCGAGGGGATCGCCGAATTTTGTGGGACAGTTGCAAGAGTAATTGAAATAAAACTTAATCATGATCGTAATTAATTAATTGCGTCGATAAGTGGTTAAGGATAGAAGGACCATGAGTAAATGTTTGATATGTTGTTCACTGAATTGATTGATTGGAGCAGCAGAAAAGCGGAATTCCGTAGTTAATGAAATGAACCACTAGCAATGATTCACTTTTATCGTGTACCCGCGCACGCATCTTTTTTTTTTCGCCGAAACCCAACGTGATGGGAGAATTCGGCAAACATGGTTTTATCCAGCATGAATAATGCTATTAGTGATATGAATTTCATTTTTGGAGAGCAACATGAGCTTATTTTGTTGCATCCTAATTGAAATGCCGAGCAGTATTATGACCTTGTGTCTGGCATTTCTTACCGTAAGGTAATGTAGATGAAAACTCAAACAGAATTAAATACTTACCCAGGATCTTGTACTTTGTCTTAGAAATGACTGGAACATCTCAGCAGAAATCCGATTACGATGATGAATTGGACGATACGGAGCAAGTTATATACGGATCGGCGGAGGATGAGAAAATGGAGAATAAAGCTTACGCATCAGACAATACAGTGCATGGACATGTGGGATTACCATCGGCAAGCGTATCAGGCCCACCGCCAACGATGAGAATAGCACGGCGGCGTCCAACTCCCATAACAGGTTCACCATACGGTGATCGTTCTTCAGCAAGTGCATATTCACAAATTCATCGTCATATTGGCATAATGATCTCTGTATTATTCATCATGAATGCGCACTTTAAGTTACTCTAAAGGAATTGGTACGATATTATCGTTCTGAGAATGTAAATTTAGATAGAATAGAGGAATATAAAGAGAGGGAATGGTGGTGATATTTGAACTGAGCAAATGCGAGTACGTTGAGGTAGATTTCTGGGAAAATGACGACTGTGGGTAAATATGCCGACAAGACAATGGGGAGAATGGGCGAAATAATTGAAGTGAACATATCTTTTCGTCACTGATGCCTGATAAGTGGCGCTCTGGGGACTCTTTTGCGGTCGATAAATCGTAGTTATCGCACATGGTCACCGAACCCGCGCAGAAGTGAGGCCTACTCCTTTTTTCAACATTTATCGGACCATGGCCTCACAGAACCATGGAAGAACTGCAACGACTCACGTAACGCTATACGGCATAGTACATAATACGGCCACCGTACAGCGCCACTGATCTCTCAGGCACGCTACGGCAGCCATCTAACATCTCGTCATAGTTCGGAACTTGTTCAGTGTGAATAGCTCGATGATGCAATTTAATGATTTAATGATATTAAGCGTTTCGTGCAGAGCGCAGGCTCCAGATGATGATTTTTATTTTTATTTTCATGTCTTGTTTTTTTGAGGTGGGTGGGCTTCGCCCCCCCCCCATCGCGCGCCCACGCCGCCCCCTAGTCAGGCATACGTGACAAAAAATAGCCTGTGTTATTCGGTCGATAACGTTGGTTTGCGAGTCGTGTGAGTTTGCACCACTCGGTGTCGGTAAGTCAGTGTCTCACCGCCACCTCGTCGTGAAACTCACACTCCTCGCAAACCGCCGTTTATCGGCCATATAACACAAATAGCTATTTCTGACAATATGTTCCAATTGCTTGTATATGATTCTGCTCATTTCTTGGTTGGTTTACATGTTTCACGTATGAGAAAATCCTATAGGATGACTAGAGCAATGTGACAGGTATACCTCAAGGAAAAGGGGATTTTTAGGAAATTTTCGAGTTGTTTCACCCCTCAATGTGAACAGGAAATCCTACCGGAAAAAAAACGTTGGACGAATGGCAGAAACCAGGGGTGAACAAGTGGTATATGAAACTTTGAAAATTCTATGGGAAACCCTATGGGACTTTTTAATAAGTGTTGCTTTGATAGAACGTATGTGTGCTGGAATCTAAATTGTGGAATTTATCTACTGGGCGAGAGCTGTATACTTGTTAAAGCCTGTGCGAAAACATTCACAATGGTTCACGGTAATGCAAGCGAATGAATCTACTCTTCCAACCTCAATGTAATTACAGAGATTAAAAAATTGTTGCGGGAATATTTTTACTTCCTTTGAGGCTTCCGAAGTTTTTAAGTGCGGTGGTATGATGGTGTGTGTGAGTATTATAATACAAGCTGAAATTAATCGAGCATATCGATTGGTCTGAATGTGTTCACTGATGGATAGTTAGGAAGTTATATCTTGTTTATAAGCGAGTGTATATATTGTCAAATCACGGATAAATTTTTGCGTGAAGGTTGAGTTATAATGCTGAAGATTGTGTAAAGTATTGGATGAAGTTGTTCCAGGAGATCAGTAATGAGTGTTACATGTAGGGGGGAATTGATGTGTGAATATGTTGAAAATTCATTGGCATCTTTCGTTTAAGGATGAAACCTTAGCGCATCCGACCATTTCGGTTTCATTACATTCAGCTCGTCATTGATTTAATAAATGCTCAACATTTAAAGTAGTATGGTCACTAAGTGAGGATTCAGTATGGGGGAGTCGATGTAGGTGTGCAATCATTGAATCTCTTAATTCAATTGAGAACGATTGGAAGAAGATATTAGGTATGAAAAGATTATTGAAATGGAATTTCGCAATGTTACGTTTTCTTTTTGGAGTAGTTCTGAGAAAAAATGAATCGCTAGAGAAAAATTAGTAAGCTTTGGTGATGATCTTCGTAATTAATTTTCCTGTTAGTCTCCCATATACTATAATGTTGATGAGTGAAAAATTTATGACAATTTTATTAAACAACCACCATCGTGATCAGTACTTCGGCGTACAAAACTATGAATATGTTATAGAATAATTTGAGAAAAGTCTGAACGATTTTTTAAAATTGATTTTCACCACTTTAAAAATTTCAAAAAATTAAAAAACTCCACAAGTATAGCAAAAACTATATATTTCAAAACTTTCAAAAATTTCAAAAATTTCAACAATTTCCGACATTTCCCAAATTTCCCAAATTTTCAAAATTTCAAAAATTCAAAAAATTCAAAAAATTCAAAAAATTTCAAAACTTTCAAAACAATCAAAAATTTTTAAAATTTCAAAAATCAAAAACAAAAAATTTTTAAATACAAAATTCCAAAAATTTTAAGAATTTTGAAAGTTCCAAAATATGCAAAAACTTCGAGAATATCGAAAGTGTGAAGTTTTCATTACATTTTAAGAATGTCAAATGTTCCACAAATTTTCAAAGAATTTCGCTAATTTCAAATGTTTAAAAAAAAAAAATTCAAAAAATCCAAAAATTTCAAAAAATCCAAAAATTTCAAAAAATCCAAAAATTTCAAAAAATCCAAAAATTTCAAAAAATCCAAAAATTTCAAAAAATCCAAAAATTTCAATCCACTGCAAGAATGTTTTTCTAACTTCAACAAATAATCGCATATGTTTCAATCATTAAAAAATTGTAATTTTCGCGGAATCTCTAAAATTCGTGAAAGTAAAAAACAATCAATCTCTCGAAAAGTGGGAAGATTAAAAAAATGTACTGGATATAAACACATCTTGAAACATACTAATCAGATTCCAAAAAAGTGGGAATTGTTTTTAAAGATATCTTCTCCGTCCTTCTGGCGAAGCTTCATCAGACCCCTTCCACAATCCCGCCAATCACCTCAAGTTCACGAACAATACTGAAGTCCAATCGATCACAAAGGTAACGGGCGTTCAACTGTTAACGATAACTGGAAAATTATTCCATATTTAAACCCCCTAACTCATGTCATGACCATACTACTTTAATTTTCCACCAAATACCCACTAAAAATCTGTAATCCACTTAAATTGAAATAAACTGAGTCTAACGAAAACTTCAATTTAATCACAGTTATTTATTGACCTTCCTTCCCAACGACTCCAAGCAATCACGCTAGAATGCACCCGGTGGAATAGTTTGTGTAACAACGATGAAGAATACAACCCACTGAAAATAAGCCATTACCGATGATTCCGCACGAGTCGAGGATAAATTTCATGTAAGAGAAGATCTTACTTCCTTCATAAATAAACACAACTGGCCCGACCATCTGGTGCAGACGTATTTCATCGTGAATTAATTTAAGGGTTTCCCCCTCTTCCCACCCATTTTCGTACATTTTCCTCATTCCTCTTCTGCCTCCCCCCCCCCACCCCCTCCCCCGCCCCACCACTCAACAGTTTTCTCTACCATCACAACTATCTACGACTCCTTAAACCCAAGGCACCCACTCTAGTACTTTCATTAAGGTCTGCCAGCGCCATTTGGTGGTTCTCCTTTATGCTGATTTTATTTCCTTTCTTTCGCGAACTCCCTGAGATAAGATCTCCAGTAATTGTGCGGTATTATATTTTATTACCCTTTGGATATAATGGTGACGTTGAATTATGGCTAAGTTCGAACTGGACGTGCATCTTCACTTTCTCAATTCGTCGTATATAAAAGGGGTAAAAGACTTGGCTCCAATTCACAAACTTTTTCGTAGTCCTGCTCCAATACCTCAATCCACTCATAATTCTACAACTAACCAGTGATGCGTGAGAATAAAATTTATGGGATTCGTTGTTTTTTTCCACAATATTAACATCATTATATCTTGACTGAAATGTTCTATGGACTCGGTTTTATGTCAGGTATGTTCTCCCCACGGAGCACGTGCCTAAGGGTGTAACAGTCAAACACTTGGCACCAGCCGGCACCAGGTATGTGACATGAATATTTGCTTCTCATAAGATATTTGACCGTACTGCGTTGCTGCTTGGTGATTACTGTCATCACACTGGCATATTGCATTGGTGTGATTTCCCCGGGTATTTAATTCGAGTTGCGCGAGTCTTGATTCAAAATTGAAGACGTAAACAGGGTTTGTCAGATATTGATTTGCCAAGTCGTGGAATATTCTTCGTTGTATGCGTATTACACGGAGAGGAAATGGGATGGTGATGTAAGTAACGGAAGAATTAAAGTAAGGCGTCAATGGAAAATGCTAGTTCCGTTTACGCTAAAATTTGTCGGCATCTGTGTAACTATCGCCCCCCCCCCCCACAAATGTCAATCAATAAGAACGTGGTATTTGACATCACGTGGTACGCACCAGGAAATATATCGGAAATGTTCTGGCGACCTCCGGTCACAATGACACAATGGTGATGAACGAAAACCCAGATATCTGATTGTATCTCGTTAAAAAAATGGCTGGCATAGCGGAATGTCATATATACATGCCTTACCTACACGTCCGGAAACCGTCAAACTGACAGTTCCTTCCATGAAGATTAAAGAAGCTTTAAAGTATTCTCTGCCAAAAACGGCAGATGATCCGTCGAAGAAATCCCTTCCCCCCCCCCCTTCCCCACACATCTGAATCCGCGACGCATACCTGCACACATGCACACAGCAATGATCCCCTCGCGTGTAGAATAGGAACCAGGCGATTTGTTCTAGATCAGGGGGTCCATTTTACCCCAGGGGGTTCATTTCAGCCCTGGGCCTAGGGTTCACTCTAGGTGGTCAGTTGTGTAGGTCTTAACGGCTAGAGATGCACGGAGCTAAATGCTGTAGTGGCACTGCGCACTAGTCTCACCTTCATAACTCATGAGGGCGCTTCTGATCCAAAAGTGTCGATTCCAGGCTAACTTTATCACTTTGACACCTGACCATTCAATTCATATATTTTCTTCTCGATGTCAGATGATGAAAAAATCATCTCAAATTTTTTTGTTAATTAACGTTTTTTAAACAATATATTTGTTCAGCACTTTGTTCCACTTTTCAACTGCTCCATCATAAGTATTAATAAAATTGATCAAATTTGTTTACACTTGATATGAAGGAAGATACTTAAATTTCAATGACAATTGGAAATATCTTTTTTTCACGACAGAATTTAAGAGATTCGTCATCAGACACATGTATCCTGTCTGTACGAGATGCTGACACATTTCAACCGCTGCATATAGTGAGGACGGTTATATTGTACTTATTAAAAATAGATAACAGTTTTTTATTACTATTGTGCAATAACAGTGTTTCAAGCTGAGAAGTGTGTGTTAAATATTTATAATTTCCTAAGAGCGTATGTCTGCTTGGGGGATATTTTTTAACTTTCCGTGAAAAGAAGTTATTGCCCTGCCCTGAAAATGAAGAATCGATTTCATGTCAGATCTGCACGTTATGTGCCTTATGTATTTCTAATGTTTCTCGAGCATTGTGAACAAAATGTATGTGTGTATTTTCAGCTGTGTGGGAAGTAAAAGAAAAATCTGAGGACGCTTTCTTGTGAAAAAAATGATGCGCTCATGTTATTCGTTCCTTTTTCAATCGAGGTTGAGAATGGGTTGAAATGACGTTGAAAAATATTATATGTTTATGTTCGCACTGGCAACATACCTGTTTTTGGAATTATTCAAAGCATCGCTCGAATTGTTTAATCAAAAGTTGCTAAACTCCCCGAAAATGTGACGAGGAAGCCAGTTGAATTGATGAAAATTACAGGAACCCGATCCGACTGTAATCATATGAATCAAATATCAAACGTAGCTGCGTGGCATTGTTCATCATACGCATGATTGAGTAAGCAGAGACTGTCCACAAATGAACGATCCGATTTGAAATCCAAGTTGGGTGAGATATCGCCGCTAATGAATAGCATAATGCACAGCACTGAATAATGCAATGCTGTAACAAGCAGCAATGCTTAAGAGGCAAAAACACTTTGTAGCCAGGACACGAGTTGAGTCTGGCAGTGAGTTGTGAGTACGAGTTGAGTACGCCAAATGTAAGGGTAAAAAGGAAGTAGATTTGGAGCTTTTTCCTGGGACTTTTTTCCCCAGGACAGCAGTCCGCAGATAATGAGATAACTGAATGAATGGGGTGAGAATTTCCAGAATTCTCATGACGCTGAGAGGAAGGCTTGGTTCCATCGTCACTTATTTTCCGGAACTTTTTTTTCCGTTTTTGTCCACTGGGCATCAGTTAATAGATAATCACGCTAACTCGTTTTACGAATCGTCGTGGATGCTCTGGTAGTGGATGTTTTGTGAATCGTTTGGTCATGTACAACAGACCTTGTAGAAATTCGACACACCAAAAAATGTGCTATTCATTAGTATTTGTCGGCATTCTTGAATTATACCATGTATAATTCAAGTGCCCAGTATGAACGAAATGTATCTTGCGCATCTTGAATGGCAAAAATTTAGGGAATGAGCCTAAACTCGTGACTGGTAGTGTATGTTGAAAAATAGTATGTGCACTTCGAGGCGAAAAGGAAGCCCTTAGTGCTCAATATACTATTCCGTCTCGGCGTAAATTGAGATTTTCCGTCCCCTTCGCGAGAGGGAAATCTCTCTTTACTCCTCCGCGGTAAAGAAAAACGAGGGTCTACTCTTTTAGATCACCTCGTGGGGATAAAATGAAGCATGGAGTCGAAAGCGGGGTTGGCCCACGACGAGAATAAATTTCTAATATGACAAAATCGTGCACTTAAGACAAGTACCTGGTTCATTTGGAATGAATAAACCGGATTAAGGATATTCAACTTTATGACCCTTTCTATAATTCGTTATATTTATCGCCAATAATTTCCAATTAATATTTCAATGCGTTAATTAGTTAAAGTGATAGCCATAGAAAATTATTATATTGTATTTGATTTTGCGAATCAATATTATATTGTTTAAACAAATTAATGAAAAAAAATTTTAGTCAATCGTCATGAAATTTTTATCATCGTTTTATATCTGCTTCAATAGTAAATTTTCGAAATTTCAACACATTTTTATATCTTGAACTGTATTTACCGAAATTTTTATTTTTCCCATAATAGGCCGTGTTAATTGAGAACTTTGATAATTAGTAAGACCAAAACGATGTTGTGAATCAATCTCAAATTTCATACAGGCATCTGTTACCGCTTCAAAAACATTATGTCAAAATTTCGAGCAATTCTTATATCTTCGCCAATATAGGTGAAATATTCTTAAGAACACAATGTTGTGACGAATGCTCTCTAGAAATCCATGGTCATATTTATATATTTGAGGGATAAATACTTTCCCACAAAACACTGAGCCGAAAAATTGCGGCGAATAAGGACAGTTGGCGAATAATTTTCGGCAAATCTTCGAATTTTGCTATCTGGGTTACTGAAGAAATAATATATTCATATTGAATCTCAGGGAATTTCACATTGAAACGCCGAATATTCATTAATATCCATACCATAGCTCTGAGTCATATTGATTGAATCTAAGGATGGTAATATCTTTTTGTCATGTATTTTTGATGAAATTTTTTTGAATATTCGATTAAATCAGTGATTTACTAAGATATGACAAAGCTAAGTCGAATTTACCATCAATTTTTTATTTTCCAATTCAACATGCCAGTTATTCCTGAAAAGGAAACTGACAGTGAATGTTGGAATCTGAATCGGCAATTTTTCAGGGGACGGAAATAAGTGGGGTTAATATGTAGCATTAAGAGAGTAGGGGCCATGTCTCTCTTGCATCCATAGCGATCGATGAACGCAACTGTTGATTTACAACGGAGCCTCAATCGAAACATGTGTATAACCAACGTATTTTATATATATTGCTCAATTGCATTGTTTGCATGATTGATCGACGTCACTAAAATTTGCCATTTCGTGATAAATATGCCCAAGTCGGGTATAGAAACGACAAGAACGTCGCGGGGACGAAAAAGGGCGAGTGAGAGGGCCCATGGGATTTAAAGAAACAGAAAAGTAGAAGCGCATTAAACAGAAATTTCCAGAATTTGACGGCCTTAATGATCTGGCATGGACCACTTTTGTCGCGGGGCTCTCAGAAGAGATGAAATTCCAACAATTACGAACTTGAATGGCTTCATATATCCACCAATCGCTGCACATCCGCCAAAATTGGATTCAGACTCTGAGAGACTGATGTCTCCTCGCATTCCATTCATCCGAATCCGCAGACTGTGTTACGCCGTACAGAGAATGGACAGCGAATTCTGATGATCGCAGTTTATACTTCCCCAAATCAGATCATTGCAAAAAACCTCAAGTTCATTCACCTTCGTTTATTGCCATATTCTGCAAACATTGAGGTAAAGCTTGGACGAATTCCTGACATCCTTGGGCTATATCTTAATTTAATGAGCCAGATGGTAACTTCGCTTCAAATGATGTCAAACCATTAATTCTGTTTTTAGAGCAGAAATTGTTATTGAAAATCAGAAATTCATCTGGAGTCGACTGAGTCCACCACACTTCACGGAAAAACCATTATTTTGAGGCTTTAGAATGGTTTAATCTTCACATCCCATTTATTTTGAAATTTTCCGTTTCATCTAGAACATGAGTAGAGCACGACACACATGAAAATAAGAAAATTATCTATGCAATCCAGTATGTTTTCTCATATTATACTTCGAGCATACATGACAATTTTTTGGATTCAATGAATTCAGACCATTTTAGTTGCCATCTTTGACCATTCTATTAATTGAGTAGCTGGTACCAAGTCTCCAAGCATTCACCTATAAACTAATCAAATACAATTGTTAATGAATATCCACACATGTTCCTAGAGAACTACGTTAACCTATACTACTTCGAGAATGTGCGTGATCTATAATGTGACCATTTTAAAAATAGTTTCCCCATTACGACTGGTCCTATTGAGGAAACGTGGTATTCATTCGCTGTCATGCTCAAATACAAATAACAGAGGTTGGTGGGCTAGAGACGGCATGGATACGTCTGCTCTCTTTGCGTTACGTCACCTGGAAGGAAACGCGTGGAATGACATTCTCAGGTTATTCAACGGTAAAATTCCGTCGTGCTGAATATCTGCTATTCAAAGTGAGCATAGAGGTAGTTTTGAGATCCTTGATATGTTCAAATAATACCCGAAAATATTCAAATTAGGCTTCCTGTGATTAATTAAACTCTAGTTTGCAATCTCTTGAGGCAAGTTGAAGTTAAGACATGCTTACTATTTTGAAATTACAAAAACATCTGGTAGTTACTAAGTTTCCAAAATTTGTGCAATATTGTTTATTCTGATTGATGTTTCTGGAATGTCGCGTTTTGTTTTAATTCCGAGAACTTTTGAAACTTCCCAGTTTTTGATAGGTTTGAAATTTGAAAGACTAAACGTTTTACATTTTGCGAGGTTAGATAGTTGTTAATACCGCCCTGAGCGAGCCTGCCAAGTGAAAGATCTGCTACACAGAAGAACTGTTTAAAAACTTTTCCCTCCGCGTCCCTCCCGTACTTTTACATTCTTCCGAAAATTATGAATCTTTCTAAATTTCATGTATTCATGTCCACCTAATGAATAAATGTTCCATTAATTATCTAATCAGTGCAGCACATGCGACGTACGATGAATCACGAATAGTGATAAAAGTGATAACGAGAAAGCGCTAACCTTCGGGACTTCGATGATCACTCATCAATTTATCGCTTCCCAGCTCTCGCCCCTCGCTCCAGGACGACTTGAATGTCTCGAGAAAATGAAACTATTTTTCCATCGTCCTCGTCGCTGAAAAGAAACCTAAAGCATGTGAGATAAATGAAGAAAGATGAAGTGTTCCAGCATCATCCAATACTGAAATCAATAAATCATACATGGTACTGGATACAAAGAGCATGTGGCCATTTCTTGAAAGAGATTCATTAACCGCGATTTCAAAACTAGGAGTAAACCCATGGGCAAGAAAAAAAAAACATGAAAGAAACAAAAATATTCCAAAGATGAAAGCAAAGGTATCCAACAAAATCGGGAAAATTGCGGTGCAACAATTCCCTTGTAAAAAAATAACCGAGAAACGCAACTTTGAAATACACTCTTTTATTCTCTCCTACCTCTTACCATCATTGATGAATGAGCAAGTGCTTTTGGTGATCAATCCTTCGAAAACCCTTGACAAAATACTGGTCCACATTCATGAATATATTGAGAAATATAAAACTACGGAATCCCGATGCCGCATGCCCTCTTTTTGCGCAATAAAGCTGGAATCCATGCGTTACCCGAGGAAAAATCACTGTCACATATTACAACGAAAATCCCAAGGTTCGATGAAGTACCCAGGTGTAAAGCATGAACCAATCACCTTTTAGCCTCAATTTTTCCCACCGCCCCGATGAACAGAAAATTCTTCCTTTTTATAGAGATCCATCACACGTCACATTAACCGTCGAATGGATCACGTTCAGCCCTCGTAAAATAATACGCGCACTGGACTTGGTTCGGACCTCGTCAACGTGTGCACGTAAACCACCTTCTACTTTCCCAGTTTCGCCCACATCTTCAATTGGAATCTAGGTAAAATCATCTGAAAATATTCAGTGATACGCCGATTTATCGTAAACCTTGGGGTAGTATAGAATGCGGCAAAACGTCCGCACTTCATTATGACCCCTGGCAATTGAACTTCCACGCAACTTCCACGCTACCATTCACTGTGGGATAAACGAATCCTTGTAATGGATGATGAATGGGTGACTGATGGCTACAAATTACTCAAATAGTTCATTTTCAAATGTTTAGTAAGTACTAAAAGGTTCTTCTTTACCTATTTTTAACAGAAAATAGACATCCACGCAATACCGTGGATCCCATATCGTCAGGGACTATACCCGATGTGATGCATAGCTTGCATGGTAGATGGGCCCGACTGAACAAAAATGCAGGAAAAACCACAGAAATGCTCAAGAAAATGGGCGGGCTCCTTTTTTCAGATAAATTCAGAACGGACGTGGTGAATAGCTTTGAAACAGTCCGGCACGTAAAGAGAAATAGACAGATCAGATGTGGTAACATCAACCTCTCCCTCAATGACCTGGTTCAACTCCCCTTTGACATTTCCGTCGGACTTCTCATCAACCCCATCTAAATTTGAGAGCTGGATGATAAGATTGATGAGAATGTTGACCGTGAAGTTCTTAGGGGAGTTGATATGGAGGTGCAAGGGGCGTTTGTGTGAGAGGTTGATGATGACATTAAGATCGAGGTTCTTAAACATCTACTCTACATCTCTGGACAGGAAAGGCAAAAATCGCAGCAAAAATCGAGATTCGATCATTACTATTATCCAGCCTATTATGAAATTTGATCCCAGGATTGCAGGCACACGATCATTAGGATAAAATAATAAGCTCATCAACGTCTTTACAAGAAATTTTATGCTGTATGAATTTGGCGGATAAGTTTACCGATCCCCTTTCAATCCATCATTTGGCCCCCTCATCTTTAATGTTCTCGGATGTTTACACGCATTGATTTACGTTTGGGTTATCCTTTCCTCCATAGCTATCCCTTGTCACTGATGCTACATTCACCCGATACAACCTTGGCATATTGTATAAAAGCCAACGTAGTAGATTGCAATTCGAGCCACCACACCATTGTTACGTACTCCATCTTCTCTTTTTCATCTATCTTCGAGACCGCCCCCCCTCCTCCCACCTCCTTCTCCATTTCCCAAGCATTACGCATACAATGGGTCCAGTATACGTCCATCTCATGGACCAAGTTCTCGCACGGCTGTGGAATACCAACGGAAGGCTTGGAGTTTGATCGCTAGACGATGTATAGTCAGCGCCTCCAGCCATCACTATAATACCCCGGTTGCTTGTATACCAACGTCATACACTGTATCGGCCATTACTAGTGCAGCCCCCTTAGAGGTGACTTATGTCGTCAAGTCGATCGAATAACCAACATGAAATTTCACATGACATGACTTTAATGGGTACGGCCAGCTTATTGATCTTGGGGATTATCCGTTATTAAGCACAATTGAGTCTTCAGAAGTTCAGTAATGTATCTGTGTAAGGGGAAATTGATTTTGTTGACTCAACCGTAAATGTTATTTATGGGGTACGCGTTGTAGAATCAGTAGGATCGTGATGAGTCCTCCGGAAATTCATCTGACAATTTAGAACAAATAAGAGTTATGCCAAATGAATTCAGCATTGTATTAGTTTATTCGTAGATTTAAATCAATTGAGATGCATACATTTCGGTGTATATTACTGACCAATAGTTTGGGTTCATTCCCTTTAATTTTTAACAACCGCGAATTGAATCGCGATTTGGAATTCGAAGTAATAATATCTTTTCCCAAATACTATTAATGAGTGATGTCAAAAAAATGAGAACTTTCACTTTTCGAATTTGCAGCAACTATCTTTTTTTTCTGTAATTACCGGGTACATATACAATGAATCCAAACTCTGGAGCGCTAGTGCATTTCTTATGAAACTCTTTGGCAACGCAATGTCATGAAAATTAGGGAAAGAGCTCCTTAAAGCAGAAGTTTCAGATACATAAATCTCTGGTGGACCCACCGCGTTACTATAATTCTTTTGGAAATTTTGTTTAGCTCAGTTTTCTGATAAAAAAATATTTATCTAGGAGGAATAAGGAATTGGCATAAGCCACATTCATAATGGTTGATTAATGAGAAGAATGATAATTGAGATAGAATCGATGGCTGAGCAAGTTGTTCGATGGAGGACAGATATGTCATCGGGGCAGAAATTAAGCGTTAGTTGAGAGACTCAGTATAAAGATGATAAGCGAAGCGTGAAAGAGAAGTGTTAGGGTGGATGGCGTTGAATGAGATGGAAGGATAAAGAAACTGGGGCTGAGAGTGATGTGAGCGAGAGATCTGAGCTTCTTAGATTTTTTCTGGGGCGAGTGGGTTTTCCTCAAAGTAAGACGAAAGGCGAAGCCTAAATTGTACAAAGTGTTAATGGGTTTTAGTTCGAAGTAATAATACATTTTCCAAAGAGCTCTAAATAATTCCATCTTCTGGTGTAATGGGTTAATTTATGAATTCGATGGCGAATACTTTCGGATTAGAGTCTACTTCGTTCGGATTTTGGTGAAGTAAATAATCATTGCTCAAGAGACTTACAGGGTGTTTTAATGCGATTATAGTCTTGCTGTGACTTCAGTCGATTCCAATTTAAATTCATTTAATATCATTTAAGTTCATTTAATTGCATTGCATGTCACTCCGTTTCATTTAATGTTGAAGAAAGTATTGATCGTGAAAATAGATAGTACAGTAGGGATGGACCTTGGCTATCAGGCTGCAGATCAGAAGACTGAAGGAATGAATTAAGATCCAGTTCAACGTTTCGAGCAATTTGAATGTCAATAAACTAACTTCGTCGGCATTTTAGGTCAAAGCTGTTATCAACAGTTGACCAATTTGGTACATCAGCTCGATCAACAGCTTTGTCAAGTACTTTTGTCATGATATAATTTGCTCGGTATTGCAACCGAGAAATAAGAGAGAATTTCGAGATATTAGCTTCTTACGAGGTTATAAATAATGTCATAAATGTCTAGACTTTTTTGGACAGCGTCACGTCTGTTTTTGCTCTCAAAATTTCCTCTTTCGTCGAATATCAATTTTGCATAATAGAGTTCCAAAATTCCTTGGCATTCGACTATCAGCACGAGTATCACATATGCAGTTGTAAAATGCAATAATCAGCCCTTGTTCACTCCACTTCAAAAAAACAAAATTGGAAAGATTTCGGACAAGAAAATATGTGCTCTCTCAAATTCTAACGTCTTCTTGGTCCACGCCTTGGATGTAGAAAAATTTTGAGTTTCCCATCAATCAGACTTAACTAACCCTCACTTCTTCTAAAATAAGACTCCAGCGTATTTTTGCCGAAAGACTAGCAGTCTAGTTAGTTACCACAGAGATGGCGAACAGAAAAGACCATTTGCTCTTTCTGAAATATCGAGTTCATATCCAAGGCTTTACAATTTATTTTCATACTGAGAAATTTAGCGCATTCAAGTTATGTCGTGCAATCAATTCGTCTTCTATTTTGTGTCACTAAAAATTAGTTTTTTAGTGCCGACTGTGCTACGCACAATTGGTGGTTTTTGACTCATCATTTTATTACGTCACCTACCTGTTACGTCAGCGTACGTTACCGTAGTAACCGTTTGGGACTATCGATGTGCGAATTCCCGCATACCTGAGGATTTACGGGCCTCCAGGACAAGGCCGTCTCAGTATCCGTGGTACCTGCGTTATTTATCCCAAACATATTTCTAACATGTTTTTTCTGTTTATTTATGACACTTCCAAACGCCGCGATATGCCCTGTTTGGATATTGGTCAATGAGCGTCACACAAACACAGAGTAAAGCTTTAAGAATATGTGTTTCTGTATCGATGTCTTAGTTTAGTTGAGAATCTTGAGTAAGGTCGTCTGATTAAACATCAGTGTTTTGTATGCATGCCATTCAAACCCTCGTTGTTCAAATTTTTTACGATTCTTAATCATTCGAAGCTAAAATGATGAAAATAAGAGGATAAAAAGCAACAGAAAGCTATCATTTCCTTACTTTTATTCACAAGTTTTCGAGTTATTCACTGAATTTATGTTCTGATCGAGAAGTTTGTTTTATCATTTTCTCAATAGCTACCCACGACCAAAGAATGTGAGCTATAAAAAAAAAGTATCGGAAATTTTCTTATATGCGGAATGATACCATTGTGATTTATGGTTTCCCTCCTTCACCATGAATGATGTAATTTTTTTTTACCCACCCAGACATTCTGACATTATTAAATGGGGACACATGTTATACAAGAAATTTGGATAATATGTCAGCGGTCACTTTGAATGTATACAGAAACCCCATTGAATCTCCGCAGAGACCTCAGGAGGAAATGATAAAAAAAAGAGCTCGCGTTGGAAAATTGGGAAAAGGAGAAACCCCTGAAGCACAGCTTTCGTCTCACGATACAAGCACGATGCAGACCTCCTTTTACTCTCATACTACTGTGCACGTCCTCAGGCTACAGGACGTGGCGACGTTCTAGAGTGAATTACCCGCGATTTCAGCCTCTCCAGAGTCTAACTTGTCGAGCCACGTGTATTTTATATATATGTTACTTCTTCAAAAGTAGAGAAACCCTCTCAGTGGGAGTTCATTTTTTTTTTTTATTTAATAGTCCATATTTTGCCTTATGGTTTTGGGGTCGAAATACTTCAACGGTTGGGGTCTATTGTAGTAGTTTCTTTTCGTGGCTTTGAGAAGTGCAAGTGGCCTTGAGAGAAGGGGAAAAAAGGGAATAAAAGTTCTAGACGGAATTTTGAGTTTGATTTGGTTTGCATCAATTACAGAAAATAGTACTTAGTTTTCGCTTTAGCTGTCTTGACACTTTTAACTTCCCGATCTAGTGAACTTATTGTAATTACCGCGAAAATGAAAAGTGTCAGAATCATGAAATTTTCACTTTTCTCGACGTTTCACATCATCCTGACACGTTTTTGATAAGGGTTCTGTATGTCTGTGTGTGTGTGTGTGAGTGATTTTTTGGCGAACGGTTTCTCGTGAATGGTTCGACCGAATTGAATTTTTTTTTTTTCAAAAATTGCGTTTCGCCAGTGTCCAGGCCGGAAAGGAGTGTCAGCTCAAGAAAACAATTCCTTCAATTGTTATTAACAATTTTAATTGTTTATAACGCTCTATTGCGAGCACTGTTGGAGATAGGGAAAAAAGTTTTCAACAAATGTTGTTCCTCAGGTAAAAATACACATCAAGTGTTCTACGACTTTTTTCCATAACTGTAAACCTAACTTTACGCAAGGCATCATAAACGCCCGCCATCGTAGCACAGGCGTTTCTGGAGTTTGACCCTGTGTTTAGAAATGTGACGGCCGAAACGGCACGACTCGACCCCAGTCACATGGATGGGTGTCGAGTACTCACTTCTGAAGGAACGCTCGAGAGCAAGTACCGTGGGGAGTACGAACGGGAGGGATGAAGCCAAAAAAATATGGAGCTAAATTGAGAACTGATTCGACAATAAATCAAAAATCGTGAATAACTACAGATGTTGTTAAGGCAACAAAATAACTAATGGATTGATTTAAATCAAACGGTGATTGAAATTCGGCCAGGATGTGGTCAAAGAAAGTTTTTTTAAAATTATTATTAAAAAAAAAAATCAAAGAAAGTTACGCGAAAAAAATTCATAAAAATAGATATCGATGGTTAAAGATGATACCATACACTACAAATGTTCTTTTCCATCGTATCTGATATCTCCATTTTCGTTAGAGCATCTCAACCGATAGATGCTAAAATAAGATGACCATAGTCTAGGGTTAAAAATTCAGAATGCTCCACTTTCCTCCACCCTCGTCCAATTTCGATATTGTTTTACATCTTCCTCCCCTCGCATACACATCTAAAAGCCTTTGAGTCTTCGCTGTAACTCAAGCCCCTTCTCTCCAGCACGATTACATAGTGAAAATTTCGCAATGCGATATCCCCAGCCGTAGCCATTTGTTTTCCCATTGGTCCAGACGTACACCGAGTAAAATACAAGTGGCGCATAGAGGACAGTTTTGTAGTTGAAGCACGAACGCCTTTAAAAGCATTTGGGGATCGATTGACGAATCGACGGAATTGTTGCACTCAACATTTCATTTAAAAAAAAGCAATGAACGATCTATTGCCAAAAAAATGTAAGCGTATTTTACAGCTATCGCAACGTAAGCAAAACATTCAGCTGATTTAGGAATATTGTGGTACGCGAAAATAACCATTGAGCGTAGAGGTTAATACAGTTGGCATGACGTCATTGGTGCAATTTTGACAAGCAAATATTCGTTTTATCTGCTTGAGAATTGCTTCGCTCAGATGAATCGTTCACCGTGAACGGGCCATTGGTATGTTGACTCATAACGTTCAGAGATACCTGTACGCAATTCGACTTGTATAGGCCTCCGCAACTTTCTGATAATACTTGGGCAGTCGCTTCTCCCACTGCTCTACAGGAGAAATTTGAGACTGCTTTCACAGTCGAGTTACCCGAGTCCAGTTTTTGAACCTCATTCCAGCCCATGGTGGCTCATACTCCGCTCAATGAGGCTGATGGATAGGAAGATCCACTGCATTTGACTATCAAATGGACCTCCAAATGCTAGTTATTTCCGATCTGGCACGCAAGAGGTTCAAATGCGAGCCTGCACCTCAAAACAGCCCCATAGACCTCAAAATCCGATCAGAAATGAACCTCATCCAACTTCAATTAACTTGGACCTCCCTTTATATATTATCAATATTTTTTAAATATATATATGTCAATCTATATATTCGACCAATATATATTTATATATTTTTATTATACAAAAATAAATATTTTTACAATTTTTTCCCGCAGCTCATCCATCGATGGGCACCGAAAAGAAAATCCAACCATCAATTCCTCAAGCCTATTCGCAATATTCACCTTCCTTTCATTGGTACCTCTTCGTGTGGTACCAGATAATTGTTTGAGTATTTTTTGAGTATACTTTTCAAGTATTTTTCTGTGTCAATTTTATATCCCCTATTTGAATTCATCCAGAGGGTGTATTTTTTATGGTAAAGTACGCATGATTGAAGAACACGTTTCGGTTCACGACAGTGTAGGGGCGTTACCATGTGAACGTCTATCGTTGATCAGTGGTGCGCGTTCCGGATACCTTGTAATATTGAAGGAACATGTGTGACGGTACCTACATTCTCTATCCACGAGCATTCTCATCTTCATTGATGGTCCTTGACTTTTACAGTTGTAACGTCGGATGTCATGGAACTCATGAGAATCAAATAAAATATCACGGTAAAGTCATACGTTACGTATAAAAAGAGTATTGACAGTCATAAAAATTACGTGTTATCAGTACCCCCGGGCAAAAATTCAGAGATTTCCAGGAATATTCGTTGATTGTCTTAGATGATAATCAAAATTATTCATTTCACGATACACAATAATATCGACCTTATACCACAGATCCCAGTAATGGTCATTTAAAAGATGAGCTATCAGACTTTTTCCCGATGAAGTTCACCAATCCCTGGGATTTCTCCGAACACTTCCATTTCCCTCATTGCGCGGTGGAGAAAGGGTGGACCAAGGGTTAGACACACAATACGCTTAGTCTGCAATCTCAAGAGCACAAAGATGCAGCATCACTCATTCTTTGCTTCCTCTCACTCATGATAACTTCTATTGGCTCTGGACCATCAGGTGAAACTGATGATATTGGCCGTATGCGCAATTAAAAAAATATGTCCATGGAAATTGGCAGGGGTTATTCGTAAATGTCAATATCAAGCGGGGATTTTGCCGATGAGAATCGACAATGGTGAGACTCTCCATTTTTCGCTGACGAAGTCAATGCAGGAGGGTGAATGAAAAAATTCTGTAGACATAAAAATCTGCTGAAAAGCGAAATTTTGAGTTTTATTATGTTTTCGATAGAATACTGGGTTCGTCACTTTTCTGGATGAAGAGAAAAGTGATGGTATGTGGGGAAATTGAATCAGCAAGTCCAATCATATTTCCTAGAGTATTGATGCTAATTTGCAGTATAAACGCGTGATTATTTCTGTGATTAGTTCGTAGTTGTTGGAAAAAAATTAAAGACTTCCCGACGACTTAAAGAAGCAGCGCATTTCTGAATACTGTATATTGACAATAATAATAATGATAATAAATGTTTTGTTTGTGTTTTGGAATATAATGATCCCCTGACGACAAAACACGTATTACATTAGCATTACTATATATACAGGGTGTCCCTAAACTGCAGACTCTCCTCTCGTGGGAGAGGGGGGTGGATGGGGGATGAAATTTGGAGTCGAAAGTTTCTTCGCGATTTTCCTGTCCGACGCACCTCCGTGCAAGCGTCTTTAAGCGGCTTAACGACTCACCACCGATGGTGATGTTTTCGAGTAAATACTTTACAGAACACGGACGCAGCATCCACATACACAAACACGCAGTCAGGGCAACGCTGTGGCTAGCTGACAAAAAAAGGCGAACAAGTGCAACGAGGGGTGGGTTGGATAGCAGAACGGAAGAAGAACTTTCGACTCCGAATTCCATTCCACAGGCATCCCCCCCCCCCCCCCCCCCCGCCCCCGAGGAGAGTCCGCAATTTAGGGATACCCTGTATAGCAATGCAGTGGAACTTCCTTAGTTGCAACCCTCGCTACTTGCAACATTTGCCTCTTTCATTTTTTCCGAAGTGCTGCCCCCACTCCACCGCGCCCAATTCGCCAGGAGACGCGCGGGTTACCATCGGTCGTATTTTGTTTACCTTCGGTCATTGTGAAATTCGGAATTATGTGAAGATTGAAGGTGAAATATTAGTTATTTCTTTAAACTTCCTCGAACTGACGCCGAGCGTCTCGAACGAGTGGGGGAAACGTTTTAGTTGCAATGCTCCAAATTTCACCTCCCCTACTGTCGTAGACGTGTTGCAACTAACGAGAGTTCACTGTAGTAAAGCTTCTGGAAATTGCTCTAGCGGTTCCTGAGGGGTACTGGCCACTCAAAGATCATCAGCAAATTGATTCTATAAGGTAAATCCGGTTTCAAATTACAAATAGACCCTACATCGCACCTGCATATTATTTCAGTCAAACGGATTATTATCATAATCTCCACTCATGCACTTCATTCTATAAAATTTATAATGCACTGTAATTCACTCAATTTCATAGTTATCTATTGTGTAAAGATATTAGCATTCAATTACTGTTAATTCGCACTCAGTTATTTATTGTCAGCTAATTCAGTCCATCGGACATTTCCAAATAATACAAGCGTGGTAAATTGTAGAGCTGAATTTCATTGGTGTCCAGTGATGAACAACTATTGTTCAGCTATTAGGAAGTTGAGTCCAAAATCAAAGAACCGAAGGATGTATGAGAGTATGGACTCTCATAAGCAAGGAGGTAGCTCATTTCATAAGGAAGCAGCAGTAACCGAAGACCCAAGACCAATTAACCCTATCGGGTGGAATATTCGCGTCAAGATAGCTACCCCGATGGCCCCTCTGTTTTATATTGGACTTCAACGTCAGTTTCTGAGCAAGTTTGCGGTTTAAAAATGATGATTGGATTTTTCTTCATTTAATGATAAGTCTCTAAATTTCGTTCTAAGAGGGACGAGACGAACTTCGCTCGAATCCAATTTTGATATCTCATTGGGGAGCCTATGCCAAGTGTACCTTACCTCTACCTCCATCTTATTTAATGATTTTGACTTGGCGTAACACTTTTGTATAATTTACGATGCGTGTCCAAGATTAAATGGTTAGCTCATCAACTACGCAGAGTGTCTTAAAGCTCTTCTAATCTTAAGCCCCTTAGCTAAAATTCAGTTGCGGGCCTAAGGGTCGTCTATCCAGTTACATAGAGATCAGGTGTCAGCCGCGGTATTCTAGTCCCAGACCAGTTCCAGAAGTAAGACATTCTTCTTTTGCAAATTCTTGAAAAATCTGGAACTTATCTGTGCTAAGACGTGAGACTTCCCAAGGTTATTCAGTAATTTTTCCCATTCAGATCCAATTTTACAGTAAATCACGTAAATTTTATGGGGTCTCTACGTAATGATCCGAAAAATTTATAAATCGTTCCGTGCTTTTCTATTCAATATTTCATCAGAACCATCGACAAATGACACTATACTATAATTAACTTAAGCGGTAACGTCTTACATCTGGCAAATTATAAATGTCATAATTTTTTGTAGAAGCCCGATGGGTAAAGCTAATTCAGCTCACTAGTTTTTTTTTTGTTTCCCTTTATTCATTATTATATAAAAAAATGACAAAACCTAGAAATAATACATGGAATTTATTGTTTGGACCAATCCCGCAAATACACATGGAACACAATGAAGATAAAATGTCATTCATTTATGGAATTTCCCTGTTCCAAGGTAGCGATGAATACCATTTGATATCACCAGCAGTTGACACAGTCCACAATTGTTTTTGTGATTTTCATAGTGAAGTTCATGAAAATTTTACTACGCTCTTTCGGCCATATAGCCTGTGGTTCTCTCAACCGCCGCGTTTATTGAATTATTCAGCAGATAAGAGGCATCTGTAGAGCCACTCGGTACGCTAAGAGGTAAGACAATTACCAGGAAACAGCCCCGAGATAACAACAACAACAAGCGGCATTTCCATGCCCACGGTCGGCGTCGAGTCGGCCGGATGAGGTACTCGAACAAAACAAGCCTTCCACTCCTAGCCCCTAACACTCTCAGCCCATCTACCTCCCTCTTCCAGACCATTGCCAAACAAGAGGTAAAGCATCTGAGCATACCCAATCGAAAAGGACCTCTCTGGCATTCTTCCGTCTTCTGTCAGAATATGCTAATGTTGTACATCGATCAAATCTCTCAATTAACCCTTCTTCGCTCGCGCTATGCTTCCCGATTTTTCGGGAAGTTATTGTACTGACCCTTAAATCGATTTTATTTATTTCCATTTGTACCTAGGATTTTAAGTATACCAAAATGCTTCCCATCGAATTTCCGTTAACCATTTGTCACGAACGGATCGAACGATCTGGGTCATCGAAGTCTCATTCGGAGCGTCTCCATGGAACTTAGATCGGATTAGTTTTTGGTGAAAATTGACCGAGCAGTTTTTTTGTTATTAACAATTGAATTGTTTACAACGCTCTATTCCAAAACGGTAAGAGATACGGCAAAAGGTATTGAGCAGTACTTGCTCTGTAAGTGGAAATGCATATTTAATCTTCTATCACTTTTTTCAATGGTTGTCTTAATTGAGGAGGTATGAGGGGTTTAACCCTCGAGCGTTCCCACCCCTATTGGTGTCTCACTCCCACTCCAGGGACGCGCATAATTCTCGTCACCAGCTGACTATGCGGCTAGTCAAATATTCATAATTATGTGCTTGATAAAGGGGATTTAAACATTTAATTGACGTATCGGAAAATGTAGGAATGGCAAATAGAATTTACAAATCGGAACGTTTTGTTTGTGTTCCCAACGGGGACAATCACACATTCATCCTACTAGTTTTTTGATTTTTGAACCCTCGGTCAAAAGACATCTTTTTGGCGAGGGCAATACAGCGATGGATCGAAAAGGGTTTAGCATGAGTAGTCTACACGAAGCTTGGCTTTGACGTTTGGGGAAAATTTTATTTTTTGGCTATTCCTCCGAAAGATGGTGACGCCAAGGCGTGATCTGGGTGGGAGGTTAGCGTCGGTCCGAGTAACTGGGCCCTGAGGTGATTAGTACTTGACCGTCTGCGGAAACGAAGAGTGGTTCGGAGATGTATCGTGAACTTGTTATCCAATCTTAAATATATTGCCATTCTAAAATGAAATATACGATTATTTTTCACCTTGACTCGCCTCTTCTCCAATTATTCTTTCGGTGATTTTATTTTTCGGGAAGTTATTTGTCCGACCTGTCAATGATCATTCTCACATTTCGTTTTGATGTGTAAAAATGTTTGCGCTCGCTAGGGCACCACTTTGGGCTGGGTGTAATTTTCTGAAAGCGTAAACAACATTAGTCCGTGTGAGCTCAACAGTTACTTGCTTCGCCTGAAGATGGCGCTTCCAACGCAGTCGCAGGATGTTTACACATAAATTCCGAGTTCAGGGGGCTAGCTCGCTACTTTTTATTGATGATTCTTATATATCTCTTAGTTCAAGCTTATCGCCAGTTATATTCTCCAATTACATTACAACCACTTCATGCACACTCAATTACTTCCATGAATAGCATAATTATAGCTGGAAAACCATCCACTGAATAATTCGACGGACATTTTCTTTTTCACGAATGAAAATATTCCAATGTTTCAACAGACTCACCTCAACCGCGAATGCTCCATTCACCATTGCCTGAATAGAAGTTTTTTTCAGGAAATCCCAGTAACACATATGGAATGATTTCAATTGCTGATATGTCATTGTACGTATTCTTTCCATATTTTTCGCTTTGACAATATTGGGACAATGGTGTTGCGAATTAGAAAAATCACAGTGTAAGTTATTTTGTAATGATGTTCCGTCGCGGAAACGGTTAGTTTTAGTGAAAATTGTTAAATTGAGCAGAAGACCGAGATGATTTAACGAAAAGAGCTCTTCGAGCAGACTTGCAGTACAATGGCTTTTGGGCTCTTTACATTCATGCGTTTATCTCTACTCCTTGCTGATGAGCATTAGGACCCGATACCACATATAGAGCCCAGCGCTTGTCCTATCGGCCCGGCTTTATAGGTCATATAGACCTTTCCTGTGATTCATAAAAAATAATTTTCTCCGTTACTATGATAGGTATCGGAATTCTGAAAATTATCCCATGAAGTACATGAGTTTGTCAATACAATGCAACGTGATTTTTTTTTCAAATCATTTTTTATATTTTTTTCTAATACATCAACATTGCGGAGCTAACTTTCATGTCGGATGCATTCAAACATTTTGTTTGTCAGGAAAATTTTCATACCAAATTTTCTGAAATTTTTACCATACATACTTTGCAATCCCTCTGTCAGTTGACGTGAATCAAATTTGGATTTAATGAATCACTGATTTATTATTTAAAAAATTTTGGCAATCGCGGATCCCCATAGCCAGTTCGTGTTTTTTAATTAAAATAGGTCTTCAAAATTCTAGAACAATATAAGTAAAAAAGTACCGTACTTTATACAACTTTTTGGTGAAGGGTCAAGATCATCATTAAATTTTCCTTGATCATTTTCTGATGTTATATATAGAAGTTATGGTGCATTGACACTGTGGATCCCCCCCCCCCCCCCATTTTCAATGCACTCACCTTAAACCGGAATATATTTAACTCCACATTTCTCGTTCCATCATAAGTTGAAGATCCATTTTACAAAACTA
Organism: Asobara japonica; assembly: GCA_026005395.1. NCBI lineage: Eukaryota > Metazoa > Arthropoda > Insecta > Hymenoptera > Braconidae > Asobara > Asobara japonica. The sequence continues at coordinate 123,186 of BQMI01000505.1, forward strand.
CTGTGGACTTTCAGTACTTATGTCAGCTTAGCTTATTCCTAATTTAGGATTAAGTCTTTTAGTACAAAAACTAACCCATATCAGTCGTTCGATATCATTTTCCTGTTTGTTATTTGTTCGGACTCTCTAACTATAATTGACTGCTCTGATTCTCGCATTTCGTATCATCTCCATTTACAGTGCGAATCATTTTTTCATTGTAGATTCGAGAAACTCGAAATCAGTCTAATTAAGTGAGTTCTAACTATTTTACCGTTCAACAAAGAATCGCCTATGAACAGTTCAGTATACAAATCGCGAAGTGACGAACAAATTATACAGTGCAAAAGGTTATCTACAAGCGATGCCACGGCATTCAGCTCAAAACGAAAGCTTTTGGGGAACTTTCTTCGTACTCCTTGGGTCCATTTAGAGCTCCCTTTGCCTATCTTGTCTATAATCAATAGCGTCCTCTAGCCTCTATCCCTCATTTCTTCCGATCCACTTTCGCTTCATCACCTAAAGGTTATAGTTAAGCTGAGAGATGACAAGGGAGTGGCAATCTGTTAGGCGGACCTAGCTCATTTCCCTACTCTTGGCGACTCACACAGTTCAGTGCTTCGATTTCGAAAGTTCATGGGCTATTTTGTAGCCTTGAGGTGAAAAGAATGTGCATGATCTGCGGTCGTGAATGAGTTACAAAGTTTCTCGCTTTAGGGCTTTCAGCGGTTTTGTGGCCAGAGCGAAATAGAGAAGTGTGGAGGAGTAATGGGGTGAATAATATGATCATGAAGATCACAATGACAAGGTCCCGTTGTTTATAAATTATACATGCACACCCACACACACACACACACACACATGCATACACAGACATAGACAGACACGCACACATACACATTTAACCGCATTCATACACACCGACAGACACGCACACATACACACACACATATACACAAACACATATACGCACGAACCTAGTCACTTATCACGAAGATCATTACTGAGTGGCCACATGATGACCCAGACGGTGACACATGTGCCTTGAACCGAATTAGCAGTTATGGCAAGTATTAACAGAATACATGAATGTCTTGAACCGAATTAACAGTTTACTTGGAGCTGGTATGCTTGGCAACAGCTTTGGTGCCTCCACTGACAACGTGCTTGGCAAGTTCTCCAAGAAGAAGAAGACGAACAGCTGTCCGGATCTCCCGCTCAACGATATTATTGACGAAGGAGTTCATGATGCTGATGGCTTTGCTGAGGACTTCAACGTCGGGGTACACCCCTTGACATGTACGAATACAGCCAGGCCTTACCTTTTTCCCCCAAGATCTCAGCCGGCCAACATAAAAGGCCCTGAAACGACGAGTTGTATGAGAAACTGTATTATTGACTATTACTTATTTTAGATTTCCGATTAATCAATACCAACCACAGGTATTTTGACAATCGGCACCGTATAGCTATATAAAATATAGCTATAAAATTGAAGCTGTCCATTATGTCTTTAAAACTGACTAAATTTCAGGAAAATACTGAAGCTTTACTTAGCAACAAAGTTCGTCATCAGTGGCGAGAGGTATAACCACTTGTTCCAATTGCTTCTTCACCTGTTCAGATGTCGATCAGAGCTTGAATTCGAGCTTCAACCTCGATGAAAAGTAAGAACGAAGAGTTAGCGAACAAATACAATTGTTTATTGTGAATTCAACCTCTAAGGCTCGCCCCATTTCGAGTGGTTCACTTTTTTCTCTAGACTGTAAGAAGCATTTCCAAAAAAAGTTAAAATCACACTCCAAAAATAAGCCATATATCAAATGTCTTTTCATGATCATCTGGCCATATAAAAACTTCAATATCATTCCGTGAAAAGTGATAATTTATTACTGATAAATTATATGAAACTTTTTCATTCCTCCAAACGTCGTAACCCAGTTCGAAGAATCGTCTTTCTATTATAAAAGTTTTCGTCTTAGATTCAATCGTTCTTGCTTAAATTTTCACCCACGTAAAAAGTGAATAAAGTAGGAAAATTCAATGGGACAGTATTATTCCATCATTGAAAATGCCACTTGAAAAATTTCCTCGCATCGCTTAAATAGAAAATCAAATTTCAGCGCGTTATTGAATTTCCATTCGCATATAGGACAATTTTCTCAATCTCAAAATATTTCCTGAATTCTTGGAGGGAAGATGTTTGAAAGCCCTGGATTTAATCAGAGGAGTGGAGTAAATCCATTGAGCACATTCAGTTGTTACAAGAATTATCCTCAATGTATATATGCGATGGAAATGAATATTGAGAAGTTGGCAGTGAAGTTGTAAGTAAACTTGAACCCCTCAGGCAGTCTCGGATGCTTGAAAGCAGAGACGTGTTGCAGACAACTCCTCCCGTTCGTTTCCACTCGCACTAACGCCTCCTCACCCACATTTCGCTATATACTATGCCATATAAACTCCAAGGCACCTTGCAATTTTGCACCTATATCCCAGGGCAGATAATGGCAAACTTTACCAATAATCCCAATAAACAGTTGGATTCCCATAAAATCTTCCCGGAGAAATCGATAATTCTTCTTTATGCTGGCAGTGTGATTTTTATGAAGAAAAAGAAGGAAATAAAAGTACTTATGCCACTTCAACTTACTGCTCCATTATGGAGGGAAAAATCGTTATCAAGTTACGGCAGCTTAAACCTTATCTGCTGGCTCATTGTGATTGCACATTACGAGAATTTTCATGGAATTATTCAAGTACATTGCGTGGAACGTATTCCAAATTGTAAATAATATACAAGAAGTGGCTTTCTATTTGCAGTTTATAAGCTTCTTACGTTTAATAAATGCATCATCTGTCATTTACAACCCATTTCGAGAAGTGATTAATAAATTACAAATATGTGGAAACATTGTGAAAGTTCCATAAATTTTAAAAAGGCTCTTTAATTTAAAAAATCGCAAAAATACAAAATTGCAAAATTTTCGAAGATTTTCAGGAATTTCAAAAACTCGAAAATTTTGATTAAGTCAACCTCAAAAATTCTCAAAATTTTCGAATTCCGAAATTTTTAAAATTTCCAAGATCCAAAAATCTTCAAAAGTTTCCAAAATTTGCATAATTTTCAAAAATTTTCATAATTTCGAAAATTTTCAAAATTTCAAAATTTCCAAAATTTCCAAAAAAAAAAAATGAAAAACTTTCGCAAGTACTCCGATTGGCTGTAACCCAACGGTGGAACACCAATACCTCCCAGATTTAGTATCTTCTTCCAGCAGTATCATTTCTTTCTAATCATGAAATCACTCACAAAAGACGTCGGTGATGGTGTAAAAATTGAATTTGTCAATCATTTCCTCGAAATTATTGTTTTTCTTCTCCCACAAAAGCAAGTATGCCTCGGGGAACTAGAGTGATGGCTACACCAGCCTACACGCGTATCGCTACTACAGCGTAAGGGTGCTTTCTCATTGGCTCCCCACTCTTCTCATACCTAAATGATACATGATGTTCACAGTTCGATGGGTTCAATCCATAAGAACATGAAATATTACCAATTATTTTGACGGCATGCCTAATTTCCTGTCGCATTTATCGAAATGACTCAGCAAATGCCGCTCCTAAGACACTTCAAAAGATCTATGAAGATGTCTTAAACATGACCAAAAAAAGTATGCACCGAAATGAATGTAATGGCAAAATGGAGGCCAGGTTGTGCCACAAGTTTTAGTGGAATGTCCTCATCAGAAATACCAGTAACCTATATATATATCGAATAACAATAATCTTCAGTTGAGTGAAGTACTGCAATACATATAGATGACAATGAAGCATCCACATGTGCATTAACTGTTGCCAACTGCTTCTTCCTTCCGGCAATCCTCCACATCGTATGAACTTGTTGCGCAATTTCTCACGGCACTAGAAATCTGTTCACGACTAGAATCATTGGCAATTTGTCGTTTGTTGTGAATTGGAACGGTAAAGTGGAAGATTAAGAGAAGTTGGTAGTGAAGTTTGAGAGAATGTTGCGGTCGTTGCCTACAATAGAGGTGACAGAGTCCAGTGTTTTTCTTCACACTTGTTTCCTAGGGAGATAATGGATGAATGAGTAATTACCCACGGAAGTGGAGATCGGTGTAGAGTTTCACATAGACGTACGAAATTGGCTACATGTCACACTACTCCTCATGTAATGGCCCACATGTTGGTAATATGTAGTTTGGAGGTTACAAAATTAGTTGGAAACATGGGGAAAGAACTATTGCTTGATGAACGAATGAATTTAGTAGATTAGAATATCGGATAATTGTGTATATTATATATCGTGTATTCATTCACGAAACTACTAGATTGACTACATTATTTTCCCCTCTTTTTACGGGACTCAATGAGTCGGTATGGATGTTCTTGACAAATCACTATAGGAAAAGGAAATTGCTAGCGGACGGAGAGGGAAGTACATGAAAAAAACATGTGCGTAGAGAGCTACGCGACAGAAGTGAAACTTCGTAGGGGTCGAAACTATAGAGATGTTATGATATTCTGGAAATATTATTAACAATATTGCAGTATATGCAATGTTATTAACAATTGCAATTGCTTATACTGTTCCACTGCGTGAAATCTTTCCCTATATCTTTCCCTATTCTTATTCCTTATATGAAAATACACCTTTTATGTGGAATCACTTTTTTCCATAATTTGCATAATTAAGGAGGTATGGTCGTCTGAGCAATTTGAAATACGGGAACAATGCATATCACCAGGGTTGTTCCTTATACAAAAGTGCACATTTAATATGAGTTTTTCCAATATAGGTTACAACACATCGCAAGTTGAACTAGAATATACTCGACGAATGAATATGTCGACAATTGCGGGCAAGATGTCAAAGAGCAGGATAATTAAGAAAGTACAGAAGTGGAGAGGGTAACCAGGCGGACGAATTCCAGTTGAATATTTTAAAAATCAAACTAAATCGATTGCGTGCAGTGATGATTAGTCCCAAGTTCAATTATTGATATCACTGATGGGTTTGCCCATCACCATGGTTGCGTCCTTATGCTGTGCTGAAATACCAACTCGGCAAGTTTCGTTTGTGCCCCGTATGAGGCCCTCACCACTAGTTTTATTCTGTATCCATCTCACCATTTTCTACAAATGAAATTATTGGTTTTCGATAACTTCAGTACGAAACGAAAACTTTTGATTAACACACACACACACCAAAATATTCCGGGCATAAATTATCGTAGAGAAAATAACGCTTGGCACATCTATACCGTATACACTACCACACCAGACTGGAAAACAGCCGGCTTTTTACGGTGGATCCAAAATGCACTTAACGCCATCTTACGCCCTGCGTTGAATTATGACGAACGCGTCATTGCCGACGCTCCCATGTAACACGTTGTAAATGGGTCTAGATGGGCGTGAATTCTCTATTCTTCTCTCTCTGGTGCTCCCCTCCCCGTACCTCGCATACCGTCTGTACATCCTAGCGAGTAAAGTACGTAGGCACTCCATATATGGCGCTTCTCCCTCCCCAATGGTGTCGATTTTTGTAACATAGAGACTCGCGTGTATTTGATTCACACTCAAGGGCGCCTGTAGAAGTTTCACTTCAATAGTTATATGCGACTTCAAAGAAAAACAGGGATTCCCTGAGAAACTAGGGTGCCATATGGGAATCTTTTGGTTATCCCCACTTGCCCTGTCTTAGTGAAGGGGAGACTAATTTGTGAGCGACTTTCCTATCCACGGATTTCGTGTTATTAATGATAGTGCATTATTTATAAATCGTCGGGCAACTATGAGAATTGAGATGACCTGCTAAAGTTAGTGATTTGATAGCGACTCTACTGTGGGCGACATACTGCCACTCCTGTCACGACCATGAGTCTCTCGTCCCCACTGCGCGACGACTGAAGGGTGAATAATGATTTTTCTTGGAAAGGGAGTACTGGATACCCACACATGCAGCTGGAGCCGACTTTCGCAATTTAGTCCATCGTATTCCAAACACAGGGTAAACCTCCAGAAAGCCCAGTGCTACGATTGCGCCTATGATGGATCTCCACCCCCCCCCCTGCTTCGGGTTCCTGCGGAGCCATACAGTCTTGCCTAATGGGCATCGCCGATAGTACGGAACGTTTCTGTTATCGGTCTGAATGCATGAGAAAATATTTTTTGAGAATGTTCTCCGGCGTCGATGTGTTTAAACAAACCCTCGTGGATTAAACTGATGTACCCCACGGTAGAGCCTAACCTAAGTGACATTGAAATAACTGACCTGGAAAAATATCCTTTTTTTCTCAAGAAGCTGGTATTGTGACTACAGAAAATATTTCTATCAGTATAGTAGTCCTCCCATCACAAAACAAAGTAACACAAACCTCCCACTCAAAAGTAACTTTGCCTTGATAAAGAGTTATGTAGAAGAATCATTATGGTTGAATTTCCGAGACTTGTAGACATACTTGTAGGACATGACAGAGCAATGTTGAACTACAGACAAAATTCTCGATCCAATACTGTATAAAAAATTTACGGAAATCCTCAGATGGGATGTGTACTCGTACGGTTCGACGGTCTTACTGTTGTCCCGGGGAGTAAATACATCAGAGTACTTCAGCGTCTACACTATGACAAAATCCTCCAGGATTCTCTCGAAATATAGAGAGTGCCAAGGTTGAAAGTTGAACATTCTATGCACAATATCAAGGATCAAAACTCTCAATACGAAGAAGCCAATAACATTACAATTTAAAGCATTGCAAAAATATGCGACCGGTACGATTCATCTAAAATCACTTCTAAAACCAATTCATCTACTGGTTTGATTCATCTAAATTCAATTCGTCTAATGGATCAGTTCATGGAAAAATGACGATCGAATAATCAATTGATCCAATTAGATGAATTGGTTTTCGATGAAGTAATTTTAAATGAATCGTACCGGTCCCCCCTCATTCAGCTGAAGCTTCGAAATCTTCTAAAATTTTCAGTATTCTTGCAATATTTGACATTTTTGACGTTAGTGAAGGCCCGAAGGAGGACTGGGGCCGAGGAGGTCACCACCCTAAAATGTGTACTATCTCACTCGAATGTGGTGGCCCGCAGGAGGAAAGGGTCCGAGGAGGTCCCCACCCTAAACTGTGTACTACGGCACCCGAGTATGAGGCCTGAAGGGGAGGGAGGCAGGGGCTAAAGGTTTCGAGGGGGTCACCTTCTCAATATGTGTATTACCACTCCCAAGTTTAGGAGACCGAAGGCGGAAAGGGAAAAATGACTTTATCGAATAATAAATTAGTCTAATGACTCAATACATGGAAAAATGATTGATCAGTGCAGACTTATATAATCTTGACTACAGACCAAAACAAACACTCAAATACTTAGTTCACGTGAGTGTGAAATCACTCGTTTTTAGACGAGTTGATTAATCAGATCACTTCGTTTTTAGGCGAGTTAATTAATTAGATCAATTGGTTTTTAGACCAGTTGATTGGGTTCAGATGAATTGATTTTAGGTTAAGTGATTTTACGTGAATCGTACCCGAGCCCAGAAATATATGTCACAGTTATATCTGAATTTTTGTGATAAGCACATGTGCAACATACTTTAATGTAATACACGTATGCGGCACATCCGAAATTCCCTCATTTCACCACAAATATTGCTGTTTTACTGAGAAAACTACAAGCACAATCGTGAAAAAATAAGCAAACAATATGTGTTGAAAATCTCTACAAAAGAAGTTATATAAAAGAACGTTGACGTCGTGTGGCACCCCGACAATAATCGCAGACGGATTTTGTCCGTGGGAGTACATATGTGGAAGTGTAAAAAAGTCCACCGTAAAACACGGTCCAGTTTTCCAAGCTGACACTGCATTTTCCCAGTGAGGTCTTGCTCTCATGTTTCTTGGTTATTCTCCTCATTCCTTTTTCTATATGTGTTCAGAATCTACGACTCTCAAAGTTTTCATGCTATAGCCAACAACGTCGAAATACATTGGCCTCAAAACGATGGATTTTAAAATTGAAAATTTAACAGAAATTACCATCATGCTCATTACCATTATCGTCAAAATCCCGATAAGACATCCGACGAGGAGGGGAGGGCGGAAGGGGCGAAGTGACCTTCCCCTCCGTAACCAAAATCAGTGGTAGAAAAGATTTCAATAAAAACAGTGGAGAAAAAAGTAAATGGAAATGGAGATCAATGAACGAAGCATCGAAATAATTCAGATGACTGAAAGTAAAACGCAGAAATTCAATAAAAATTACCTTGAGTGAAATAAGTGAGCCAAGGAACAAGAAAATTTTTATATAAATTATAAGATTTGACGGCGAATTTCCAATTTTTGTTGAAACTATGATACATTTGAATTATAAGTTTCCTAAATTTCATTCCGGAAACATTGGCCTGTGAGTGTCTAGAGCACTTGTTTTTTAGGACAATTTTTCCAGAGTTTTAATCCTTCAATTCCTGATTCATATATATTTTATCTATATGTATATTTTAATTGATGTATGTATCTATATTTCATAGTTCCAACAATTGCCAACAAGCTAAACATTGATGAAATAGTTTGTACAAAGAGTCCAAACATCACACCATTGTGCCGATCGTCCCAAAAATTCTTTAATAAACAATAAAAAAAGCAATGGTTAATACAATGTAGGCCAATTTCGGAAATGGCATACTATACATACCATTTTGTAGTAAAAATGTTCGAAATTTTTCTTTCAAGAAAACTGAGTAAAGGCAGCATAAGAATGAGTACGATTTGTAAGTACAAAATAGAAAGAAAAAACTATCCTGACAACGTACAAATTGTCTAAATACCCAATAATTATAACTCACTTATTTATTTAAATGTTACAAATAATTTCACTAAAATAAGTCCCTGAGGATGGTCAAGAACAGTTGATCGAAATGTTGGCCAAAATAAAAGAAATTTAACAACTTGTCGCCACAACCACTAAGACCCCAAAGGTCATTAACCTAAAACTAGTAAAACAGGATACGTAAAAAATCAGTTCGAATTTCAATGTTGTAGAAGGATACGTGACTATACCACTCCAGCGATAAATAGATTCACGAGTCACAAATTCCAATGAGTATCGCGATTTTCATTCGGAAAGCCAAACGTCATTGGCCGATAGCGAACCGCATGTATTTAACACGCGTTTCCGCTCTGCGCTCCTCTTCAAACCGTATGGAGGATAGAAGCCGTGGTAAAAGGGATGATCCAGGAGGGTGATCAAGGGGGAGGGGGGGGGGGGGGGGGAAGGACCAATGTGGGACGAAAGGGGAGGAGGAGTTTAACTGCACATACAAACGGCAGATAATAAGTCACTTACTGCACGGATCCTGGACCCGGGGGGTTGGCCGCACGCCAGTTCTATTCGCGCTTCGGTTGTTCCGATCTATTCTATACCGTGCATGTCACACGCATGACGCTCTTAACTAAATTATGGACAAAGTACGATTTCCAACGTTTCACTGGTCGAGAGGTATTCACCACAGTTCTGGGCATTTTAATGTCATCATCACTGACACATTGGCTCATTTTAATTATTGGGGGGAAGCGATATTAACCCAATTTCCATGATAGAGTGCAGAGTGAGTCGATTAGAGTTGCATAATTACCGATTGATTTACTAAATTAAAATGACAATTCATTTTTCAATAATTGGTAATGGTAGATAGCTGTTGGCACTTATCAGGGTTAATCAATTGTGATTGATCGGTTATAAGGATGTGGTACAAGTTATATATTTTTGGCTTGGACGTTAGATGGAAAATTCGAATTTAATTAAAGGTAAATATAATCGTGCAATTTTATTGACTATTTTTTGAATTTACATCAGGCTGGTTGTATACAATTTTTTAAACATTTTCGGGACTCCATTGATATCAATAGATCACAATAATCTCCCCACCCCCCCCCCCCCGCTCTGTCGCACCCCCCCCCCCGCTCTGTCGCACCCCCCCCCCCGCTCTGTCGCACCCCCCCCCGCTCTGTCGCACCCCCCCCCCCGCTCTGTCGCCCCCCCCCCCGCGCTGTCGCACCCCCCCCCCCCCCCATAAATACAATTCCAAATGTAATCGATCCAATTGAGGCCATCAGTCAACTGCCAATTTTGCGAAAAGTAATTATTGAGTCCATTGAACATATATGACTATTTCATATGTGGTGTTAATTATGGCCGTCAAGCCCGTGATTCGCCATCAAAATCGGATTACTGTCAACGCGCATGGGACGGTGGTGATTAACGGCCGATAAATTTACGAGCGACTTTATATCGTGTAGGCCGTACATCAGTTCCATCTATCATTAGACTCGTACTTCATTGCTTCCTGTGATTGCACATAATCTGAAAGGAGAGATTGTACGGATGGTCATGGAACTTTCACCTCTTTTCATTTTTCTCGATGGAAAAAAAAACACCAGACTAATCCCACCCCCTCAACTGGCAAACACAGGATTTTCCCTACGTACTTGGTTCGTTTTTTTACCGAGCTCCATTCCCAAGAACTTCATTTCCCCAGGATGAATAAACGAGCGGGCAGCTATTCACTCGTCACAGACTGAAATTGCGAATGAAGTCAGCAGTAATGTAATTAAGTAAAAATAGGTATTCCTCTCTTTGCACTCACACACACACACACACACCATACATTTGAACTCGCCGCGAAAGAATGGCAAATTTCCCAAGTAACATTTCACTAGTCGTAACGGATACGACACTCTTTCAAGTTCTTTTCCTCACTCTGCTAGAGCCTTTATTTCACAGAACAATGCGTTATTCACTCTGTGTGAGTGTGAATTACCCGAATCACAAGGAATTAAAAGAAAGATCCCATACATGAAAAACAATTCGGGGATAGTCAGTTTGAGGAAATAAAAAAACGTGGAAATGGAAAATGGATTGGGTTGGGATGAAAGAGTCAGGAAAATTTATGATTGCAAGAAGAATCGAAGGATTTCCTTTTTTTTATTTTTCTTTCCATCTTCGATGTTGATTCATTAAAGACGGTTTTCCATTGCGATAAGTAATTGGAGAAAATAGAAAAATCGAGAAAAATGAACATTGGAGCATTGAAATAATTATGTAATATCATATCCTATCAATAAGTACTGCAAACTGCAAATTTATTCACTAATTACGTTTCGAAATATTTCATTTTGACTAAACTTATATGTGTGAATAAAATGCAATTTCTAATTTTTCTTCTTTAGCATGTAGGGGGGCGTCACCCCCCCCCCCTCTCATCCCTGCACCATCGATAATGCCCAAACATTACCGCAGACCAGTCCGAAGACCTCACTAAATCATTAGCGCTAAAAAATCGTTAGCGCAAGTCGCCACTAACAATTGAATTTAGGACAGGGACGTAACGGAAGACAACAATTAGACATCGTGGGATACCGATAGCAGACTCCACTTGCGTAGATTCGATCTTGGCACATCGTGTGGGTCAGCACTCTCACCAGACGTCCATTGCAGTCAGTCGATCTCCGATCCGGACCGGAAGTATCCCACTTCTGAAATATCTCTTTCTGCGATACGAATAGCCTTCGATCAGGGTTAACAATATCCGCGATATGGAATCTGGGAGTTTCCTATTCTTGCATCAGAGATGATGATATGCCGATTTTTCGGTGGTTTCGTACAAACTTTTACCGATCCGGGGATAAATTGCCCCCAAATTTCTGCGTCACTGACCGGCACCACCAGCATAAATCACTTCCGGCACAAGTCAGTATAAAACAGCTTCCCGGCTAATTAATGTTTCTCCTTTTGCCTCTACTGCTGAAAGCAATGACAGAACAGAAGACATACAAAGTTAATGAGACAGATAGAGATTGAGCCGTTGACATATGCTCGTCTGTCCCATACTTGACACAATGAACAGGGGAATCCGCCAGTATACAACATCGGAACAAGCGGTCAGCGAACACCAGAGCGCCACACATCCGACATTGCCCTATATTCGATTCTCCCCTTCACTCTCATCGCCACCCACTACTCTCGCGCATCCCTCAAAGAGGTGGAGTAGAAACTATGGGACTACGCCGTGCCCACACGAGAACTCTCGCCTGTAATTATTCATCTCCCGTCCTACGTAATTTTATTTAATCACAGAACAGCTCTCGGTCACTTTACTTTGACCATTCTCTGACAAGGATTCCCCTTCCCCCAGTCCAACTGCCTTTTTCATCTACTTTTTCTTTTCTGCAATTGCCCAAACACACGAAACAGGCAGACAAGCTAACTCTCCAACTCTATCATGCTGTTAAAAGGAGACTCCCAGTAGTTTTAAAAGTATGTATGCAAAAACGAAAGAAAGAATTTTCTTCCAAATATTATTAAGTATAAAAAGCAATTAATCGCTAAATTTTCTAATTCTCCAAGGGGATATTTGATGTATCCGAAAACGAAAGCTCACAGCTGTTTCCGCTTAGGGCAATTGTGTAGAATTGTCCGGGTTCTTAATTTTCACGGATCTATCGTCGAATGAAGGTTTCGTAAACGGTGCGACTATCGGTACGAAGGCAGGGCTTCACGGCCATGTGCTGTGCCGGCCGTTTCTCTATTGGTATCCGCTTTAAATACCCACTCCGAAATATCCAGTAAATACTATCCACGCTTACATGTGTAATTGGAAATGATCCAATTAATGAATTATCCAATTTCAAATGATGCAATTAATACGTTATCCAATGTCGAAAATATCCGATGAGATATTTCGAATGAGTGACCGAATTTTCGTCAAAATGTGTACTAATCGCAGAGAAGTCAGGGGTTGGGAGGGGGACCACCACCCCAAAATCTGGTAAACTTGCAATTTTTGGATATTTTTGCATTGGTTATTTTAGCGTGTGATATTTTTGTTTCATGTTTTTCATTGGATATTTAGACCGACAATCTTTCTAACTACAGACACGGCTACCCTAGTAGAAATTGGACGAAATTCTGCGGCATTCAGCCGAAGTGGCTATACCTTTAACGTTGAGTTCCGCGGTGCAATACCGCGGCAAGGCCTATGCGACATTCAATTTCTAGTAGGGTAGACAGAGCCGGCATGGCCCGCGAAGCCGTGCCACCGTTCAAATAGTCGCACCGTTTTGTTAAAGATAAACGGCTTCATAGATTGAGGTTTTCCATGGTTTCCCTTCCGAATAAACCAAGTCATAGAATGCCCCCTGGAGATTGTGTTTGCCGGTTTAAACGGTTTGAATGCACAGTTTGGGAAAACGGGAGTTCCCATTGACACCGCCGGTAGGGGTTGCGGTGTTAATGGATCGAAGCGTAGAATCGGGAAGTTAAAAACCAAAACCATTGTATTATTGCAACAAAATAATCATCTGCGTTAAGTATACAAACGGAGCGGGGAAAGTTGGATCGTGGGTAGTTCCGGCGATGATAGAAGGATGTAGCAAACAGGACAAACGGAAACTGACTGCCGCATTGTGCGGCAGGGCCCTGTGCAATGTATCATATATCAATGGACCGGAATATACAGCGTGTGTTGCGATTCACTCAATTATAGGTAAAAATGCAGTTTGGATCATTCCTGCTTCGCACCTCGCATCCCGCACTCCATACTGTCGTACTTCGTATTTCGCATCTCATACCTGCTTACTTCATAACTACCAGGTCGCTACTTTTGTACTTGTTACAGGAGTACTAGATACTTTCATGGTGTTGTACTGGTATATTCATGCTTGGATGTTTCGTACCTTTTCACAAACGAGGTTTTGTCATTTTTCTTGCAACCAGTCCGATAACAATATGATGATAACGCCAATTAACTAAAAATCTACTGCGTCCATTTCATCACAATCCCTGCTGACCTCCTTGATGACGACATTTGAAAAAAATTTGATCAGCAAAACGAAGACACACAGATACACACACACACACACACGGGAGAAACATAACTTCCGAAACCAAGGGTGCCACGGGTGGGCTCCCTATAACAGCCCATGAAGCAAATATGAACAGTGATGATAACACAATCGTATCCCACGCGGACAACCCCCAAACGGGAAATTCCGAACAGGTGAAAGCCCTGGTGGCCGGCGCTGGCTCCTCGGATTGTGGGAAGAGCCAACCATCACTTGATCGTTCCCGGGTGGCCCACTTGGCCCCAAATGCTACGAGTGGATTCCGAAATACGATGACGACTGCATGGGATCAGCAGGAAAATGATCTGGCAACGCTGGTGAATTTTATTGCGGATAAAAATCGGAGAACTATAACTGAGGAGATCCGAAATCTTGCTAGGAAAATCCAAACGTCCTCAAAGCGGATATGAACTATGACGGAAACAGGTGGATGCAAAGCACCCCTATTAACAGTGGCATGGCTAACCCCCCAGGTCCTAGGTTGCCTCAGGTAAATCTAGGGAGCGGCCATAATGCCATGGAAAAACCCGGAACATCCCAACAAACGCCCATGAGACGCGATAAAAGAAAGGAGAGAACGCCGCTCGATGACACAGCGGGCAAAAAGCTCAAAAGTACTCTAACAACGTCTCCCATGAATGTGGAGGAGCTTGTGAGCAATGACACTCCGGTAGGCGGAAACTCTGCCACGGCTGAAGCGTCGAATTACGTAACTGAAAATGATGAAAGTGTTTGGGAGAAAGGCAAGAGACGAAGGAAAAAACGTAGCTTGCCCCAAAACCCCCCAGGAGCTACACAGAGTAATCTTCAGTCAAGGAAGAAAATAGCCACCCGACCGGATGCGCTGATTATCCGACCGACCGCTAAAGATATGTACTCTGAAATTTTAGGCCGAATGAAGAAAGATGAGAGCATTTATGCGGCTACCACATGCGTAGATAAAATTCGAAAAACAGCCTCACGAGATGTTCTATTAATCCTTGCCAAAGGAAAGAAGGAACAGGTCATTGAACTGGAGAAGGCGTTGGTTGGAGCCCTCAAAAACGATGCAACAGTCCCCAACAAAGGACCTCAACAAGAACTGGAAATGAAAGATCTTGATGACGTCGCGAGCAAAGAGGACATTCTTGATGCCTTGAGACAGGCTGATGGCGCGGACAGTAACATTTCATTGAGCGCCATCAGGTCTCTTCGCAAGTCATACAGAGGGACACAATATGCCTCCGTAATACTTCCTACGGCGACTGCAAGGAACATACTGATTACGGGCAGTAAGATACGGATAAACCTGGTATATGCCCGTATCGTGACAATCGCAACGCCACTAAAGTGTTTCAAATGCTGGCACTATGAGCATCTTGCCATTAATTGTAAGAGCTCAATGGACCGATCAGAACTGTGCCACAAATGCGGCGAAAAAGGACACAAAAGCTCTAAATGCAAGGCGTCCCCCAAATGTGTTCTATGCGTCGAACGGGAACCCACGAAGGATCAAGCCCAGATAGCTGGTACTATCAAGTGCCCAGTCTATCAGAGTGCACTTCAGAAGATCCGTACGAAACCATAGTGCGAGTGTTGCAAGTGAACCTTGCCCACTGCGCAGCCGCACAGGATCTGCTGACGCAGACCGTTCGAGACTTGAAGATTGATGTTGCCATCATTTCGGAACCATATAGGAACCTATATACTCAAGCGTGGGTGACCGATATTAGCCATAAATCCGCCATTTGGTCTTGCAGTGCTTTGCCGTTTGAGGGATACGACGGTAACGAACAGTCTGGATTTGTGGTGTCCAAGGTGAATGGTATCTATTTTTATAGCTGCTATGCACCACCAAGCCTTTGTTATGAAGACTTCACAGCATCTCTAGATAGACTCGTGATGGATGCGAAACAGCATTTCCCTGTGGCCATTGCAGGAGATTTCAATTGCTGGGCAGTCGACAGGGGTAGCAAGGAGACGAATCAGCGAGGACGTGCTTTACTAGAAGGCTTCCCGACTTTAGATGTCGTCCTATTGAATGATGGAAATGAACCGATATTTCGCAGAGGACAAGCGAGCTCATTTATAGATCTCACCTTCGTCAGCAGCAGCCTGATCAAAGGAAAATGTGCATGGGAGGTATCCGAGATCTACACTGCCAGTGATCATCGAGCGGTACTTTGGGAGGTGTCGGTTGATTGGAGGTCTGCGCCCACATCGGAAATAACAAATGGAGTCGGCTGGAACGTGAGAAAATTCGACATGGCCACTTTTCTTATGGTACTGAAAACTGACCCAATAGACAGTAGAAATACCATTGAAAAACTAGACGAAACCATGCGGAGAGTCACCGACGCCTGCGATGCCCCTATGCCCAGGAGGGTTAGTGGAAACCGACGGCCACCGGTGTATTGGTGGAGCGATGAAATTGCGACTCTCCGCAAGGAATGTTTCGCAGCAAGAAGATCTTGGCAGCGCGCAAGGAAGAAGTCCAATCCCGAGAGCCTCGAAGTGAAGTATAAAGACGCTAAGCGCAAACTTACTAAGGCCATAAAGCTTCGCAAACGAGACTGTTGGAACGAGCTCTTGGAGGAAGTGGATAAGGATCATTGGGGCAGACCGTACAAGGTGGTTATGGCACGACTTAAGAGTCAACCGATGCCATCACCGACCTGCCCCGAGCTTCTGGCGAGGATTGTGTCTATTTTACTTCCTCAACAATCAAAGCTCACGCACACACCCATACACCTACGCACACAGACCCTCCACACACATACACACAAACAAACACACACACACCGACACATTTACTTCGAATTGAAGGCTGTCATCAGAGGCTAACTTTGCGTGTCTGTGTGTGTGTGTGTGTGTCTAACAGCACTCTCTCCATACTCTATTGAGATCCGAATGCAAAGGTGTTTATGTCCTTTTAACCTTATTATTAGACTTTGTGTAAAATTACGTCATCCCTTCTATTGTTATAAACAATTCGAAATGGTATAACCGTAACTCAACCACCGTGGCAAATTGGAGGAACTCCACAAAAAGAAAAATGTCCTTCATGTAAAAATGCGCATGTGTGTCGTATAATTTTCCAAACTTGTATAATTAAGGTGTAACTGCAGGTGGCTGGTGCCCGAGTGTTTCAATGTGGCACGCACGTACTGGTGTAGATTACCCACAGATACTTGTGGTGTTGCAAAATCTTGGAAAAAAAAATTCTAGACAAGAATTATAAACCAGGAAGTTTTGTGCGCATTCTCCACGGGGGCGGGAGCACATTCAGCCCACTAATTATTTTGTATTTACTCTCAACGACTCGAGCCGTAGGGATCAAACTGCCTTACTAACTTGTTAATTAATCCAATAATTATTTATAGTCTGACTAACAAAAAATTTATGTTCAATCCCAGTTCCACACCTTTCGAAGCCAAATTAACTTCCACTTCGACCATGAATAATTGCAACATCGCCTGACGCCATGGCCAAAAAAAAAATCTCCTCTTGCTTTGCAATGCTGAAAAATGAATGACATTACCTACGATGGAAATGCTCTCGTTTTTCAGGTGCAAACATGAGGAATTGAAAAGCTGAAATTGGGTATGAATTTTCCAGCATTAATGTGACACGCTACTCAAACTAGTGATATCAATAATAATGACAGCATTAATTCATCCTCGGTATATCCGTGGGTCTCGGTGCAATTCGAATAGCACGAGTGAAAATACTCCATTTCACTTCATCTCCCTCTGGCACTAGCATACTAGCACCTACACCATCCAACTTTATTCTATCTTCGAAATTAGTTCAGCCATCTTGGCACGTCTTTGTCGAGCTGTTGGTGATAAAGTTTAGTATGCTAATTCGTAGAACAGCTGCACGATTCACCCACCTTGAGGTTCTAGCCCACAACCGTCGTGGCAGTATCTCGCGCTTCTCTTCCCGTTGCCCGCTAGAAAATTATTGAATTTAAATTGTGGTAATTAAAATGTGTTATCTCGACTTCACTGTCTCTCCTTTTCATACATCGAATGCTGCATTTCTACCATGAGGAAAATTCCATTTTTCTTTGACAGGTTTTTTGCCTGATTTGCCATTGACTGAGATTTTACTTATTAATCATGAAAATCGCGAAAAGTTTTAATTAATCATTACTTATGAAGGAAACTTGTGATCAAGTTAATCAATCTTCGATCAAAATTTGACTCACTTTCATGTAGTGATTTATTAGTTATTGGTTGATTTTGAGTGCCGCGAAATTTTAATGACTATTCAAACTTTTATATTCGGTCTAGATCCGAAGTTGTCCTACTACCGCCGGCGCATGCGTGTTTGCCCGCATTTGCACAGAAGAGTCTGAATGCGCGATGCGCAGTGTGATCGGTCAGTGTGTCACGTGACATAGTCGCAGGTAGCGACACCTGTTGTATTCCAGTGTTCTAAATTTCATGATTCCTATGTTTTCTCTGAAACCAGTCTTTGAACATTTAATTGACGTGTCGGAAAATCTAGGAATGGGAAACAGAAATTAAAAATCGGGAAGTTTTGTTTGTGCTCCCCATGGGGGCAAACACACTTCTATCCCACTAGTTCGGGATTTTTTCTGCTGGGGGTGAAACCGCGCGTTAATGTTAAAATTCACTGGAGGAATGTAGATAAATGATAAGGAAAATATGAGGCATACGTTATAACGAAAACACGGAATAACAAAATTTTCGCTCAGCTCGGTACACTTCTAGATCATTCATCACCATCAAAACACAATTGAAAGTGAATATTGGAACAATGAAAATATTATAATGGCCCCGAGGCAATTAAGACGCAGCGTTCTATGAAATGCAAAAATTCTGGAACACTTCCATCAGGAGATAGTCGATTTGCTATACTGCGGGTGTGTGTGGCTGCTTTTCAGCTTTCATAGAAATGAATAGAGGTGGGTAGCTTGAGCTTTTGGCAATCCGCCAGACAGCAAGTAACTTATTATATCTGGCATTAAATTATTATACAGCCAGGAACCACCCCCGCGCCCGCCTCTTTCATCTCATACAGCACTCACAATGGACATAACGGAGTGCATGGGAAACGATTAAACCCAATGACAGCTTTTGGAATCCTTGACTAAATGCGTTCCACTCGCCCAACTCCCCATTCAAGTCTTTTGCTCAATTTTGGCCACCAAATGATATGAAAAATTGAGCGATATGGAAGAAAAGCAACATCGAAACTAAAAAACCGATTTTTTTTGAAGTCGTGAGAACCAATTCTATGACAATTTTGTCAATTTTGACATTTTTTAATTACCCCACTTTCCTTCATTTTCACCACCCTTAAAAAGTTTTTGGCATGGTTCAGACTTTTCGATATTACTGATATTTTCTAAATCCTGGAAATATTAGCGGTACTTTTGAAATATTGTAAAATATATAAAAAAAAATTTTTAATTCAGAAATTCTCAATTTTTGGAAATTTTTGCAGTTTTTACAAATTTAAGAATTTTTGATAATCTGGAAATTTTAGCATTTTTCTAAATATGGAAAATTTTCTAGATTTTGGGAATTTTCAATCTAAGAATTTTGTGCAATTTAATTTCACTTTTATGAACATAATGATTGACGAGAAAAAACGAACTCTAATATTTTCTTCAAAATGTGTAAAATTTCCGCGATTTGTTCAAAGTGACACAACTTTTCCAATTATCAGAATTTTTGACATTTTTGCAGTTTTTGAAATGTTTTAAATGCTTTATATTTTGCAATTCGTCATGCATAACCTCGTACTCAAAATAATGTACTTAATTATGATTAATTAGTGAATTGTCTGGAGCCACATGTTGGTCTGAACTCCATTTATTACATGAACTTTACAACATTTCGACAGTTCTGAGCTCTCTTCAGCCAGCAAACAAATTTTACCTAAAAGTCAAAGATACAATAAATTCCAAAGGGGTGGCGGGGGGGGGGGGGGGTCCGAGGGGGAGCCCCAAAATATGGAGATTTAATGTTTGGATATTTTTGATGTGTGTTCGTGACACATGTTCGTCTGGAAGAATTGCGTGCACAATAAAATTATTACTTCGATGTACAAACTAATATGTGTACACTGTCTCCAGCCTGAAACTATAATTTGGCATGGTCAAATTCAATGTCTACATTCGTAGACAGCGAGTATATGTGCATGACATTTTAAATTAGTGTACGAATACATACAGGCTGCGCCATCTGTTGCTCCGGTACGTAAACATTCAATAACTTCGCCGTTTGTTCACCAATTCACTCTCTTAGGTGAGTTTCGGAACCTTCAAATCAGTACAGTTTAATTCAAGGATCGCTTCACGCCAAACGAACAATGCGGTTTTTCCCACGAAATTCCCATGGAAGTCGTCGTGGAATCTTGAAAAGAAGCGATATGAGTAGCCACCAAGCCCCCCCCCCCGATTTCTTCTGGCGAATTGACGAGCACAGGACCTATAATCCTGCTGAAAACGCTGCGCCACTGAATTTTCTTGAACTAAAATGGAAAGCATGTCACGATTTTTAAGATATTCCGACTCGTAAATTATTATACAAATCCAGAGATTATATTCCCTGTATTATCTCGAAGGGAGTTCGCGCGTTAGCACTTATTCACATTAACATATGAATGACTAAGACAGTTAATCGACCCCGCTGGATAAAAATATACCAACTATTACTATTATTTTAACTGTAAAAATGAAACTATTATTTCGAAATTATTCCAGCAGACCCAGGATTACTATTGGAAAATGAGTTAAGTACAGTGAAGTGCTATATTTCAAAGTGGTTTTATTCGCGCGAGTGATTTATCGCTAGGGATTTCGTATCGCTCTTGACTGGAATGAACTTTTGGCTCGTTAAGAAATGACAATCAAAGGGTTGTAGTACCGTTTCAGATATTCTACTTTTTCAGGAGAGAAATTCGTTTCGGTTGTGGTAACGTTTTATTTGTTAGTTATTTTATATTTAGAGTTCTGTACATAACTCCTCCGAGAATTCAAAATTTCTGGCATATATATATATATATAATCAACATTTGCTAAGTACATGGTTGTTTAAAGATCCTAAAATATTTCTTCGCATCAGGATGGTTGTCTAAGTATGTGTATGTGTGTGTGTGCGTGTATGCGGATGGGGGGTTAGGTGTGTGTGAGGGGATGGGTGGATTGGTATGTGAGGGGGTGGATAGGAGGGTGGATGGAGGATGTGTGAGGGGGTGGATGGGTGGATGTGTGAGGGGGTGAGTGAGTAGGTATCTGAGGGGGTGAATGGGTGGGTGTCTGAGGGGGTGAATGACCGGGTGTGTGAAGGGGTGGATGGGTGGGTGTGGGAGGGGGTGAGTGGGTGGGTGTCTGAGTGGGTGGATGGGTGGGTGTGGGAGGGGGTGAGTGGGTGGGTGTCTGAGGAGGTGAATGGGTGGGTGTGTGAGGGGGTGAATGGGTGTCTGAGGAGGTGGATGGGTGGGTGTGTGAGGAGGTGAGCGGGTGGGTGAACATCTGGATGGATGAATGAGTCGGCGGACAAGCGTATGTCATTGCAGTTGAGGTCATTGCTATCCAAAGCAGGAGATTTTGATGTTGCTCTGGCTGTATTACGTTTTGGATCCAATTGCTCCAATATTTCTTTTTTATTATAAACAATTGGAAATGTGGATTATCTTATAGTTTAAAAACAATCACACATAGGAAAAACTTTTCATGCAGACGAATGTTCCATGCCTTAAAATACCTCTTCCATCTTTTCTGAATTTTTTTTCGTACCTTACATAATTAAGGCGTGACCACAAATAGAATTGGCGGATGATAATCAAGTATCAAGTATTTGAAGTTTTTGAATAATTGAGCATGATTGCACTTTCTAGATGAATCCAGGTTACTTCACCTCAAAAATAATAAATCGAACAAATTTTATATGTTTATCAATAAATTATTAATTCATTTTGGCAAATTTCATGCCATCATTGTAGGTTTATACGAAAAGCCCAAGTTTATTGATTATCGATTCTTTTCATTTTATGCCCTTTTCCACAATTTGGTCATTTGAATAACGTAAGTTCATACCTCACCCAAAAATTGTCTTTTATTACATAATTCGTGAAAGAAAGCAATCATTGTATTCAAAGTTGGAAGATATTGATCTCAGAAAATCCTGGAAATCACAAAGTCTGTTAGAACACAATAGACCTTGAGCAATTTTTTTAAACCCCTTTGGTATTTTTCAAAGAAAATTGTGCAAATTTGTGCAGAACAATTTGAATATATATTCATGGTGATTCTAACGATGTAGCCCAGCAAGTTGAGAAATTGTTATTGCTTATTGCAATTAACGCATATTTTACAAATCATGAAAATTTCCAGAATCGTCTCCCGGATTTAGTTGTTCATAATTTATCAATACATTACATTGGTTATAGTTATGGGTATTATTTCGTATGGATAATTCCAAATAATGCTTTATTCTTTCAAATTTGGAGGCAAAATCGCATACTATCTTTTTCTTTGGATACTAAAATAAGCGCCTGACTATTGACCCGCTGCACTACTTGGTTACCGAGTACTGGCCAATTTCCATTGGCGGGAATTCGCAGAAGCTCCTGTTACCATCAGCCAGGATACCGTTGGAACAAAAATGACCATCATTTCAACCATTACCAACAAACAGTGAAATTTGAGTCATATCTGTTACCAACAGTCTATAAAAAAATGCTATAATGCTAGAATAAAGTGACCAGCTGCTAAACCCTAATTCCTTACTAGATAATTTACTACTGTTATTCCTGCATAATTTATTGGAATAATATCCTTGATTTAAAGAATAATTTTATTACATATATTCCAGGATAATTTTGTTCTCTGATATTAATTGATTCGATTAATTCATTAGTGTAACCTACAATTTAGGATTCCTTTTTCCATGACTCATTTCTTCATATTAGATATATAGATTAAAAACGATCATTTCGTGCTAGATGGATTATCCTCATGCTCTCGAGTGATGCATGAGGAAAGGGTTCTCCTATACTGTTATAGAGATGTAAGGTATGACGCCAGACAAGTTGAACCCAGAACTTCTCGACCTCTGTACTCATGTATTTTTTTTTGTATCCGTATAGGTGTTATCACGATGGAAAGAAATAATCAAAGATAATTTTTTTGTCTGGAGAATTCGATTTGCGGTAAAAAAGTTCAGGGAGTTGAACTGGAAAAGCAGTACGATAACAAAATGTTTAGACACGTACACATCCATCCATCCACCGACCCACACACACACACACAGTGGGAGACTATCTGCCTACTACTTCAAAGGTCCTAGGTTCGCGCCCGGCCGCCGGAGAATATTTTTCAAAAATATTTTCTCATGGATTCCGACCGGAGCAGGAACGTGCCGTATGTGTTATCGGCGGTACTCATAAAATGAAACTGCAAGGCCGGGTGGGAACCTAACCCAACGCAGAGGGGGAGGGTGGGTTTCATCATAGGCGCCGGCCGTCGTAGCACAGGGGTTTCTGGAGGTTTACCCTGTGTTTAGAAATACGATGGCCTAAAATGGCGAAAGTCGGCTCCAGCCGCATGGGTGGGTTTCCAGTACGCCTTCTCAAGGAATCCCCAGACGGCAGCTACTCAGGACGTATAAATGAGAGGGACGGAGACAAAACAAAACACACACACAGTCGGAGCTTAGATATAGTATTTAGAGTTATTTTGTCCTGGATTCTGATCGATAGGCAGAGAAGGAGACCGCAAGGCCCGACGCAGAAGGGAATTTGCATTGCCGTTATTTGCGGCAAATTTTCGGATCAGTGTTTCCCGGGTTCCCACAGTTATCCCCCTATACATTTTGCGATCACAACCTTGATCACATCAAAACTTCCGGAACCTACTTTATCTACCTTATCACTTATCAACTGACCCGCGTCAACGAAAACGCTGGTTTTTACTTCCGTCGATAAACTAGGGTGGCCGACTATTCATGCCTTGCACTCCTTGTTACTTCCTCTTACCAGCAGTCGCATTCTCCTTCAAAATAAAGTGATTCAGCATGAGTCGTAAACCTCTTAACTTGTCAAAAACTAAATTTCCTCAGCGTACGAGACATTAAATAACGTCGCCCACTTTTTTAACACTGCATACAAAAAAATTCATATCAAAGCTCGAATAATTTGCTCACGAACGCAAACGTAATTTGTTTCTAATCATAAATTTACAAAATTTTCCAAGAATCTCAGACGCTACGTGCGTTGATATCATGAGATTTCTCACACTCGAGAAACTCAGGTAAGTGAGTTCATTCCATATGCACCCAACGAGCGCGATGGATGGGGAAGGAGGTGGGTATAAAGTGTAGATCTATCGAGTAAAACTTTGGGTTACTGAAACTTCATACTTCCCTACGAAGGATTGAGGTTTCACGAGCTACCCAATACATTCAGGTGTTGTAATGCATTACGATAATTTTTTGCCCATTTTTTTTGTGATTTTTTTTTCCAAACCCCATGAATACACTTCTGGAAGTCTATGCCATACACACCGTACCTTAAAGTGCCAGAGAGTTTTTACTTATATAGATGCTTTCTGGGGGTACGAAAAAACTTTTCTCATGACTCTGTGCGAGGAAACAAAATATCGCGTTATCAGCTAATGCTTATTTGCATTGAATAAAACGTTGGCTCAATTTGGTCAGCTCTGGCTTGCGTTTACGTGTACATGTGTGGAATGTTCCCCTGCTCTCTATATGGGCGTCAATTCCTTTTGGGATATGTTGCTGATCAAGACGCTGATTGATTGGATCTCGCCAGTTGGCTCATAGCCCGCTTCGTGCTACGTGATGACCATTCTGCTCTTGAAAAAAAAAATGTGTGACCAATATTTGGCATTCACATTGCAGTCTGCTCATCAAAATATTTTCTGAGAGCACACAATTTCTCTTCAAATTCAAATTTGCAGTTGCAGATGTGCCATGGGAACAGGGAATGACTCTCAACTTCCACCCAAGAACTTCTCTTTGGGTTGGGCCTAGTCTTTTCCGATACACCGAATATCGATACTCTGCAGTGAATCGAATCGAAGAGTTCAGTATCGATCCGCCAAAGTATCGACCCTGTATTGAAAAAAACTGCTTCGGCCGGTATAACTGAGCGTGCTTTGTACAATTTAATTCTGAACCATTTTGCGATAAAGCATCCTACTTGTTAACAAGTTAAAAATTTTTTAGGTTCACGAATTTTGCTGGTTATTAATGATTGGCTGGAAGAAAATGGGCAGGCGTGAGTTCAAAGAGCGCCGAAAATATTGGACGACTCAATTTTTTTTTTGCACAAAAGCAGCAAGAGTCCCCCAATATTGGAGACTGCAGAGCTGCTCTCCATATTTGCGGAATTGCCGATAAGCCCCTTCCCATTTTCTTTAAGTCTTGAATTTACAAGATGCAATAGAACCGGAGAATTTACAGAAATACTATTTTCCACGAAATACTCAAAGAAATTTCCTGCATTTGAATTATACGTGTAAAATAGGTTTTGATTGCGAACGGGGTCACAAACAGAACTCATGAAACCTCACTTTGATGATCTTTTAATAACTGGCCTGTTAAAGGATGGTTTTTAAAATGAGGTTGTTTTGTCATGTATAGATTTGCTTTGAAATGACTTTTTCATGAACTCTGAAGACGGAGGGCTTATTCACCACAAATATACGATTTTTTGGGTAGAGTACAGTGAACCTTTCGTTAGTTGCAACACGTTTATGATAATAGGGGAGGGAAAACTTGGAGCGTTGCATCTAAAAAGCTACCCCCACTCCTGCGAGAAACTCGGCGTCAGGTCCAGGAAGTGTAAGAGACAAATAATGGTTCACGTTCAATTTTCACATAAAATCTTTCAATAAAAAAAAAAATCTCCACATAATTCCGAATTTTGCAATAACCGAATGTAAATAAAACACGACCCATGGTAAACCGCAGGACATTTGGCGAATTGGGCTCGGAGGAGTGGTGGCAGCGCCGAGGCGCCGGAAAAAGAGGCAAATGTTGCAACTAGCGAAGGTAGACTGTTGTCAGATTTATTTGGATTTAATACACGCCGCAATGCATATGTTCATTGTTGACATTTTCCTACGAGATCTTTGTGCCAATCGGAGAAAAAAAGAAGTCATCGGAAGAAGTTTGTCAGAAGGAGGAAAATTAATGACGAATAATTAATGTGAAATGAGGAAAAATAGAATTGAAAGTCGGATCGACGGGAAAGTTGTGTAATGGGTATTGAGAGAGGCCGATTATGAATAATTTTTGTTCTGGCATTTTTACATTGTGGTCGATAAAAATATTCCAGACATCTTTTGGAATCGTCGAAATTCACCTGCTGAAGTTTTTTTTAATTTTTGAAAGTGTGAAAATTCCTGTAAATTTCTGAAATTTTTCATTTTTTTGGAAATTCCTGCACTTTTTGAATTTTCGAAATTTTCAAAATTTTCCCAATCTATGGAATTTCTTTACTTTTTGAAGATTTTGAAATGTTTGAACTTTTTGGAATGCTCAAAATTTGTAGAAATTTTCAAATTTTCGATTTTTTTTTTTTTTTTTCTTTTTTTTATCTTTAACGCCTTCGATCCCTTATGGATATATGGGCGTGTGGTCCATACGCTGCACTGCATTCGCATGATAAGACACAGGAAACCACAGAAAACCTGTGTCGGTGCAGGCGGCTACTCTATGAGTAACCTCCCGCTCATCAGACATTCCGAAAAAATTCTCGCCCTATATGGGGTATTTGAACCAGGTACCGAAGCGGCAGCGCTAAGACTGCGCGCTTAGTCCACTCGGCTATTCTGACGTCGGTTTTCGAAATTTTTGAAATATCTATTTTTCGAAAATTTTCATAATTATTGGAATTTTTTAAATTCTTAGAAATTTTTGGAATTTTTGAAGTTTTTGAATTCGTATAAGCATTTTTTCTTCACACGATTGATAATGTTACGCGATAATGTCTTTTCACTCTACGTATTTCCAAAATTCGGGGATCATAGCAATGCACACAAATTCATTTATTCTGAAAGTCAAGCCAAGAATCCATCGATGAATTGGTCGCCCAAGTGGAATAAAACGATAAGTAATGATCACCGAGGAATGACCGTGTAGAGAACAATCGAATTATCCGCGGAAGGGGCGAGTAAATATAGAGTGATAAATGTGGTGTTCGAAAAACGGACAAAAATATCTGCGCCAAATCGATTTTCTTCTCCTCTTAAAAATACTTCAAAGTTCAAACATTTGATATTTCCCGAAATTAGTTCTTAAAAGTCGCTTTGCCATATAAGATTAAGAGGATGGAATAATTCAAATGACATCTCATCTCCATCTGCTCATGTTTTCAAAGTTCATATGTAACTTCAAAACTGTGAATAATCAATGGACGAGCTACGACAGCACTCTAGATGCTCATTTCAGATCCAGCATGTCTTGTAATAAAAATGAATGATATTTTACATTACTTAGCCAAGTGGAACAAGGAGATAAGTGACCTCATTTCATTCGCCCTGAGTGTTTCTCCATTCTGATACTCATTTCGTATGGAAATAACCAAGCGTGGTCAAAAAAAGGTTCCATTAGTGGGGTAAATCGGGGTAAAAAACTGAACACTTTCCGATTCCGAATGCCGAAATATTTTCTCATGAATTCCGCGCGATGGGAGCAACATTCCGCGTGTGCTATCGGCGGTTCCCCAAGATAAGACCGCACAGCCAGGTGGGAACCTAAGCCGAGGAAGGGAGGGGAAGGGGGTGTCTGAGGGTTTACCTAGTGCCGGAAAATGCGATAGTTCCAATGGTGAAACTCGGCCCCAGCCACATGCGTGGGTGTCCGGCACTCCCCCTGAAGGACTGCTACCGCAGTGAGTACAAACGGGAGGGACGGAAAGGGAAAAAAGCACACACAGACCTCGACATAAAGATAAACATGCGTGCGCCCGCGAACTTAGTCACTCATCACGTAGATCATTATTAACCGTTGTGTGGTCGCACGGTGAGCGGATTACGGGAATGAGAGTGATGCACGAACAACTATGCAACTGGTGCGGGGAACCCACGCTACGTCCTTATCTATGCAAATCAGACAAAAACTCGAGAAATTGGAGAAACTCGTGCGACATAAAATGCCTATTTTAGCATGAACGAGGACTTGGATATTTCGATTCTTTCACTATAGCATTATGAACACAAATATTGAACGCAAATTTTTCGTAACATATATGTTGAACCGAGTTCATCCAAAATCCGAGCACTTCTAGGTTACACGAGAATGCTCCAATGTCAATTTTGATGTTTTCGATACGTTCGGACGGAGTTCCAGATTAAAATTTCACCAAGTACACGCTCACACACACATATGCATACATGCAAACATGGACTAAAAATTCGTTCTCGATCAAAGCACTAGTCACAAGCAGAGAAACAATCAATTTTAGACTCGATTACAATCAATTCCCGGAACCAAACTAAAGATTCTAAATTTGACGTATTTGGGATATCTTAGAATTTTTTAACATTACGTATGTGCATTTGTGACCATTTTTCGGTTCCGAATATGGATTCCGCCTCGGAAATATTTGAATTATTTTTTTGAATTGCGCGGCTCTGTATTTGCTCCAGCCTTACAAGATTTTGAGCGGATTTTGTTGTTATTAATATTTAATGGCGCTATATTTATGCTACTATGGGTGCGAATCAGCGACGGAGGTCTACGATGTCTTCGTAAACGAAGCACTCATACATGAATTAAACTAGCGCGCGCATGAATTTGCGGGTCTTGGATTTGAACCCAGGACCTCTGAGTTACAAATCCGTCGCTTAATCCGATCGAGTCATTGCAGCCACCAAGGACGAATTGATTCAACGCTTCTTTTGCTATTTAGCTGAATAATTATTGTTCCTTTGATCTTTAACTTCCCAATAGGGATGGGTATTGAAATGTCTACGAATAAAAATAAGATGTCTCCACGTTTCATGACATATCTGACCATTCTAGACCATTTTTAACGAGTTATATGTATGCGTGTGTGTGTGTGTATGAAGAGAAATTCCGTCTCCAACGATTTCTCACCATCAAGTTTTGCGATTGAGATGCTGGGTGACGCAATCGGAGCGCCTCCGTGGCCTTCAAAGCTCATTAGGTTTTGGTTGGAATCGGTTCTGTAACTTTTTTATATTTCCAAAAAAATAACGTTTTACATAAAAAAAAGAAGAAAAATCTGTCCGTTTCAAATACAAGTTAGACTTAGAATAGAAACACCCCCAGTCGATTTATGTTCAGCCACATAAGTCATTACTATCGTCACATCTAATATGCTTTCTACGAATTGCTAAAAATTTGATAATAACGAATTGGTTTTTCAATTTTTTTTCAGTTATGTGCGATGCGGAGTGCGAAAGTTTCCACGGGTGTTATTCCACAACATCAAAACTTGCCGGAGCGAATAGTGTTGCCCTTCAAACGCATAATAAATGAGCGGTTGAGTTGTGATATGCAATAGCCATCAAACCAATTTCCATCAAACGATAGTGTTTGCAGTTAATCTCAAAATTGGCAAGCGATTACAAAATTACGTCCTTGGGGAAATTCCCGTATCCCAGAATTCGAGATGTTTATCAAGGACTGTCGTTTAACTTAAATATTGACTACCCGTGGGCTTGTACTAGACTGTCCACGACTGTATTCACAAGACTGTCAATATTTTCCCCATTCACCAGAAGTTTCGATCTCCGCATCGCAATTGAAATCAACTTCGAGCATCAGAAGAAGTGACACAGAGATCACGATATTAACAGCAAAGCATGATGAAAGTTTAGCGATAATGAATTTTAGGGTACATTGAAAGCTGCAGTTTGGGGAAATTGAATGCCCAAAAAGGAATATACATTGAATTATATATTGGAGCTCTCTATGAAATGAAGAGTGACCTCACACTTGATGAAATTCCTCAATCTCGAGAGGTAGTAACATAAGATCGAAGGGCTTCAATATAATTATTTTGGAGATAATTACTTTTTTAGTTTTTTTTTTTGCGAATGAAAGCTTTTTGGTGGATCATACTGTGAACCGGCCTAGCGTTCCCATTTCCTACTTAGTGCCGATAATACATACTGACTGTCTCTGCTATCAGTTAGAATCAATGCGAAAACTTTTCATAATGAAACCTATTGCAGTCTGTTTTTTTTTTTTTTTCTACTCTTTCTCTATTCGTATTCACTCACGTAACCGCTGGTAGGCATTACTTCATGGGCAATACTACGGATCAGAGTACCCACCCGTTGCGGCTGGGGCCGACTTCGCCATTTCAGCTCATCGTATTTCTAATCACACGGTAAACCTCCAGAAACCCCTGTGATACGATGGCGGGCGTCTACGATGGAACCCTCCCTCCCCCCCCCCGCGCGACGGGTCGCGTTCGGTCCCGGCTCACGGTCTCACTTCATGGATACTGCCGATAGCACACACGGACCGTTCCAGCATCGGTCAGAGTCCATGAGAAAATATTTTTGAAAAATATTCGCCGAAAAAAACGTTGAATTTTTTAAAAGTCGTTTTCGGGACAATATTCTGTAGAGCGCTTCATACACACTGATAAAAGGATTCGGTTCCATCAAATGCGATTTTGTGAATAGTTCATTAACTTTCATTAATAGTTACTAAGGCTTGTTCCCAGCTAATCAATTGCACGGGATTTTCGATGAGTGCCTCGCATGCACGATGACATATGTTGAATGAGGCTTGAATTAATAGATTCCGTTGACCAAATATCGCATGCATTTTTGTCCAAGGGTAGATTGGACAATTAAATAGGGAATAAATGCAAATTTTTGTGAATGCTGGAATAGACCCTACGCTTTCCATTACCAATTCATAGCATCGACGATAATTAAAATTCCCCCGAAGCAGATTTTCCACAATTAATCTAATCGTCAAAGGTACTTAGGACACACTAATTACATCCTCTTCCACCCCATATAGGACTGTCCTCCCACCACCCCCGCCCACATGGTCAAACATTAATACCGAAAACGAGTAGAGTTACTCTTTTCCAGAGATTCGTAAATGCTTGATCCTTCTCGTTTGCTTGCCTCCCCCCCCCCCCCCACCCCACCACCCACCAAGCTTGTATACCACTAGCAATGTTAGAGCACTCCATTACGTTGGCCTTAGTAAGTAATCTGGTAATAGCATGTCGGCAAGTGACCCATTTTTCAGACAGCGCCAACTCGTTAGCGCTTGAGAATCCTCCCAACTCGCTCCAGGTCCTGCGCTATTTCTCTATCCTGTCCGTTCTGCACCCACTCATTTCCCTCACCCCTTTTTATCATCATCTTTTATTCTACTGTGTCGACTAGCCACGGCGCCTAGTTGGGTCCACTCGACGGTCATGTTCAGGTTCACCTCTTTTATGAAAACGAATTGAATAAGTACTTCTGTTATTTGCCATCTTTATCTGCTACATTACCCATCTCGTATTATTTTCAAATTCATTTCTACTGTTGAACTGAGGAATTTAATCCTATCATACGTTGATTGAATGTCGAAATTCTACGACGTGATGTTATCGTCGACAGTGAAAGGGTTCTAATATGGAAGTTCAGAATTGGAAAATTTGACAGAGCTGGAAAAAGTTGATTAAGCGAGACATGATCGTTTCAGGGTTCATTGAGTCCGTTTTAACTTCCCGATAGGAGAAGTTATTATTTGTTTTTATTGACTTTTCTTCTTGTCGTTCATTTGTACGATCTATTG
Source organism: Asobara japonica (assembly GCA_026005395.1). Lineage (NCBI taxonomy): Eukaryota > Metazoa > Arthropoda > Insecta > Hymenoptera > Braconidae > Asobara > Asobara japonica. The sequence goes on from BQMI01000505.1 coordinate 154,870, forward strand.
GAGGTGTTTGGGCTTATCAGAAATGCTACACCGTATTCACATGATAAGGGATAGGATACCACGGAAAAATTACTTAGCGGCCACACGGGGTGACCAGTTACCCAAGGCTGCGAAAAAGTGGAATTTAGAGGGCTTAAAATTTCAAAATAATATGACCACTGTCTATAATGCCATCTATAAATTAACTAGCGGGATAAAAGCGTGTGCGCCCGCATTGAGAACACCACCAAAACTTGCCGATTTGCAATCTCTGTTTGCCACTCCTACATTTTTCGACATGCCAATTAAATGTTTAAAGACTGCTTTCAAAAAAAACCACTAGTGTGAGTAAACACCGAAAACTTGTAGATTTGAGAATTTCAAATTATCCCATTTATCTAGCAAATAATTATCAAGATTTGACTAGGCAAGATTTGAAAAAAGGCTTAAAAAATTAGATATGCATTTCCCTTTGCAGAGCAAGTTCTGCTCCTTACTTTTTGCGGTATCTCTTACCGTTTTCTGTAATAGAGCCTTGTGAACAATTCAATTGTTAAAAAAAAACTTGGAGCCGTCGTAGGACGTTCGAAACAAGCGAAGTTTTTACGTATTGGTCCGTGTCACGTGGCGGCCTATTTTAAATTGATTTTAATTTTCCATAGTGCACTGCCATTTGATTAATCTCTCTGTTGCTCTCTCGTTATATATATATATATAACGAGATATGTATATATATATAAAATATATATACACATATCAATTCGGAAAGTCAGGTGTAATCTTCTGTTTTTTTTTTATTTTTCACCACGATATATACGTTAGCAAACGTACCTTGGCGTGCAACGCATATAACGATTCTACGCTGAGCGAGAGATAGATAGATAGATAGATAATGAAGTTTATTGTTTAGAAAGTGAAACAAACAAATAAGTGATTAGAATACATAGAAAATTATAACAGAAAATAAAATAATGAAATAAACATGAGTAAATAACTGAAAGAGTAAAACATAAGTGATCGACAGCAAATGCACGAATAGGTTAGGTTACGCATTATTGAGATGATAAACATTATTTAAAGCGGAGAACAGGGTAAGATGTAGATCAAAGAGAGAAAAAATTTATTGCACAATCCGAAAACGTTGCTAGATGCGGGAGCAATGTCAGAGAGAGAGAGGGAGCAAGATCAAAGACTGAGAGAGATTTCTGTTGCGCACGCGTCTACGACGCTGTATGCAGCGTCACTGGGGTCTAATGGAGGGGGGAGTTAACGGCACGGTGACGGTACCGATTTCACTTTTTCTCGGTTCACTTCCCATCTTCCAAGTGCCCCATGGAGGGGGAAGTTAACGGTACGATGACAGTAACGATTTCACATTTTTTCGGTTTACTCCCCATTTTTTTGAATAAGTTTTATACGTGACCCCCCGACCGTCCATAAAAAAGCTTCGCTTCAAAAACTGCTTGGTCAATTTAAACCAAAAACTAATCTGATGTAAGTTTCACGAAGACGCTCCGATTACGATGCCGATGACCCAGATCGTTCGACCTGTTCACACATAGACATACACACACACATCCACACATACACACATACTTCCTTCTTTCTCTTAAAAAAAATACACACAGTCACACACAAACACATACACACACATAACGCACACATATATATACACATACACACTTACCCATCCTGTGTAATGAGTGACCTCGTTGTCGCCGCAATTTGGCCTGGATGAAGTCTGCCAGCTAAACATTCTCGGAAATTATTCACTCTCGAATCGAGTTTCCTGCTACGACTCGAACAGTGATTTTTTTTGTGTAAACTCCACGTGAAGTGGTAGGCTATTGGCAACTCGCAGTGTCAATATATTATTTTAGTTAAAGTCCGTGCATTTCTTTCCTCCCCATAAAAACTTTATAGTCCCTTCATTGTGTCCTACGCTGGCAGGTAGTACATCCCATTACATATAGTTTATTTCCCAGGATTATAGAGATCCCATAGAGGAGTACATTACTTATAATACTGCATAAATGATGAATATGGACGTAGCACATTTGCAATTTGAATTGTGTATTAGTTCGTTGTTACGAGGAAAATCTTCATTTCATTTAATAATTCGTATTTACCGGAACATTATGACTCATTATGTAATATGTAGACTTCAGAAGATGTTCATATAAAAAGGGAGCATCTGGGTGATTTTGGGCTAGCAATATTCCAGCAATCCTGATTTTATTATGCACAGTTTAAAAAATAATTTTGGTACTATGAAAGCTGACGTCCTTAGATGAGAAGAAAACAAATAATTCAACATTGGATTAAGGGTGTTTGTCCATCAGAGAGAAAATGGTGATAAAAATCGGCAGCAAGGCTTCATAACGATGTTTTTCCCTGCTTGAAAGTACCTGGAGAAGTGGTGCCTTCGGTAATTATTGAGTTGGCGAGTTTCAAACCTGCATGCGAGTGCTGCATTTACGTGGAATCGTTGACGTGTGCACTGCAGTGAAAACCTTCTGGGAGTCGAAAGATTTCATGACTAGAAAATATTTTGTGAAAAACTTGTGGCTCAGCGTACGGCGTAACTAACTTCATTTTCCGTCGACTTGTGAACTGCACGCAACATTGAGGGAACTCTACTGCTGACGAAAATCGCCTCTTATATCCGCTTACCTTCTTTCAAACAACGTCGTTCATTCACTCTTTTGACCTATACAGTGACAAACTTTTATCCTAGAACCTTCTGCATTTTCTTTTTTTACACTCAATAAAGTTTTAGTTTTTTCAGTGGAAGCTATGTTTTTATTGTGCGAGACTTCTAGCTTGATTTGTGTTTTGACGAGTTAGGATTTTTCGTTGCAGGGTAGAAGTATTTGAGGGAAAATATTTTTTTTTATGTGTTTGTACGAAATTGGGTTTTATTCATTTGACGGAGTCAGAAAACTTGGCAACAGCGTTGATGAAATTCTCAAAGGATGCGACGTTTTACTGACATAATTTAGCTCCCCCCAACTACTGAAGGAGTCAATAGGAATAGAATGGAAATCACTACATATATATAAGCATCACAACAAATAACGCTGGTAATTAGCTGATTGGAGGAAGGATGAAAAATAAGTGTTTTTCTTTACCGGTAAATTTTCAAATTGTTATAAAAATAGTTCATCATAGTGGAGTAATTTATTGAAGTAGGATGGTTACGAATCTATGGAGCAATAATGGTAGGGGTGTGTGTGTGTGTATGGGCGTGTTCGTGTCTGTGTGTGTGTGTGCGCGCGCGTCTGTGTGTGTGCGCGGGTGGATGGGTCGATGGGTGGGTGAGTGGATGGGTGGGTGAGTGAGTGGAGATTGGGTGGGTGGGTGAGTGGGTGGGAGGGTGAGTGGAGATTGGGTGGGTCGGTGAGTGGGTGGGTGAGTGGATGGGTGGGTGAGTGTCTTTGTACCGGAATGCCAAAAAAAAAAGTTGATGATACAATATCACCTAAATTATTTGAAGTTGATGAAAAAAACCTGACATTTATATCTCTCTGTGTGTTTGTGTGTGTGTTGGTGTTGGTGTGGGCCTGAGGGGATGGGTTTGAGGATGGGGTGGTGATGCAAATGACTGCCAGTGTGGGTATCGACGTATGTCTAAGAAATCAATCTCTCTATGGAAAATTTCTGTGCTATAAGCCACTTGTCAGCACCAGCATAATTTTTTTAGGTAATCTTAGGAAATGACTTTGTTATCGGAAAGTTATTGGTGCAAACCATGAAGGATTACACTATCGTTCTGTTGATTTTTATTTCTGTTACTTACTATAATTAAGCCTTTGAGTGATTAAACACCTACCCTAGTCAGCCAGGTCCGGAGTCTGACCACAGCATCGGCTATACTACTTGAATTATAGCGTACTCTTGTTTTGTGACGGGTATTAGACGCTTGGTCATTAGCAACAGTTCTGGATTTTTTATAATCGTTGGGAGCTCATAATTTACAATGTTGTGATAGTAGAGAAGAGTGTATTGTAATCGGACATTTTCGCATTTTTATTCATTGGTAGCCTCTTCCTTAATTAATTAACTTCCCGATCTAGGGAAGTTATTGTAATGACCCCGAAAATGAAAAGTGCCAGATCGATGAAATTTTCACGTTTCTTGACGTTTTGCATCATCCTGAAGTGATTTCAGAGAGGTGTCTGTATATGTGTGTGTGTGTGTGTGTTTGTCCGTATGTGGCCAAATTTTTCGTTTACGTTTTCTCGGAAACGGATGGTGCGATTTGATTAATTTTTTTTTCAATCGTTGCGTCTCCGTGTAACTTAGAGCTGATTTCATTTTTGATTGAATCCATCCAGTAGTTCCCCTGGTTTTGAGAAATTCATGTTGAGCAAAAATCGAAAATAGTGATAATGAACGTTCATTCACACAAAAATGTTGTAATCCAGGTACTCAATGTCACAGCTGAAAGATATAAGCATGTTTTATAACTGATTAAATTTTGAGTAAAAGTAGTTCAGTACTTATATTGTTATTAACAATGTCAATTGTTTATAATGTTCTACTGCATAAACTATTAGAGTTAGCGCAAAATTCATATGAGAAAAGTTGTTTGCCATATAAAAACACATATTTTATGTAGAATGCCTTTTTTTTCATAATTTGCATAATTGAGGAGGCATAGCAGTCTCCACAATTATGTATGTAATAAGTGACCGAATCGACCCAGCGCTGTCATGACGGTCCGAATCGAAGCTTTTTCATGCAAAATCGAGCGGATCACATTTTGAATGGCATTTGTGCAGTATATGCAATGTTAGTAGCCATTGCAATTGTTTATACTGTTCCACTGGGTAAAATATTAAAGTTTTTCATGCAGCCGCATCTTTATAGGCGTCTCACTTTCACTGAAGTAACACGCATAAGTTTCATCCTCATGCTCACCATGCGTCTACTCAAGTATTCATAATTATCTGCTTCATAAATGAGTCAGTTTGGAATTCTCAAATAGGCATGTTTTCGTTCTGATAATAACAGGGATCACACTGATTAACCGTAGTATATTGGAGAAGAATAGATTTAGTAGGATGTGCTGAAAAACCAAATCGGGAAGTTTCGTTTGTGCCCCGAGTGGGGCACATTTATCTAAATTACTTATACCAGAGCCATAGAAAGTAAGGTATTGCGTTAGCAATTGATGGGGTTTAACGAATGTTACATTATTTCTTTCATGAATTTTGTCTCCAAGGGCGAGCGCACTAGCCATGAACCGGAAGAGAGATTTGGTGGCCTGTTTATTTGCAAGATTAATGAACTCCAATTTCTCGACGTGAAACCTATCAAAAATTGAAAAGTTGAAAAGTATTGAACAAAATACCTCAAATTTAAACTAATCTTAAAACTTAATTGGACCTGTCCCAATGAAAAACTTCAATTCAAATATAGGCAGAACTATTGTAGCCTATGAATCTGGGCGTATCATAATCTGAACAATGCTATTAAAAAGGTTAAAAAAACATCATTCCTGGAGAATCAATTGTTTTCAACCGACTGTTCTTCGCGGATACTGCCATTGCTAATTGGATTTCCATAATTAACGTTGAAAAAAAATTCTATTTGTCTGTCAATTATGAAAATTTCAAAGCGGTTCAAAGTAGCATTTTCCAATAGAAATGGACCCTCATACCTGAGTGCATTCATTCATTGCCGACTTGTGACTCAACGTAATTCCCCTTTTGAAAGCCCATCACTCCTCTCAATTCGATTTAACCTTATTATTTCATTCTCCCTCATTGAGGTCATAGACTGAGTGAGAATTCCAGTAGAGCGATGCGCTTTTTGCGGTAACTCCATCCCGAGAGACTGTTTAATGAGTGGGTCACGGTGTTTGGTGGATCCCAGCTTCGTCTTGAGTAAAAACTTGCGGTTTTTATACACTAATAACACTCGACGTTTGATGATGGTATACTCCTGCAAATTCAATATGTTCCAAAACTTGTACATTGTACGGAAAATGATATACTTCATTTGAGGATAATCGATGGTTGATGGCGCATGTGTTTGGGATGGAGTCAGTGTTCGCTGTCGCTGTCGCTTACGTAATTTTCCGTTTACCGATTTTGATTCAATTCAACTACTCCACGGCTCCTAACTTAGAGTTACCTTCAAGTGTAATCGGTCCGGTGTATACTCGTTTGTTTTTAGAAACATTTTTTTTCATTTTTTGTAATGCCTTATAGCCTGAATGCAGAATTACATTTTTCATGTTGAACGAATTTCATTCTGATCTATGTAAGTAAAGAGGTGTTGTGGAGTTAATCCTTGAGTGCTGGCTCTGCCATTGCCATTGCGTTCTCACTTCCGTAACGCGCATGAGTCTTTCACGGTCACGCTCACAATGCGGCTATTCGAGAGTTAATAATGATCTGGATGATAAGTAAGTGGGTTCGCGCGCGTGTCTGGGTGCTCGTGTGTGTGTGTGTGTGTGTGTGTGTGTGTGTGTGTGTGGGTGTGGAGAGAGAGGTGGATAAATGGGCGAGTGAGTGGGGGGGTTGGCGGGGTGGGTTGATGGGTGGGTGGGTATTTTCGTTTGTGGATAGATATTTGGGGAGGTGGGTGGGTGGTTTTGGGATTTTATTCAAAACCTAGGAGGCTCCGCCCCCTGCTCGCTCCGCTCGCCAACCCCCCCGGTAGACCCTCCTCTCTTTGATATACCCCCCCCCCCCTCCTTTTGATATGCCCCCACCCCTCCTTTTTATATACCCCTCCCCCTCCCTTTGATATACCCCCCCCCCTCCTCTTAATATGTCTTAATTTTGAGTACCAATTTTCTGTCACCGGAAGTCGATTTGAATTTTTATAATATAGTGAGATAGTACATTTGGACACAAGCGCGGAAACAACTTTTCTGACGACTGTGAGTTTTGCAACACAGGAAACAGAAAAGTTACTTGTGCTCATGTATCAAACAATATTTTTTGATACAACGTGCGTGGGCAGAGTGCGGGAAACATTGCTTTGCGCACAGCGTATCAAAAGAATTCCTTTCTAACAAACTACGGCAAATTCCATAGACTCGTAGCGTGGAGAAATAATTGTCAAGAGCATTTAAAGTGATTCGTATTCTTGAGTGCAAACCCATTCTAACATGAAATGAACACCACAAAAATAGTATTAAAATACGTTCTGCCGTTTCAAATGTACATTAAACGGTTTTCCCGTAACAGTCATTTTTATTGAAGGCTGAATAAAAATGGTAGGTATCGTCAGATAAGTTTTACCCCTATCATTTAAGATAAAAATTATTGTAGCTTCAGGGTGAAATTTACCTAACAATGTCGAGAGTTTTTATTACAACTCCTGTAGAAATTAATGGCCGGGTACTTTGCACAGTGGCGTTGGTATGAATGTATTAAAATGGATCCAATTCATGAAACGACTCGTACCAACAACTTCTTTTTTTTTAGACATTTTTCGAGTTTCAATGCGGCATATCTCTTAACTTATAAGACAGAAAAAAATATCGTTCAGCATCCGATTTGCTAAAAGTTCCATGGAGATCTGTCAATGTCAAACCCAATGACCCCGACCTTTAACGCCATAAAGTAGAATGGACTTCCGGCTGACTCCAATAAGGTCTCGATATCGGAAAATTAAACAAGCGGACTACAGAAGCTGCCCCATTAGTAATATCAGACTCGATTGGATCGAATAATGTCGTTAGAGGAACACGCTATTTATATCAAATATATGCTCATCTGCTGATGGTATGATTCTAGGCGTACGAGTAGATGTTCAAGACCCGAAAACTGGGCAAGGGGACTTCAGTCATTCGGTCAGGATGTCGGCGTGACTTTGCACACCGCTGAATCCTCCATATCGCCCAACACACTGACAGAGCAGTTTGCCCTGCGCCGCAACTGCAATATAAAATCCCCCACTGCCCCTCCCCCTCTCCCGCCGCCCTCTGCATTCTCGCCGATTCCACGCAGTTGAAGTTGTACGCAAGCGTCAAACTCGAGAACAACCCTCCGCAGACTCATTTGGCGCGCGGCAACTCATCCGCTCACTTTGTCGGGAAACATTCAAATTCGATCTCGCGAAAAAATATAATTTCTGAATAAGAAAAAATTATAACCACTGCGAAAAGTTGAAAAATAACCCCTGAATTTTTTTCCATCATTCCGCCATCGAATTTTTTTCTTCAATTAAATTAAGCCTATAGTAATAACCTTATTTTAACACATTCCAATTCGGTAATTGAATGTCAATAATTTTTTTAATTTTAATGGTGAATGCAGTACTATAATACTTGACACCCATGTGGATGACAGCGTGACGATGTCTGTGAGTGAATCGCGTGACATTGTCGCGTGGTGTGATCGACGTTTGTGCAAGGAAGCCGTGCTATTGAGACGGGCTCACGTATGTTGAGCCCCCGGTGGATATCCTGTGGTTACACCAAGTGTTTACAGTGTGTTTGTGCGCGAGTGTATAGAGATACTGGCTGACGTATAGTGTCAAAAGCGAGTGTTTAACGTTACCCATCTCCCCGCATTGAAGTGGTGAAAAATTTTCGTTCAATTACCAGGAACTAGGTATTTTAATGATTGAAAATGCTGCTTACTATCGTAATTGGGCTGCTTATGATCGAGACACGCGGGGCACAAGGTAAATGGTTTTTTTTTTTTTTTTCAAAGAAAAATTAATGGACCCACGTCAAGTTCTACGTGAGCGAATTTACGTCGAGGATTTTTCTATTGGAATTTATAGCCAGCTCAAGGAGTCTCGAATATTATCCAATTTGAAAGTGGGTGGGAGGGCGGTGGAGTGGGGCGGGGAGGGGGGAGAAAAATTGATAAATTCACCAAACCAATGGCCTCAATTTTTTCAATTTTTATTGGCCCATCTTTGATCCTCTGGACCTTGCATTATTCACCATTCAGGGTAATATAAATTCTGGAATATTATCTGTACCAATAGTAAGAAATACTATTAAAATTCTCGCAGAAACAGTGCAAACAGAATTAATGCGACAACCCTGGGATATACCTGCTAATTGTGTCCCTCACCGCGTTTCATATTCATGAGCCGTAAACCACACTGGATTTTATGAATTCCATGTTTTTTTAATGTCACGACACCCCGACGACGTCTAGTGAATTTTACCAGGAAGGAAATATTAAAAGTTTGTTCTTATGATTTCCTTTTTTTTTTTTTTCTTAAACTACCTAAACCAATTGGAATGCTTGGAGAAGGAAAAAACTGTATATATATACTCATCCTAGGTTTGAATTTCCCATTTATTCTCCATACCACTTCAGCCAAGCGTTACGTAATATAGATTAAATAATGCGCAGAATCCGAAGTTCCAGTGATTGGTACTGCGTAACCAATTAAATTTATCGCTACATGATTGGCAAATTGGGTGAATAAGTTCGATTGAGAGGACTTTGGCAATTGTTCAGATTGAAATTTCACGGTTATGGAGGCAGGGAGAATATTCAATATAGGAATAACAAAGCATTGAATATGGGGGGAATGAATTTCGGGAACGCTTGTCCAAAAATAGGTTCATTCATTTGTACATAATAGCATGTACAGTATTAACAAATTTGCCTTTTTGCTTCTATAGAAGCTTGTATACATGGAGAGCAGTTGTGTGCTTGCTAGTTGACTCGGCACAATTCGAGTAATTAACGATTTCTGCCTTACAATATTTCTTACTTCTTCATAATCTCAACATTAATTACATATCGTCTCGGCATATTTTGGTTTTGTTCCAGCTGCTAGAACCGTGCACGCTGTCACCCCTCCTTCGCTAGTCTCCCATTCCCCATAGATTCGTCCCCTACGACGACCGCCCGCCCCTCACGCCCTGTGGAAATCTGTTACATCGGCCTTTCATTTTACGGCATAGCGCGCCATAAAAAGTTTCAGTTCAAAAATTGTGAAATGACAACTTTGTATACTGTACTATAACCCTTCCGTCACGATAAATGTGCACTTCTGCCATGAAGCAGATCAATGAATTTATAGATTCTTCCAACACATCGTACGGACTAATGAACGCGACGGTGAAATTGTACGAAATATTGAGCCGCTTGAAATGGAAACGCTCGGACACACTTTCTGGTATATCAACTGAGTTTTCTGTATATTCATAGCGAGTAATGAGCCAAAAGTATCAGAATTAAGTCTCAGTAAGGCCAAAACTGTCAATTTGAAGGTGTACTCGTTGTAATCCCCGACAAATGAATATAAACGATGACAAAGTCACTGTGCCGCTGGATAGTGTGAAATATTCATGAGTATTTTCCCTGTATAAATATCGTTAGCTGTATGGAGAAAAATTTTCATTAGAAAGTAAGAGTAACTCTACTGCGGAGGAAAACTTGATGAGTCTGGAGTAATAGAGTAAATGAGTGGTGGGGGAAATTTTTCAAACGACTTTTCGTGGAAAAAGTTGGCGCAATTTTCTCGGATATTGGTTGTGTATTTTCACTATTATTTTAGTGAAGAAGACTTTCGGTGAACTTTAGGAGAAGGATGAACGAGAAATTCGGGAAAATTTTTAACTGAGTTTTAGGTTGGGTAAGGGTAAGGGACAGATTATGAATTATATTTGTTGAAACGTCCAGACTCGACGACATTGGGATCTCGTGCAGACGAGCTTTTGGGGTACTTGGATATTGGGCTTGTTCTTATTGATATTTTTGAGGCTTCTTGACTCTTTTGCGTTCCTAGTTGGTGAACATATGGTGCACACGCAATCAACTCGAGCAAAGCTTTTGGTGTTCTCTTGTTGTTTTGGTCGTCTCAGTTCGTTAATCCAATTGGATTTTACGTCAATTAATGAATACCATAAAATACGAAATATGTATCAACATACATGTTGAAAATGTGATAACAAAATTGAAGGCTGATAGCTTGGAGCAGGTCAACGTGGTATCATCCATCCATTGACGCGTCAGTATTGGAATCCAGTGATTAGACACTAAGAGACTCAGTGGAAATAATTACCTTGATTTTCCGAGTGTCATCTCATATTTTAGTTCTTTTCTCTTTAGCAACATAGATCGACAAATTTAAATGCAATAAATTGAAAACCAAGTCATATATTTGAGTAAACATTCCCGTGGGGACGAGAGGTATATCAGGGAAACCGTGATAAGAGGCTTTGCATTTTGTGTCGTCTCGTTCAAATATTGAGAGCAGAACTGCGATCCGCGAATCACGGAAGTCTCGACATAATTTTTTTCGATTCGGAATTCAAAGTGATGTACACTGCGTCGTTCTTATGGGGAACGAGGATGCGCGGATTTTTTTTTGCAATGGTTTGTGAGCGTTGGAAATTTACGGAAATGTATGGACGCACATTGGGCCGCTTATTAGGAATTTTAGTGACATTTGTGGTTTCTGTATGATGACGAAGGAAATACTGAAACTCAATTTCCCTAAAATGTTTGCAAAATGTTTATACAGTTTTTAGAGACACGAAATTTTTAAAATTTCCAAAATTAGGAGAATTAAAATTCCGAAAATCGACTATCACTTATTTTTATCAGTTATTTTTCGAATGTTTCCCCAAAACTTTTCATGTCAAAAAATTTTGGGGGAAAAATCCTAATCCACTGTCCCATTATTTTCGCACTCTGTATCATAATTTTGTCGTCCCCCATCTTCCTATGCGAATATGGTGGACCACCACCAACCAGCTAAATAAATACGATGAATACGAAATGATAGAGACATTTTCCACGTTGCCATTGCCCCATGACGCGACTTTACAAATCTGGAAATCTGTAGAAATGTTTGAGGGAAAATTCACTTGCACAGTTGAGGGTAGAGGGCAGAAGCTCGTGTCGCTCCTGAATGTCATCAATAGGATGAGTGTCTGAGCGAGCGAGAAGGAGAGAGAGAGAGAGGAAGATTGAGAGAAAACGAAAAGAGATGAAGCAGAAAGACAAGGTTCAGACTTTCTGGTTTTTCCTTACTACTTTCTCGTTTTTCTTTTCGTGACTTTTTTTTTCACGGAGATCTCCCTACCACGATATACAAATCCAGTGACTGAAAGAGCAAATAAAATCTGAAGGGAGATGAGAAAGTGAATTGAAAACTTCTTGAATTACACGAGAAATTGAACTCAACTGTAACAATTTTTTTTCCTCAATTGTAATGTTACAATTTTTTTCCAAGCAGTGACAATTTCCACCGCAATTCAATAAAAATAAGAAAGACGACTTTCCGGTTGGGGGGGGGGGCGGAGGGGGGGTGATGGTGGGAAGTAACAAGGGTGCAAATGAAATTTCATAAATTGGTGTACATTAATTGAATTTTGTCAGTAGAACAAATTTCATTGCAGTGAGAAAATAGGTTGGAAAGCGCATTGTATTGTTGGAGTATGGCAAGGTTATAAAGTTTTGAGGAGGCAGTTGTGTAATACACCCACTCAGAAGCGAGCGGCTGTGGATAAACGTGTGGTGGGGTGAGGAAAAATTTAGAAAAAAAAAGTTTAATTAACTTGCCGCCATTTTACGGGCCTTGAGCAGCGATGAAAATATTAATATTCTAAAATACTTAGCATAGGAAAGTGGGGGGTATATTGAAATTTATCATCGTATTCTATGAAGAATGTCATAAATCACAGGGCATTTCTCCTGTCCTGAGGTATTTGTGGTGCCATTTCAGGGCAAAAAAATTAAAAAAGAACTTCTCGATGTCACGGCGAACGTCAATCGCGGGAGAAAACGCGTACGCTTTTAATATAGTCACTGATGCATGAGCTTTTAAAGGCATCCAATAGCCATTACATTCTCCCATATTCCATCGTCCTTTGCCATACCATCGCATGCCCACTATAACTAATAGAGGCCTGATGACCATCAGAATTTTTGCTCAAGATTTAAAAAAGTGATTGACGAAAATTAGAAGCAAATTTTACGAGGGAAAAAATTATTACATTGATTACGATAATTAAAAGTTAGATTTGGATGGAATAAATCAACATTATTTTAGGAGCGAAGAGTTACCACGTGCACGTTCGCGGATTAGTATGAATTTTCACCATATTCCAAAATTTCAGTTAAAAAAAAACCGAAATGTTGGAAAAATTGTGGTCCCTGAAATTTCACAATCAAGATTAAAATACCCAGTGCCGAAAATATTGCTTCAAACTGGTGGAATTTTATTGGCTAAGTGTCAACCTTCATAACTGTCTATCTTATTTTGGCCGGTTAATGCTAAATACTGGTGAGGATTGTCGATTCTCGCCAGCGCTGTTGTTTTTCCCTGAAATTATTGGTATCCGAGAAGATTAGCCATTCCCAATTACGTTTGAATTTCAACGGATGAGGGATAAGACAGTGCATTAAAATGGCAAAAGGCACTTAACACTTTCGTTTAGAACGCAGACATAATGGCTCAGGGCTGTCCGCGGGACATGATCTCCATCGGGACACTCCGACATGAGATACTGAGCTCATATGGGTCTACCATAGTCATCAAGGGTCCACACAATTTATATGAAAAATTTCATTATTCAAAGAACGTCTGTCAGTTTCCTGCCAACATGTTCCCAAACCGAAAAAATATTCCGGATTCCATATCAAAACTTTCCGCAAAATATTTTCGCAGTGAACGAATTTAAATTTCGCTGTGAAGGTAACATGAATCCATCAAGAATGATGACTTTTTTTCTTCAATCAAAACTGCGACCCCCCCCCCCCCCCCCCCACCCACGTGGATGATCCAAATATGCCATATATCCATTACATTCTCAGTATTGAATTTTATTACCAATGGCCGAGGGCATATACAACCAACAGGAAGTCACTGCTGTACGCATAACGAAACAGACTGACGGGACAGATTTGATGGAGCTCGGTAGGTATAGATGGGAAACATATCAAAATGCTTCGATGGATTCAACCCAGTGTGGTCATCTAGGGCGGGATGAGCCTGTTGTTGGCAATCAGGAATCCCGTTAAACGGGTTTTCCCCCGCGTTGAAAAGCGCTGCAACCGCGTGTTTTCGTTGGTGCATAGCCAGGGCTACCTGCCGCAGCCATTTGTAGTTGCGCCACCCACTCTGATACGTACAGAAATAGCTCAGTGAGGATAGTACAAATGGAGAGACAATGAGATAGAGTGAGAGAGAATTGTTGCACCACATACTAGGTCCAATGGTGTTGGTGGGTTACCACTTGGGGTCTTGTCGTTCGCACCACTAGCGTGAATTATCCCTCCGAGGCAATTAACTGTTAGTGATTCGGAAAACGAGGTAAAAACAAGTCAAGAAGGTGGGGTGTTGTAAGGGGTAGTTTGGGTCAAGAGGGGGGGGGGAATAAGCCTAATGGGAGGGGTTAAGCGGATACACGAAAAATAACCATTATTTTTACTGTTGAAGCTTATTCAAAGGGTGAGAAATTAGTTCGGAAAAAGGGCAAAAATTAAGAAAAGTTTTTTTCCTCACTCATGCCCATTTTAGGCCTTTTTTCAGTCGGTTTTCCGGAGGTAAACTGATGTTGTTCCTCATTTTTAGTGGTGCAATGCATTGCTGGCTGTTTTTGAATGTTTTTCCTCTGCCGCAATGCATTGCCGGCTGTTTTTGAAGGTTTTTCTTGTTCCGCAATGCATTGCCGGCTGTTTGAGGTACGCGTTGTGTCTGTAGCATCGCGACGACAGTAACTGCTTGGGTCTATAGTATCATGTCTACTGTAACGCATTGTGTCTATAGTCACCGTATTGAAGGGAAATGCGCATGCGGTGGGGGGCCCCGCTGCCACTTCTACAGTCCCTTGATCAAACTTTAGAAAGAGATGACTACTGAAAAAAGATGATCACCTATATTTCGACCCATAGTCTATGAATGATCTCTAAAAACTAATTACTGACTCTAAAAACTACGTTAAACTCTTAGTTAGGAAGTAAGGGTTTACCCAAAAATGTACACTTTTAAATAGTAAAATTGCGATTTTTTTTCTTTTGACTGATATGATAAGAAAAGTTGCAAACTTGATTTCCATTCAAGTATCAACATAGCCAAAAGGGAAAATGTTTCGGTGTTGATTAGTTTATATTTTTAAATAGTTGCAAAACTAGTAGTATTATAGTTTATATAATGTTACATATCTACGGAATGTATATATTCTTATTACTTGAAAATATATATTTATGTTTAGAAAATGAGTCACTTTTGTTGTTCATATCAAAGTAACAAATTAAAAACTATTATGATTGATGTATCTTTTGATTTATGTGTTTCGCTGAATGGAGGGGCTCCGCCCCCCCCCTTCGCCCGCCCCTTCCCGCTGTCCTTGCGTCGATGGGCATTTGTGAGAAAAATTAGTGTATGTCATTCGGCTTCAACCTCCGTCTTTCCAGACTGGCTTTCGTCCGAAGCACTCGGCATGATTCGGGTGTACTCGGATGCGCCTCATGCCTCGTGCACCGGACTCAACCACAGTCTGGAAAAACGTTGGATTTCAGCCTTATGACATAAATTACTATTTGGTGCATAGACACCCCCGCCTTTTTTACGGTAACACCCCTTTTTACAAAAATTGTCACGCGGATAATTTATCACATGACAAATCATCATAGGACAATTCATTACAGTGACAACTCATCAAAAGCACAGCTCATTACAGGAAACATTGTCTCTAGAAATCCATCAATAAAGTACCTCTCTTCTTCATTTTACATGTAGTCATTAAATTGAAGCCTACCGTCGACTAACTGGAACACGATTGCTGATAATGTTCTAATGTCTATTCCTCCTGTCAGATCAAATATCGACTGAAGATCGGTAGAAAATTCAATCGATATAATTCGAGGACTTCGTATTCTGAAGCGTTGAGTAAGTAAAGGCAACGAAATTAACCTTGAAACGCAAATGTCGAGAAAACGTTGCAATCGGTATGTACGTTTTTTATCATATTTGTAGTTATCAATTGAAGTATCCGAGAAATTGAATCTGAAATGCGGTATCTGTGGTGTCTCTGTGATACGTTGTCCTGCGATGAGTTGTCAGGGGAGGAGTTGTCTTTGTAATGAATTGTCACTGTTGTGACTTGCCTGTTAGCTGTCCTATGCTGAGTTATTTTGCAGTGAGTTTTCATGTGACGAGTTGTCATTGTAATGAGTTATCCGTCTGAGAAATTGTCGTATCACGAGTTGTGCTGACATGAATTGTCTCTGCGCGGAGTTGTCCAGGGACGAGTTGTCTTTGTAATGAGATGTCACTGTTATTGTCGTGAATTGCCCTGTGATGAGCCGTTCTGTGATGAGTTATTCTGCAGTGAGTTTTCCTGTGACGAGTTGTCTTTGTAATGAGTTGTCTCGGTGATGCATTGTTATGTAATGAGTTAATTCTGTGATTAAATGTCATGACGAACTGAACTGTTATGAGAAGGGGGAGCCTTTAACATTCCATCTTACTTATGTAGATACACCTATGCGGTCAGGAAAAATTAAAAAGTTCATGGACATTTCGTCCTAAGTTTAAGGAGACTGGAGTCAAATTCAATTTCACAGAAGCATTTATCAATTTCGATGTGAGGCACTGGCAATTTTCGAACTCAATTGATTTTTGCAAAAATGATACATTACCAGTGTCTGCAAAAATTATATGAATATATTGCTATTTTGTAAAAGCCGGAATTTTGATTTATTAACAGAATCGAAAGATCCACTCAGATTTCAACTGAAATTCCCGCTTGATCCATCGTGCATGAATTTTTTTCAACCCTCATATTTCCTGGAACTTCAGAAGGAATGTGATTTTCCTATCGGCATTTCCGAAAATTCCAACGGAAATGAAATCCGTGTAAAACTTCCGGGACTTTCAAAACGGAAAGTTCAGATAGAAATTTTCGGCAGGGTACATGGGTGGGTATGTATTTATAGGTGTGCGAGTATTTGGATATTTGGTAGTCAGTGTTCTGCAACAAAAATGGTACGAGATTTTCGTTTGAAATTTTGAATTTGTACGTTCAACATATAAAAAGAGGTATATTCAAGTATGTAAAGTTTTGCAAAATCCGTAAATAATTCTGAATTGCGCCATAATTTTTGCACGAATCCCAATTGTACTGAACAACCCCGCGAAAAATTGTACATCTTATCCAACAATGTTATGCAACAATTATTCAAACCGGAAAAAAATATTCTCGCATAAATGAATCTGTAGTTTGAGATTAGAAAATCATAGAATAAATTAATTCAAGGAAGTGTTTACTATGGATGAGAGTGCACAACTTCACACTAGAGTTATAGATTATTATGTTCCAACAATTTGTATTTTGACACAACATATATTTTGTTTGTTATTGTTTTGCACGAAAATGATTTTTTTTAGTGGACATTGCATGGTTTAGAAATAAGTACCTGATGATGAATGCCCAGAGCCTCCGAAATGTTTTTTTTTGTGGAAATCTTAATAAATTGGATTTTAACGTGACCGGAATATGGTCCAAAGGAAATTTTATTAATTGGAAATTTGATTCGGTCTCTATATTAAACTGAAGAGTTTTTTTTCAGTGTAAGAGGGCTCTTTCCCCGTTTTTTGTCGAGCGAGACAGAGACATGAAATAAATTATGAGACTATGCTCTACTGACGAATTTAGACTGATGACGGCATTGTCGAGAGTCCACTCACCACCATTTCCAGAGTTGTGTTGAAAAAAAAAACTCGAGTTCTGAATTTCACGCGGATGTGAAAATTGAGCTTCCTCAGTGGAAGGTGAGAAAAAATCACAGCATGCTAAAGCCACAAAATGACGATATATGTTATGACATATATACATAATCTTTGGTTGAAATTTCCTGAACCGCGACCTCCCCATTTTTTATATGCGTAAATAAGAACGGGATGATGTGAGTATGAAATTGGACCGTCCAAGATTTTATTCGAAGTTACACATCATTTGCATTTTCAAATCCGCGAATCATCTGAATTTTCGAGTATTTGACATTCGAGCATATTGTCGCTTGAATTTCCTCGTTTTCCCGGGAATTTCCACCCAATAATTATACTGAAATTTCCATCTGTTATTGAATATTCATGGAGCATATAATTTTTGAATGGCGATAAGCCTGGAACTATCAGGGGAAATGTGATTTCGAGAGATGTACAGGACGTATAAAATTTTTACCATTTGACGTGAACGATTCAAATGCCTCTTTTTTACGAGTAGAATGTACAAA
Source organism: Asobara japonica (assembly GCA_026005395.1). NCBI lineage: Eukaryota > Metazoa > Arthropoda > Insecta > Hymenoptera > Braconidae > Asobara > Asobara japonica. The sequence continues at coordinate 173,034 of BQMI01000505.1, forward strand.
TTATTGAATGGAAATGGTTTCAAAATTCAGTAGGGCGATATTTGCACACCGGCAGATAAACGTTCAGTTTTTATTAGCAAATTTTGGGGCATTGTCGCATATTAAAAAACTAAAAATTGGGGAGACTACATTGTTACATAACGGCTATGTGATTTTTGTTCGACTTTAACCCAAAATCAAAATTTCTCGATTGGAGTATGACTCGATTCTCATTTGCTTGAATAATTTTTCAAGTTACTATTTCTGAAGTTATTCATTAAAATTTTGATATTTTGATGACTAATTATAAAAAGTGCAAAGATTTTTTATTTTCCAATCTGCACACATACACACATGCACACGAGTGATAAAACATTATTATTTAATCAATGCAAGTTGAGGGTACTGAACATTATTCAAATGAATTCGCTTTTATCAAAAACCTGAATGGTTTGTATTCTAAGTGATTAAAGAAAAATTGAACAATTTCGCCTATAATTCGATGTGACTACAATAATTTACTGAATTATCATTGCGTGAACTGGTGAAAACTGAATGTGCTTATTTTTTTAAAGAATAGAGAGAATAAAAAGTGCTGCGAATGTTGGGATTATATCGAAAATCTCGGGTATGCAAAGCCCGTCAGAAACAGGCGAAAAAAAATGGCTTAAATTATTGTGTTACCACAAAAATTTCGGTGCTTTTATTATTTTTTTTTTGTGGGTTGATATCATAGTTTTTAAAAATATGAAACTTTCGGGAACGTCAGAAGGAAGAATTGTAGAATGACTATTTTTGAAATATTTGTACGTTCAAGAGGACAAATGTGGAAAAATCTTTTGATATAGTCATCAAAATATGAAAAAAGGAGACGATATGGGTGTAACCCATTGAAACCACGCAAAAACTTCGCTATTTGTAATTTTCGTAAGGTTATTTGATCTTCATAGATTTGCTGGAAATTAAAATAACTCACCAACGAATTATTTTAAAAAACAAAGTCATCAATGTTAAATGTCTTTTTTATAGACAATTCCATCACATAAAAAAATTCTGTCAGATTTTTCTCAACGCTGACTTATTCTTCGGAAAACTCAAAATTTCCATCTTTCGGGGTTTGGAGGGACATAGAAAACTGTGGAACTGATTTTAACGAGACTCGAAATTTCAAATCGCACCCAAGTTACGGGAAACCCCAGTGAAATTTAATACTACGGAATATTTAAACGATAATGATGTTGACGAGAGTTGCAAACTTAAATATTGGAAATTGGAAATAGACTATCGGTGTGCACCGCTAACAACGCCTTCGCGGGTAGTACTTCCGCGAGGGGTAGCCACGGAATAGGTATTTTTCCGCGCGAGTACAAAGCGCGGAGTCCTCAAAATAGAATTTATCTCGGATCGTTTCCGGGGAGGGGCTCTCCCGTCTCTTTGTTTCAGAAGTTGAATTGACACATCCTACTTAAAATCACCTCGAGTTTTTCGCCGAATATTTCGGTCACCTCGGCATCACCATCCTCAGAAACCAAAAAATGTTGAATATCGACGTATTGCCGATATAATATTGATGACAGGTATAACGTCACACGTGTTTCCACCAAGTGGCTCCCTGGCTACGTATTCACCTGAGTAATTCTAGTAATTTAGTTCAAAATAAAGGAATTTATTTAACAAAAACAATTTGAAACAACGGTGATTTAGGTTCATGAATACTGTTGCATTTATTCCCTCTTAGATACAGGACACTGATTCGACTGACTATTGCCTGGAAGACTGATTCTCTCGACTACTGCTTAGAGAGTATTCTATAACAATTTCATGTTTTAAGTTGTCTGCAAGAGTGAGTAGGTGGATTCTAAAATATTTTGGCAATTTCATTGGTTTATGAAAATAGGGTCGGAGGCGAGCGGCCGCTGCTTGGTTGAAGTATCTGACAATGAGACTGACTCTTTTTTCTACACAGGTGTATAGGTCCAGCGCGAGAACAAGGCCCCATGTGTGGTCTACTTGAAACTGACGTGACTTTGAATGGTTCAATTAGATTTGTTTTTCCTTTTTTTTTTTGAAAATCAAAGAAAACAGAATTTGTAAGTGTTCCACGTGTTATTCAGCCGTTACATTTTGAGCTTCAAGTTTCACGGATAATAAAATTGATTTATGACCTTAACCTAACGTCTATGGTATTCTCGAAATTTATCTTAGTATTAGTAAATTTTAACGTTATAAGAAATGGTAGGATATTTCAAATATTCGAATTTATGTTGAATCTAAATTAATTGAATAAGCTCGGAGTACGATTTGTAGATGAGGTCGAATTATTTGGTACAGCAAATCTAAGTCAAACGTTGGACGAAGGAGTAAAAATGATTCCACCTTTTTCTCCTTCCTGTTCTCATATACAATTTAAAAAGAAAGCGGAAAAACCAAACTATTTTTACATCGGTCACCACATCCTACTCATATTAATTATCTTCGTCGTAAACCCTTGTGGGTATTGAATTCTGTAATAATCACTGCTTCACGGTAGATCCAATGGAATATAAAACGGCTAAAAAGCAGAATCAGATAACAATTTTTCTTCGATCCAACAACTTTTTACAATTCAGGTAGTATCGAAAATAAATGTTTTTGGTACTCGTTGTGGGACTTTTTGGGGTGAACTGTTTTATTCGTGGTGCCCCATTATTTGACTAAATCAAGTAATCCAGAAAAAAGCCGGCGGTGCCCGGAGGTGAACCCGGCCCTCTAGTTCCGTAGTGGGGCACCTTACCTACTTCACCATACTAGCCCCTAACGACTATAACAAGTCCAGAGCCGTCGCTAAGAACCATGGTAGTTAATAAACGAAAACCTATTTTCATACTCAAATTTAATTGGGATAAATTGGAGGTACTGAATGAAAATATCAAGTCAAGATCGTACTGAAATGGATCGGTCCGCTGGTTTCCCCCATTGCTCATATAGTTCAATCTTTTCTACGACCAGACTTATCTATATTTTCTGCATGCGGGGAGTAGGGAGGGGCAATGGAAGACCCAGCCTAATGAGAGAACTGAAGGAGGTCGTGGGGGGGGGGGAGGATAGGGTGTTAGGGGAGGAGGTAAAGGGGTCTGTATCACAAACAAGTGGAGAGAAAGCTTCCTCACTCGGTTACGAGTGCAGAACGACGGGACACTTTCTCACAGTACTGAAGCTCTCCCCCCCCCCCTCCCCCCCGGCCACCTTCCAGCTCTATCGTAGAGCACTTCTCGTCGCCAAAAGCTCCTCTCATGTCGACTGCCTACCAACGATACCGAAATACGATGTTAAGTAGTTTATATGAGCACAAGAGCTATCGCTTTTACGATACTTTTACCATACCGTGAATTGACACTCGTTCGCGTTTATTTGATACTTACTTCTTTACCGTTTTTTCATTTGTTTGGTCCTCATTTCTTGTTTTTTTTCCACCCTCTCCCCCCCCCCTCCTCCTCCCCCTGTTGTACACCCCTATATTTTTTATGTTCTTTTATTTTTACGGACCAGTCTTTGTATCTGGAAGAGATTGTAACGCGCTTTTGTCGGGTTTTATGTTGAGTATTCAACGTCAATTCGTATTATTTTTTTTTCTAACCAAGGCCTCTCACTCCAACACTTGTATCTTTTATGTACGACAATTCTCATCGTTTTTTTTTTAATACCCGCGCATAAAATTCGTTTCAGCCCACATTTTTATTTTCAAGGCTATTTCTGTTGTTTTTTTTTTCCTTTTTTTTTGCCCAGTATGTTCGACGCGCACAAAGGGATTAACTGGATTTTGTGGCGGTAGAGCCAGTCGGTGGAGATAGTTTGATAGTTTTTTGTGCTATGTACACAGTAGGGAAAATGAAACTGAAAATTTCATACGGACTTGATTTCCCTCTAGTGACAAAAAAAAAAGCTTTTTAAAAACGAATTCGTTGGAAAAATGGAAATAAAATATGAAATTCGTTCGCGCATGAGTTTTGTTGTAACTGTATGCTACCTCACACATGCATGAATCTGGTTAGTCGTGATAATTGGATATGTGTCATTTGAGCCTTGTGAAGGTGATATTTAAGGACTTATTTTTTGTTTCTGATTATGTAACCTGTGTGCATTTCATTTGCTATAATTGCTGGTGCATATGTATGAATAGTTTAGAAATTTACAAAAATATTTAGGCAAGTATAAAATGAGACTGCAAGGCCGGGCGGAGACCTAACCGGACGTAGGGCAAGAGCTGAGGTTCCAACATAGATGACCGCTCCCGTAGCTTAGCAGTTTCTGGAGGTTTACCCTGGGTTTAGGAATACGATGACCTCAGTGGCGAAAGTCGGCCTTCTGAAGTCGCCCGGATGGGTGTCCAGTAGGCCCTTCTGAAGGAATGATCGAGAGCAGCGACCCTGGGAGGTACGAGAAAGAGGGACGGAGGAGAGAAAGTCATTTACGCATACACACTCTCACACACACACACACACACACACACACACACACACACACACACACAAAATAATCAATAAATGTCAGAGACAACCCGAAACATGCGCATCTCAGTAGCGATCGATTTTCCATTTTCTGAGTGAACTTTTTAAATTGAGAATTAAAAAAGAGCCCATGAAAAAAGTTCTTTGAATCCAGAGATATTCAGCCACAAAAGACCAATTTATTTGTTCACTTTTTCCAATCGCTGAATCATTAACTTTATCTAAAAACCTTACTCTCTATATAATGTGAAAATTCGGTCGCATGGATGCGACCAGTTGATCAACGAAAATGAAGAGAACAAAAAATAGTCCAAACAGGAAATGGAAAAAAGGAATAGATACCGAGTCCCAATGCTATATAGCAATGGTAGCATCCTCCGGAAAATGGATAGAAATCCACTTTCCCGTTGAATTACCGTCGTCAGGATTACCGTTCAGAGAAGTAATTGGAATTTCTTCAATTTTTTTTTTTTTTTGTTCTTTGTGATTATTTCCAATTTTTCATTCATCCCAGAACAGCATTGCCATAATTCGAAGAACAATGGATTTGGGTCATAGTGGAAGGCTGAACGGATATTCGTTTCCATTGAGTACGCAATTGTAAACTAATCCACATAGAATTACACAGTTGCTCATCGTGCTGTCTGACAAATGGGGAAGTTGAACTACTGAGAGGGAGACTGGGCCAATTGGTAGTATCACTTATCTATCCATCAGTAGTAAATAATGGATCAAATTACTCATGAATTAAAGTCTCTTTGATATCATGATTTTGCGGGCCCTCATTCATGATGATTACTCCGTATTATCTTGTTCATTAATATGTCATATATTTACCGTAAAAATAACAGTGTCCAATGGTGATCATTCGAGAAAGGACAAATAATACGGGCATTAATTCACACACGATTGATCATGAATGCCGCTTTGCACTCTAGAAGTTTCAGTATTGACTAGTGAAATGCGCTAATTGCTGATCAATATTTCGGTCCATCAAAGCATAGTAGCTCGATGAGACGGCGTCACTTATTTATTTTAGTTTTTTTTATCAATGTACCTAAGTCATTTTTCACAACAGGTGTGTGTATATGATATGTGTGTTTATGTGTGTGTCTGTTTTTTTTGCTGCGTCCCTCTCATGTGTACGCCCGCGTAGCTGCCGTGTCAGCTTTCCTTCAGGGGGCATACCGGACACCCATCCATGTAGGTGGAGCCGACTTTCGCCGTCTAAGCCATCGTATTCCTAAACGCCCCTATTTAAAAGAAAAAGTGAGGCGTCATGGGACACCTGGTATATGTAAGACATGGAAACACTAATTTTGATCTAAATTGATCCAAAATTTTTAACCATTTCTCGAGAATTATTGGGAGTTTTCAAATACTTTTAGTTGTTTTAAATGTTTGAAAAATCTTTTCAAATAGATCCCAGATTTTTCCAATTTTTTTCAAAATTGTTCCAAATTTTTTTCCAATTTTGTTCAAACTTTTCGCAATTTTTTGTAAATTTTTGCAATTCTTTTCGAAATTAAAAAAAAAATCCAAGTTTTGTCAAAATTCTCCTGAATTCTTATAAAAATATTGCAATTTTGATGGAAATTTCTCCATAAATTTTCGATAATTTTTCCTAATTTTTCCCAAATGACGTAAATTTTGTCCAAAATTGTTCCAATATATATATATACAACCTGTGCGCATCGCCTTTGCATGGATGTAAGAGAGGGGGCGATGAGTAACCAGTGGAGTATATCTATATATTTTTGTCAAGGAAAGTTCCCTACCCCGAGAGCAAATTCTGCCGATCCCACCGGCCGCATTAAATGTTTCACATTAAAAATCTCCACGCACGCAGTTACGAAAAGGACTATGTTTATTCGTACCAAGGTTGTGATTTTCAACACAAAATTCTTTAGTATTAATTGAATATCAGTGAATTGCACTCAAATGAAAACGTTCCCCAAAAATGAAATAAACTAATTCTGTTCACTCGCGTAGAGATGAATGTAGGAAATTTTAATTTATTAGAAGCGGCAAAGTTTCTTTAGGCAATGCTACAGTCAATTTGGTAGTCAAAGCTATAGTAGTTCTACCTATGAACACGAAATTTGTACTGACTAAATTTTTTTGATTTGAAAAACTCTTTTATTCATTTTTCTGTTGTTTCAGGTACATTTTACATTTTGTTTTTACTTTTGTTTAGGTGCCTATTAACATTCGTCAATTTTGTCCTTATTAGATCTGTGATACATACTGACTAAATTTGAGATACTTGCTCCTTATATAGTGGTTAATGAGGTAACTCCCGAACCCCTTAAATTGCAGGTCATTGAAGGGACGGCTGATGACATTTAGCTAGAATTCCATGCAAGTATTGAGTAGCATTGTATCGGCTTTCTAAATTGTCACAATACTGAGACTCGAAAAAGTAGGCGGAGCAGTCTGGCTAAGAGGCGCTGCATTATCAGAGCCTATTTGAACTTGCATGACACTGGATAAAAATTCTCATATTCTCAAGAAAAATCATAGAAATTATCAACTGGCGATTTTCACAGATATATGAAATTCTAAGTTTATACAAATCCTAAACAATCCCTTTCTGCAACAGAACAAATTCTTAGTCGGCCATAAAACCTTGCACGTTTCACGATAAAGGTGGAAACCGTGTAATTTTCAACTGCAATAGTGGCTTCACCTGTATCAGGTAAAATCGGTTAGTGGATATATCGCAATGGGAGTGTGAATCCTAACCTGGGACAAAGTTTTTCGAGGGCCATTAAAGTTTCGCACCCTATTGCTCCTCTCCAACATTGGTCGTTGTGGCCGCCAGAAGGACTCCTTCGTGCCTCGATAGAGCGGAAAAGAGCAAACCTGAATGTGGCTAGAGAGATAAAAGGACCAAGAGTGAAGATAAAAAAATCGAAAAGAAGAATAAAAAAAAAGAAGGGAAATGTATTGAGAAAGTGCAAAAACTTTTTGGTACGAGGACATGATCGCTTTATTTGAGACTTATACTGCAATGAGGGTAGAATTGTTTTCCATCTTGTTTTAAAGTTGCCGATCTTGCCGAAACTTATTGGATGTGTGTAAATGGATTTTCATGTTTATGACTTTTGCACTCTTTCTCCCACATTTTTTGTTCAATGTCGTATGTACGTGTGGGTCTTGTTGTCTTGTTCCTTCTCTATTCATGTTCACCTCCAGAATCCGCGGCAAGATCTTGCTATTACGGAGACGAATATCCAGTCAATGCAAGTTGGCCCTTCTAGCTATCATAGTCTCTAATCACAGCATCAAGCACCCAGAAACCAAACACACACACAATATTCTGAGGTGGCAAAATTGAATGTAAAAGTTTTTGGTATAGTCTCAATGGGTTACACACACTCAAACACATACGTGTCTCAAATCCGTCGAGCGTGATTCAAACCATTACTTCAATTACCGAGATTTCATGCTGTCCCAGCTGGAGCTACAATAAATAATACAACATCCTAATCTCGACGGGTGGATGTAGACCAAAATACACTCTTTCAAGGGAGAAATGGGGGGATGCAATGGAGTGAGAGTATTTTGTGGGTGAGAGAGGGATAGTTGTATGAATTCTATACTCGTTATATGGAGTCTGTATGAGGCCCTGCGGAGGCCAGGCCCCAACGGCAACAGCGGCGGCCGTTTGCCTGTCTAGCTGACTTGATATAGTGCCCCGAGAGATGGTCAGCCTCCCACCTATACACCCGCTGGCAAACTGACATTGAATTATATCGCCTGGCGAGGCAGCACCAAAAAAGCATCATGCTTTTCCACTGTCTCAGATACCTATGATGATGGTAAAAAAAGTCAAACAATTTGTATCACATGTCGTACTTTTTGACTTCACCACTTGACTACATATCGATCATTTTATGGGACTTTTTCGGAAGTTTAATGGAAAAAAATTTACTGTCGCTTCACGAATATCACGAATCAGAGCTATGAATTCCATTAGAGTATCTCAGTTTTAATTTAGGGGCCATATATCGAAACCTAAAGGAGATGAGATGATGGAATTCCGTTTCGTCTGCCAATAATCCTATCTCTATATTATTCTCATCTTGCGGTCCCGACGATGAAAATTGTGTGAAAAACTCTGGTGGAGTTTTTATTTAAGTTTTTATCCAAGACTTTCGCTTTTCAAAATTCAATACGCGATCTGCCACATCTGAGACACTTTCCTACCGTTTGCAATTCAACTGCCAACGATATAACCGATTTCTGAAATGACTGAGTTGAATCTTACCGAGTGAGCCTCTAATTTTTCATCTTCAAATTTTGTTGACTATTCAGATCGATCTTTGTCTTCTAGTTCAAAGTCATCAATTCTAAAGGGCGTTGACCACTTTCTACGCGTTTGCTCCGCTAGAAGATGTTCACCATGAACTTTTTATCCGGCACAAATTTCGATAATTTTGATCAGAGACAAATAACGCTATCGAGGAAGTTCCAACAATCTTGATACTATGGCGATATTAGACCTGAAAGTTCTGCAACCGTCCACAATTTTGCAAAATTTACCGAAAATTCAGAATAACTTTAAAAAACTCAAAAATCAAAAATATATTTGATCGTTATATCATGTGAGGCGAACTAAAATGTCCCGAAACAGGGAACAATCGTAGAGCGGTCTAGATACGCGCACGTGGGTGGCTCTATATGACTGAACGATTTCCTGTCATTCTCAATGATCGATTCGTCAATTTGATCGACTGGACAGTTTTGAACGATAGCAACATATATCAAACTGGATCTTTTGCCGCCTATTCAAATGATTATTATTAAAATGGCTTCAATAGTGGGCTGACACTGTGCATTCAAGGACATCAAAACAATAGCAATCTCACCGGAAAAAAGAATACATTGCATGGTGTGTATTGGAGTTATAACCATAATAAACTCAATTTCATATTTCCACACTTATAATATGGTTGTTCGTTATTGTCAGTACGAATAAATTATGTATTTATATATTATGTGATATAGACTCCCATATACTATATTTATCTATCCATATGGTACAGCATTTAGTAACCGCCGAGGCTTATTGCAGATTAAACTTGAATCATTGGTTGAAAAGGCGGTTTTTTCATACCACACATTCTAACTCAAGAAAAACTTTCGAAATATTTGAAATATTTTTGCAACATATATGTAGTATCGAAAACGTGTGGGTTCATGTCATTCCTGTATACTAGTAACATGGAGTAGCACGTGATCTGTGCGTGCCCAAGACGTGTGCACTGCGTGACCACTTGCGCGCGCACGTTACCAATAAGGCCCTTTGCAAAGTGATGATGGGCTGACGGGTCTGCGTATTTGGAGTAGGAGAAATCGAGTGTCCGCCAGGGGTAATTTTGGCAATAGAAAAATTTATTTCTAACGCGGAAGTCCTTGATGAAGGTACTTGACTTGAACGTATAGACGTCTATGAAGGTATAGAAGATTGACGAAGACCTCACTAGAGGTACTAAACCTATTGTAAATTGTACGCGAAGTATTTGTGTTTCATCTCAGACAGTTCATTTTGTTCACTGTATTTTGTTAATCTATTATTAAAGTAAAGTTAAACTTATAAGCTGTTCTATCTTTTAAAAAGTATCCCACATATAGTACAAATACAACAGATAGAACACATAAAACAGGTAGGTCCTCCTCACCGTTGGATGTACCCCCCTCGCCTCATGAAAGGGGGGGGGAGGCTCTGTGGCCGTCCGAAATACAGTCCCATTTTTAACCGCCACCAAAGATTGGTCAGTTGCTACTAGGCGCAAAGTATTGGAATGATCTACATTGGAGATACCGAAGGAAGATAGCGGATCACTGAACGTGTCAAAGAACAGCAACGGTGCCCCAAATATTGTAACTTGGACTAGTATGCCCGGGGTGAACATTTCATGGATACGGGATGATAAAGCAAGATCATTTGTCAAGTCTGGAGGATATTTCGAGCGAAACTATTGGGATGGTTTGGAGATCCACAAGAACTCTACAACATCAACAGGGACAGAAGGCATCAAGTGAAGGCCCTGGTATTGATTAAACAGCTGATGAATTCAAAATCTGATTGTCTTCCCCCCCCCCCCCCCCCCCACTGACCACAGGGATGGGGATAAGGAGATATCAGGGCGGCCATCACTGAGGAGAGATTTTGGAATCGGAACTTATGGCTCTGAAGATGCCGACTGACATGTATGCAAAACGTCGACATAGTTGAAACAATACGCGACATCCATCCGGAAGCTTATCGATTTTTATAGCGATGATCTCTTGCTTTAGCTCCTTTAAAAAATTTTGCGCGTAAAAATGGATTGGTTTAAGTCATAAATATACCGTATGAGTCGCTGAGAGCAATTGGCAGTTTTCTTCGTAGCACAAGGCTTAACCGATTGCACAATACCCGTAAATTGACTTCCCGATCTAGGGAGAATTGAAATGATGAGTGTGAAAAAGCGACGAAAATCGAACTATGTGTGTGCGTGTGTGTGTATTCGCATGTGAGTGATTTTTTGGTTCACGGTTTCGAGTGTCGACATTGAAAAATAATGTCAATTGTTGAGAAGGCTCTAATGCTCTAATGAAGACTCTAACACACACGCTTACATACGCAGGAATATTCATGTAGACACACACAGCTAAAGAAGCTAATGATGCGGCATTGACGGTCACACGCACATCCCCTTTATTAAAGCCATACTTTCACATTCAATTTTATTTTCATGAATCTAGAAAATGTTATTTTTATAATTATTGCACTACTGCTGTCTGGTGTTGAAAATTAAAATCATATAAAATATATATGACTTTGTGGTCATTAAAGTTTAATGAGACTGGAGACTGAACTAGATGGAGTACCGAAATACTTAATCCAATTTGAAAAACCCCGCTCACTGACGAATCAACTTCATTAAATACATAGTTTTATTATGTCAAAATTTGTCTCTCCGCTAGCGTGTGTATTTTCCCATTTAGCAAGTAAACCAGTGCACCACAAATGAATTCTCCTCCTCGCAGTGTGTTTGATTTCAACAGCGTGGTACCGTCACACTGAACACGCCATTGTTAGAGAATGTCCATGAAAATGATGGTGAAGTTGACCTGAAATTCAATTAGAAATTTGGAGCGAATTTAACTCATACCAAGATAATTAGATCTCAGCGGGGAAGATGTTCTAGCTTTTCATAAACTGCACCAAAAAATTCGATGAATCATATATAATTGCAAAAATAAACTGGCGCACTAAATATTAGCTATCGGAACGACAGAATAAAATTTTGCAAATTTTCAGTGTTAGTTAAGATTATTTTCCGTGATTTATTTGATTGCGCTGAAAAGTCAGATCTATCGTTAAAACGCGGTTTTATGGGAAATTACTGTTAAAATTATTTTGTAGAGAATACTACTTTTTAAAATTAAAAATGTATTCAGTACATATACACACACATGTATATACACACAATCATTTCGAAGTGCATCACGATAATATCGAATATTCATAAAAGTGCACGTTCCGTTGTTATTGGATCTGTTTCCGGGATCACGACAATGGCTTCGATTTGTTTGGCTTAAAACATTGATTGAAGCTCGCATAATTTCCGCGAAATGTCTCACCACACTGAATATCACAAGTAGCCTCGGGGGTAGATGTTTATAGTACCGGAATTTAGGGCAACGCTTACAACTCGAACATTAGTCCGGCCGGAACATTGCTACGCTATTACGTAAAAAACTGTTGGCGATTTTGTGGTCCGCGCCTAACGGTGGTGGAACTCCAAAAGTTGCATTGTTGGACTCCCCCAAACTGAACCATGGAAAAATACAAATTAACGCATTGTAATACCTCAATTTGAAACAACCAACGAAAAAGAGTTTGCGGGCCTAGATCTTCAATGGACTTTGATTTTTGGGCGGAGAAATTGGTGTGTACATGGCACATGATTTGCTGAATTCTCCAATATTTGCAGGGGAAGGATGATCGGGCAGGCTTCCAAGTATTCCGAAGTTGTTTCTATCGGGAATACAAAATAATCATATATAAAAGATTCGGAAAACCAAAAGTTTATTCCTTGCACAGACAATGGCATATCCCCAGGATTATGAATGTACATGGACTGCACATAGGTATATAAAATTGGCAAACCGATGAAGGTAGCGTGAGAATTTTATTTTCTGGGTCAGTCGTCTATTCGGACTTTAGTGCCCCCTTACATACTCAAACATTCACATCATCCAACAAATTTCTCTATCTCAAAAAATTCCTCGTAGAAATCCGTGCCATCGTCTGCAATACAATTCACATAACTCATTCATATATTTTTTTTTTTCATGCAGTTACAATATTTTTTTTCTTCTCTCACATAAAAATTGCTCAACTTGACACTATCCTCACTTGTCTTCCGGGTCATCGGAGTCTCCATCTGTCTCCCTGAATTCCATGCGAAAGCATTTCACAATCTCGACATTCTATATTGCCCGCAATCCCGGGCCACTTCTTCACATCCACTTTCATTTCTCCCGCGAGTCAGAGGGGGGCCTGGCAATGATTCAACTTCCATTCAGGTAATTCAAAACTTCATATCAAAATGGTGTATTGGATTACAAGTGCGAAAGAAATGGAGTATTAATTCAGTCAGTGGGGAGGGAAATCCCGATGGCCAAATTCCTAGGGCTTGACTCACCCAGCAAAATTTGAGTAAACACCGCTCGGGCCCTTCCAGATTACATCGACGGCAACCGAAAGGGACTCTAACCGATACGACGCGTATATCGGCAGCAATTCATCGACCATCACAAATATATCGAACATTATCAGAGATTCACCGTAAACGAATCAGACAATCAACAGTTTGTTTTTATTGTAAATAACTGGTACATCATCGTGCACCTAATTTTATATAAATCGACACGGCTTCGGCTTTACAGTAAATTGTGGTGTAGTTATTTGGAAAAGTCCTCTACAATCACTTCCTCCTGCCGACCACCCGGAATCACCGAAAATCATCCAGCTAATCAACAACATTTTACACCATGATTCAGATACGTTTTTCAGTTTTTGTAGTGTACAGTCTCCACCTAACTAGACAAAAACTAAATTCGTAAAAATCTGCAAGAGAAAGAATATTGTTCTGAGCACGAATTTAAAAAAAATAATAAACCTTCTGTCATTCAGTAGCAATCTCTAAGCATACAGAAACGTAAAAAAAGAAACACAAAGCTATGTAGAGAAGAAGGAAAACATAAGTATACAGCGTCACCTTGCGTAAATCTTGTCCCGCCTCCGTATGAAATATAAGATGTGGGACACGCCGAGTGCTTGCATAATAAAGTGAGGTGAATAGTCTGGGAGGACGAGACGTCACCTGCTCCACTCCTCCCCCCCCCCCCCCCCCCGCCCACCCGTTCCGCCCCTGAGGATCTCGGGTAGAAAAGCCTCACTCCACTCAGCATATCCTCTATATCCTGCAGGATGTATATCATCAGCAAGCTAAAACATTTTTGATATGCCAGCAGTTGAGCAACGCTCGATATTGGAAGCCGCTGTAGCTAGATCACTCCACTGGGACTCCCAAATGCTCACTTGAAACACACATATCTACGTGGATTATCCAATATGATTTTATCAGAATCCAAATATCATTGCGATTTGATTCAACGATGTACTGCATCAATGTTTAGGCTGATTGCAAGTACTTACTGGTACAATTGAAAGCAAGCAGATAGTAGTAGGCTTGGAAAGCAGTGATAATCGCTTGCCTACACACATCCCCTTGACAATCCCCAATGTTCATTCCCTAACCAACATTGAATCGAGTTGGACAGAGTCATGTCAGCATCATTATTCCGCATATGGACCAGTGTCGCTTATTCGGTAATTCAATTATACCTGAAAATCCATATACATGCCTGCTTGGGATGGTGGCATTTTGAGGTGATGCTTCAGTATCTAACGTACTCTACACACTTGTAGAATCTGCATTTGACGCTTCTATAATCATAGATCCAAATTCATCGTGCAATGCATACATCTATGGCAAACCCCATCTAGCACTGTGTATACCGATTGGTGAATCGATCCAGCTTGAATCTGCAGGGTAGGAGTAGACTGTTACCAATGCTGAAAGGGAATGTCATATGAAAGAGCCAATTCAATTTTGCTTCAGTCAGTTGATCGTGATACCTACGCTACTCAGCTTAGGAAAAACACTTTCATAAAGTCATGTGCTATTCAGTGACATTTGTAAATGAAACTGTCGTGCATTACATATGTAGTGCATATTTAATATTTCACATTAGATTCTGTTTAATGACTGGAGTGGGAATTGGTACCAATATTACTGTTGGCAATATGATAAAATATGACTAATGCAGGGATAGAGAAATTCTCGTGACTGTAAATTTATACGTTACATGAAGCCATGAAGCTGTTGTAATGACCCCAATATGAATATAATGTTCCACTTCTTTTGACGTCGTGTATCATCTTGGCGGCTTCGCTCTGAGATGCATGTATACGCATGTATGAGCTGGTGCATAAAAATACAAAGGACACATATCAAATAAAATGAAGATTGCAGAATACATGAGATGAATCAAGGGATATTTGAGACGCTTGCGATGACTTGGGAGCAATCGAAGAATAACACTGATGCTATCATAAACTTTGAATAATCATGAAAAATTCACAATTGAAAGAAGCCTTCATTGTCTACAAAAAGTCTTATGTGTTTGATATTAAAAGACATTGAGGAAGACAGCTCACTGCTGTACAAGCGATCCACTACTATCGTCGAGTGTAAGAAGTGACGTCTTACCTACTACACACAATTATTACAAATTGACTGCGCAATTTTTGTGTAAGAAGTAATCATTCCACCACATCTTCTGATCTCAACAATGTTATAAAAATTGCGACACTTTTGAAGCGAAACTGTTTATGGCACGGTACGCCGTAAAATGAAAGGCTGATGTAACAGATTTCCACAGAGCGTGAGGGGCGGGTCATAGTAGTCGCACCTCCGCTGCTCAACTACCGCTCGCCGCTCCACCTCCGCTCAAGGCTCATAAGTATACCGGAGTTCTGGCACGGAGGTTGAGCCAAGCCAGCGCGACTCAATACCAACCTGGGGTGGAGCGGCAAGCGGAGGTTGAGCGGCGTGATTTCTACACGGGTGGCGTCATTCGGCATCAGTCGTTAGTCACTAAAATTGCACCGCGTCTATTAAGCTCATAAAGCATTATGAAAGATTTGTAAATGATTGTGCAGTCATATAAATATTGTATATGTATTAGGGGAATCAGTGAACATAATCTGCGAACTTTTCCACGGTCGTATAAAAAGTCTCTGTTTAGTTGAAAGTCTAAAATCTGTAAATATTGAAGAATACCTCCATCACAAAAATAAGCCAGGAAAAAAGTAGTGTTGAGAAACAACGTTCGAAAAAATAGATTGACCATGACTGTTTAATCCGATATCAAAAGTGAGACAGCTAGTCGGCTCATGATCCATAAAATACAGATACATTGCCCTCACTTCCGGCAGGCTGAGTATACAAGAGATGAGGACGAGCAGCGCGCGGGTCAAAAAGTTTTTCATGGATCATGACCCACTTTTTAATGCAAACCCATCAATCCTTCTCTCCCTGACATATGCCAACAACTGATCCTGTGTACTGCACTATCTCTGTGTATTTTGTGGTTGACTATGACAATTAACTCAAGCGTAATATGCTTGAGAGACTTCATTGCGACTTCAAAGGTAATCCAAACGCATCGAATCGGTAGTAAATGTCATTCAACTGCACTATTGAATAGTCGCATCTAGTTGAATGATTATGCTTGATAGATCAGGTGATTCAGTGGCCCAATTAGACCTGAATTTTAGCCCTATAAACACTCCAAACAGTAATCGGCTTATTCTGTAAGACCTTGAAGGGGCATCAACTATATATAGCTAAGCTAAAATAGCTCGCTAACGATGTATTCAACCTAATATCGTGGTTTAGACTGTGCGTATGCAGCCAATATTTTATCCATATGGCGCGTAGTGTTATGTTGAAACGTTTAATGAGCTTTATGGTACAATTCCGGCAGAGTAGCGTGTTCTAGCATATGCTTCCTAATATCCTTGCTTCGAGATAAATTTTTCTCGCTTTATTTCGCGTAATTCCAGGCTGCTTCAGTTCTTCGTAGATTTACATATATTACTAAGTGTGAGGGAAATCCCAGTGATAAGCATACCGTGAATTTCAATAGCTCACTTGAGCTATGGTGGTAGTTATAGGTCTGAAGCAAATTCTGAAGCAAACATCTTGTAATGTACTGTGAATCATATGTCATTTCATATAATTTATGAATAAAGAGTTCCAAATTTATACTAGCGCGTAACATTAGTGCACTATGGTATTGTAAAAATTCAACTTCCGTATTAAGGATATTCCACCTATATTGGCGAAGATGTACGAATCGCTTGAAATTTTGACATAATGTTTTTGAAGCGACAACAGATGCCTGTATGAAATTTGAGATTGATTCACAACACCGTTTTGTAGCTATTAATTATCAAACTTCTTAATTAACACGGCCTCTTATGGGAAAAATAAAAATTTCTGTAATACAGTACAAAATGTACAAATTTGTTGAAATTTTGAAAATTTACTATTGAAGCAGATATAAAGAGATGGTAAAAATTTTATGACGATTGACTAAAATTTTTTTTCATTAATTTGTTTAAACAATATAATATTGATTCGCGAAATCAAATATAATATAACAATTTTCTATGGCTATCACTTCAACTAATTAACGCATTGAAATATTAATTAGAAATCATTGGCGATAAATATAACGAATTATAGAAAGGGTCATAAACTTTTGTTTTGACTATACCGGTTGAATAGCCTTAAATTCTTGCACGTATTCAAATTTTTGTACTGTAATGTTTTTTTTATCATTAAATTCGTTCAATAATAAACACATTCGTTTACGGATAACATAGTTTTTTTAATTGCTTTGACTAATAAATGATATTGGAACCCCCCCCCCCCCTCGAAAATAGACAGTAGCTAAAGTAATTGGTCCAAACGTTGGTATTATCTACCGGCATGAGACCACATGGCCTATTATCGAGTTTTGTGCATTCACCGAACAATACTAACGCTGTTCACATTTCTCCCTTTGTTTTACCACCGCGAAGTGTGAACGCAGCAACCTTTGTGCGATGAATTACGTTCACACAACTCAACAG
This sequence comes from Asobara japonica, assembly GCA_026005395.1. Taxonomy (NCBI): domain Eukaryota; kingdom Metazoa; phylum Arthropoda; class Insecta; order Hymenoptera; family Braconidae; genus Asobara; species Asobara japonica. The sequence goes on from BQMI01000505.1 coordinate 190,770, forward strand.
TCTGCCACTGGATTGGCACGTAAGAAACATCTCAACTGCCCCCTTACATCAGCTGCAGTTACAGAATCACCGTAACCAACCGCCGCACAATAGAGTTGTTGCTCGAGAGTTCTTTCGCAGTTTGGTGCTACCGGGGGGGGGGGGGGGGGGGGGGGGGGGGGGGGGGAGGGGGAAGGTGGAAATACTTTTTGCTGTAGTTCCGTAAAGGTGAGGCCCATTAAAAGCTCCGTCTGCAATGAGCCACTTGACAGTTTACTAAATTAGTAACTCCGGATTTGTTAGCCCTCCCCCCCCCTGCCCCCTGCGCCCCTTTTTAAATAACACTGTAGAAGCAATATGATGTTCCTGCGTAGATACATTGCTTGACTCCATTTAAAAATTGCAATTTCCAGTTTCCATTTGCACGAAATTGAATTTAAACTGCATTAACTCTGAGTCAAGTTAAAAACAAACTTTCATAGCCCGCTAAATTCACATGACTGTTGATGTAAATTTCCTAGAGGTTCATGGTTCTGACGTAGTTGGCAATAATAACAGCAATTAGTGAATTGGGAGTATGTGAAGACCGTGACTTTGGAAAAGATTTTTATCTCTTACCGTAATTTATTTTGTCATGTACAAATGTTGGGCTTTCAACGAAATCCGTACCTGGCCTAAGGGATATCGTCAAAAACTAGTTTTCAGTATTCTCATTCTATGGTGGTGAGTTGAATTGCACAAACTGCTTTGTCTATCTTCATGAATGTCAAAAAGGACATGCGAGATTCTCAGTGTCGCTATACTGGGAGATTGTAAGACAATGGAGGGAGAGACTGAAGATACAATGTAGGGTTGTACTCTGGTAGATATGTAAGCATTATATCGTCCTGGGTTAGGTAGGTGGGAGTAACAATGGCTGCATCGTAGTAATAATATGACAGATAGACGTGTAATTATCTTCGGCGGACTGGCTGTCTGCATCTATTGTCTCTATGTCTTGTGGATGTTTGTCCATTCCCCATATAATCCAGGGGATTATCGGATGAGCAATGAAATTAGTAAATTGGCAAATGTTCACAGAAAACGTTATCGAGATTGGTGGAGAAATTGTGCGTTTTGGCTATCGAAATTCTGGCACAGATTGGGCAGAATTACATGGAGACATGACAAATAGGTCAAATTGATGGGGATATTATTTTTTAATTTTCCTCTCTTAATGTATACCCCTTTAGGCCTTTACATATTGTTCCCCCTCCTCCACCTCTCATTCATAAACCACCCCTCCGTTCCCTTTGCGGCGCCAGGGAGACCGGCGATCTTTTTCTCAAACTGTACTGCAATTGCCGAAGACCGAGGGAAACCATGGAGAACGTGGTCGTACAGATCGATACTGCAAAAATCCGAGGTACTCCGTTGCAACACTGACTAAAGGCCTACATAGAGTTTCCACATTCTTGCACTCCGCTTAACAATCATTCAAACTGGGTGTGTAGGGCTGAGCGGGCACCCATCCATGTTCAGAATCGACTACTCGGTCCTCAACATGGACACATTCCATGTTTTTTTTATCTCCGTCCCTCTCGTTTGTACACTCGGGGCAGCTGCAGTCTGAGCATTCCTTCAGAGGGCGTAGTGGACACCCATCCATGCGGCTGGGGCCGACTTCCGCCATTTTAGGCCATCATATTTCTAAGCACAGGGTAAACCTCCAGAAACCCCTGTGCTACGATGACGGGCGCCTATACTGGAACCCATCCCCCTGCGTCGGGTTAGGTTCCCGCCCGGCCGTGCGTTCTTATTTTATGGGTACCGCCTACGAAACATTCCTACTTGCGATACTCTACCTACTACGCTAGGCACTCGAAATGCCCGCACATAACTTCGAGCGAACTAGGCTTACATTGAAATCGCTTCAAGCAGAAGTGTGGATTTTTGGTCGAAATATTGAATGCATGTGGCGAGTGAATCCGCTTAAAATTGAATGGATATTTTTGTCGAAAAGGTATATTTACTTTCCCCCAACAGGCTTCACTCATATAACCCCCATTTTCTCTCCTTATTTCATTTACGTTTTTAATTGAAAAACATATTGGTTATTGCCAGCCATGTTGAGACTGGTTCAAGCTTTTGTTTTTTATTGTATTTTTCACTCTCGTTCATTTCTCTTTATTAATTAAAATCATTTATTTTACGAAAATTCGAGAGCGTTTCAGTGTAATTGGTAAAAAAATTGACATCAATTATTTTTACAACTATACGCTGATTGGGGTGCAAGAACAAACAATGCAAAAATATGAAACGAATTTCTATCAATAAATTGGTAACATATTACTCTGATTTTCAATTAAAACGAAAATCGAATTCGAAATGTTTGTTTACACGGATGATTTATATATCCCGATTTTTATGTCCAATAGTTTATAGACGATATTTTGTTGAAAAGTAATATAGTGAAAATATCAAATGAATGGATTAGAAAATACTTCAGTGAAAATTAAGTATTCTTCACTCAATTAGATCCGACTAAAAATCACCAATGGACGGTTTGGGTCCGAATACCGAGTTGGAACCATTACATAGCAAAAACGCGTGAAGGTAAGTCCAAAAATCGTAATTTCATGAGCCTAAGTACTGAGTATTGCTGGCAGAAAGGGCAATTATATTTCACAACTGAAGCAATTCTTCAAGGAGCTCATTTTCTTGGAGAATCTCGGGTTTATGCCCAATTTAACAATTTTACGTAAACCGATTTCCGCGACGGAACAAACGCTTCATTTCATTTCCAACTTGTTGTTTTTTATTAGTGACTAACTTCAATTTGTGAAGGGTGAAATACTGTTGTTTTGACATGTGGCAGGACATATCAATGACATCCATCACGTGTTGGAGATTGATTGAATGCGCGTCATGCTAAAAAATTGGGGTGAATCATTAAATATGGTTCGCTTGTCCGATATTCAAGACTTAAGTAAATAGTTTCGACCAGTTAATTCTCAAGATTTCTGTATATTATTGGAGCGCGATACCGTTTCGTCCTCTTAAATTGTTGCATCAATTTTCCCCATTAATTCGTTATTTGAGGTTGACCGGTCTGGTTATGTTTGTTGTGGTTGGCCTTTTCGGTCTCGTTTTTTGTTTGCAATAAATCAACTTTTTTGAGTTGAAAGTGTATTTTTCACTCGTCGTTTCGGTCACTTCTTGCGTGACCATCTTCAGGAGTACATTCCATCTGTGTTATACTCATTTTAGATTTTTAGTGTTTAGATTTAAACATTAGTTAGTTAGTTAGAAAAAATTAGATTTTTTCTTACTTACATTGCCGTCTATTGCAGATATTTTAGTTGAAAGTTAGTTTCACTTTAAAGTAGTTAAGACCGTCAAGCTTCAATTCAAAATTCCTTGGGCCATATGTCGGTCATGTGAAATTCATCGGTCATGTCGGTCATTTGTAAGGCGAGCAGGATTGAGCATTTAGATGTAACGTATGGGTAAGAAATGGCAGAATGTGATTTTTGGTATGTGGTATGTGATTTTTAACTTGATTATTTTTTGATTTAAGTGTTTATTCACTTATTTAATTATATGAATTTTCGTGTTAATCACATATGAAAGTTTATAATTTATTTGGAGAAAATTTTGTAAATTTCTGTACCTGAGGATGGAGGTGCGGAGTCTTCGAAACGTTGCAAACTTTTGAATTCTATTCGTAATAAATTGGAGTTTCACAGAAACGACATATGGCCCAAGGAATTTTGAATGGAAAATTAGTTTTTTTTTGTGAAGTGACAGGCATAACCTGTAATTTTACACGCTGTTACATTTTTGAATCTATTCTGGCTATGACTGTAGGCATTGGAGCTCGTTGGATCTCCCAACAATGGGTGAGATATTCCACTCTCATTTTGATTAATTTATTGTAATTAAAAATAACAGACTTTTATCTTTCACGCTATAACAAAGTTTTAGCCAACACAATATAATAATGGTAATAATAATTCCACAGTACGTGGAGTGAATACATTGTTATTAATTTCGTGCTCCAATTCATTGAGAAAGTTCATCATTAGGCTAATTGGCGTTAATATGCAGTTCTAATTTCATTCCATCCCTTTGTCTCATTAGTACGAGTGACATATTAATCGCTGGAAACTTTGAAAATGGATGGGCTCAATTGATAAATGCATGATGGAGTACAGCGCCGCGCTTAATTCCAATTTCCGGGGGAAAAAAGTCACGTCAACTACCAGATTAATCCTAGATTGGATGGAGCATTTTTGTTTTATTAGGACAAATTGGTCGAATAAGCATTTTACTACGAATGTAAGTGGAGAGGAGAAATTTAAGTGTATGCTTTTTCGGCGATACTTTTGTTTGTTCGAATTACAATGTTCAGGTGTGTAATACTTATTCGCTCGTTCCTGTTCAGTGTTCCACCAAAACAGTCCCATGAGACATGTTACCTGAGGTCATCCAACTGCAATAAAATGTTCGTAAAAATTGCTTTCAATCATTGATAAAACTAGTGGGATAAAAGTGTGTGGGAAGCATTTTAGTATACTTAAAACACCAGTTACAAAATCAAAAAAAAATCGATTTCGGGGTCATTACAATAACTTCCCGAAAATCGGGAAGTTAATAAGAAGAGCATGTCAAATTTAGAAAGACAGAACCCAACATTCACCATCAATATCAAGACAGTCATTCCACTTGAACGGCTTCGTAAGCCTCTTTAAAATTCCAAGCCAGAAATATCCTGAAAATACAAATCTTCATAAGAGCTGATTGTCAATGAGCCCCACGAGTTCAAATACTCCAGCGATTTTCCTCTAATGAACACACGTACTGGAATTGAATGGCCTCACTAATAGTGGAATTTATATCGCTATCATGAAAATTCATGCATACAATACCGTGATAATTACCTTCACTAGTCGCACACATGAAGAACCGAAGGAAAAAAAAAACGCCCCAGTGGGCGTGGATATTATGTTCGTCGATTATTAAAGTTGGGAAATACATATTGAATCTCTCGCTCGCCTATTGAAACACCTTTTCATGAACAATGGTTTGTAATTGTAATATCCTGCACTACATTTGCTCTACCAAAATCCGCCCCCCCCTTCCACTTATATTTAATTAAACCAATTAATAGTCAAATATTCCGCGTAATGGTATCCTATTTTTTCTCGTCATTCAGCCGCGAATTTTACAATAGATACGGATTGATGGCCATTCGGGTTGAGAGATTTTGAATTACTCTGCATTTTTCACGGGCATTATTGTTTTCATTGTTTTAGATAAATGATGGGTTTAAATGGGCACGGGAATATTCAATGACCATCGCATAACGCTCGGAATATTACACAGTTATTAAAATAGCTAAGCGATAATCGACCCAAAAACCACATTGAGCGATCGCCACGCATCAGTGACTTATTGATTGATTCCGCAGTAGATACTATGGAGGTTTGAATGAAACCCAAGTATCTGGTGGTTTTCTTCTTTTGTACAACATAATATACAGTAATAATATCAATCGATGAATCAATCTCTCATGTACCCCTAACAGTGAATCCGCTCAATTGCGCTCGTGTTACCATCGTCTAATCACCCAAAATACGAATGCAAAAAATAACCCAGTCAATGTATTCACAAACGATATCGATTTAGGAAATCCATAAGTGCTGTCAGGCCATGACGACACCTCATGATATCACATATCGCCAATGTATAATCAGTACAGACACCGCGAACAATTCACAGTGGACTTTGCGTGGATTTGTACCTTTGAAAGCCCTTCAACATTTCGATTTCCCGGGAGATGGGAAACTCACCGAGAACTTGGGTAATTGTGGAATGCAAATCGCTGAGGCATACGATGCACAAAATCATTCAGAATAGCATACCAATGCTGTGAATTCCCCATCAAACAGACTACCACCATCACTCACCAATCTCACCAAACATCTGCATGCGCTTCAATCTAAACAGCATTCCCAAATCTCCATATTGAGATGGAAAATGTTTCATACAGTTAATTTGCCAAATAAGTAGATTCTGTAATATTGTTGTCACAGCGGATAAAGTTTGTTAATGGTTTACGCAGTGATGCTGTTATATTAATGTGTACACGTTGCAGGACAACGCAGAAGCCAAAATACTTGTCTAAGTACCCTGGGTGAACACCCTCTGCTTAAATTAGTTATGGTATATATAGGGTAAGGGTTAAAGTTTCGAGTGGTGGTGGGAAGAACGAGACATTAGGATTGGCCAAGGAATTAGCATATTTGAAAGTTTCGCAATTTGGGGGGGAGGGGGGGGGGTAAGGAGGGCATCGTAGTATGTGCCCGTAGAATATCGTCTTGTGAATGTATTAAAACAAATAGGCATGCGGCATTTAATGTTCTCGAATTTGGGTTGATGAATTGTATTATTAACTAGTGGGATGGATGTGTGTCTGCCCCCGTTGGGAGCACCAATAAAACTTCCCGATTTTTAATTGCTGATTAAGGAGGTATGGCCGTTTGAACAACCGTCATTGTAATAAATGAACGAATGAGGTGACGGTCGTCATTAAGGTGGCAAATCGGAGTACTATATACGTTGTTATTAACGAATTCAATTGTGCATAACGCTCTATAGCAAAAACGGTGACAAATAATGCACATTTAATTTCTAATGACTGTTGCCCATAATAAAGAAGGTAGGACGCATAAGTCTCGCGTCTTCAGAAATGAGTCACTTTAAAATTCTCGAATCTGCAAGTTTTCGTTGTCACCCTAACAGGTCATAATAAATTTAGGCGTAATAAATTTAGCACGCTGTCATGAAATACCAAATCGGGGAGTTTTGTTTGTGCGTCGGATGGGGCACACACATGCTCACACCTCTGGTTTGTTATGGGATTATTAACTTCCCGATTTTTGGATATAGTACCCACATATAGTACGCAGATATAGTGTACATATTTAGCACACATATATAGTACACATATTTAGTATCCACATTTAGTACACACTTATGAGTCACGTGACCACTTTAGCTCGAAATGGTTCTAATATCATTGGTTCACCAAACCGCGAATAGCTCGGAATGGCGGATAATTTTCAGAACTGAAAACATTGTAACGCGAATGTGATTGTGTAATCTTATGCGTGTATATTATTATGCCGCCGCATCGGCGAGAAAATCGGTCTCTCCCTTATGTCATAAAATCTGAACAAATAGCTTTACAGAAAAATTATTAACTTCCCGATTTTTTGGAAAGCTATTGTAATAATCCCTGAATCGATTTTGTTTATTTCGATTTGTAATGAGGGTTTGGAGTATACCAAATTCCGAACAAATATTTGTCATTGTGTGGGTGTGTAAGTTTGCATGTGTGATCTTATTCGGAGTGTCTCTATGCAACTTAGGTAGGATTAGTTTTTGGTTTTAATTGACAGAGCGGTTTTTCCGTTATTAACAATTGAATTAGTGACAGCGCTCTGTTCCAAAAACTATGAGAGATACGGTAAAAAGTATTTAGCAGAATTTGTTCTGTAAGTAGAAAGGCACATTTAATTTCGTATCACTGTTTTCCATATTTGTCATAATTAAGGAGGTATGACGAGTTTAACCCTCGAGCGTTCGTACCAGTATTGGCGTCTCACTCCCACCCCAGTACCGCGCATAATTCTCGTCCTCACGTTGAATATGCGGCGAGTCAAATATTCATAATTATTTGCTTGATGAATGGGATTGAAACATTTGATTGGCGTATCGGAAGATGTACGAATGTCAAACAGAAATTACAAATCGGAAAGTTTTGTTTGTGTTCCCAACGGGGACCCACACACTTTTATCCCACTAGTATAAAACTCATGAGAAATTAAATTCTGTACATAGAATACTTTGGCACATTTTGCTGCAAAGTGAATTCCCCGATTTCTGTGGAGAAGTTATGGGTCGATCCGTAGAGGGTCACCACCCATTACACTTATTAAGTATCGGGCTCACAGTGATAATCTCGTTTTCCAGTAATTGAAAAATATAAAATTATGTATGAATTAATCTTGAGTAGGTTTGAAAAAATGGGTTGCGGTTAATATGGCCATCACTATTTTACATAAATTTCCAAACTACCTTGTCATATCTCATTACCGTCAGATTGGTCATTTCGCTACCTAACAGCGTTGGTCACCTCGCGAGGGAGATGCCGTAATGGCCGAGGCAACAACGCTGCCCTATCCCACTGCGTTATAAACGAGAGGGTGAGGGAACTTGACTAACATGAGAGTTGGCAACCCAGTGAGACAAAAACCACTACCTTTTTATGTGGTCATTGCTCCGAGGAACGACTAGCTATCAGTGGTGCTTCAAGTTGATTATCCTTATTCCTTCATTTGAGGTTTGAAAATAATGTAAGCAAGTACGAAAAGCGGTGACCACGCAAGAAACCGCTTAATAATTTCCACCCGATCCAATTTTTTTTCTCAAGACTTCTCAAAGTTTCTTACCGATGAAAAAAGAAATATGAGCAATTGCTCTCCACCGACTTGATGATGGATTCTGACCGAAGCAGGAATGTTCCATGTGTTCTAACCCGTCGCAGGGAGAGGTGTTCTATCATGGGCTGACGAGGGGGGGGGGGGTTATTTTTTTGTAACTTTATTTGTTTTCCCCGAAGGGGGTTCAAAAAAAAGGGAGGAACGACGGATAAAACAGATACGAAATACTTTTGGACAACATGCAAAAAGAATCGTTCACAAGAGATTTTGATTCATCCAATAATCCCCCCACAATATTTGCATCAGGCGCTTCGTGATCCCAGACATTTATTCAATCGGCTGAATTTCAACAAGTAGTTCTCACCCAGATTCGCCGTGGTAGCGGAAGGTAAAATTAATTCGTCCAGCATAACATTGGTGTGTAAATACGAGCTAGATTCACTGTGAACTTCATTCGAAATCTAAATTTCATTGAGACCGAGAGTTGCATAGTGGTTGATGGTGGGGATGAATTAACACTCGCACCATCGATTAAATGTCCGCTTGGGTGCGTTTCTATCGTTGCAGCAGGCCACACCAAGTTTTAGTTGAAGTGAAAATGCCCAGCAAAACTCCAGCGTTAGATTCAACTCCCTGCCCCCGCCCACCCCCTCCCACTCTGTTATTTTTCTTTCATTCCGCCAACCCCGAGAAAACTCTATATTCTTAATCGTTTCTTCCAACAAAACTTTTGATATTATTTTCTCACTCACTCACCATCGGCAATCGGCACCTTATTGTTTCGATTTGTCAATCAGGAAAAGTTGTTGATTATTCTCGCAGCAAAGAGCCATAAAAGTTATTCAACAATAAAACATCGATAACAGCTGTTGCTATGCTTTCTATACGTGTCAGATCCCCTGTCCTCCATTCACTTTTATCTTCAGTACCTATCCGCTTAAATGGATGGAAGATTAGAAACACCATAAAAGGATTCATCGCTGAATGGTCTACAGAGCATTTTTGCAATTTACAATTCCAATTCTTCGTGAATGCTCATCGAAAAAGAACACGGATTAGTAAATAAAGCCAGTTGGTTTTAAAGAAATTGACCGGAAACAACTAGCAAAGTTTCCATTATCTAGAGTACTTTCAATGGATACTTCAAGTATTTTAAATCCCTCTGCTGTACCATTTTTGCAAACTACAATTTCAAAAGTTCCCAAGACTGCAATAAGACAAGAAAAAAAGGTAATGGGACGCAATTTTTCCTACTAGTGAAAGTGCTGATTTTGTTATTTTCAGTCCGAAATTGCGGTCGATTTTTTTTTAATGCGGAGCCACCCACCTACCCATTCACTTACCCAGCCACCCACCCACTCACCCATCCGCCCACCCGCTCACTCATCCACCCACCACCCACCACCCACCACCCACCACCCACCACCCACCACCCACCACCCACCACCCACCACCCACCACCCACCCACTCACCAACCAACCACCCACCAACCAACCACCCACCACCCACCCACCCACCGACCCACCCACTCACCCACCCACCAAGCCATCCACCCACACCCACCAACTGACCCACCCACCCACACCAAAGCAGGTCTCATTCAGAGCTTCTGCGACTGATGCATAACGTCGAAGAAAGTTGAAATTTCATGAATACTTCTGATTTAACCGGCCATTAAAATAACTTCCCTATATCAAGAAGTTCAACGAGAAAAAACTGGTTGGTTCTACAGGAATTGACCAGAAGTCACTAGCAAACTTTCTATTCTCTCAACTACTCTCAACTGATACTTGAAGTATTTCAAATTTCTTCTCCCTTAAATTTTTCCAAATGTGAATGTAACATTGAAGAAGATGGAAAAACAAACTTATTTTGATTAAAAAATATAACTCACTGCTAAGTGCACCCTAGAGCATGTCAAAGTTGCTTGAACTTCTCATACAACATCTTTCCAACTTGTGAAGAGAGAATAATCCTACTCACGGGTATGTGCAGCAAACTAAGTAAAATCCAGTGTAAGGGATCATCGGTAGTGGCTGTTAGTAAAGCTGTTGCATCCTAGGACACGAAAAAAAGGTACCTTCGGGCTCAGAACTCTGATATACAGGGCCAAGTAAAAACCGAGGAGAGTCATGAAGAAGGCACAGAGATCAATGAGATAAGGGAGTCACAAAATAGGAATGAGTTGTCACTACTGAGAAACTATTTGCCCTGGATTTTTTCGGTTGAGCTTACATTTTATACACCCCAAGAGGTGTATCCCCTCTCTTCGTCACTCAGAGAAGAGGGCTGCCTGCACTACTGCAGATATTTTTCATCCCCGGGAATCGGAGTTTAAAGCTCCCCAGAAATACGCCTCAACGAGTTTTCAACGTGAGCTTAGAAACTCGTAAACAATTTTATAATTCTCATACACGTTAAATAACAAGCCATAAGTACGTGGCTGATGTGTCGTGCGGTGTTCTATTTTTTTTATTATTGTTTCCCCATTTTATCACGTCATTCGCACATCTTGCTGAACGTCATGGCAACACGTATATTACTTCCAGTGTTATCTGTGAAGAAAAATTGTGAGCAGTTTTCAGGATTGAAAATTCATTTCTTGGGTGTTTATGGCCATAAATGGAATGCATGTTTTCATGTCATACATTATAGAATGAAGGAGTATGGCACCATTTAATTGAATTATTCAGTGGCATGAGTGATCTGACCCAATATAATACATGTTTAAAAATAGTCTGGTTGTTGGGGTGGTATTCATTTTCCTGTATCATCTGCATCAATGTATGCACTATTGTATTAGATGACTGTTATTGGCTCCGATTGTCGGACTTGATTGAACAGATGAATACGGTGAGGTAGATCAATAAATCAAGGAAGCCAATCAATGGTTGGGAAGAATGACATTCCGCAATCTCATGAGAAAGTGGTAAGAGGATTCAGCGTGTGAGTCACTTTCTTCAGGGTAGGGAGAATCTGAAAGAGACCGTCTTGGTATAACAAAAATAACGAAAGTGTCACAAAAGGGAAGGGGGGGGGGGGTTACATCATTGGCGCCTGTCATCGTAATACAGGGAAACCGCCTGTTCTGGAGGTTTACTCGGTGTTTAGAAACGCGATGGCTCTTATGGTGAAAGTCGGTCCCTGGATCGGGGCGAGTTTATTTAAGGAGCAGGTCATATTCACAATGCTGCCATTCCGCTTATCTTTTTGATTGATTGACCCGATTGATTGGCTGATTGATAGGCTGACTGATTGATTGACTGATTGATTAGCCGATTAATTAGCCGATTGATTAGCTGATTGGTTGACTGATTGGTTGATTGACTGATTGATTGAATGATTGATTGACTGATTGATTGACTGATTGATTGACTGATTGATTGACTGATTGATTGACTGATTGATTGACTGATTGATTGACTGATTGATTGACTGATTGATTGACTGATTGATTGACTGATTGATTGACTGATTGATTGACTGATTGATTGACTGATTGATTGACTGATTGATTGACTGATTGATTGACTGATTGATTGACTGATTGATTGACTGATTGATTGACTGATTGATTGACTGATTGATTGATTGATTGATTGATTGATTGACTGATTATTGATTGACTGATTGATTGATTGACTGATTGGTTGATTGACTGATTGATTGACTGATTGATTGACTGATCGATTGACTGATTGATTGATTGGTTGATGGATTGGTTGATTGATAAGTTACCATCTATTTAGTGCACAATATATTGTACAAAAGACATGTTGAGCAGGGTCAAGATAGCACCAACGTAACTGAAAAATCTTCTGCAGATAGTTTGTCGTTTCGTTTTCAAGTTTACCATTCTCAGTCATTCAAGATGCTTTTTCCCGAACCACCCACTTCCCTAAAGATCCATCCATTCAATTAAAATGGATCATTAAGGAAATGAATGGTTTGGGAAACGGCTCTGCAAGGTACTACAATATAGTGGTTTTATATAGCCCATATTTTTCTGAAAAATTGATGAAATGCGAAGAAATTGCACAAAAATATATGAAATCTGCAGAAGACAACAATGCATCTCTTTTTGGAATGCATGAACTGTGCCGAAAATTTGTGGTTATTCAGGAAGCCGACCATAAATATGGTCACGCCAACAAAAAAACGTTCGACCCACTCGTGGGAAATCTCTAACCAAAATTTTCCATTCCACATATAGAAACACACACACACACACTCACACACACACACACACACACCCTGAAGGAATGTGCAGACAGCTACCATGTGGAGTACAAACGAGCAGGATGGAGACACACACACACACACACAGCAGAACGCGTTGGGGCTCATTTCTGTATACTTAAAACGCTTGTCACGGGTCGAAATGAAAAAAGTTGAAATCAGGGTGATTACTATAACTTCCCGAGAATGGGGAAGTTCAAAACAAATACCTCTTTCTTATGTCACTTCATTACTACTGATCGAACTTAGTGACTAGACTTGTGAATGGTCTGTACCTAGAGCACTTGACCTTAATTTCATGATTCATTTTCTCCCATAGCGTCTTGTATCTTTACGACCTGGTATCACTGACTTTGATACAAAATCAATAATAGCTTCCTTGGCATTTTCCCCTTCTCGTACAATCGTTTCATTTCATGAATGAAACCTGGTAAGTTATTGATATCCAATTTGAAAAAAACCTTTTAAGGATGGTACGTGAATATAGTAACGGTGTTTTATGTGTGCATTGTTTTGAAGTATGGTCATAAAAAAATATCAATAGTGGAATAGGGGAATGGAGGAATGGTCCTTCAGTGAATCAATATGTATTGTCAAAAAAGAAATTGACCCAGTTGCAGAGAAAGAATTGTGGGGATGACAATCTTCGGGGTTAACTCACAACTTTTCGATAACGTTCGGCGCTCGCCTCCCACGACCTACTCACGCAAATTTCAAAACGCGATACGTTCTTTTATTTACATTTGCGTAAAAAAGTTATACAACATATCATGTGTATTTTCATGGACGGAATAAAATGTGCGGAACACTTTTATTCTTATCTCTCACCGTCTCAAAAGCATCTGCTCCAATTTAAAATGACTGCAACCATCGGCCGGATTAGATACGAAACTATATGCGAATGCGGTGCAGTGTATGCTCCGCAAACTCATTTATCCTTAAGGATCGAATGCCTTAAAAGTAACTAGTGGGATAAAAGTGTGTGTGCAATCATTGGGAACACAGACAAAACTTTCCGATTTGTCATTTCTGTTTGCCATTCCTACATCCTCCGAAAACGCCAATGAAATATTTCAATCCCATTTATCAAGCGGATAATTATGAATATTTGACTATCCGCTTAGTCAGCGTGAGGATGGAAATTATGCGCGTTATTGGAGTGGGAGTGAGACGCCAATAGGGGTGCGAACGCTCGAGGGTTAAACCCGTCATACCTCCCTAATTATGATAAATATGGAAAAAAGTGATAAGAAATTAAATATGTATTTCCACTTACAGAGCAAGTTTTATTTCATACTTTTCGTCGTATCTCTTACCGTTTTCGGAATAGAGCGTTGTAAACAATTCAATTGTTAATAACAAAAAACTATTAAGGCGTCATTACAATAGCTTCCCGAAAAATTGGGAAGTTAAAAAACCATATAATCTCTATAAAAATACCACCAGGGTATGGTTTTCCAGGGCTACAATGTTTAAAAAAAGTCAAATAAAAATTACAAAGATTCATGCAAAGTACAATCTCTTGATGAACCCTGCATGAGGCCTCAATCACATTAAAAAAGAAATGTAACGCAAACACAACACCTCTTCCCCCAATAAGTTTTTTTTATCCATGATTGCGAGTTTCAGCTCCACAGCGATATGCCTGAGGCAAGCCATCAGGGAATTGCGTCGGGGTATTCCCATACGCGTGTCCAATGAGCCGCGTCGATTCGATTAATCTCGTAGTAATCCAACTCAGAGATAAACACCGTAAATCGCTGGCATTGGATATTTTATCAGAGAGTATGCCAAAGAAAAAAGGACAAAGTATTGTCCCAGTTAGGGCGGCAAAAGCCCGAGAATTCGAATAAGCCAAAAACATTTCAACTCCTAAATCAATCATGTCACAACCCTCTCATTCTCGGTATACTTTCTTGTTGAGAGTAAAACAAAGTACAGTTGGAAAAATAAGGAATGTATGAGATATAAAAAATCTGTCATTTATTTGAAAAGTGCTTGGGTGAAGAAACATCCACTGGTGGAAAAGCGGTAGCTGTAACGACGCGTCGTTTATATCGGCTCACTAAGAGTAAACTGAGTGTGTGCAGAGCGAAAAGCACAAATACTGGAGAATGGGAAAGATGAGGAGGGAGAAGTAGAGGAATAAGAACAGAGAAAAAGGTGGTAAGTAAAAAATGCGGAAATAAAGAAATAGAAAAAGAGGTGAAATGAATTAAGGACAGAGATAACGTTTTGATCGATGGACCAAAAACAGAATTTGAACTTTGCTACATTCAAACCTATTTCTGTGAAATATATGAGGGAAATGACATTCGTTGGAATATTACTTGACGACTATTTGCACAAATTTGTCAGAGTCTCCCACGCTGCTTTTGCCCTTCCAATATACGAGGAAAAATATTTTGGTTGAATTTTATTTAGTACAAGCCCGAATGTGGGCGCGGTGAATTCTAATTCGAAATTTGAGGCAACAATATCTTTTCCAAAGTTGATGATGTTTATCGACGTAAACGCGATTACCAAGCAACTTCACGATATTATCTGGCTAATCTGATCAACCAATGAATGAATCATGATTAAAAAATAAACTAGTGGGATGGAAATGTAGTTGCCGCCGTTGGGAGCGCAAATAAAAATTCCCGATTTGTAATTTCTGTTTCCCATTCCTAGATTTGCCGACACGTCAATTAAATGTTCAAAGACTCAGAGGAAAAAGTAGACATCATGAAATTTTGAATACTGGAATACAACAGGTGTCACTACCTCCGACTATGTCACGTGACGCACTGACCAATCACTCTGCGCCTCGCGCATTCAGACTCTCCTGTGCAAATGCGGGCAAACACGCAGGCGCCGGCGGTAGTCGGACAACTTCGGATCTAGACCAAATATCAAAGTTTGAATAGTCATTAAAATTTCGCGGCACTCAAAACCAACCAATAACTAATAAATCACTATATGAAAGTGAGAAAATTGCGACATTGGTTAGCTTGATGACCACTTTCCTTTGTAAATAATGATTGATTTAAACTTTTGGCGATTTTCATGCTTCATGTTAAACAAAAATCGGAAACTAGTACATGAACTTCTTTCAAAATCTAATCAGATCTCAGTTACGTGAAGACGCATCGATTAAAAAAAAAATTATGGAATCGGGCGATTCGTTTGCAAGACATCGTTATCCAAAAATTGGGGGCACATACGTACGCGTAAATACACATACACACATACATGCAGACATTTCGTTGAAAATGCTCTAGAATGATTAGCGAGACTTAGAAACGTGGAAATATAGTGAAATTTCCACTTGATTTTCGGGGCCATTGCAATAACTTTCCTATATCGGGAAGTGAATTGTTACACACCAATACGAAATGGGCTTACAACTTTCGACTCTGACGATGTTCATTTTTGTGTATGCGCTTTTTTAAGCAGGATACCGACGACAATGGCAAGTGCGAATCCGGTAATGTTATAACGAGACACTAGGGGTTGCGCGGTGCTCACCACGCGAGCTATTGCCTGCGGTGGAGAAGGACGCGTTGGTAGAAGGGATTAACTAAATGTCGAAATTCATAGAGTTCTCCCGGAACCTCATAAACTACGCATTGACGAACTGAATCATTGAAAAAAAAACGTGTATTACAGTTTCCCTTTGGCGAATGCTCTCAAACGAAAATAATAATCACGAAAAAAATATGATTCGGATCATATGTGGAATCCCTTTTCAGGGTATTTATAAACCGAAATGGGAGGATGTTTGTATCCTGGAATTGAGATTATTTTACCGAATAATATTGTAGTAGTATCGATTGATGGGTTACTCAAGGCGCGTAATTCAACTGCAGAACTCGGTCACTAGGAAAACAATTAATAATGACTGGGACAAACCTGTTATGTGCCTCATGACGGACTTATGAAAAATTCGATTCGTAATCCTTGCATAATATTTGTTTTTCTCCCGACATCTCTCGAAACTCCAAATTTCCCCCCGTAATCCAAGGGATTTTGCGAACGCCAGGTTTAAACACTTGAGCACCAGCCGCGGATTCTACCTGCGGTAATCCTTATTGGCCATGCCTTAATTATGCAAGTCAGGAAAAAAAAGATGACATAAGTATATATATATATATGTATATGTATATGTATATGTATATGTATATGTATATGCATATGTATATGTATATGTATATGTATATGTATATGTATATGTATATGTATATGTATATGTATATGTATATGTATATGTATATGTATATGTATATGTATATGTATATGTATATGTATATGTATATGTATATGTATATGTATATGTATATGTATATGTATATGTATATGTATATGTATATGTATATGTATATGTATATGTATATGTATATGTATATATATATGTATATGTATATATATATGTATATGTATATGTATATGACCGATCTGACCGAAAGACTTTGCCGAACATTTTTCTTCGTGTAGTGTTTACCAAAAGAAGTAAAAATTTTTCTCAGGTCCAAACTGATGAACGAATCAGTGATGCGCTATGAATTCGATATTTTTTTTTTTGACCGTCCCCTTATTTTTCACATCAGACGCATTGATAGGAGGTTATTGAAAATTCCAGTCGCAGTGTAGTTCTCCAAACGCGGCCCGCCACCGCGCCGCCCCCCTTCCCCAACCACCATGCGGCCCGTCCCGTTTCCTCTCCTTGTGCAAGGCTCGTGCTTTTATTTTGGAATTTTTCATTTCCGATAAACCTCCGGGGAAATGAGCAAAGAGCACAAGATAATGTTTTTTTCTCTTCCCTTTTCCTTCAACTTTCCGTTCCCAATCTTTGGACGTCTCACTCGACTGATTTTTTACCACTTCTAGTGACGTTCATAGTATTCTCTCGGGTGCTGAGAGTCGTTTGTGAATTGAAAAATCGAGGTGGAAGGGGAGGAAAATAGACGTAAAAGTCCACAAATGATGGAAATGATGAGCCCATCACTAATACTTATACACCCCATGGACTTGCGAATTATCCTATTGCAACGTGATTACTGGATCTGCCCTAATGAGCCGAAGGCTAAATGAGGAGCCCGCGGATCGCAATAATTTCTGGGATCGCAAAATTATGAGTGTGTTAACTGTAACTTTGTAATGGTACAGGCTATTTGAAACCCCCTATTTTTTGGCATCAGTGTTGGAGGGGCGCGGGGGGGGGGGAGTTAGGAGGGGTGGGCGTGATCCAGGAGCAACTTCCGGTATCGGTATCAACCGGCATACATGACAAAAATAAATGGGATGGGGTTTTCACCCTCCGCGGGGTGAGCTTGAGTTAAGTCACAATTCAGTTCCATCAAAACAATTTTTATCGTGACAACATAGACGACTGAATAATACAATAATATTGATCTGATCTTCGTCGCGAGACTTCCTAGAATAAACTCAGCGTTTCATAGCTCAGCAATAATCAAGTCTGGAATTAATAAGCTCGGTGATAAAGGCACCTTATAACATAGTCCCGAACTCCATGAGTGAAGTGACTGAGAGTTCAATTAGCAATCGATTAAAACTACATTAAAGTCAGGCAAAGAGAGAGTAGACTGGTGTCAAAGAACTGCTTCAGAGAAGAATCAGGAGCATTTCTCCACTATCCAATTATGATGCATATCGAAATTGTGTAAAATGACCTAATTATAGCAACGAAAGAAGAAAAAAAATGATAATCATAATGGGAAAAAAATCTCCATTCCTTGGGAGAGAAAAAGAGGGGGGGGGGGCGGAACAGATGGGTAAGAGAGAAAAATGAGGGCAATAATTTTTTTTTCACTTTTGTACCCGGGGCATTTCAATTTAACGCAGCCAAGTACGAGGGTGTGCAATTCCTGTGGATTACTGTGTACCGAGACCACAAGCGTAAGAGATGCCCGTTAGAGAAACGTGCGTGACTAGACTACGGTATTGGATAAATGCCCGTTGGCCGCTCGTGCACACGCTTTGCACATGCCATTTTACTCGTACCCTTCTCGTACCCAACTTTTTTTTCCCCCACAACCATAAAATGCTGTGTTGAACTTTTTCCGCGTGATTTGAAAATAATGGGAAATACAGGAGTGAAGTATCCAAAAAATCGGGGGAAACCCAATGCTTATTAGCGAGCCTGTGGATGGTTTGGTTCGTTCATTTACGGGAATTGAAATAATTGCGATGGCAATTTGAGTGTGTGTACTGTTTGCTGCATGTTTCCTGCGTCCCTCTCTCTGGTAACCGCCACGGTAGCTGCTGTTCACCATTTTATTCGGCGGGTACTGGATAACCACCCAGGGGGTGGGGCCGACTTTCGCCATTCAGGTCATTGCATTTATAACCACACGGTAAACCTCTTAGACTAGGAAATTTGTAAGGTTTGCTTGAAGTTACATAAGGACCTGATCGTGTACAAATAAGGCAACCCGGAGTTGGGTTCGCTTGATCAGGGCCTGGGGTAGACTGCACCAAGCGTGCCAGAGTAGGGCAAGCCATCTAGTGTGTACATCAGGCCTTGATCGGGTCATAATATGGCATGCCGGGGTACGGTGAAGCTAAGGCATACGTAATCAAGTCCTGTTAAGTCGCCATTCCGGTACACCGAGTAAGGGTACTATCCGTGAAACCTGTTCAGAGCCTGCCAAAGTGATATCACCCATGATCAACGTGTAAATCTCAGCCGTGCTTCATCAGGCCCTGTTCAGGTGACATTCAGGTATGCCGGACAAAGTAGCAATCGTTAACAATTCTACAACATCGACCTTAAAATAATGGAAGATCAAATATTCATGGAAAATGTTAATGACGTTGTCGTTGGTAGCTCAAGTCATACCAGTTTCGTTTGTTTTCAAGTAGTGTCCTAATACTTGGAAATTATATCATAAGTATTGTCGTCTTGTCTTGGAGCCATGACTAGAATATTCATGGATATCTTCTACTTCGTAATCAATCAAAATTTGTATCTTGTAAAATGTTCTGTCTTTTCCGAGTTAATATTATTAAGACAAATGTAATTCAGTATCCGTTAGAAAATGCAACTAATAAAAACTCATGTTTGTCAACTGCATCCGGTACAAAAAAAATGTATTTTATCTTGCATTGAACCCACAACTTCAGGGTAAATCCATCTCTACAAAGGCAAAGAGTAGCTCTGAATTGACTTCAGCCGGTCCTGAACGTATATTATTCATCCGGGCCTGAACTTGCAGTGTTGATCCGGGCCTTGTACGTCCAACTTGTCAGGGTCAGATGGGGCAGGCATGGTCTGGCCCGGATGTGTCAATGCGTTTCACCGCAGATCCGCATTATTATGTATGTGTGTGCGTGTGTGTGTACATGTGTATGTGTATAGCGTTAACGTTAATTTGGCATGCGATTACATATGAACGAATAATGCGATGGAGGTCATTCAGGTCGGCATGGAAAGATGTTTCGTGCAATCGCTCCACTATTGTTAGTATTATAAACAATTCAACACATGCATAGTGAGGTACCCCAACACCAGTAATAGATATGAAACCTATGCTTTTTTTCCTACCTTGCACAAATAGTTCACGATGATATGAAACGCTTTTCACAATCACAATCCCATATTCAATCTTGGAGTACTACTTCCAATGCCCTCACCGAGATATGTTTTATATCTCTGAGTAGATCCATAAAAAAAAACCACTGAAATTCCATAATTCTATCAGCAGCCTCTGTGCAATCCCCCTTGAAAACTTTTCCAACGACCATACAGTCACAATTTTGCCGTGTAGGAGATGACGCATAAATGCAAAACAGCCAAGTGTGTTCTTCAACGACATGAAGGATATTGGCTCTAGTGTGATGAAGAAGACAGCCCAAGAGGAATACCAAGCCGTAGCTTCTCTTTTTTTTTTGCCCCCTCCCCCCCCCCCCCCTCAGAATAGGTGCACCATATTGGCTTGTTCCTTGGTAGCTTCATATAGCCTTAGCTCTTGAGATGGTTCATGAACGATCTTGGTATACATTCACTACACCATCTCCTATATCTATATAACTGGTCACGGTGTGAGTCGATCTAACCCGTCTTATATGCTTCCTATAAAAGGGGAAACGGCGAGACCACAGTGAGTAAATTTTTTTCATCCTTCATCTCGCTCGTATGACCAAGGATAACGTGAGCAACGTTATAGAGTTGGGGCGGTGGGCGGTAGTGGGTGGGTGGGGGGAGGGGGCGGGGACAATATAGAGGGAAAGTCGTGTGGCATCCGGCTCTAACCGGAAGCCTGAGGCGTTATTTTTGGGTGGAAAAGGCAGAGATGAAAACTATGGTGAGAAGAAGCAGCTCAGCAGGAAACTCCAACGTCTTTGCCAGGAATAACGAGCCACCAGCTCAATTCGATATTTCCGCCGTGTCTGATACAATTTTGATCCTTGTTTCACCATTGCCACGTGAATCCAGGAGCCCGTTGGCACTTTGGTTGGTGTTAGGTGCTTTAACCGATCAACGAGAAATGTGATTCGCCTTGGGGGGAACAGCATCAACTCCATTCACCCTCTTTGTCACATTCTCTCTATCTTCGTCTATGTATCGACTCTTGAACTTGGTTCAATGGACATTCGATACTTGCAAAATGGCGGATTGGTATGTAAGAGAACATCTGAGCCGCTTTGTGGCATACACACTGGGGGATAGTCAAACACCTTTGGAAGAACCAAGATCCATGTCTACTGATGGATAAATTTACCTTAGCAACTGATGTTTCAGTTGCGGAATAGAGTGGCACAGCATTGGAATATCATCGCAGTGTGCCAAATATTCTTTCATCATATTGGCGTCAATTTTGTGGATAAAGTCTCTTGAGGTACTTCATTTTTTGACGCAATTTGTGAGAGATGAAATCTTGAAAACAACTAGTGGGATGAAAGTGGGTGTGTCCCCGTTGGGAAAACAAACAAAACTTACCGATTTGTAATTCCCGTTTGCCATTCCTACATCTTCCGATACGCCAATTAAGGGTTTCAATCCCATTTATTAAGTCGATAATTATGACTATTTGACTAGCGGCATAATTCAGGACGAGAATTATGCGCGTTACTGGAGTGAGAGTGAGACGCCAATAGGGGTGCGAACACTCGAGGGTCAAGCCCGTCAAACTTCCTTAATTATGACAAATATGGAAAAAAGTGATAAGAAATTAAATATGCATTTCCACTTGCCGAGTAAATTCGGCTTAATACTTTTTGCCATATCTCTTACCGTTTTTGGGATAAAGCGTTGTAAACAATTCAAATGTTAATAACAAAAAAACTGCTCGGTCAATTTAGACTAAAAACTAATCCGATCTGAGTTCCATGAAGCTACTCCGAATAACATCTCGATGACCCAGATCGTAAGACCCATTCGTGAGAAATCGTTAACGGACAATACCGATTCCACACATACAAACATACACACACAGACATTTGTTCAGAATTCGACGGCGAATAGCATTTTGGTATACTTAAAACTCTAGTTACGAATCGAAATAAACAAAACCGATTTAGGGGTCATTGCAAGGACTTCCTGGGAAATCGCAATGTTATTTGTTCAGTCTTTGGCCGGTCGCGTCTAAAATGATGTGATAACGGTATATCAAAATTCAATATTGATGTTGTAATGGATTCCGCTGTGTACCACATCGAGGAAGCACCTTAAGCCATCAACATACTTCACGGTTTGATTGGTATAGGGATATCTACTGCTAGAAGTGCTGGTACATGCTCAACGATATGGCTTCGTAATGGCTACCAAAATTCAGATCTCGACGATAATAAGACATAGACCCTCCATGAATCATCTTTCTGAGATAGACTACATCGGTACTCTCCTCGCGGCTTGTTTCCCCGCGAAATCCTTCCACTTTTCATATACGGACCATCCTTGTGCTGGCCTAATGCGCTGTAAACTGCGCAGTGTATTAATAGTGGAATTATCTAAGCTTGTGTGTTCACCACCGCTGTTGCCATCCTCCCCCCACCCGGTAGTCGCTCCGCCGTGGCCGGAGCTACATAACCGCTCTCCCAGTCGGAGGATAGAGTAGGGGGCATTCTATTTTGGCATCTTCGAAAGAATCGCCTCAAGGACGACCTCTAAGCCTCGACGATAAAGGGAACTCCGTAATGGGTCCATGATAAGCGAAATATGGAGCGTATTAGAATTTTGAAAATGATAAATCTTACTTATTTCTGGCCATAGTTTGCGGCAAGTTTAACATTTCACGGAATTTGCAAAACTTTTTTTACAATTTTCAAAAACTTTTTAGATGGGTCTCAGAGTCCCTCCGATGTTACATATTTACTTTGCATAAATACGAATGGAATAACAATTCCTTTATCCAATTGGAAAACTATTGAAATGATTACCTAAATCATTACAAATTAAATTCATTACAGATAAAATTTAAAAAAATCATTACAATGTGTTGTTGTTCATCTTTAAAAACAAATGATGATGGCAATGACACTAGATGACATCTGCTTCGCCCTAAATATCACTATCGGTATGAAGGAAATACTCCACTATTTACGCGAAATTTGTAAAACGTTCCGAATTAATTCCAACTTCTAATGTATTTATAATTATATTGTTATGCGCTTGTCCTTGTTATCTTTGCTGAGAGAAGTATAATTACCCTCACATTTAATTGTTTTTATTGTCACTTAACCATCTGATGAAGTCGGTATTTAGTGAAAGGTCGGTGCAATTTCTCTGATTTTCCTTTCAAAATTCCCATCACAAACTCACGTATTTCAACTTATTCGTTCGAATTTTCTGTAATTTTCCATCATTAACAAGTTGTTAAACGTTCAAAGATTTCTAGAATTTTCTAGATCTTCCTCAATTCTCTGAGATATTATGCACTCCCTCCTGGATCACTTAACCTTCCTAGTTTTCTTCTAAAACCGAGTTTTTGTGCACGGCAGGAAAGATGCAGGAAGACGCGAAGTAGCGTGACTGTACATGAAAAAAAACGCCATGAAAAATTCGTATGCCGCCTCCGCAATCGCGGAACATAAACACAGTTAACATGTAAGCAAATAGACGTCTTCAAAAAATGAGATAAAATCCCGAAAAATTCGTTGTGCACTGTCTAAATTTTCGACACAATTTTGTACGTCCCATTTTTTCGTATTTTCTGCCATCATTTGTTGATGGCCACAACAAAAAATTCATTAGCCCTGGTATTTAAATTCCCCATCGCTAGAATAATTCTGCACCTGTAAATATTCCAGTATATGGCCTAAAAATTTTTTCTGCATGCACCTAACGCAGTCTACATCGTTATTTTATTTTCTAACGCCATGTTTCACCTGGAGAAGGGAGGAGAAAAAAAGATCTGAGGATACATGTACTCACCTTGGGTAGGGGCACAATTAAGCGTATACCCGGACTTAAGAAACTTTTATCCAGGTTATATAACCCTTCTCATAAGGACGCCTAGTGTACACCGTAAATTCTGCCCTATAAATCTTTTGTTCAACGCCCACGGATTATCAAAGTTTCATTGCTGAAGTAAATGCTTATGGGTGGGTGGGCGGTCGGGGTAGGAGGGGGGGGGGGGGGAAGTTACGGAGGTGGATTGTATGCAGACAATATACTCCCTCATAATTTGTTTCTGGACGAGCAGAATAAGGTTATCGTTGAACTGTTGTTCCCACCCCCCCCCCCACCCCCCCCCCACCCCCCCCCCCTTCTGTATTTTCTCTTCTTTTCGCGCAATTTTTGAGCGTTACTAAAGTGTGTAACATGGTTAAGAGTCAGATGGAGAAAGGTGTGTGAATCGAAATAAAAAGTGTAGGTAAAGTTTTGGGAAAGTGTTGGAAAAATGAGGGCGAATGGGGCTGATGCGAAAAATTTAATATGCCAGGTAGGAGAGCACACCTCTTCTTTTCCTGTACTCTTTTTCCCCTAATCCTTTTTTTTTTGTTCGCACACAAACCCAGTGAGTTATACACAGATGTGGAGACTCAGACTGCTTCTCAGCTGTGTTAGTCACTACCACAGTACTAAATCCATTAATCTTACACCGGATATAGTGCTTGGTGAAAAGAGAGAATGAGGGAAGGTTTTCCACGGGGAATAAATTAAATAGTAGCTACGATAATATCATTTTGAGTTGTGCTTTATGCTAAATCCTCGTCACTTTCACTTATGAGAACCATCAATCTTTCTGAAATGTAGAAATAAAAAAGGTGCGTAAATTGGGGAAAATTTCGAGAGTCTGGTGCTTTAGCGCCAGCGCGCAGACTGCGGCGCTTAGTCCACTCGGCTATTCTAATGTCGCTACCGCAGCATTTATCATTGAATCGATGACGTCGGGAAAGAGAAACTTCTTGTTCCGCTTGTTGCCATTGAGAGTGAGTCTGCAGGAAGTCTTTACATGAATGTGAGAAGAGTAGAGAGAATGATGAGTAGTGAAATGCGAGTACAAACATTTCCGAAATGTCTAATCATTCACATCTTTCAGAAAATAGAGAGTTTCAAAAAATATTGATAACTTGAGAAATTTGAAGGCATTCAGAATTAATATACCGTCAACTCTAACTGCTACCCCTCACAAAGTAAATTAATTAAATAATTATTTTTCTTTCGCTTCTCACAAGAGGACAATTAATCAATAGACATTTCTAATCATCTTTGACCATCCAATTCGATGCTTTGTGGTTCAATCATCTGTATTTTGCCTACTTCCCCATATACGTGTCTGACAATTCATTGGGAGGGTTGGTATTTTCGATTAGCAGTGCGTGTTGCTCGTGTTCAGTCAATTCAGTGGCTAAGAGACAACAATGAGAATACAACTATGCTGTGCGTTGTAGGGACAAGAGAGCATATTGGATGGCTTTGACGCTCCTCATCTCGCCATTTTTCCCCCCTCCCCTTCAGCCACCTACCCACCCTTATCTTCCTGTTCACTGTAATCAGATCATCGTTTCTCACGCGGTTTTCCCCCCTGAGACGCAGCATAATGCAGCCTATTGGCCTTTATTCTTTTTCGAGGTAAATCTATTTCAGTTACAGACTGATAGTATCCCCTAACGGCAACTAAATGTATTTCGCTTGTGTGCGTAAACACTCTTTATTTTTTATAACCCACAAGTATCTAGTCCACTGTCTTCTTGCTCATCCAGACATTCTTACCCAAGCCACCCTCGAATGCGACCTCATTTGATCGCCCCTCTACCGTAACAAAGTAGCCGCATAAAAAAGAAGAATCTTGATTGAAGTAGATTACAGATTGATTCCAGGGGATTTCATACTCCATTGACCAATTTATTCTGGGTGCAGTAAGCCGGAAGAATACATGATTGAATTGGTCCCAGTTATCATTTAGTTTGAGTCTCAAGATGGATTATGTTACGAAAATTGTTGCGAAGTAGGTTCTCTTAATATGTCTGTAATTGGGCCACTACTTCGCCGTTCAGTCTGTTCTCCCTCCAGCCAGCCCCCCACCGCATCAACATATCGCGCATCTGTGTCTCAAAATGCGCGTGAGGAGCGGCGCAATAGACCACAACAAACCTTATCCAGCGTCTAAGCGTTTGGCAGTCGTAGGGTATGCTTCGTTGCCCCCATTCAGTTGGTTTCCCCCACCCGCCATCCATATACTCCCTCCAGTACACTCCCCCAGCGGAGGAGTGGGACTGTTCCTTAATTCAGACTTGCAGTGAAATTCGCTCCAGGGCACCCGCCGAGTCGCCCCGATGAAGGGAACTCTACTATATTATGTCATATTAAATGTAGTGGGAGGGGGGGGGGGGGGTCAATGGCGCTTACCAACATGATCGAGATTTGCAAATTAGATTCAGTGAACTAGATTATGTGCGGAATCGTCCTCCTTTGGAATATGCATTGGTATATTTTCATTACTTAATGATATTTTATGGTTATTTACAATATTTGCAATATTTGTACCCCAAAGAAAACATTGAGAATTGGATACCAACCTATGGAAGTCGATTTGTTTGTATTCAATTGAAATCATTAATGAAATTGACAATGCAGGCGACCAAGTTTCAAATTAATCAACTGATTGGCTGCGACGCGCTCCGAATTCATCATGTCATTTTAATTTAAATATATTTGAAAATATTGAGAGCATCAATGGATACCACATCTTACCCAAACATAATTTGGAAAATAGCTGCTGGATATAGTGCAATTTTCCAGTGGGGTCCCATAATCTTAAAACGGAAATGACACCTTCCCTTATAACCCCCCTTATCAGTCACACTAAGCTTCGCATTTTTCCGGATAAGCCTCACTTCGCGTAATTAATTCATTCACTCCCCAGCCATTATGACCTCGTCTCCTTCGTTTTTACTCGATTGAACCATCACATGTCGGATAACAAAAAAAGAACAACAACAAATCGGCCCTACAGACCCATCACTACCGCAAAAAAGTACAAAAGTATGATGAAAAAAAAAAGGCCAACACAAGTTCGGTAAATCATACGAGGTATATAAAAGTGTGATCTGGACCGAACGTGAAACATTTTTCGGTCAGTTTTATCGACACTAGGCTTATTTATTATCCCTTTCGAGTTCACCTGGACCATAGTGGGAGTAAAATTCCATCGATTGACCAGTACAATATATATGTCGCCATATCTTGCTCAAGTTGTTGCGGTTATTGCCTGAGTGTAGAAAAAAAAATTGTACCATGAGGAACAAAAGGCCTGCTAGCTATACCTCGAAAAAAATGACCATTCATCCAGCCTGATAATTAATAACATTCTCCGCCACTCTCCTTCAAATGAAATATAACGTCATAATTTTTCATTGTTCAGGTTTGGTGTATCGTGATCAGCGAACAATATACGGACAGAACAGTAACAACAGCGAGTTACCGTGGTACGATGTTAACGTAACAAGGAATGTAACAACGGCTATTGGACAAACGGCATTTTTACATTGTCGTGTCTATAACAGGGGTGATAAAGAGGTGAGTGACTTATATGTATTTATACAAAAGCCGACAGTATTGATCATTTGTTGTTATATGAGTTATCCAATGAGGGAACTTGTACAGTTTTCAAAATTGATTTTTTAGAAACTCCATGAGCTTTAAACAATACTCGTTCGCATAAGAATAGGAGAAAATAAACTGTCCATTTACAGTAGAGTATGCCTTAATACGCTTGGTTCGATGTGCGCGCGCAACTTTCAAATTTGTTATTCAGCCTTATCCATCGGATTCGAGTCTGAGCGTTTGACACTTGTAGGTTATGTTCCGGTGCCCCTACTCGTTTGGTTACCCCCACCCGTCACCGATATCCCCTCTCCAATGCACTGGCGTGACGGAGGAACGGAGTTGTTCCTTAGTACAGTAGAGCTCCCTTTATTTTCCGAGCTCGGGGGGTGACCTTGAAGCAATTTCGTGGAGAAAAAAATTAAGGAAGCCCCCCACTCTGCCCACTGGTTGGTTGGCGTGGTGGGGGTTGTCGGGAGCGGAAGGGGAAATAAGAGCAGAAGTAAACGGACTATGTACCAAAAGTAAATAGGTTATGTTTCATGAATGCTCGGTCCCACTATTGAGACGCTGCGCAGTCTGGAGCGCATGACGTCGAAAATAAGGATAGACAAAGTACGGGGAGTGGGAGAAGGTTTTTGAGGGGAGACAAGTCGTGAGGGGAGTACAGCGAAAATAAAGCAAGCGGAAAATTAAGGGAGCTCTACTGTACAGATTTAGAGCAGTGATCATGGTAGCAACTGGCTTATCTCAATAGGACCAGTATGTTGAAACTTGTCGACCTAGGAGCGCGCCCAGCGCCATAGTCGATCGGTTGTGGTACTCACCAAGAACTAAATGCCCGTGGTATAGCGTCTGGGGCAAGAAGACCGGTATAAAATTACCGCGAGCCACTCCGTTGCCCTACACTGCGCATGCGCAGTTACGTTAAACTTAGTACAGCCGAATCTCCCACTAGTGCACTGCGCGGGACCGGACGCTCCACCGCCCTGTCCCACAAGTGACCTTCCCCTACTTCTCCCACTCCCGGATACTAGTAAACGCAGTGAGGTAGCATTCAAAGTCACGCGGGACCATTTGCACAGTGGTGGGGAGGCGGCGCTTGAGGAGATAGTCAGTGGTGGGGTCCTGACGATACTGACTATAGGGATCCATCAACTTGTGGGACGTGCACTGATGGGCGAGTTAACTGTACCGGTTGAGGAGGCGCTGAGTCAGTTAGTTACCCAGTTAATACATAGATCTATGATTTCGACCGAAAATCGCTCAAGGTCATTGCCCGAGGGGGATGGATGGGGGAACCTCTATTGTAATTTTAGCGGAAGTGGCTACCGAATACTGAGTGAGCACTCATGCGCCATCCCACAGAGGTCGCTGGCGATGTATCCTGCCGGTCAAATGTTTGACTTCATTTCCGTTATTTCTGAATTCTACATCATCGTCAAAGATCCCACTTCGCTCTAATTGAAACTGGCACACTCTTTGCTTCAAGCCGTCCTATCGGCTTTAAGATTGTACATAGAATTCTTTCACTACTTATCTCGAGAGTGTATATCAGTAGCGAATGGGTCAATCGAGTTAAGATTCTTTACCAGAAGTGGCAAAGTGATTCTGTTCATAAGCTTAAAATATGAAGGGTTGAAATTAACGGTGTCCTAGTTTGAATTCGAGCAAGCGGGTATTTACTAAATTATGTAGAATTATAAAATATAGGAGCTGCACCCAAAGTTTTACTCGGGAAATGTATATATAGATGTATGGATGGTGTAACTGTGTCAGTACAGGCCAAACCCGCCAAAAATTCTCGACTTGGCCATTACATAATTAAGATGATTACAAAAAAGTTTAGCGCTTTTTTTAATTAGCATTCGTTTTTAATTCCTGTGAGGGAATGGATCGTGTGCAACGATTAATTTGATAAATTTGTAATTGTCCGCACCTAAAATAATATTTTACAATACGGATTAATATATATGCATGTTTATCCGTCCATGACAAAGTTCGAATTTTGAAGAAGCGATGACTTGAGTGGACTTTCCAAAATTGCGCTATTGTACGTAATGAACAACAATTGACAATATTCTATTATTGCCAACTTTGTGGCCTTTTCAATATTGCTAGCAGCATTCGTTCATAGCTTTTAAGTGGTACAAAAAAATGACCAACGGTGGAGAAGGCCAGAAAAATGGAGAGTGCTTTTTTTATGGGGCGCCATATAAAAAATTGCAACTGAAACCTGCGGGATGGTGAGTCTCGTGCGGGTTGAGTTGGCACGGAATACGCAATTTACAGCAAAATTCACCAACTATTGCGATAAATCCAGAGTGCCGCTTTTGTCTATAAAAAAGAGGAAAAATTAACTTCGTTGATAGAAAGAGAAATATACCTGAATAAGCAAGTCACAGTTGGTTTTATTCTTTCTTTGACATTCAAATCGTCATCAAATCCTTCATCCATTTTAGTATCTATCTACTATGCAAACATAAACTCTGGCTTAGCTTGATATGCAATGATCCAGCCGACCTCTAAACATATCATTGCGATTTGTTCCTGGAGCGGTGTGATAATAATCCACAGACACCTAGTATTTGAACTGAAACTGCTAGAGACGTCTTTGGGTGTGAATCGAGTACACACGAGTCCCTAGGGTACCAAAGGCGACACCATTGGGGACCTGGAAAGTGCCATACATGGAGTGCGTAGAGAGAAGAATAGAGCACTCACGCACATCTACACCCATTCACAACGTGTTGCATGGGAACGTCGATAATGACGCGTTCGTCATAGTTTAACGCAGGGCGTAAGATGGCGTTATGCGCATTTCCTATCCACGGCAAAAAGCCAGCTGTTTTCCAGTCTGGTGTGTTAATGTATACGTTATATATGTGCCGAGCGTTATTTTCTATATCATAATTTATGTCCGGAATACTTGTGTGTTAATCAAAAGTTCTCGTTTCTTATTTCAGTTATCACAACCGATAATTTCATGTATAGAAAATCGTGAAATGGAAACAGAATAAAAAATCTTTTCTGTCTCCCCGACCCGAAAGTACGCTCTCCACCGTTCTCTGAAACGCCAGAAAGAACGGCTTTTCTGGAGTTTCTCGACGGAGAATCGTTGTGATTGGCCACAAAACTTTTGTGGCTCGCGTTTGCAGGCGAGAGTTGCTAACGAAAGAGAAACTTCGGATCTCCACCCGAAGCTCCCCGACTCTTGCTTACGCATGCGCATGATATATTTCAGTGCCCAAATCGCGACCGAACGTGTCAAATTCCGAAGTCACTTTTTCTCTGTATAATATATACGCATAAAAGGTTCATGTCGCCAGTGCTCCTGTGGAACAAAATTTCTTTAAATTATGCATTAATTTCTTTAGTGGATAAAATAATATTGGATAAAACGAGTTGATTTTGAAAAAGTAGAGTAAATTAAAACTGTTCCCCGCCGGCAAATGAAGAGACTGACCTAACCTGAAAAATGAGCGATTCTTCATCGCGATGTTTAGAAATTTCGACAGAGAGGTCAAAGTTGGAAGGAAAATATGCTTATAAAAATGATTTCGGCTTTCTAATTTTCTTTTTGACGTTTTTATGTTTTTTCATGCATTTTTACTTTTTGCCCGCCCCGACCAGCAAAAACCTCGGCTTCGCCTCGGTTTTGCAAACGTCGGGCGGGCATGTAGTTCGCAAGGTGACCGACGAGAGGCATGCGCGGGCAGGCCACAAAAGTATTCATCGTTGGATTGATCGTCAACATTTTAAAATTGATACATTTATTGTTGAACGTACTTTCGGGTGGGGAAAAAGAAAAATAGCATACGATACACGGCCAGAAAGTTTGATTTCTTGCCGTACGTGATATGAGGCCTCGGCTTCGCCTCGGCCTTCATATCACGCACGCCAGGAAATCAAACTTTCTGGCCTTGGGTCGTAATATACTATTTGTATATCGATATAATTGGATTGTTTTAAATCATGACCTCCGATTTACACTCGTATTAGAGTCACTGATACTATCCTATCCTCAGCAGTAGAAAAAAATATTTAGAGGATATCATAACATCTCCATGAATTCAGCCCGTATGAAGTTTCACTTCTGTCGCGTAGCTCTCTACGTACATGTTTTGTAAGAATTCTTTAATGATCCAAACAATAAAGTAATACCCTAGTGCGAAAATGGAAAGGAACTTTCGGCTTCAGCTTGCATGCCTTATCTCTATATGGAATAAAAACTCCAAGCGCAAATCCGCGTTAGGACTTTCAACTCTGACAATGTTCATTTCTGTCTATGCGCTTTCTTGTGAAATATTAACAATCACTTTTGGGCCACCAAAGGATATATATATAGATATAGATTAGCACACACGGTAGGCATTGGTAACATTTGAATAATTTTTACGGGATTAGTTGTGTAGCAATAAATTGACAGGATGCGGATAGACCCAATATTGCGCCACCATTATCTATAGTTAGGTGCGCGGCCACGGTTCACTCCCTCAGGATCAATGACAGTCGATCGAGCGATGAATGCACCCACCACCTCGCAGTCTCTCAATCCTTTGCTCCGCTTTGCCCCCCCCCCCCCCCCCCCCCCCCCAGAGGCCCCATTGCATTCTCGCCTTTCCTCCACCCCATTCCATTGCATTACCCCTACCCTTCCCCCCCCCCTTCCCCGCACAATTTCTTTACCTCTATCTGCTGGAATGTCGACTCAATTTCACACCCCTTACCAGCATTGGTGCCTCCTTTCACCCCTTCCCCCCTCTCATCCATACCGTAACGATTCCACAGTGATGGTATCCCGATTTCGCTATCCTGACGGCCAACTTATCGTTTCCGATTTCCCAACGCAATGCATTCTGGTCACGCGATTCTGGTATCCCCCCACGTGCAACTGTGAGTTTTCACCAGTAGTATAAGTCCAAATAGCACTGACAGACGCAGTAAGTTGAGTCCAGCTTTCCTTGCTACTTTATTTTTTTTTCTTCCCCCCCCCCCCCCCCTCCCCGAGGAATGGGTACATCATGCAAGTTGTATGTACATATCAGCAGTCCACGGGGAATTCCAAAGTGCATAGTAAAGTGACAAGAGTCTTGTTTCTGTAAGTATAAAATCTATACGCCCAGTACATCTAGGTTGTCAGGGACAGTATCATGTTTTTATTAATGTCATGCACGTACCTACTTGAAGAGGATGTATTCTGGGTATTTGTACAGAATTTTTTTTAGGGTAGAATGCGGGTATTTATTTGCGGATTCCGATGAATTTGAATTAGAGGAATATGGAAGTTTACTTCATACGTGTGAGGTAATCCTTTAAAAAGCTTTTTAATACAGACGAATAAATATTGGCATGATGGGGGTTTGTGGAATAACTGAAATATGGATATTTCATGAGAACTTTGTTATATTAATTCTGGAGTAAACTGGTGGAAACGAGGTGAGCTTAATTATTTTTCGAGGTACATTGTAATAAAATTTAAATCTGAATTAAAAGCATTGCACAGAATTTTCCACGGGATTTGAAAGTATTCCCCAATGTTTGCACAAAAAAACATGAAAACGTGCTATACGATTTACTATATCTAAATCGTACCAGTCGATCAAAAACCGTACAGTACATAGAAGAGGAAAATATTACAGATACTTGATTCGAGAATCGAGGTATCCGAATTAATAATTTGTTTCTGAAGAGGTATCGAGTCAACTTTATTCAAATTGACTATGTTTGATTTCGGCTATCTTAACCAAGTATACTTGTATGAAGTATACTTGTGTACAGTATACTTGTATGAAGTATACTTGTGTAAAGTATACTCGTGTAAAGTATACTTGTGTAAAGTATACTTGTGTAAAGTATACTTGTGTAAAGTATACTTGTGTAAAGTATACTTGTGTAAAGTATACTTGTGTAAAGTATACTTGTGTAAAGTATACTTGTGTAAAGTATACTTGTGTAAAGTATACTTGTGTAAAGTGTACTTGTGTAAAGTATACTTGTGTAAAGTATACTTGTGTAAAGTATACTTGTGTAAAGTATACTTGTGTAAAGTATACTGTATAAAGTATCCTTATGCAAAGTATACTTGAGTACAGTACACTTGTGTAAAGTATACTTGAGTAAAGTACACTTGTGTAAAATATACGTATGCAAAGTATACTTGTGCAAAGTATACTTGTGTAACGTATGCTTGTATTGAGTATACTTGAATGAACTATACATGAAGCAACTAAGCTTGAATCAAATGAAGTTGAATCAAGCATCAAGTATACTAGAATCCAATGGGTTTGACTCAGGTATACCTGAGTCACGCATGAGTATAGTTTTAAATGACAATATATGACGGACAATCGGGATTCATCAAACTCAAGTAGGAACTCGTTCATTGCGAACAACTCCAAAACACATCGTGAAGGATAATTGCGATCGACCATGATTGTAGGAAAAGCGAGGGTGTCCCGGACTCCATAACTACGTGCTATACCAAATGCATATTGTCGAATTCCCAATTGCCACTCCCTTATCAATAGATCAAAGTTCGAGATATGTTATCACAATATACACGATATAGATGTTAAGCCTCTCTACGACCCACGGAAATCGTTCTGTCGCTAATTATGATTGTTTGATTTTTAACGTAGGTTCCGCGTCAAAGTTTAGAAATAATGTTCTATTATATTCTTATCATCTTTGGAAATTGAGATGGTTCAGAATGTACTCCCCACACACACACACCCACGCAGACATACCGCCCATGTATTTTATATGAAGATATCCTATATTTTATTGGTTATCGGGGAGTATTTACTGACCTTTATTCGAATTCATCATTAAAATTATCTTGTTCCACGATGGAAGATATATCGTACTTTATATAACTAGCTTTTTCGCCCTTACAGTCTCTGAGTTAATCTTCTCCATAAAACGGGACAGTGAATCGTACGTAATGTCATCAAATTCTCGTAAATCTATTGTAATAGTTGTCCATTGGTTCCCCATAGAATTTCAACGTTAAATTGATTTAAACCTGTCGTACACAATTCCAATACATAATATGCAGAGCCATAGCGACTGGCCACCTGGGATCTCCCACATGGCAAGTCTTAGGTTTCCGCTGTCTCAGTACTACAGGATTCACACGTCGGGCATATATAGGGTGTCCCATTTGAAAAATGGCACTGAAATACCTTTCGACAGGGCAATGTGAAAAAAAAATGTTTCCAAAAAAATTGTGGGATTCCGGGGGGACATACGATTTGGTCTATATTTCCAGCTTTTAAGTTCTGCAAGTTTTTCTCAAACGTTGTCATTTTTAAAAAAACTTTTGCACTCGCAAGCTGCAAGCACAACGAGCTTGCTTCAAATGTTGCCATTAGAGAAAGCGCTTCGCGTTTGCAAGCTGCAAGCACAGCGAGCTTTTTTCAAAGGGTGCCATTAAAAAAATCCTTTGCGCTCGCAAGCTGCAAGCACGACGAGCTTTTTTCCAATGTTGCCATTCAAAAAACCCTTTGTCCTCGCAAGCTGCAAGCACAACGAGCTTTCTTCAAATGTTGCCATCAGAGAAAGCGCTTTGCGTTTGCAAGCTGCAAGCACAACGAGCTTCTTCAAATGTTGCTATTAAAAAAACCCTTCATGCTCGCAAGCTGCAAGCACAAGGAGCTTTTTTCAAATGTTGCCATTAAAAAAAATTCTGTACGCTTGCAAGCTGCAAGCACGGGGAGGTTTTTCAAATGTTGCTATAAAAAAAGCTCTTTGCGGTTGCAAGCTGCAAGCACAAGCAGAAACGAGCTTTTTTCAAACGTTGTCTTTAAAAAAAAACTCTAATCCTCGTTAGTAAAGGAGTTACAAACAAGTAATTCCATGGTCCACTTTGTTTATAATCTTTTATGATCATAATTTAGAATCCAATCATAACCTGAATCAAACGTTTTCTGCGAATATATAGCACCGCGCCTGGTAACCAAAAATTAAAGTGGAAAATTTTAACCCACAGTTAAACACAGAAAATTGAATTAAAAGCTGAGCGCCTATAAACGATACTCTTCTATTTTATTGATTCTTCGAAATATGTAACGCCTATAAATGAGGCCATAAACCCTTGATGACGCCTCATGAAACACCCGATATGTTCGTTTTAGGTGAATCATCAATTTCATTTTTTCCCCCTGAAATATGGCAATCTCTTCTGGACTCGCATAAAAACATCGGTGAGAGTTTTCGGTTAGGCCAAGTGGCGGGCGATCCAGAACCAGGGTGGGTCAAGTTTACCATGTATAGATATATATATATATGGAGCGTCAATTAAAGCCATTCTGTACAGTGGAAGTGGAATATAATCGATAGCCCCGTTATGTACCTGTGTGAACCAAGTATTTATCCGATTCACACCGAATTCCAATGATAAGTCAGAATTTATGGGTTGGGAGGTGGGAAATTTTTTAATACGAGGGTAAAAATCAAACATCCTGATAGGATGTGCAAAATTTAAATTTGTGAGAGAATGATTTATTATTTTGCTCCCTGGCAATGATGAATTTTTCATTCATATGGGAAAATTTGGGTTATTTTTGTTGAATGTATTTTTCATTCAATTGGCGAAAGGTGGGCTTTTTTGCCGATCATGAAATATCGGCAGGCACTTTCATAGGGCTCGTATGCGGAAAAGAATGATTGAAAATTTTATTAGTGAATTGTAGAAAAAAGAATTAGTTTTTCAACTTCCTGATATAGGGAAGTTATTGTAATGGCCCCAAAAATCACAAGAGGAAATTTCATCATATCTCCACGTTTCCCCAGGTGAGAAGTGACGATGGAATGAGGATTACATCAAGCTTGATCCACGATTGATCAAGATTGATCGAGTCTGGAAAACCACGATGGAAATAAGGTGAATGCAATATAGAAAAGTGACTAAGTTCCGAGACTCGGGGTACGAGCTTCGATCGAGCCTTGACCGAGTCTTGATCCAGCGTAATGGGACTTGCGTCGTGGAAACCGCGTCGACAGATTATGTCAGAATTATGTCCGACTACCGCCGGCGCATACGTGTTTGCCCGCATTTGCACAGGAGAGTCGGAATGCACGATGCGCAATGTGATTGGTCAGTGCGTCACGTGACATAGTTGCAGGTAGCAACACCTGTTATATTCCAGTATTCAAAACTTCATGATTCCCATTTTTTTCTCTGAAACCAGTCTTTGAACATTTAATTGACGTGTCGGAAAATCTAGGAATGACAAACAGAAATTACAGATCGGGAAGTTTTGTTTGTGGTCGCAACGGGGGCAAACACACTTCCATCCCACGAGTTTCCTTTCATTTTTTTGACCTTCGATATGTTTGAGGCAGCATACAAAAAATTCTGACACCCGATTGAGCCAGTATACGGTTCACGTTCTTCTCCCCACTCTGCTACAGTGCCATGTAGCATGTCGGAATTTTCGTAACGCCCCCTCCACCACTCGCATTGCACGCCCTCCCTTGA
Source organism: Asobara japonica (assembly GCA_026005395.1). Lineage (NCBI taxonomy): Eukaryota > Metazoa > Arthropoda > Insecta > Hymenoptera > Braconidae > Asobara > Asobara japonica. The sequence continues at coordinate 227,954 of BQMI01000505.1, forward strand.
AAACGTGAGATCAAATTTTGTGTTATACGCCCTGAGGAGTTTCACTTTCAAAACTGCACCGAGAATGGTGCAGTGGTTTTTTTTCTCCACGTATCTTTAAGATTGAATGGACATTTTGGGAAATGAATGAAACATTTTCTTTTGAGAAGAACAAAATCAGTCAACCCATTTCGACCAAGGACGCAAAGCTGATTATTCGTGGCGAGTGTGTTGGATCGTCCGATGTGATACAAGAAGCGTCAAAAGCACAAGGGCCGAAGGCTCTTTGCCTCTTTTTTCTCACCTCAGGCAAGCCGCCACACACGCCGGCAGTTTACAACTTCCCGTTTGTGATGCTCATATTATTCTTTCAAATGCTTTCACAAAACATTAGTTCTCTTCCAAAGCAGGCAAATGGGTACGTGCCGCTCTAAGGAGATATTCCGCTTTGCCCTACGAGAGAAAAAAATTTCTTCCGCACAGAAAATGTTCATGTTGTAAGAAAATGCCAGGGAACTTCGCAGAAAGCAGAGAATGAACAAATAGATCATTTATGCGTGTTTTTGTCGTGGAACTTGTTAGCGCAACAAGTAGAGGAAAAATACAGAAGAAGTACAGAACGTTTTTTTCATTCAACGCAAACGTTATTTTTCTGTTGAGGTCAAGAAGATTAATTTCCTAACCTTCCGGGAGGGAAAATATAAATTTTGCGCAGAATCATTTGGAAAAAAAATGGATTATTAAGTAGTTGCAACCATGGTCTCAGTGGAGAAAATGAAGCGGATTACATCCCGAACAGGTTGCATAGGTGTAGCCCTCATTCGTTATTTTTTGTGTCCGAAGAATATCTAATCAATTAGATCAGCATCAGTTACGCGAGCCATATGAAGACGAACCTCCCGGCCTGGGTGGCCACCTCACAAACCACCTGTGTCCAAGTGAATCCTTTCCCTTTCATTCATGCTGCATATTTCCATCTTCACGTTAACAAGATGCATATTACACTTGTTAAACCATGCTGACTAGCCCTGGGGAAGGGCTTACAAGCAGTTCATTTAATGCAACATGACTAGGACAAGTAAGTGGCTGTGCCAGATTTAATGCGACATGACTAGCGCATGGAATCAGATGGTTATTGTTCACTCCACTTACCAAATACAACAGATATATTCAAACCTATGAAGCATATTTGATCAGCATAATGCAATACATCGTACCCCTTCATTGACGATAACCGTTCAAAAGTACCATGACTTCAGCCAGATCAAATGACAGTAAAAAAAAGGTTAGTTTCTTTTTTATTCGATAGGTTCTGTTCACCAATGTTCACCTGGCAAAATAAATATACTTTTTGTCGGTAACGCTATAATAAAATTTTCTCCCATATTTAGCTATGCTTCGAGAACCTAACTTTCAAAGTTTAGCCGCCTCTATCAAAAATTTGAGAAAATATGAATTTTTGGTTCACCTTGATTTTGTGAAAAAACAAATTTCACCAATTTGTTCAAGCATGTTAATAATTTTTGATATTTTTATTATCATCAGATATCATTTACGTATGTCCCACGTATACGTCAGAATTGTTTCATATCGATCAGTGGATTCATGACTGATTGGCGAGTGATCAAAGTTCGTCTCGGGTCACAGTGACTCGCAGTGTCGTATTTGATTGAAAAAACAGGTGTGTCCAGGAAAGGTCAATTAATGGATTTGAGTTAATTTTACTGGACCCGCTGGCTGAGCACATTTCGACCGTGAGATGTATCCATGAATTGTTTGGAGTAGACCGACTTGTGTGCCATTTCAGAATAATGAAAATATACACCACGTTGTGCTGTGGAATTTCTAAAATCCCACGAGTCCACCTTATCGGAATGTTCTCTAATTTTTTTTTCTCTTGCCGTTCGAAATGTACATCTGAAGAGTCAGCAGAATGAATATGGCCGAAAGATCTGGTTTGGTGAAAAGTAGGATAGAAAGAGGTGAAAACACGCGGAGCGACTATAAGAGAACTTCAAATTACGGCAGAGGGCACATTGGGTTTCTGGGATAACGTGCCTGGGCGAGGTTGGTCCTGTGGTTCTAGGGCAGGCGCCTGATAGAATATGCATGCAGCTTGGTTAAAGAGAATTAAAGTGGGCTCAAAGGACGTTAGAGGATTCCAGGAAAGCTGGCCCTAGTCGCGCGCACTCGGCGCTATTGAGGGAAGATTCCTGGCTTTTGAATTGCTATGGCGTGTTGCATTCTATGAGAATTGTTTATGTTGTTGGGTTATCTGGATGCTTAACGGTAGGTGAGATGGAGCTGCAGGTACATTTCAAAGGGGGGTAAAAGTTTCGGTTGGTTATTCTTGAAAATTAGAGACGGAATATTGGGGAGAGACCAGGGCAAAATGTTCATGATTCATCCGGATTCATTCGGAAATAGCGAGTCGGTGAAGGAAAACTCATTCAGTTGAAATATTGGATTGTGTGTTTGTGTGTGTGTAGAACCGTATATATCCCCAAATTTGCACAATATCCCAAGTCAAAAAAATCTGACCAAGTTTGTGTGTCAATACATTGTAGGATAACGACATCGAAGTAAGAAATTTCCGGAAGTTTCGGAGTTTTTCCACGAGTCAGTCGGCTAGCTAGAAAATGAAAAACTTTCGTCCCTTGAAATTAAATTTTTTCCATAAAAGTTTCATAATATTTTCCACCATAACTACTGTCAATAAAGCATTTGGAATTTCATGAAATCCTACCAAGAAAGTCGTCTTAGGTAAGAATTACAGATGTGAAAGTTTTTTTCACGGTTTACACGGATTTACTGCTTTTACTCCATCTTTTATTTGTGATATACGCCCTTTCATTTATGATGCCGTTGAGAAAAGCTTCAAGCAAACTCAACAAATCTTACGAGTCCGCAAATTTACTCAGGTTTGTGGGTAAAATTGAAGAGACTACATCTCAAAGATGTAAAAAATGTGTCAAGCTGTGATAGTGGCTCGTATTTGTAAAAGTCTACATTTGTCTACATAGCGAAACTGCAGTCATAAAATGGAAATGCATTAGATAAGAAGCCCTGAAGGGATATAGAGGATGGAGGTGACCTATGCGAAAAAACGTGGTATCACCCATTCGGTAACGGAGGATGACCTGTAGCAATAAAAATACTATCAAAGTACCTTTCTACCTATTGGATATGGATTTATAAATGAATATGAACACACTGAATCACACTTCTACTGTATTATTTCATTTTAAATTGCACATGAACGATATATTTTCGATGCATAAATCGGGGAACTAAAACGTGCATATGAATGCATTTCAAAAGATGAACCGTTGGGATTCTAAAAAAAAATGTGAGGCGTCATGGGACACCTGGTAGATGTGAAACGTGGAAACACTGACTTTGATCTAAATTGTTCCAAACATTTTCTAAATTTATCCGCAATTTTTTAACATTATTAAAAATTTTTCCTATTTTGATTTTCCTTTTTCCAGTAAATCTTTTCAATTTTTTTTTTTTCAAATTTTTAGAAAAGTGCTCCAAATTTCTTCAAAATTGTAGTAAATTTTTTTCAATTTAGAACTAAAATTGCAAATTTATTCTGAATTCCAATTTTGTTGTCAATGCTTCTATAAGTCTTTGCTAATTTTTCCAAATTTTTCTAAGATGAGCCAAATTTTGTATAAATCTTTTCCAAATTTGTACCAAAAAAATTTTTTCCGAAAGATTTTTCCAATTTTTTCCACACGATTCTAAATTTCCGAAACATTTCCAACATTCTTCAAAATTTATTGAAAATTTTAAAATTTTTTCCACATCTTTTCAAAACTTTTCCAAACTGTGTCAAAATTGTTGATAATTTGTTTCAAACATTTTCTAATTTGTTAAAAAAAATTTCCAATTCTTTTCCAATTTTTTTGGAACGCTGTAGCGTATCTCGATATGTACATACAACTTGTGCGCATCACCTTTGCGTCGATGGCAGAGAGGGTGCGATGGGTGACCAGTAGAGTATATCTATATATACATTTGTACTGGAAAGGCCTGTTCTAGCCAGAATTTTTTCCCAACGTAAGCGCCGCATTAGATGTTTCACACCCAAAATATGGAATACCGGAGAATGTCGAATATAAAAGTGTAGGATACTCTGGAAAAAATTCGGCAAATTTGCAAACATTCTGCAAAACAATTCTAAAATGCAAGCTGAGGAAAATGGCGCTGCTCCCACCATAGCGTAACTTCCCGCCGATTAATCAACTTGGAAATGAACAATAACATTGGAGAGTCCTTTCCATTTCCTTGCCCAATGATTGTTTATGCCTGTGCTAATTGACGGACTCCACGGCAATTCTATGCTAATCCTCTTTTGTAACCACCATTGTCATTTGGATAAAGCTCCGTAAATTTGCTGAAATTTTCCGACATTGCCAATGCAAAAACGGAAAAAAGCCAAACCAAAGTTAACTCATTCACCTCGAATCATTCCACTCATTATTGGAGACGATTTCAAGAATAATCCAAATATGGTATTCATAGAAAAAAATCCGATTTAAAGTTGCAAAATGAATGATCCCAACTCAATTTAAACTTCATCTCAATGAACCCACGTGTGGAGGGAAATATAGGTTTGAACAATAAAAGCTAGTGGTAACAAGATTGAATTTTCCGACATCCACAAATATCATCACACTCTGGATTATTTTTTTGCTGATTATCCTTGGATCGAAGCTCATATTCCAATGGATCATCTGGTACAGCACCGGAATGTCAATAATACATTTGTTTTTTTTCCTCTCCCCGTCGGCTATTCCGCTGGGAGTTTTACGGGCGCCTCTTTTCTATAGTGATATCATATCTGTCGGTATGACACAAAACCGCCATTCACCTTTTGTTTGTGTCCATTGTTTTTATCTCAAATACGTCTATATTGAAATGAGTTCAAAGAGAAGGGAGCAAAAGGTACAATTTCTATCGGTGATCATCACTAAACGCCGATCATTTTTTCAAAAACTTTTTTAGCCTTGTAGATTGTTTTCTAATTCGGCGAATTTTTAAGGTCTTCAAAAATAAAAAGAATTCACTGCTCTCGACACCTGACATCGTTCGCACATGTTTTTCATGAGGGCCATGTGTGTGTGTATGTGTATGTGCGTGTATGGGTGAATGGGAGGGTGAGACGATGGGGGGTGGGTGGGTGTTGGAGGGTGGATGAGTGTTGGAGGGTGGGTGGGTGGGGGAGGGTGGATGGATGGGGGAGGGTGGATAGGCGGCTGGGGGGTGGATGGGTGGGCGAGGGGTGGATGGATTTGTGGAGGGGGGGGGATGGATGGATGGGTGGGGGGGGGGAGTGGGTGGGTACACGTCTATTGTCCAGTTTTGTTACTTATCAATTCTCCCAAATATTTCACATTTTCAAAATTGGTACCAATCCGAAACTCATAAAAATTTTCCAAGCTTTTTAATCCATGCAAAATTTTGAAAATCTAATAATTTTTCAGTTTATCTTAGCTCTTACATATATATTAAGATTGCTCGAAGAGCACAGGGTGACAACACAATCTCCATTCGGCAATGACCATTGAACTACGATTAAGCCTGGTATTTGTAATTATTCAACAAATGGGCTGCCCGAGCTTTACTCGTGCAATTGTGTTCATGGGGATTTAGTTCAATGGTAGATTAATGTCATCAGAACGATTGATTTCTACTATTAGTTAGAAAGCGGGCTTTCACCAAAACACTACACCATAACTAAACTGGGTACGGCAGTTGATTCTCACTGCAATTCTACAATAACCGCAAATTATCGATCTTCACATTTACCGAGTGAATGCAACTGATCAATTCTTTGGTTATTGTCTTTCGCTATGTCCCTCTCTTGTCCACAGCCATGTACATTGAATTGCTCGATTTCCGCCACTAATCACGACGACACCGCCATTCACTTCTACCTTCATTGTAGTACTGATAATACTGAATATTGTAAAATTGATCATGGAGGGATTTATTTGCTAATGAAGTCGGGACTAATTACTATGGGTTAATTAGACCTAATGGAACTGATTGGGATGACCTTGGAGTAACTGAGCCAGCAAAAGCTGATCTTTTAAAACCAATTTTGACGCCCTAAAAACTGGTACTATATGATCTAAAAATATTTTTGTCAGTGCACAAGGGTAAGTAACTCAGTAGGACTCGGCGGATAGTCCGTTAATCGTACCTCTTCCATTTTTTATCACATCGTAGTTTCAGATCTGTTGAGAGCATCGATATCCCAGCCGAGCCGATTACCACGCTCCAACTGCATGAAGAATGAAGCGGCATGAAGAACAGAAATATATTGTACATAAATCACCTTTCCTACTGAACTTTTTGTACAGAAACACTTCACGAAAATTTAGAAAAATTCGAGAAATCATATTTGTTGTTGCCTCCTTCCAACATTTTTTGCGCCGACAACCATCACAAAAGTACCGAGAAAATAACAAAAAAACACGTCTTTATAATTTCTCACCACAAGAACATTGTCTACAAACGAAGAATTTTTTTCCAGTGTATTCGGTTTGAAAGCAATTACTTTTCCGCTTTGTGAAGCTGCAGTTTACGCAATTTTTTAGGTTATTCTATCCAGGCATGCATGTAAAGAAGCTAGGAAAGAAAATTATTCTCCGATAGATGAACGGTAACTTGTGGCAAGACCCTTGTCTTTTTCAGTGATGGTTAATATGTGCAAAGCTTGTAATGGCTTCTTGAGTTTTCTGCAATGTTAACCGCTTCTGAAATTACTGTTTTCCACAGATCTAGATTCGCGATGGTAACCAAATTTAAACTGGGATAATCCTGAACATTTTTGGGATTCTTGATGCATATTTTGTGCAAGAAAAAATTATTACATAGATACCCGTCCACACACACACACCCACCCATTCATCCGCACCCTCCCACCCACTCATCCACACCCCACTCATCCACCCATCCTCACACCCCCACCCATCCCTACCCACCCACCCACCCATCCCCACCCACCCACCCATCCCCACCCACCCACCCATCCCCACCCACCCACCCATCCCCACCCACCCACCCATCCCCGCCCACCCACCCATCCCCACCCACCCACCCATCCCCGCCCACCCACCCATCCCCACGCACCCACCCATCCCCACGCACCCACCTACCCATCCCCACACACACACCTACCCATCTGCACACACCCACCCATCCACCCACACCCAACAACTCACCCATCCGCACACCCACACACACACAGATGCAAAACCCTTATTGAAAAGTTATCAGAAGCATGTGAAACGTCAAGAATTGTGAAACTTTCATGATTCTGAGACACTTCGTTTTTCGGATTGATTACATAACTTCCCTATCGGCAAGTCAACGCGCTCCAAACATGAAAATTTTCGAGTGTATTCTTGAAATGAATGAAACGAAACCTGGTACCGTGATGTTATATAGTGTATTGAATTTAATACGTCCGATCAGAATGTAAAACGTTCTTTTTTATATTATTTCTCTCTCTCAACAGTCATGTTCAAATCACTACTAATTACTCAAAATATCGGAGATTATTCAGAGCGTCATGGAATGGGTATGAATGAATACTTGTTCAGCTTGTTCAGTTCTAATTCTATTATTTTTGCAACGAAGAAAATGAATGTGGAGTGGCAGTTGACAATTTGATTGTAACGGGTCATAGGACAACGTAGATGGGGAAAACCACACGTAACGGCATATTTCATATTTTTTGAACAACCTCATTCGCTATGAAAAAGTGAATATGGCGTGATTGTGTAATTCGATAACTCTTGACATATCCAATATTTCTGGAATTGGTGCCTGTGCAATTGTTATGTATGCTTTAATAACTTTAACGAAAAGGATGTAACTTGTGATAACAGTGGTATGAGAGTATCGAAATGTAATCATTGGAGAATTATGCTTTTACACAGCACCATTGCAATGCTTGAAAATCATTGCCGTAATTGCGTTAAAAAAATTTTTTTCGCATTTTTTCATTCTCGTCTGAAATTATCGCGAGTGCGGGTCCAATATTTGTCAATCCAACGTCCATTGGTTGGGCTACTAATTTATGAAGAATTAAGTAGGTCGATTCCTCGTTGATTATTTCCATTGCGGATATTGTGGGCCTTATTATAGAACAAAATTAGAATTTTTCGCTCAGCATGGTTACTCGAAAAGTCTGCCCGGTAAATTTGAGGTAACAATATCGTTTTGAGAGTTGAAGATACTGTTAATCATTAACTTGGAAAAAATGAGAGCTTTCAGTTTTCCAATTTGGAGCAACCATCTTTCATTAGCTTCCCGATGTTTCCCAAATATCGATGTTTATCAACGCAAGCGCGATTACCACCCGTGCAAGACTTGCCGATCTTACCGATGCGGCTAATGTATTGGCCACTATCGGCGACTCGATGCTGGGTAAAACAAGCATCGGCCAATATGTCGGCCGTGATCGGCCTGCCAGGCTCGGTTGCCCAACCTTGGGCCAATGCTAGGGCTACCATTGTTTCGCCAAGCTTCGGTGGAACTAGTCTCGGCAAATATGTCGGCCAGCATCGATTCGCCAAGCTTCGGTCAATCGAACTCAAACCAAGTCCCAGAACTACTTGAATGAAATCAAACGTCACTTTCGTCAAGTTGCTGCGTGTCTTTAATATTTGATAACGCTATTCTATTCAATCTACATCCACACATAGAAAATCAAGTTAAGGAAATATATATGAATCATTTGATGTAGAGTTATTCCAATTACCGCGGTAGGCAAGTGGTTAGCGCGCAGAGTTGGTAATCTGATGATCCGGGTTCGATTCCCAGGGTGGGCGGAAAAAACGTATAAAGGGCTTATTTTCAATATAAAATGATAAGGGATCACTAGCAAGATGATAATTAGCTCCGATAACGCAGCTAAATTATTTTGTAATCCTTACTTTTGATTATTATATGCAATCGATACCGTTAGTCACAAGGTCGGCATCAACCTCGGCTATTTCCTGTACCCTAGGTTGGGCCATCATTGGTGCCGAGCGTTGGCCGAGTATAGGGGGCGATAGTCGGCCCGGTATTATCATCCAGGGATCGGCAGTGACTTCGGCCTATGTTGGTTGCGAGGCTCGGTAATGTCGGCGTTGAGCTTAGGCCGATGTGTGGCCGTATCCGGTTGCCCTGTACGGGCAACCAACTTCACGATGTTATCTGACTAATATGATCAACCAATAAATGAATGACGATTCAACAATAAATTATGACAGACCAATAAAGAATTGTCTTAAGACTTTCAACTCTGACAGCGTTTATTTTATGTATGCGCTCAACAATTGAGGATCATCTGTGCCCATGAAAATTATCCTCAAAATTTCATCATCCCTGCCTAATTCTTAAAATTCTATCCATGTCCCCAATTCTATTTAATATTTCCTCAATTTTTTATAATCTCAAGTTTCGGTTCAACTTCAATCGACTAATAACCAAAAGCTTTACACTGAAATTTAAATAAGAACAAAAATCCAGTCTTTTTTCTATGCCCCTTGATCAATGAGCCTACTATCAATCTTTCCAGTATACAAAATCTTCTCCATATCATTACCATCGCTCCTCCACAAAAAGTTAAAATGAATGAAGAAAACTGCAGTGTGGTGTGTTTGTGTGTGTGCATGGGGTGGGAGAATAGGAGAAACGGCAAGGGAATTTCCTGGGTCGAGTTGATGTTACAAAACACAGTGGCAACCGAAATGCAATAAATAACTAGGATTAAGGTTTTTCTCTGCTTCTTATCTACAGCACTACCGCCCTGCGGTACTCCAAACTCACTTCTTTCTCTACTGATTTTTGTTACTCTCCTTCATGAATTCCAATGCTTGAACTTTGCCGATTGCCATTGACAATCTCAATGTCACATTTAAAATAAGAGCGCTTATTTTTTCGCACTGAATTTCACTGATTCCCCCGATGAATCAATGACGAAACCGTCACACTCTGCAACTCCGTCATTAATTCGACCCCTTATATTTCATAACTAAATAAAGATCGACCACCACGAAAAAAAAAATCTACATCCGCAAATACGAGTACCTGTCAAATAGTGTCTACCTATCAGTTCAATTGAAATGGCAAATATAATCCAGTGAAATTTCCCTCGTGTTCGGAAAATTTTGAATCACTCACCCCATCTCAACTGGGAATTTTTATTTCCATACGGGCTTGTCATTCTATTCCGAGCATTAACACTGAAATTTTGAGTGCCTCTCGTAAATCGCAAACGAATTTTCGAATGTATATAGTGGATGTCTGTAGGCATTTCGTCAATGCCCATGAGAATAACGACTCCTCGTCCTTTCAAATCCTCTTCAACAATTTCCAACGAAAGCCACTCGTGGCCAAGCCACAATTCTCTCGCCGCCGATACAGGCTATTCAAAAGCCACAGCAATATAACTCAGTTATCACCCCATGGCGATGATTATTTCCGACCGAACAGCCATGATTGAGAAAATATTGATGCATCGTCAGCTGCACAATATAAATCCCCTCAATCAATTCTTTATTAGAATCACAATGGATACTTCTGGAAATATCTTCAAAAATTCCAGCCTTCAGTATGATTTTGTCGATCTGCTTTTGCAACTTTCATCACTACTTATAGTATATGGCACAAAATTGATCAACATCTTTGTTGTGATTAATGTGAAAAGGATACCAACAAGTCGGTTTGTTTGAACGATGGTTTATTTTGTAGAAACTCTTAATGCACACGTTGTAACGGTTGAACATAGAATGAATAGAAAATACAGAAGAGTAACGTGAGGTGGCTCGAGTGACGCCGCTATAAACTACAGTCAACTCCCCCACTAGTGGACTTCCCACAAGTTGATGGATCCCTATAGACACTATCGTCATGACCCCACCACTGACTACCTCCTCATGCGCCGTCTCCCCACCGCTGTGCAAATAGTCGGGCGTGACTTCAAAAGCTACCTCACTGCGCTTACTAGCATCGGGAAGTAGGAGAAGTAGGGGAGGCTCACTTGTGGGGCAGGGCGGTGGAGCAGCCGCTTCCGCGCAGTGCACTAGTGGGAGAGTCGACTGTATATTACGTATAGGTATGTGGTGGAGAGCCGGGAGCAGGCGATCTATTTTAGCAACAATATTTTAATCCTGCGTGGCGAAATTGCGTTGGCTGAAATGAAGACTAGTATTTCCGGAACAAAATGGGAAATTCTGAGACGCAAATGGAAGCTCTGAATGTTCAACCTTCTGACCCTTTTTTTAGCTCTGACAGCATCCTGATCAGTTTCCTGAAATGCGTGGGTGTGTTAAAACAATATCCAATATTGGGGGAGGAATCAAGGGTGTAATTTCATATGTACGAAGTGTATTTGCGAAAAAAAATGAGAAGTGATCGAAGTATGACCTCCATTCAGCCCACACATATAACTTGCCGATAGAAATTAGAAAATTCAATTACGGTTCAAGGACGTTTCTCCAAGCAAGTTTCCCGCATAAAAATAAACTATGTAATATTACTTTTGCCACTAACTTTCATAATTTCGGCGATGTTACTTAATTAATATCTCCAATCAGTATCTTTTCTCCGATCAGATCATACACCCATAGCCGCGCGCGCGCGCTCTCACATACACGTTCGCACATCGGACAGCTATAAGGTTAACTCGTTGAAGAATATTTCCAAGGTCGCATTTCAATTCGATGCATTTAATTCTAACCTCTATTATATGCCAGTATTGCCTCATATTCAAGTATATTCTACGATACATGGATAAATATACTACATTTTGTTATAACGGCGTGAAGCGCGGTCTTACATACAAGTGCGGCGCGACCTCGTTCGCCCCACCACACAAATTTCAGAGCGCGCGAAACGTTCGAATGAGGGAATAGCTATTTGTGTCATAAGGCCGATAAACGGCGGTTTGCGAGGCGGGTGAGTTTGCCCCACGAGGTGGCGGCAAGGCATGGACGAGGCTCGCCGAAGGCGAGCCGAGTCATTGCCTTACCGACACCGAGTGGGGCAAACTCACACGACTCGCGAACCAACGTTATCGGCCGCATGACACGGGCTATTTTTTTTCACGTATGCCTGACCTACGGAAGGGAGGGGGGCGGAGGGGCGCAGGGGGGGGGGGGTGTGGGGGGGGGCGCGGCCCCCCACCTGGAAAAAACACAACAGCAAAAGAAAATAGAATAAAAGTAAAAAAAATACTAGAAGACAAATTGAATACTACAACTATTTTACTTCATCTGGGGTTTCTGGGATCCAATCGTCCATTTTTTTTTGTCAATAAATTTTTTACGTTAATAAGATCACTACGATCGGATATTTCACACACACTGGCTGATCTAATGTTGTGTACGCGAGTTGGAAACTACGAGAGGGGTTAGGAAACAGTGGCGCTACGCACCGACCGAACTATGCATAATTTTCCCCTCTCGGTTGTGAAGAGTGACGGTTATCGGCGCACTTCAAGTAGGGCTTTTGAGAGGCTATGGCCCGATAAGTAATGAAAAAAGGCCATGGCCTCCACATTCTCGCGTTTTGACGGCCATAGACGATAATTTCACCTTATCGACCGAACAAGCGGCCCCAAATCACCACTTTTCAGGCATCAATGAAAAAAAAAAACTGTTTTTCCTTCCTCCCCAATCCAAAAGTACGCTCTCCACCGGGGTTTGTTGCGCCAGAAAACCGGCTTTTGCGGACTGCCTCAATATAAGAAGCGTTATGATTGGCCACAAACCTTCTCTGGCTCGCATGTACATGCATGCGTCAACCGACCAACTATATATACATACAAGTATATAGTGGTCCCACAGTGTACTATAATAATGATGATAGCCGGTCGTATGGTGAAGTAGGTAAGGTGCCCGCCTACTGATCTAGAGTTCCTGGGTTCAAGCCCAGGTACCGGTGGATTTTTTCTGGATTATTTGATTTAGTCAAATAATGGGCACCACAAAAGTACAAAACAGTTCACCCCCAAAAGTTATACGACGAGTACCAAAAACTGTTTACAACTGAATGTTCCTACTCTCATTGCGAACGAATAACATCCGTAACTATGTTACAAAGGAAAAAGTCGTGAGCGTCTAACGACTATAATAAGTCCAGAGCCGGCGCTAAGAACCATTGTAGTTGATGCGTCGATAACAACAAATAAAAAAAAAATAAAAAAATAATGATGATAATAATAATAATAATAATAATAATATACAAGGGTCATGTTATCACATAGACGGCTCCTATGGAATTGCATTTTGTGAAATCGTGCATTATTGATTTTTTATGCATATTGATTTCGTCCATTGGAAAGTTAATTTAACGCTGTTGAACCGCGTGGCAGAAAAAGTCGAGTGAATTGAAACTGTCACCTGCTGGCAAATCAAGCGTCCTCGTCTAAAACATCCATCCGAGGATTCTGTAGATAAAGCGATGTTTAGAACATTATCATTATTACACTAATAACATTATTATTGTTATAATTAGTAAACATTATTATTAGTAGAGAGGTTTTTTTCTTTTTTGTAATTTTCAACCTTTCGCCTAATAAAAATTTTTATCGGTGAAGTTTCTATGAAAAATCATTGTTTCTTCGCTTATCGCTATTTTACGCCTTAATTACAGGACATTAACAACATTGTTCCCTATTGATTGTAATTTCATCCTATTACAGTCGTGCATTTTTCTGCATGTGAATATTCATGGCAAGGGGAAGGTTAATTTCTCGTCGTCAATATTGTTAAACCGTAGCCATGAATGCTAATTTAGGTAAATCCCTTGAAACCTCAACAAGTATTCCACATCACTAAATTACCTAACGTGTTAATATTAATTGAGCATTTTGGTTGAAAATATTGGTTCATCAATTTCATGGTACAGTAAACTTTAATGATGCGTACAGTCTATTGAAAAACAATGTGCCCACAATGAACAGCATATAGCTTGTGAAATATGCATTTCACTTACAAGAAATAGTCGCACGTTAACGGTTTCACTAAGTAGGCGTTTACCAATTTTTCGGCCTAATTACAATTTCTATGAGTGTACAAATCCTCCGACGGAGAAACTCAATTTGGGGAACAATGGAGCTCATACATTTGATATTTGCTTTTGTAGCATGATGCACTTAGAGCGTTCAGTCGTTTAACACACTTTGTACTCCCGTTACTTTATTAATGCAGTAATACCTTGGCGAAGGGATGCGAAATTATGATCGGCATCATTGAGAAGTATGTATTCCGAAGCGTTAGACCAATTTCGCCTCCCTTATACCAAATTAGGTCGGTCGGTAAGTGCACGTATACGTTCCCGCCGTTTTGCCAAGAGATGGCGCTACCAGAAGGTTATGAAGGGATCGTCATAATTGAACGTCTTCATCTGAGTTCGACGGGATATAACCTCAGACTATTCGGAACTCTGTATCAATACAATAACTTCCCGAAAATCAGGAAGTTAATAATAATTGAATAAAATGTAATGTACCGTTATAATAAAACTCCATTTTTTCATATAAAATGGCGAATACTTATTGATACACCTAATATATCAACCAGCGGATTGCATTTCCTGGCCATCCATTTGACATTTCCGGTGTCTGTTTGTCCGCTAAATCGGAATTACGATCGAATAAACTGAATTAATTGACCTCGACAGTGTATTCAATGAATTAAAACGTCAATGGATAATCTGCGAATAAATAAGTATTTCAGATTACGGCGAATAATTTTTTTTCCACCATAATTCATGAAAGCTGCAATCTGTATTTTTGGTATTGTGCCCCTAAAGAAGCGCGAGATAGCCGCTCCGCGGCCGGAAATGCCTCACTAGAGACTCACTACTAGAAAATATTGTGCCCCACTATCGATCGGGCAATTTTCTTGCGATTCTCTTTATAATCGGCTTTGCCTCCAACTACAAACTTACAATCTACGATATTGGTGTTATTAAATTTCTAATACATTGGCCTATCAATTTTCTAAAACTGAATTGGAAATGATTGAAAAGTCAATATTCAATATTGCAAAGTTATGAAATAATGTTTTTAAAATACTTAGATGGGGTCGAACTTCCATCCCGGCTAAGTCATCTATATTCATAAGGGATGCTAATATTGGGTGTTCATTATCGGCGGCAAATCCAAATTCCCGTAGAGTGGTATGATCGATGAACTATTAATGATTGGACATTTTCAAACATTATTTCTTTTGTAATTAACTCTCGAGATTTTGCCCTCGGCTATGGCAATTTATAGAATTTTTAGCTTTCCAATTTTCAGGAAGTTATTATTATTGTTATTTATTTAACCTGTCAAAAAGGGTAATCTCCCTGTGACAGGTGGGTTCCAATCGTACAAGCAAGAAAAATTACAGTTAAATAAAAGAGAAGCGTCATAAAAAATGGGCATCATACAGAATCTAACAGTGCAAAGTAAGGTGTTGTAAACAAAATTATATAATTCTCTAGATTTAGAAGAAGCAGTTAACCAATAACAGAAGAAGCTTAGGCAATATTCAACCAATTACATTCAATCATTTACAAGGGTTCAGACTCGGTAATAGAGGTAGATACAATATACTTCTATCTACTTATTTTAGATGAAATTGGGATAGTATATACATTGTTATTAAGAATGGAATTGTTCACAACGCTCTATTGCAAAATCCGTGAGAGATACGGTAGAAAATGTTTAGCAAAACTTGTTCTATCAGTGGAAATGCATATTTAATTCTTTATAACTTTTTTCTATAATTGTTATAATTAAGGCAGTATGTCAAGTTCAACCCTCGATTGGTCGCACCCCTATTAGTGTCTCACTCCCACTCAAGTAACGCGTATAAGTCTCGTCCTCACGCTCGCCGTGCGCCTACTCAAATGTTCATAATTATGTGCTTAATAAATGCGTCAGTTTAACATTGTCAAATCTCCAAGCTTTCGTTGAGACCCTCACGGGTCAAATTCATTCCCAGTAGCGAAAGATTTCAGTTTTTGATAACGTCGTAGAGCCAAAACCGTTGGAAATACGAGAAAAATGTATATAACCAAAATTGTTCCTCATACAAAAATACACATTTCATATGTTAGGACATTTTTTGCTACTTCGTCGAGTTTGGGAGATATCGCAAGTTGATGTAGAATATACCTGGCCACCAACTATGTCCACAATTGCTGGAAGCATCTCAAAGAGGGGGGTAATTAAGTAGGTATAGGAGTAGAGACGGTACTTTGGCTCCACATTCCTGGTTGAAAATTTATATGAGCGTTAAAAAATAATTGCTCCTTATTTTCCTCAATCTCTGTGCCTTAATATTCATATAATTTTGTGGTTCTTCAGTTGTCCGCTTCTTCTGTTGTCTTCAGCGCATGGTTGGCCTAATGTTGTTTATCGATCAAGCAAAATGAGATAAAGATATTTCAGTACCCGTCACATCGCATAGGGGTTGAATGCTATCCACGTATGTCTACGCAGGTGTGAAGACGCCTAGTCACATGAATACCCAACAAGGTGATTCCATTCCAGCTGAACCTATCCCAGAACATCTGGCTGAGAATAGACGATAATTTTAATTCACAACACCCACAAGTAGCTAATGAAGTTTTCCACTGAAATTCTAATTTCCATAACTGTACTAAAAACGCGTCACCCACAACAAATCCAAATTTCTAATTCAATTCAATATCTACTCCGGATGGCATTCACTGGAATTTCGTTCTGATTGCACCGTCACCAACAATAGCGGCAACCTTATGTCGCTTTCGCCATGTGTAGGTGTCCACGTAATTTTTTTTATTTACGCTTCGATCCGATTTAGAATATGCAGCGATTCCTGATGGCAGTTTCCATGGAAACCGCCTTTTCCCAAACTGTCCAGCATCCGCACAGTTTAAACCAATGACCACAATGCCCAATGGTCATTATATTCCTTGGTTGACCCAGTAATTGAGGGGATACCATGGAAAACCTCAAATTGTACAGCCGTTGCTTTTACGGAACTCCAGTTCGACGATGAATGTCTACATGAAAAGGGCCCAAATTAAGGCCCATAGTCTGAGAAATTACCGGCTAAAATAAATAACATGAACATAAAATCAAGTAAACAAAAAATGGAGTAAATATCGCTTAACAGAAGTGAACGAAAAAAAAGTTAATATTTGGAAAACTAAATGAGACCAAGTGGGCCCTTTTCGGAATATGAGCATCCAAGAGTTGAAGTGAAGCTATGCAAGCTATTCCTGGCGACTGGATCGAAAATGATACTTTGTGTATAAACTATACCGTGATGCTGAAAACGGTATGTTAGTTTTTGGCGCAGGACTTTTTAATGTGGGACTTTTTGACACAAGATTTCTCGACGCGAGACTTTTGGATGCGGAGCTCATTCGCGCGGACCCTTTTAGCGCGGGACTTTTTGACGCGGAAATTTTTGGCGCGAGACTCTTGGGCGCGGAACTTTTTGGCGCGGAGCTCTTTCGCGCGGATCCTTTTGGCTCGGGACTTTTTGGCGCGGAACTCCTTAGCACGCGACTTTTTGGCGCCTTTTGAATTCGTGGGTTCCGTTTGGCGCCAAAAGGTTCTGTACCCTGCTGGCAAATATCACCAGGTAGAGTACATTTTGAGCCTTTGTACTGTTCATTTACGCATTGAACGATGAAAGCCTATCCCCACGCCAAAGCTGACCTGCCGCAGCTGCTAGTGCGTGTGTCGCGGGCAGTTCGAAAAATGATTGGGACGTCTCAGTAATCAGAAATAAAATAGAATTCGAATCTTCATTTTTATCACATACCTTCGCCAGAATTTTCTAGACTTGCGTTTTCCACATTTCATTACACATTTCACTATAGATCGAACGATTTTTAATCGCGAAATTGCTCAAAGTTCCACCATAGACCAATAAGAAAGGATTTCGCTCGATGTACCTATACGTACGACAGAGATTATTCATTGATCATGCTACTATCCACGTATGTTTAGGCTGATATAAAGACGCCTTAGTCACCTGAATACGCAACAAGCATCCCATCTAAACCTATTCCAGAGTGCCTAGCGAATAGATGATAATGGTAATTGACAACATCCACAAGGAGCTAATGATGTTCCTCATTGAAATACCAGCTTACCCAACTGCGCCAAAAATTCATGGTACATAACTGCAATGCAAGTTTATAATTCAATTTTCCGAAATTGCCATGACTTCTCAAAACCAATATTTATATAATATAAACGAATATTTTAAAAGTTAGAAAACTCAAAATGAGGTGTTTTCCCAAGTTTTTCACTTTATAAATTTTCTTAATTGGCTCGCTTCGTTAGTTTGTCTCAAATAGACCCTCGAGAATATATATTCAGGCCAGCCGTCAGTTTTCTCCAACAGCAGAATCTTTCTGTTTCATCTCTGTCACAATTCTCCTTTTCTCACTTGCAAGTTACTTTCAAGCTCAGAGGTACTAACTCTTAACCCGGTTTTATCGCGATGAAGATACTTCATGCCAACTTTTGTGGTATTCATATTTCGAAATACAGTGGAGAAAACTGTCTCATCGTGAATACTGAAGGGAAACCAAAATTGTAATACGCGGAAAAGAGAACGTGAAACATTCTGCAAAATGGTTATTGGAATAAAAGAGCCAAGTCTTTTCGTTAACTTGTCCTGAAATCACAGTGGAAAATATCGTCTAGAGGTGAAAGAAAATAATAAAGCTCGCTACGTGACTTGGAATTTTTTTCCCAAGAAAAAACATTTTTTTTGCAAAAGTAACGCCCCTCGAACGTTTAGGGGTTGCAAAAATAGCAATTGTTTGAAATTTAATATCTCGGGAAGTATCCACTGTAGGGAACAAACTCAAAAATACTTTCATGTTTGGAAAAGTGTAATTTACATTAACGAATTTTTTTTTGTATGAAAAAGTTAACTTTTATGTAATTTGTTATAAACAATGTAATTTGTTATTATTTTTTTTTATAAAATTGTATTATTAAACCAAACTTTTGAAGGGCATAACTTTTGCGAAAATTGTATTTTTTTTCTTCGGAATATGTTACCTCTAACCCCTAACTACAATATATGGAAAATTGACACAGATAAAAAAATTTACTATTTTTAGAAATTGGTAGAAAACCTCAAAAAATGTGGGCAAAAAACATTATAATCAATTCAGGATGAAATTGAACATAAAAATACACGTAAAAAGTTATGGAATTATTTATGAGTCTTTGAATATAAAAGCTAATACATACACGTTATAAATTAGTCATACACATTATTTGATCAATTTATCAAGCAAATAGCTCTAGTTGGCCAGGTAAAATCAACGGATCGGTAAACTCATGTATTCATATATTTATTTTGCATATTTGCAGGGATCATATGGCTCATGTGAATATGGCAAATCCCCGTTGATTCCAATCCAATATCTAATTATTGGACTGTCGTTGTATCACATACCTAAATTTGAAATTATGAACACGATATGCGATATGTGATTTCATATACTGTACCACTATTAAATTTGTTGAGCGTGTTATTCCTTCCGTGATAGGCTCTTTCCAATAGTCGGCGGATATTTTGTCTATTGATCAGCATTAACATCGGTAAACATATGAATTCCAGCGCGAATGTAATCTGTGGGCTCGGCGAATGTGATGCGGTTATACATGTGTTCTTGTATGTCCATATAATCTGAACCAGTTTTTCTTCGAGCTACGAGTCCAATGCTTTGAAGAGGAACATCAGAATTGCTACGAAAGAAGATATTTCAAACACGAATTTTGAATTCTGGATTATATCACCAAAGCTATAGAGATAGACGAGAGAATTGAGACGAGACGAGACGAGAGAATCGAGAAGGAACGAGAGAATCGAGACGAGACGAGAGAATCGCGACGAGACGAGAGAATCGCGACGAGACGAGAGAATCGCGACGAGACGAGACCAAGGAATCGAGACGAGACGAGACGAGACGAGAGAATCGCGACGAGACGAGACCAGAGAATCGAGACGAGACGAGACGAGACCAGAGAATCGAGACGAGACGAGAGATTCGAGACGAGACGAGACGAGAGAATCGCGACGAGACGAGACGAGAGATTCGAGACGAGACGAGACGAGACGAGACGAGAGAATCGCGACGAGACGAGACCAGAGAATCGAGACGAGACGAGACGAGACCAGAGAATCGAGACGAGACGAGAGATTCGAGACGAGACGAGACGAGAGAATCGCGACGAGACGAGACGAGAGATTCGAGACGAGACGAGGGAATCGAGACAAGGCGAGACGAGACAGTCGAGACGAGACGAGAGAATCGCGACGAGACGAGACGAGGGAATCGAGACAAGGCGAGACGAGGCGAGAGAATCAAGACGAGACGAGATAATTAAGACGAGATGAAACGAGACGAGATAACAATTGGTCTTAGAATTTCGATATAAGACGAAAAAGTTGTTATTCTCAACAAATTAATTTTTAATAAATACCCCACTTTACGTTGAGGGTTCCCAGGTGTTTTCTGGGGGTACCTCAGTGGCCCATAAAATGATAATTTTTGTTCCACCATTAGTTTCAATTAATACGAAATTTTCAAAGTCAAGGCAGTGGGGCGTAGTATTACATTTGTTCTCAATTTATTCTGAATTTTAGGGTTAATTCCGCTTTGCAACATTTTGTTTTTGCAACAATTGGATATAATGTTATTGGTATCCATTGAAACGTGTCTAAATGATTCAATCTCACTGCATTACTAGTTTAATGATCGAATTAAAGTTGATCAATCGGACTTGGAATGACGGCACCACGCTCGCGAAAAGACGAATTGAGTTATGGAAATTCTTGGTTGCACGCTACCGCAATCGTGGCTATCCTACGCTAGTAGTGGTAAAACCGATTATATAACCGACCTCAACTAGTGCATTATAGTTATTTTTAGTAAATTCAGACTTTTTTTTTTTTATTACGATTTTTTTTTATCGAAGTCGGACTATCCGAAAAAATGTACAAGCAGAGGGCACTATATATAGGTAGAGCGCGACGCTGTGATTCATATGCATTCCAAAACTTTTCGACAAATTTCAAAATCTCCGCGCGGAAAAATTTGCCAGGTCGAACATATCGAACATAGTTTACCCAAACATTAGCCACTGAAACTAATAGTGTTAATTCGTTTTTTCTTTTCAAGAATGAAGAAATGTATATGACTTACTATGTTATATCGATCTATCAATTTGGAATACTCTAAAACTGACAAAAATTATACAAAAATTTGAATCTCGTTGAAAAACATTTTGTGCTACAAAAAATGGATAAACTGCAAATGAAAAAAATTGTAAAAATTATCACCTGGAAAAAATATAAATCGACGCTAGCATCACCCGCGAATGAATAATAAAACATTGTATCGAATATACTAAAATCGATTTGTTTTTTCAACCAATTTTTAACGAATAAACATTCGCCGTATTCGCTTATTTTGCATTTCAAATTTTATTTTTATGACCCACAATGTGTGAATCATTGACACCTTGGCAGTATTCATCCACTCATATAAAATAGTCACGTTTCGCGCATGAACCCAGAGTTATGGAGAGATGCTTGTAATGATCAATTCCTGACTGAACTAGCTGGATAGAAACAGGTAGAATTGTGGCTTAGTCAAGCATGCAAAATTAGACTCGGATAAATCAAGGCGTATTCCAACTTCTCCCGTATACAAATTACTTTATTTATTCAACATAACGCAAACGGCAAATACAGTTCAATAAATATTTTTCCACTTCAAAGAGCAATATCACCTGCACAAATTCAATGGAGACGCTACGAAATATGCTCCATATTTAAGTTACCATTGAATTTCATAGCTTCGTTCACTTCTATACAAGGATCTTCCTCGTTTGATATTTTTCATAACGCGGAAAATTGGAAAGAGGAGTAAGAGAAGAAACTTGGCGATTTTTAGATAAGGCCCAATTTGAAGAAATAATGGAGATAGAGCAAAAGTCTTTTAATGAAAAATGTTCCTTGCTCCATGGAAAATCATTCAAGTTCTATGTATCATATCGCTATCGGTAATACTTCCTGTTCAAGTGGGGGTTGATTGTTGGATGGCATGTGTACTCGCTCTTACATAGGAACTGTAATATATTGTAAAATATGTGAAATACGTGGGAGACTCATAGAGCTTGACTGATGGAATTTTTCATGCTGAATATTTTGCGTTATCACTATCTTCCTTTATATCTACTTCTTTCCTTAAGACATGCTGCAAAGTGCGCGCTTGGTGCTTGCTAAAGGTGAACGTCATCCGCGATGCTTCCACGCGCATCTGCTCCTCAATTGTGAAGTTTCGGAAAATAGTTGGTAAATATAAAATGGGGATTTTGAGGCACGAAACGATTTTTGTTATGAATAAAAAAAGCGCCAGGTGATTTTCCACCAGCTTCACCGTATATAACTGGTCCATGAGAAAACGTTAATGATAGAGTTCGACTATCACCCGTGACCCTTACCTCTTCAGATTTTGATGGCGATTTTTTCTGAGGTTCTACCATGAAAAAAGAGTACTCTCAAATTTTTCCAGATTTTTTGTTTGGTTTAGTCAGAAAATATCTGTAGCGAAAAGAGGCCCCGATTTAAGACTCTTAGAAAATTTCACAAAAATCTCAAAAAACACAGCAAATTTTCAGAAAATAAGAGAAACTTGGAACTCTTATCCGGTGTTTCACACTCCACGCAGCTTTCTATGCAAAGTGCCTTACTGACAAAATTTTTTTGAAAATAATATAATTTTTTCTTCCAATTTGCCATTTTTTAAAAATATTTCTCACCGAAATTGGGCTTAAAATGATCCACCGGATAGGAGCCCCATAGTTCTTGCATTTATTAAAAATTTGGTATATTTTTTGAGATGTTTGAGAATTTTTTCAGAATTTTAAATCGGGGCCTATTTTGCTACAGATTAAAAA
This sequence comes from Asobara japonica, assembly GCA_026005395.1. Taxonomy (NCBI): domain Eukaryota; kingdom Metazoa; phylum Arthropoda; class Insecta; order Hymenoptera; family Braconidae; genus Asobara; species Asobara japonica. The sequence continues at coordinate 250,929 of BQMI01000505.1, forward strand.
AAAATCCGCAAAAATTTGAGAGTACTTTTTTTCAAGGTAGAACGTCAGAAAAAATCGTCATCGAAATCTGAAGAGGGTTACGGGTTGTCCAAGTTGGTACGGCATACCCCGTATATACCTGCGTCAAGAGTTTGGGTCCATTCATTTCTGGTAGATATCTAAAAATCTAAGAAAGATAGCGAAATTTGTCCGTTACCAAATTTGTAAATCTCACTGTGCTCTACAATAAAAGTTTATATCAAGTTGCCGTTAAGTTCCTTAGATTTTGAGATATTTACCGAAAACTTAGCCGAGACCAAAGTAGAGTTAATGCGATAACCCATTTTGCTACTGATAAGCACTCGTCGTTCGCAGATAAGTTGCGAAGTAGTTGTGTTTACACTTCTAAGATCAACAAACACGCGAAATTCCGGGTTTTTCGGAAATTATGGAGAATCAAGAGGGAAGAAGTAGAAGAAAGAGGGACAGCAGATGAAAAAAACAAAACACAAAATCGTGGAACTACCTTGAAACGGAGATATGCTGAACGATCGAATATTTCTGTTTCGGGGGTAAAACCATGAAATTACCTAACTGCAAGTTAAAAACCAGCAACAATACATTGAGTGAAGCAAAATCGTAATTCCTTATTGACCTTCCATGAATCCCGTTCTCAAATCTCTGTTTGCTGTTGGCATAGAGTGATCAGCCTTCGTCATTCAAGTTTTTCCTATTCTATCCCAAAATCCATGGAAAGTGCTATAAAACCGGCGAGTTAAACTGGGGTATGAAAATTCACATCGCCAAGAGAAAATTTTATTGAAGTATTTTCAGAAACTATTTGAGGTCAAGTGGTTTTCCAGTGAGGACTATAAATTTTATATATTTCATTCTCCGACTATTCCATTGGTTCAGCATATATGATTTATAGGGTGGAATATGTGGATGGAAAAGTGGGGTGGGGCAAAGCGGATAGCTGTGATGGGAAGCTTGAAATCATCCACACATCCTCAATCCGTCGTGTCTTCTCAGTCCATCATGTGGAACAAACCGGGGGTGGTAAATCCGAGGGTGGATGGACGTTTGCGTGTATCAAATCCTACCTTTCTCGTTCCTCGCTTTCAGCTTTAAGGGAGTGGGGGGAGGGGGGAGCGGCGGGATTAAGAAAATCACGTAAGCCTTAAAGATGGGTCGTTAATCCCTCTGGCTGTCGATTTGCTGTTCCATTTCATTCCATCCTCCGGACTCTGTGGCTCTCTCTCATTTACGACTTTTAGTGCATATAATATTAATGTTTTGACACATGAGATCGGTTAGCATAAGTACCTAATTTGACTGTGATATCTATGTGCAGCAGATTATCATGTAGGAAGGAGAATTGCGATGTTGGCACCAGTCTTGTTATAGCATTTCTAATTTCCCGATATAGGGAAGTTATTCTAATGCCCTCGAAAATGAAAAAAATTTTTGGAGTGAAACTTCTTATGGGACCATCTGAAGGTGTTACACTATCCGGACACTTACGCTTAGGTGTCATAGCAACGCGCCGTAGTAACGCACTGTAGCAACGCTCCATAGTAACGCACCATAGCAACGCGCCATAGCAACGCGCTACAGCAACGCGCTATAGTAACGGACCGTAGCAACGCACCATAGCAACGGGCCATAGCAACGGGGCATAGCAACGCGTCATAGCTACGCGACAAATGTGCTCATCTCCTTCTGTCCTACCAATGTTGTACCCTTCGACACTTTCATCGTTTTACCCAAATTATTATTTGAACTGCAAAAAAAAAAATTCTATTTCTCTTCTGCAGTTTCACTTCGCTGGCGCGTCAGGAACTACACGTCTATTCATTTTTTCTCATCGGATGTTCACGTTTCTAACATTTTTAGACTATTTTAAACAAAACTTCGACAATCTCAAAAACTCCAAAGATTTCATTGAAGTTTCATCCCGAATCTCTTTCACTCATCCACCTGCACCCCCCCCCCCCTCCCCCTTCTCCTCCATCAGGCAATTTCTGTTTTCACCGCTGCTTTTGGCACATCGGTGAAAATCCCCAAATACGATTACACATTCAGTGCGCAGGTGGTTAAAAGAGAAAGTAGAATAAACGTTGACGAGCACGTATAACGCGCCGTCGAACCACTCTAAACTATCCTCATTTGGCTCACCCCAGGGCTTGAAGTGAGAGTTTATAGGAAATCGAGAGAAGCTAGAGAGTAGAAGAAGCGCGAAGTACCTTCTTGAGAATTACATCACTGCCCGCGGGTCTGCTGGGAGAGAGAGAAAAAAAAATACAGAAAGGGGTGGAGGATGAGGAAAGAAGCTTTGGAAAGAAGCCGAGACGACGTGAATGAAACTCGAGATTACAGGAAGAGAAACGAGGCGAATCACCCGACAGTGTCTTCCCCCTCCCCTTCGCCACTACTTTTTATACTCCTTTTTTATCATCTCTACCGCGACACTCGGACATTTGTTAGCAACATACTGAGTACCCCGAAACTTTTTTTTTCGTCTTTATTTCACTTTGTTAATCTTATATGTTCTTACAGTTAATGGAATCGTCTTGCTCTACTGCAAAACCGAGAGCAATGATGAGGTTGCTTTGCATTTACATATGTAATATGCTGCCAAAAAAAAGAGGTTTGGAAACAAATTGTATTGATTTTGATGTCTGTTGAACTTCTTTATTTAGGCATTTACTTGTGAAATAATTGATGCACTACCGGTAATTTCGGTCGCAATTCGAACGAGAAAGCCTGTGTGTGTGTGTGTATGTGACGGTGTATGTATGAAGACAAATTCTTTCTCCAACGATTTCTCACCCTCAAATTATGCGATTGAAATGCTGCACGGCGCAATCGAAGCGTCTTTGTGGCCTCCAAAGCGGATCACGTTTTATATTATCAAAACAAGTTATCAGCACAATTTTTTAAAATTGCGCGCTGCGCAGTGTAATTGGTCAGTGCGTCACGTGACATATTCGCAGGTAGCGACACCTGTGATATTCCAGCATTCCAAATTTCATGATTCGTATATTTTTCTGTGAGACCCGTCCAGTTAAGTGATCCCTAGAATCTGGTACCATCAACATTGAAGCTTTGATAAAGCTTAAGAGCTGTTAAAATAATCGAAATATGATAGCAGAACTTTGATAAATCAGGGCCGAAGATAAGCACATCTCTAGGGTAGCCGAGTGACATTGAATTCCATTTAACGAGAAAAGATCTGGGAATGCCAACATTAAAAATTGAATGAAAATTCATTCATTCTGAGGTCGTCCAATTCGGTGATTGCACAACTGATTTAAAAGCCCCAAGGATCGTGGATTTTAACTACCAAACTGAGTTGGGCTTTAGGAGAATTTATGTTAATCTCCGTGAACTTCGTTCCAATAATTGAGGTCAAATTTTTCTGTTGTATTAAATATTCTGAGAGGCTGATCTGGAATCGCCTATTTTTTCCCGAATTATCCGCTCGGCAATTAATAAAAAGGGCAGTAATGTTACTCACGGCGCTCCAGTATTTGCCACAATTTCAACGTAAATGGACCAAATAAGGGTGGGCAGTTTAGATTTAGCTTTGGCAAGCGAGGTAAGTCTACACTTCGTTTTAACAATGAGAAAATAGGAATTCTCAGGATTTATTCAACTCTCTAATGAACTCTCAGGCTCTCTACAAAAATGTGACGCATAATGAATGACCATAATGTTTCTAGTAAATATACGATTTACGGTCTAGCTCAGCCTGCTGTCTAACTAATTGACTACTAATTGTTAGGTGTGAAAATAACTACGGGTGTTTTCTGTTGAACAATAAAGATTTATAAGGACATAAGAGCAGAATGAATTGAAGAATGAACTGATATAATTCAACGAGTGTTTCTATTCGGCTCAACTAACGAGATACATGTGTGTGTGCCCCCGTTGGGAACACAAACAAAACTTCCCGATTTGTAATTTCTGTTTGTCACTCCTATATTTTCCGATACATCAATTAAATGTTTCAATCCCATTGATCAAGCAGATAATTATGAATATTCGACTAACCGCATACTCACCGTGAGGACGAGAATTATGAGCGTTACTGGAGGTGGGAGTGAGATGCCAGTAGGGGTGCGACCGCTCGAGGGTTAAACCCGTCATACCTCCTTAATTATGACAATCATGGAAAAAAGTCATTAGAAATTAAATATGCATTTTCACTTACGGAGCAAATTCTGTTTAATACTTTTTGCCGTATCTCTTACCGTTTTTGCGATAGAACGTTGTGAGCAATTCAATTGTTAACAACTGAAAAACTGCTCGGTCAATTTAAACCAAAAAGTAATCCGATCTGAGTGCCATGAAGACCCTTCGGTTACAAGATCGATAACCCAGATCGTTCGATCCCTTCGTGAGCAATCGTTAACCGAAAATTCCGATTCCGCACATACAAACAGGCACACACACATTTGTGAACAATTCGAAGGGCAGCATTTTGGTATACTTAATACACTAATTACGAATCGAAACAATTCCCTGCGTACGATAACACTGTAAATATTCGTTTGCAAAGCGGAGATAATGCGTCATATGTAACTCTACCCGAAATATCATGTTTATAAAATTTCAACATAAATGCATACAAATTTTCGAAATGTATTCTATTGAAGGGCATATTATACTTCAGCCTCGATACGTGTAATTTCATTGACCTTTTGAGTATAACTTTTGCCATTGTACGTAAACATCATATTTGAGCTTTATAGTATTTTTGCATCAACGAGTTCACTAGTTTGTCGGTAAATCTGTCAATTTTGTATCGTTTGGAAAATCCAATTTCCCCCGATCAATTTGGGTAAAGTGCATTGCGAATTTTCTCATATGTATTTCCAGATGATGTAATGAATTGAACACAATTGTCCAAATGCATTATAGAATTTGCAATGCCACTGACGCACAGATTGACGTTGAACGTTGGACTTTCAAATGGCATAATTATGGATGGATTGAATACGTAGGTAATTAATAGAAATTAAGGTTACTGCTAATTGGAAAAAAACATTGAGTACTGGAAATAATGGATGTGATTAATACACTGTTAGTAAAATTAATATTCATAATATTGTAATGTAACATTGTCCAGACATTCGATGAATGGAGTTTCTCAGACATTTCGGAGAATAACAAATTTAAATAAAAATAAATAGTAATAGTGAACACCGTAGAACCCTTAAATGGCCATTTACGCTCCGAAACCAAATGTTTCGAATTTGAGATCCTTACAAGAGCTTGCAACTATGTCACGTGACGCACTGACCAATCACACTGCGCATCGCGCATTCAGACTCTCCTGGGCAAATGCGGGCAACCACGCATGCGCCGGCGGTAGTCGGACAACTTCGGATCTAGACTGAATATAAAAGTTTGAATGGTCATTCAAATTTCGCGCCGCTCAAAATCAACCAATAACTAATAATTCACTACATGAAAGTGAGTCAAATTTTGATCGAAGCTAAGGTACGCTGAGAGACCCCAATTGCGACATTGATTAGCTTGATCACAACTTTCCCCCGTAAATATGATTGATTAAAACTTTTGGCGGTTTTCATGCTTCATGTTTTAAAAAAACCGGAAACTAGTGCATGAATTTCCTTCAAAATCTAATCAGGTCTCAGTTGCGTGAAGACGCATCGATTAAAAACAAATTATCGAATCGGGGGACTCGTTTGCAAGAAATCACACATATACCCATACATACACACATATTGTTAAAAATGTTTTAGAATGATTAGAGAGACTTTGAAACGCGGAGATATGATGATTTCCACTTGGTTTTCGGGGCCATTACAATAACTTCCCTATATCGGGAAGTTGAACAGAAATCAAGTGGCCGGAATAATAAAAAACAATATCACCAGGGGAACAAAATTAGGAGGCGTAATGCTCAACGATTGGCTAACTTTGTTCCCCGCACTCATTTGCGCAAGTGCATCTGATACACGTCGACAATTCATAACTTCACATAAATTCAAAACTTGTAATTGTTAGCGGTTTCCAGTCACCAGCATGCACACCATACCACCAGGCAACATCACGATAAATAATATTTAATACAAACTGAAAGTATGATAATTATTTTGGTATAATTTCCGTTTCTCCAACCCCATCGTTGCTCTCGACCATTACTGGTGAGATTACTAGACTCTGGAATGAACGTATGGTGAATGTCGACATTTGTAGGTAGGAAAGGAATGCCAGCTCCATTGCACTCATAAAACAGTGAATTCCTCGGTTAAGGTTAGAATACGAAATTTCCATTGGATGGGATTAATTATTCTGAAATTTATGCCTATTTCAAATTCTATGAAGAAAATGAATTACGTGTAAAAGAAATTTTGCAAAATTAAAAATGTTGCGTTTTGGACTGGCAAATCTGTTGGAAAAATATTCCTCCAAATTTTGATTGTACCTAAAATTTTTTCGAGCATTAAATTGTTCGCGTGATCATAGAGCAATGATGAGAATCGAATATTCATGCATGCTACGGCTATCCAATTATTGCAAGCTACTGATAAGGCCAGCGGTCACCCATTAACCGAGCAGAGCGGTTCCTCAAAGCAAGATTTGGTACTGACTGCATCTCTATATCGTCCCTACTAATAGTACCAGATAGCAAATGATTTTGTTACCTGAGACGTGGTTTAATTAATGAGACAATTTGAAATTGATTATTTCAATGCGATTATGAAATCAATGATCCCATGACGTACATGAGTTTGTCAATACAATGCAGCTTGATTCTCTTTTCAAATCATTTTTTATATTTTTTTCTAATACCTCAACATTACGGAACTAAATTTCATGCCGGATGTATTCAAACCTCTCGTTAATCAAGAACGTTTTCTGAAAAAATTATGAAATTTTTATCAAGTATACTTTGTAAGTCCCTCGGTCAGATGACGTGAATCAAATTTGTATTTAATGAATCACTGATTTACTATTTAAAAAAATCTGACAATCGCTGATCTCGGTAAGCAGCTGGAGTATTCAATTAAAACAGGTCTTAAAAATTCTAGAAAAATATGAGAAAAAAAATACCGTACTTTATAGAACTTTTCGGTAAACGGTCAAGATCATCATTAAATTCTACTTCATAATTTTCTGATGTTATGTATAGAAGTTATCATGTATTGAAGAGCTCATTCGAGTCGACTGGAGGCAGCCAGCCGATGCGCACACGTCGGGCGGTATGGGCGCCGTACTTGAGGGGTTAAAAAAAATTGTGTTGATATCTTGTTTTGCCAATATTCCCCGAAAACTTGACGAAAGTAGAAAAGGGCGATAATTTTTTTTTCATTTGCGTTTCAGGCATTCAGAGCGTTACATTTGATGCAGGCAAAGCGTTTTATTTCGCATATTGCCTCCGACCTTTTCGATATTTTACAGTAGCTTTTCATTCATTTTGTCCTCTCGAAATAGTGTACTCTGACCGGTTGAAATGCGAGTGAAAGATAATCCAGCAAATACCACTCGTGCTTCAAAATAAATCAGTTATTCTTCCCCACCTTCCCGTCCATGAAACGCGAGCGCTGAAATTTTAACCAAAAATTGCCTCAGGTTACATTTTGAACTTCAGAGTATGTCTGCAGTTTTCATTTGATTTCAACTCTTTTTTTATCGTTTCCATGAAATTACAATAACATTTCAAAACCTGTGTATATTAACGTAGCGCATGGAAACAATTAATTGTTCCCAATTGCTTTGTCGCATATTTTCATACAGCCTCTTTCGTATGATGGTGAGTGTACACTACTACACGCCGATGAAGTTCTTTATGCAGTTACTTAAGGCATGCATATATTGTGTAATGAGTGGAAGAAGTGAGGATGTCGATACAAAGAAACAATGTCCTTAGAATTTATGGCTCATTTGGAGTATCAAAGAATATTTTCCAAATTTTTGTCAAGCAACTTCTCAACTTGGATTAAGTAGAGCGCCGACTTCAATCAAGTAGCATGTCGACTTGAATCAAGTCACTGAACTCCACTGGGGAATGAGGACATTCGATCTAACTCAATGCAATCCCCGTCGAGTACCGACTTCAGATCAAATTACCTAAGTTTCTTCAGCGGCAGTAGTACTGGTCAACCATTGATCAGCCGTCGGTTCAATATAGCATTTTTAATCTGTTGTCGGCGGTTTATGCACCAACGTTTCCCTCATTGTACAGTGTACAAGCTCGTTATGTAGAGGTAACAAGTGCTGCCGTGTGAAAAGCTTCTTTTGTAAAAGTATACCGGAAAGAAAAACAGCCGCAAGCACAAGTAGTTTTATACATATGTGCAAGAGTGGGTTTGGCGATTTTCTTGGTATGAAGTGAGCAGCGCTACACGAACAAGTCTACGTTTGTGTCGTTGATGCTTTGTTATTCTTAACACGCTCCAATAATCACACTAGCCTGGGCAAGCATATTTCCTGTTACGCGGACTGTGAATATGCACTCCGAGTCGGCGGCGGCGGCGGGAGGAAGGAGTGAAAAAAACCATTCGTCCACAGTTCTCTAAAGTATGTTCACTCGTTCAAAGCCGCGTCAAAGCGCCAAGCTTCGTCGCGCCTTCCACAAGTCTAACTTTTCCTCGAATGTTGACATGCCACTTTCATAATTTTTTTCATGTTCCACTTTTATTCCTTTTTGCTGTGTACTTTTCACAGTTACTCATTCTATAGAAGAGCTCTGTTCTCACTTTGAAAACTTGGGTTAAATTTTCAACACTTTGTATTACTTCTGGTTTATGATTCAATTCGCTCGGTTTTTTTTTTACACATCTACAGCAGAAACAATGAACGTTGCATTATGATTATTATTTATTACGACAATGGTGAGAAAAATTTGAGATTGTTGGAAATAGGATTCATGCGAGAAATTGGCAATTCCATGCCAATCAACTTCATCCAAAATTGGTGGATTTAATTGGGATTTGTAATTGAACTATATTGTTTTCACTGAAAGTCATAGTGGCACTGATTCAATACAGTTTTACCACTATGATTGTCTCGGGCATGAAAAGCGAATATATGTGTGATGTATGCATAAGCGATTTATCCATCAAATGAAATATCGTTGGCGTGATTATGGATGACCTCAATTTAAATGCTGTACATCGCTAGTGCTTCCTATTGCCTGTTTTGGTAATTGTGCATGGTGAAGCTAATCACACTTTGCGCTAGGCGGATTATGAATGGCTGAATGATCCACGTCATCAGTCATTTCGGGTTATTTCAACACTTGGGATAAATGCTGAAGTATTATTTGTACCTGTGATTTCACGCTAATGCGCGTCATTGTAATTAAACGCGTAGTAATTCCAATGATTGTTTCATAATTTTGAAATTCAATTATCAGTTTTTTTTCCTTCCACAAACAAGCTATCAAAAAATTTTGAGAATTTTTTTTTCGGAAATAAGTCATTGGCTTCAATGACATGAAATTTATTTTTTTGTAATGTTGATGTATTAGAAAAAAATATAAAAAAATATTTGAAAAAAAAAAAATTTAACTGCATTATATTGACAAACTCATGTACTTCATGGGATAATTTTAAAGATTTCGATATCTATCATAGTAAGGGAGGAAATTAATTTTTATGAATCACGGGAAGGGTCTATATGGCTATAGACCCCGGTCGATAGGACAAGCTCTGGGGTCTATTTGTGGTATAGACCCCGTACTTGAGGGGTTAAATTTCGAAAGACGTTTTCATTTCCTACCCCCTTGAAAAATAATAGAAGACTTTTTGTACAAACATATAGGTTCAAAAGGAAGAGAATTGATTGCTGAAGAGAATAAGCTTTGATTCACTACGATATGTTTCATAGTTCTTTGTCAATCGTGTCCATAAGAAAGAAAAAAACGCAAAAATAAAAATTGGAGAAATACCAGTTTAAAGTTTTCAATGTGAATATTACAAGTTGTTTGTTACTTGTTCGATGCTCGATCTGAGACACTTAAAGTTCGAAGTCAAATTTAAAATTTTCACAGCATATTTTCCAGATGATAAAGTATTTTTTAAAGCAAAAAAAAATTTTTGTGAAAAAATTTCGATTTACATGTATATCCCACCTTAAATTTTCCCTATTTCCAATTTCCATAAGAATGTATAGAACACAACAATATCGAAGTTTATAACTTCTTGTGATAAATTCAAATCCCTTCAATAATACCAATAACATTGGCCTTTAACTAAGTGCTTCCAGGCCCAATGAAGTCTGCTTCAGAAAATTTATTTCCCTCCTTCCGCAATTTGATATTTTCTCATCTCAGATTAATTTTCATTACCGTTGGCATCATTTATTTTTATTTGAATTCAATTACACGGACTACTTTGCGGCATTCCAGTACAATATTTCCGATCTTGAAAAACCAATCAATTGAGATTTTCATCTCGGAGTGCTTTCAGTGAATTACCACTTTTCTCAAGTATCTTCCTTTATTTTAATATTACGAAACAGGTGGATTTTAACGCCTTCGAAAATATTGATTGCCATGCCTAAAATAAAATCTTTGAAGAATATATGTCTCATCTTTCAACTTATGTTCTTTTCTCTGAAGAAAATTCAAAGATGTAACGTCAACACCTGAGATAGGTGTGCACATGAAAAGGGACCACTTTGTCGATGCAGTGCAACTCGTCAGAAAAACCCGTAATTTTCGGCTGCTATTTTAAAAGACAATGCTACGTGGAGTACAGTATAGTCTACACTCCAGATATTCATCAAAATTCCCTTTCTGTATCTTGAAATGGCTGATGGACACAGATGACGGACATCCACTCCATCTTCCTACCATTATAGCGACAGCCTATTAGTCACCTCTATAGGCCCACTGATTCTACCTCAACGCAAACGTCTCGATAACTGAAATCGACAAAGTGGTCCCATTTCACGGTAAAGCTCGTATACCGTTGTAATTCACGGAGTCATAAAAGGAACAAAATTCCGAGACCTCAACATCTCAAAAGCCATTTTCGAAAATGAATAAAAATTTTGAACTAGCCATCTCACGCATTCACCGATGCCCTTTTCACAGCCGGCTAGAATCTCATTATATTTTACATTTCCATTCTGGAAAAGTGGGTCAGCTCATGAAGGGGTTAATGTCTCAATTCCGTCTGTAATATTTAATTTATTGATTTTCTGGCGCCGAAACGCGCTGAGCCCTGAAGCCTGGCCGAAAAACGCCTCCTCAACATTTTTAATTAAACTGCCATACCAGTGAATATAGCTGAATATGAATAAAAAAAAATACGACTCCACAGAATTACCTTTGCTTCAGCTACCAGATGTGCACGAGCATGAGAAGGTAATAGAATTCTCTAACGTCAACATCTTTTCTTTTTTTTTCCTCCTCACTCACGAGCCTTCGCGAAATGACGGTTCCATGGACATTTATAGTGAGGATATAAAAGGAAATGTTATTGACGATCGGGCGTATTCAAAGAGTCATTGATCTCTTAACCTAGTGAAAAGAGCACACGACGGATATTGGAGGCTGGTGACCGAGAGAAATTATGATCTCCACTACGACTCACACCTACTTGCCTCTTGGCTATTTTATCTTGTGCTTTTAGTTCTCTCACTTATCGTCACTCCTATCGGCCTCCAGGGCGGCACTACCAAACCAACCTCTTTCTTTATTTGTAGGTCATGCGGATATTGTCACTGGCTGACAGTAGATAGGTCACATTGTGACATAATAATATAAGTCACAAAAAATCCACGGAAATGGAACTGAATTTTATATCTTTTTAGTCGCGACAAGTCAGTAGAGATGGGAATATGGCTATATGAGTGTACCGGAAGTCAGATGAAGGCTGTCATGTTTATTGTCAACAAAGCGAAAGCCACATTAACCCTCGGGTTTGGACTAAATGAAAAATATCAGAAAGTTAGTTCAATTATCATATACTGATTACCACTGAGGTCGTGCAATGACAAGATAAAAATTGCTGCAGTATAAAATGATTTTTGAAGAACCATTCCAAAGATTGAATGTTCAATGGGTTATTGATCAAGTTTAGAGAAAGAAGTGATATTCCACTTTTCGCGAAATTTAGGGAATTTTGGATTTTTTCCACGTAACAATTACATAGATATTGTGGGTGTTTTCAGAGAGTACAATCCAAATTTTACAGATGAATCAAGTTTGGAGATAAAGCTATTTGCGGTGCTTTCTTATTCGAGTTTGAGAAGCTTAAGAGACGACGGGACATCATGAAACACTTCATGGTCTTCTCTAATAGCTGATCCCTTTTTGCATACATAAAAATATTAGGTATCTGAATAACGTCCAAAACATTCCATTCTACCTCACCCTGCTCAGAGTCTTGTGAGATTTCTGGCGTTCCGCAGCTTGAGCTGGATCACTGGAACTGTGAAATTCTCAGTTCGTACTCACTTCCTGAAGAAACATGAATTGGTGGGATTGTTACTAAGTAGGTAATTGGTAATGATTAGGTAATCACTTCTGGGCATAGGAGAAAATCGCTGTTCGTAATAGTAAGACTACTACTGTTATTGTCACTATTATATACTGCTATTGTCACTACGCCTGCTACTACTACTACTACTACGACTACGACTACTACCACTACTACTACCACTACTACTACCACTACTACTACCACTACTACTACCACTACTACTACCACTACTACTACCACTACTACTACCACTACTACTACCACTACTACTACCACTACTACTACCACTACTACTACCACTACTACTACCACTACTACTACTACCCCTACTACTCATAGTGCTCATACTGCTACTACTACTACCCCTACTACTCATAGTGCTCATACTGCTACTACCACTACTACTACTACTACTACTACTACTACTACTACTACTACTACTACTACTACTACTACTACTACTACTACCCCTACTACTCATACTGCTACTACTACTACTACTACTACTACGACTACTACCACTACTACTACTACTACTACTAATACTACTACTCCTACTGCTTCCACTATTACTACTAGTACTGCTGCGCCTACTGCTGCTACTACTACTACTACTACTACTACTACGAGTACTACTACTACTACTACTAGTACTACTACTTAAAAACCTACCTATCAGTGTACAGATACCGAAAGCACAGTAAAATATTAAGGAATCAAGTAGTGAAAATAGGGCGAGCCCATGGATCGATACAAATGTATGGGATTAAATGGACAGAGGAATATCTCCTCTCATATGCCGCAGACCTCACTTTTTCTAGTGTCCTTAGATACAATGAATTATCTCTCGTAACTTGTGATTTTTTTGCAAGTTTAATTGTAATACCTCCCGACCTATCAAGTGCTCATGTATTTTTCCGTATGGTAAAGTTTATAAAATTTTAGGGATTTCGTTTATACTTTAAATTTAGAGTCTGTTCATTATTATTATATTAACATGAAATAATTCGGGAGAAATCTCCACTATCTGGTCAAGAATATTCGTAGATTATAGATTAAATATTACATATTCATAGAAATTTGTTATGAAGTTCAGATGAAAATTTGAGTGAAAAAACGTTCTGAAAACCATGTGAATTTGGGAACAGGAAATACAATGTGAAGGAATTCGTTCTCTTGCACCAATGACATCATCACTCTATATACTACGGAACAATACCTCAGATACATTCGAACACCGTTGATTTGGCAAAACCAAATTTTTCTCTCAGCGTAGAGCTGATACCAAATAAGGAATAACTACACAACACTACAACCCTATGTTCAAAAATCAGAAAAAAATTTTGGCGGTGCACAAGACACTGCGACAGCACAACAGTTGGAAAATTTCTCCATAAAAACTATCCATAAACTAGGTCATAAAGCAGGTTAAAAAGAACGCGGGGAAATAACAGTAGTTAAAGTGGAGGAAGAGGAAAAAGGAATGCTTGCTACGGTGTTTACCAAAATGGTCGCGTGCTTGAAGATAATTTTGGTGAGGTAAGCATTCTCGGGTTTGTGTGCGTTTTGTATACATGAAAACAAATGCCGACAGAGCACTTATCCAACGTAATGTCGTCAAAGAAAAAAGTTTTATGTCTTGGATGTTCTGGGCCAAGCGGGGAAGATGAGGGGTTGCATACAACTTTATGGGCGGTTAAAATTACACGTGACAAAATTGTTAATGTTTATCTACGCCAGTGAGTTTGATCATAAAACATTGATGAATTTATGGATACAAAAAAATTTGTTAGAAATTTTATGGGCAAAATTTGGTGGAGAGTTGCACCGGCCTATCTATGAATATTGAATTTCTGCTATAAATTTTGATTTATTTATAAATCATCAGAGTGATATATAGGGATTGGAGGTCTAAAGGGTTAGGATTGAATGGAAATAGAAAACTGTGCAGACATTGGATAGAATGAGGAACTCAATTGTCCATTCAGCAAGTCGCAATGAGCCCTTATCGATTTTGATATTTCAGCCACTTCAGTTTGGTAATTGACCCTGGGTTTTTGCAATCACATTAAGTATTAATGATCGCTGAAAGTGTTATTGGCCATGTATTGTACATTATCTTAACCTGTACCTCATTTTTCAATACATATAAAATGAACGGGATTTGTGTGTATTTGTGTGAATTTTTGTGTGCGTGTGTTAGGTGGGTGGGTGGCCGAATGGGATGGGTAAGCGGTTGGGTAGGTGGGTGGTTTAGGTGGGTTGGTTGAGTGGGTGGGTAGGTGAGTTAGGTAGGTAGGTAGGTGGATTGGGTGGGCGGGTAGGAGGGTTGGGTGGGTGGGTAGGTGGGTTGGATTGGTGGGTAGGTGGGTTGGGTGGGTGGGTAGGTTGGTAGGGGGGTGAATGGGCGGGTTGAGTGGGTGGGTCCTTACTCGGTAAAGGATAGGTTTCGTTATTAATTGATAGCACTCATGGTATATATATGAACATGAATTTATTTACAGCGAAATATAATGTGATTTACATAAAAGCCGGAACGATCTGTATTTCACTGAGTCCTTCGAATCCGTGCAATGATAGTCTACAATCGCCTGTTTGAAATCCTCTGCACAGTCGTGGGAGTATGTGTAAAAGTTTACTTTTGGGATCACTGCGATGGACCATAGGCACGTGCCTTGCTGCGGAATTCAGTTGGCAATCCGATCCGAATGTTTGCATGAAAAATACTTTTAATTTTACAAGGTAGCTGTGCTATCAAAGCATTTAATTTCTGATAGAAAAAAAATAATTTATGAAAACTCATTGCATTCACTGCGCAAGCTGCTGTCTGAATTAGAGATGGTTCTTGTAGACATTGTTGAGATGTTCAGGAATTGTCTGAATTTCGGCATGGCTGTTAAATTGAGGAATTCAAACACTTAAAAACAATTGGAAAATTGGAAGGAACATCGTAAATTCAGATAGTTGTTTTTGTTGGGTATGAGCATAGTTATGGTTGAAAATACAGAAAACTCCGACGACGAGAAGTGGGCGAAGTGTGATCCCCAGTTGGGTCACACACATCAGCTCCATATAGGAATTAACAAACTCAATTATGATTCTTAGCCACCCCCCCCCCTCCTACCCACTCGCCCACCCAGACACCACCCCACCGACCCGCTCACCCACACACCAACCTACCCGCTCACCTAGACACCAACCTACCCGCTCAGGCACCAAGCCACCCACCCGCTCACCTATAGACACCAACCAACCCACCCACCCGCCCGCTCAGACACCAACCAACCCACCCACCCGCTCACCTTGACACCAACTCACCTACCCGCTTGCCCAGACACCAACCCACCCACCCGCTCACCCAGACACCAACCCACCCACCCGGTCACCCAGACACCAACCCACCCACTCGCTCACCCACACAGCAACCCACCCACCCACCCCGACACCAACCCACCCACCCGACCCGACACCAACCCACCCACCCACCCAGACACGCACACACACACATACACGCAGATACCTCATTGAAAATATGTCAGAAGTACGTGAAGCGTCGAGTTGGTATGCCTCATTCTAGTAATTTCTCATCCATACAATTATCAGCTATCCTCATAATTATTACGAAAAGCACATAGATGGAGTCGACTTTACAAAATTCATCACAGCAGTTCCTCATAGATATTAGATATTTCCGAAAACTAATCTGATGATAATCTTTTTCAATACCAGCCTTCAATAATATAACACATAAGATGAGATAAAGTTCTACCTCTCTATCTCAATCTATTGAAAAGTTATCGTGCGCGGAACTAGTTTTCACAAATAAGAGAAAAATGAAAATAACTCTCCAACTTTCAAGAAATCAGCATATATATTTCTATTGAATGTGATACTTGGCATTGTGATGAATGGTTTGAGAAGGAAATTGAATCAGCTTAGTAGGTCTAGGGGTGTTCAGGAAAAACAATTTTTAAGGGATTGCCCATATTGGAGAAATTGATATACTGATCTGGCTTCAATTTAGATACGGTATCAAGATTTTTTGTGAATGCTTCGTGATGAATTGCGAATATTTCGGGTGACGCATCCTTTGCAATCAGATGACGATTCTTCAAAATTCCACTTCTTCTAAAATACTGCCGTTTTCCCCATTCTATCTCTAAACACAGGGTAAACCTCCAGAAACCCCTGTGGGCGGACCCCCCCCCCTCCCTTGCCCCCGCAGGGCTCTGCTATAGTGGGTACAGTATGTGCCTATTAGAAATGGGCCTATTAGCCTGTGTTTAGAAATGCGATGACCTAAATGGCACGACTCGACCCCAGTCACATGGATGGGTGTCCAGTACTCCCCACCCAAGAAATACTCGAGAGCAGTTACCGCGGAGAGTGTAAATGAGACAGCCAAAGACGCATAACATAGACGAAATGTGAGTGCTATCGGTGGAAATAGTCCATATCTGATTGTCCTGATTGGATTATCATTATTTTTATCGCAACAAAAATATAGCTTGCTCCTTTAGACGAAACATGAGAATACGAGGACATCAGCACTCCATCCTTTCCTAGTAATGGATTGAAAAAATATAAAAATTTCGGCGATGAAATTGTTCGCGTCAGGACAAGATAAAGTGATAGCAAGATGAATTGAACAGCATGAATAATGGAGCAAAATCTTTGACTGTATGTGTTGATGAAAGATATAGTTTTTTACTGTACTGCTTGAGTACATACTTCTCAGTCCACTGTGCGGGAACTTGTGATATAATGTCGCCTGAGGGGCCAAGAAGTGTGTCAACCAGAAATCGGCATTAACATTACTTGGCTTTGAGAAAAAAAATTGTTTTGGAAGAACCGAATTTCTTCGGTGTAATTATTTGCAGGTAATGGCGTTAGCTATTTTTTTTTTTGAAAGTGACTTGGAATACAATTGTTTGATTATGATTTTTTTTTCCAAATTGGATAAAGCCCATATATTTTTATTATCATAAAAACTCGAATCTCAGATTTCAAACGTATTTTCAACAATCTGAAAATTTTACTGATCGCCACTCATAACGCGACACCTAGCAGCTCAGCATTGTTAAAAAACGTAATCATTCAACTGATGTCTCCCTCATTTCATACCTCTGCCAATAACAATTTATTGAAATATTTCCCCGTGATTTTTTGACCTGCTGCCGAGAATTTATGATGGGCCAAAGATGTTCCCGTATATTTATATTTTTCCTTTCACCCTCTTGGCTTAGAGAGTCAAGCTAACGGGATTTTCAAATGGCAGCGACTTTTCCATTAATATCACATTTCAAACCATTACTGCGCAGGATCCAGAATAATTATTTGGAGTATCTGTGAATTGTTATGATTGATGGATAAACATTTCCACCTTGCCAGAAATTTCACCGAAAATTTAATCCCCCAATCTTTGGGGAACGTTACATCATGAAGAATATTATTGGCTTCCTCACTCTGCAATATCATACTCGTGTTCTTCAAAATTGCACTCCCGAGTTTACTTCCCATTAATGAACAACTTGGCGTAGTGTTCCGACTTTGGTTATTCGATTATCAAAGTTTCATTGTTCTACACTAGTATGTCAGTCTTCAACACTGAATACTCCAATTGTGAGGCGACATACAAGTTTTAATGATCCAGGGTGTTGTGTGAAACATACTCAAATGCCCAAAAAAACTTCAATTACCCCTTAAGGTAGCTCGTTAGCGACCTGCAGTTTGATAATGATCTCGGAATAGATTTCACTGTATTCAGCTACCCAATTTTACACTCTGCATTAGACGAGATGTTTTTGGGAGATCCTTTCACAATAAGTATTATTAAATCTACATGATGATAACTGGTCCATTATGCCCCACCCTCACCTACATACTGAAATTTCCAATTTTTCGATCTCAATGACTAAAACTTTTATGAAAGCCGGTCGATGATCGACACATTCAAGTGCCAGATTTCCCATTTCTGAATCATTCACCATCTTTCAGTAAAAAAAAAAGTGATTGAGATACTTCAAGCATTTCATTTTCCACCTGAAATCATTCTATATTTGTTGTTCCCATTGAATATCCTGACTTTCAGCAAAACTCTCCTTTAATCTTGCTAACTGTCACTCAAGAATGAATATAAAAATATGCTGCCACTGAGTGAATCGCAATACGACGGATTTTATATAAAAAAGGGAAAAATACAAAGGGTGAAAATACGAAAAAAGCAGAACGATATGTCGTGCACTTGGTTGAAAACGTCAAGTGTATATCCTAGGGAGTATTTTCGCGAAAAATTAATCTGGGTACCTTCCATATTACTCCCTTGCCCCCCCCACCCCCCACCGCCCCACAGAAAAAAAGCTTCTCAAGTCTCTCTCACGCAACGTCGCGTCACGTAATAAGCACACCGCGACACTCCAAGACTCTCCGACATGCCGCTTTACGATGTCCGTATTTCTTCTGTGTCCCGAAAATTCCCACGGCAAAATAGACTGCGCTGTTTCCATATGAATCTAGTTTAGGATTTTACCTCTTTCACTCCCTCTCCCTCATCCATTGTTATCCGTCCGTTTTTTTCTTCCTCTCTTTTCTATTACACATATATACGCGGATTCGGCGGTGAAAAAAAAAGGGAAAGAAACGAAATTTATATTTTCCGCATACTTAATTCGACCCAACGGTTATGCGGTATATCTCCAATTTTATACTCCTATAAATTCACTAACGTATAAACCATATATATTTATTATTTCCCCTTTTCATATTCTGCGGTACCATTGAATATTCTAAGCGTAAGGGGCTTGTGAAAGTTTTGACTCGTTCACTTTTAGTTGAAATTAGAGAATGATGTGGAAAAACTATTTTGCGGTCAACTTTCAGATTAAATATTGGGATGATTTTTGTGCGGGACAAGTATGACGCAATGTCCATTCATATGTACTATTCATATGTTATCAACTTCTGTTTCTTTCTTTGCAGGTAAGGAAAAATTTCCCATGATTTCGGTGAGTGCAACTATTAAAGCGTGTGACAGACTTTATTGTGGTCACAAAACGCGGGACATTTAAATTAACTCAACGACAAAACCGCAGGTAACGTAGCAAATGTCCAAAATAAATAATGAAAATGGATGTCAATAATTATGACGTGATCCATGAATATCCAGATTGGTCCATCAATGTTGTTTCGAATTTACCGCCGTTTGCAATAAAAAAAACTGTGCTGTTGCACTAATTACGGAGAAACTGTGAGCAATATAAAAATTGCATGGAAAGAAATGAATCAATTCAACAGTAAATGAAACGAAAAAAGGGAGCGCAAAATTCGAGATAGAGAAATATTAAAATTAATATTTTGACCACCCCCCGAAAAAGTGAAAAATAAAACTCCAAAACAGGTTTTCAAATATACGCTGGTATTAATTGAAAAAGAAATCCTGATTCGTGTATAGGACACAACGCGCTGGAAAATAAATACCTCCGATTTACAGATAAAACAGCCTCGATTCAGCGATAAAGATATCCGCCAATATGCTATATGTATAGCAACGAATCGGGACCATTTGAATGCACGGATTTTGAATATTACGTTTCGATGGAAATCTAGCACATAGGTAATACACGCTTTTATTGATGGTATTTAATATTATACTAGCGCCGCCCTGGCCGCAAGCGGCCGAGATGTTGACCAATGTTTCGAATTCCCTTTTTTTCTTATTTAACCCTTAGCTGCCACACCTCAGTCCGGCCATGTAGCTGTCACACCGGGGTGACTTCTCACCCCACGTGAAAAAAATGAGTTGGAAAATACGTGTTTTAAGACTTTCAATCGATTGGGTCACGTTTATTGAACATATATTCAATATTTCTAATGATTTACATTAATAGATTTATAGATGGTGCTTTAAAAAGTGATCCGCCATATACTCCGCCATTTTTCAATATTAAGGGCTAAAATTTTAGGATTGTACGCCCAAGATACACCACTATCATAAGAGATGAACAGTATACGTGGATATTTCAAAAAGTATATATGTTTTGCAAAATTACTGGAGGAAAAAATGGACAAAATTACAAAACATAAAATTGGTTTATTTTGTGTTCTATTTTATTTGAAATATTTATTTAAGTATAAAAAACGTGGGTACTTATCTGCATTATGGTAAGACAAAAATAAAGTATTGTCACATTCACTTCATTGACCGGCGTAATACCCATACTGTAGCGGTGTTCCTCGCACATCGGTCTTTTACAAACAGAGCACCCAACACGCGATTTTTTGTCTTTTTTCCCTTCGCATAGAAGGCATCCCTCGCCGGATTATAGGAAACGTTCTCCAGATTTTCCATTTCTGGAAAAAAAATCACATTTACGCATAGTATAATATATATTGGAATGCGACCTAGTTACAATACCGAATTTTTTAAAAGTAGAATATCAAAAACTTACCTTTATTTTGGCTATTGACACCAGTATATAAAAAAAATAATCTTTGCCGAGCAGAAGTTGTTGCCACAC
Organism: Asobara japonica; assembly: GCA_026005395.1. Classification (NCBI taxonomy): domain Eukaryota; kingdom Metazoa; phylum Arthropoda; class Insecta; order Hymenoptera; family Braconidae; genus Asobara; species Asobara japonica. The sequence continues at coordinate 271,894 of BQMI01000505.1, forward strand.
CGAGGTGACTAATCACCCCATGTCAAGAAAACGAACGCTCACAGCGCCGCCATGCGATTTTCCGGCTTGCTATGTCATGGAATCACATCTTACATTTATCTACTAATGAAAGATATCGATATTTGTATGAATTTCAACGATTGTAGACCTCAAATTTCACTTTTCCCCAGCCTGGGGTGAGAAGTCACCCCTAGTGGCAGCCGAGGATTAAATGATTTAGCGTTTAAAATGAAATTTTGAAATATTTTGATTTTCAATTTTTGTAATAGTTCAATTTTCGTTTCATTCCATTTTTTTAAATTGAATTTAAAAATAGATATAAATGTTTGCATTTAATTTGAATTTGAAAAAAAAATCAATGTGAAATCGAATTTCAGAATTGGAAAAATGAAATTGTCAAGTTTTTGAATTTAAAATATGAGCTCGCGCGAAGAGGAGTATGGCGACGGACATTTCAAAGCCAATCAGACTGAACATGAACGAAAACAGTATACCGGGCCACATGACAGCCCATGAAAATTGGAATTAGTGTAATGGCCACTGCCATGACATATACAAACAAGAATAACAATCAAAACCGAAAGATCTACATATAGCTCAAGCATGGAGTCTTTCACCAATTTACTTGTTGATTAACTAAAATCTTATAATTGGACAGATATAAAAAACTGTCCTCCAAACTACGTATTTTCAAAAAAAAAAAGAGAAGTCGCGTACGTGACTGAAAAATGATGCAAAAGAATTATTGATTATTTACTTTCGATACGACTCCATTGGAAAGTTCGGTATGACATGTCCAATTTTCCTGCCAATTAATATTAGCACTCTAATTGGAGTAATAACGATGGACAGTCAGCGAGTGCTATAAAGGTTGCTCTCTCTATTTTTTGCACCCCCCGTCAATTATCAGTGGGGCTCGACTCCCCCTGAAATTCCCATCACGATTTGTTACACTTGTGAAAACACGCTACGAGGTATGAATCAGTAATTCTCCCAGATTTCCAATATTTTCGTCCATTATTCAATGGGAGAGGGAGTAAAAAACGATGGCGTCACCGCAGAATTTTTCCATAACGACATGCAAACGGAAAGAATTATGGAAAATAGCGAAGGGTGAAAAAAAATAAAAAAAAAAGGTGAATGCACAATAGAGTGAATGGAAAACATTTGTCGTTTTTCCCGACATTTGCTGTCGTAACGTTGACAATGTCATACCACAGGGCCATATCCGGAACACGCATTTCTCGTCCTTGTGTTACTAGTAACCCCCGCGTACATGAGGCATTTCCAAGCCCAACCATTCGAAGTAGATAGACACTGGAGAACGGACGGAAGTCGTACATGTTCTAACCACTATGGTGGGATATCCCAAGCTCCTGTCTGCCGAGTTCAACATGCAGAAATTTCATGGATTACGACGATACGGCGATGGCGTTTTCAAAGGTGCTCTCTGGAGCATAGATGCTCGTTGGAATTGTTGTATGCTGATGTATGACAAAATAGTGTTGGATCCGCTCGGACACTGAATAATCGACAAAATTTGCGGTAAATTTTGCCCGGCTCATAGCTTTTGGGGAAGTTAATACAACGGAGCGGTTGCGCTGTCAACATTACACCCGACAAGTCTCAATTTAATGCTACAGAAGCCATTTTCATGCAATGCAATGTGCCCTATCAATGCATCCGTGTTACCAATCCGAGGGATTTGGGAGACCACCTATGTTATGTAATTCAAATCTGAGAAAGGTGTTCCACGTAATTGTTAATTTTCACATGCATTAGCATCGTTCGTTCAAATACCTCGAGAAAGATGTACGGGAAAAGCCAGTTTATCGGAGCGCAAAATATTACACATCGACAAGTTTTAATACTTCACACGCTTGGTCGGTCTGCTAATTCGTCATTGACTAGAATTTCGAAAGTGTTCTGGTGCTAGCATATGCATGCCTAACTAAAATGTAGCAGCAGCTTTCTCTAATTTCATTAGGTTTCATTTTAGTAATTTTCCCATTTTTCGGGAAGTTATTGTAATGGCCCTTAAATTGATTTGTCTTTTTTTAGAAAACTATGATTTCTCACGAACGGGTCGAACGATCTGGGTCATTGAGATTGCAATCGGAGCATCTGCATGGAACTTACATTGGTTTAGTTTTTTGTTTAAATTCACCGAGCAGTTTTTTTGTTATTAACAATTGAATTGTTCGCAACGCTCTATTGCGAAACCGGTGAGAGATACGGCAGAAAGGGTTAAACAGAACTTGTTCCGTAAGTGGAAATGCATATTTAATTTTTTCTGACTTTTTTCCATAATTGTCATAATTAAGGAGGTATGACGGGTTTAGCCCTCGAGCGCACGCCTATTGGCGTCTCACTCCCGCTCCAGTGACGCTCATAGTTCTCGTCCTCACGCTAAGTATGCGCCTAGTCAAATGTTCATATATATATATGCTTGATAAATGGGATAGTTCAAAATTCTCAAAGGGGATATACACGCTAGTTTTATTTCTTTTTTCTACAGCACATGAAAACATAATGAATGGTATTGTTATATGAGTAATTGAAAAATAAGATCCTCCATTCATTTTGCGGAAAGTGGATGAGTCTCCATACATATCTGTGAAACATTGCAAATATGTATAACGCTGATCTCGCTATCCTTTCACAGTGAATAAAACGCGCTCCTCTTATTAAAGAGAAGGAGTTGAAAAAAGACAAAAAAAAACTTTTCACTGACAAATTACTCAACATTCAAATATTGAACTAGCGTTTGAAAAATATCAGTTGGAACTTGTTCTTGTACTTCGCTGAACATATATATCACATTCTCATACAATGGACAATCTAGTCATATAAAAATTCGTGACAATTTCAAAAGGGTGTCTCCTTTTGCTGCAATTTAGTGACTTAAAAGCCCAAATTTGCGTTTCGCGCGCTAACTTACAATTCGATATTTGAAGTAACAATATATTTCCCGAAGCTGAAGATACGGCTAATCATTGACTCCGAAAAAATGAGAGTTTTCAGTTTTCCAATTTGGTGCAAGCATCTGCTGTTTTTTCTGTAAATATCACGAAAGGGACACCTTAAAATTACCCGACATCCCTGTATTGATCTTTACCGTAGATTTAGCGAGGTTCCCAGCATTGATGTGGAGTGCTGTAACCTCACTATAACTTCCGACAAGTTTCAGTTTAATTCTATCAATTTCGCTATCATATGAATACAATTGGTGCCGTCAAGAGCAGATTACTGTGAGAATCGAAGCTTGCACACATATATCCGCGTCATAATTCCCGGATTAGTTACGAATTGTTCTTAGCCGTATGCCAAAAAGTCTTCAATCGAACGAGAGATCGATGGGAAGTTGTCGATTAGTCGAAAATAATTGCTAACGACAATTCTGGTATTGTCGGATCCATAACATCGTGGATCGATTAGTCGAAATCGATGGGGGTACTAAATGGAGATGGGTTTTTTCCACCTTTTTGAATTGCCCGGCTTTCTTCACGCACATCTAGACCCATTTACAACGTGTAGCATGGGAACGTCGGTAATGACGCGTTCGTCATAATTCAACGCAGGGCGTAAGATGGCGCTCTGCGCATTCTCTATCCACAGTGAAAAGCCAGCTGTTTTCCAATCCAGTGTATTAATGTATACGTTATATATGTGCTGAGTATTAGTTTCTATAGCATAGTTTATGTCCGGAATAATTTGGTGTGTGTGTTCATCAAAAGTTTTCATTTCTTACTTCAGTTATCACAAACCGATAATTTCATTTGTAGAAAATCGGGAGATGGAAACAGAATAAATTTTTTTTTGTATATTGATGTAATTGGGTTGTTTTAACTCATAATCTATGATTTACACTGATAATAGAGCCACTGATCCTATCCTCAGCAGTAGAAAAAAATATTTACAGAATATCATAACATCTCTATAAATTCGGCCCCTACGAACCCTACTAGAAATTGAATGTCGCATAGACCTCGCCGCGGTATTGCACCGCGATACTCAATGTTAAAGATATAGCCACTTCGGCTGAATGCCGCAGAATTTCGCCCAATTTCTACTAGGGAAGTTGCACTTCTGTCGTGTAGCTCTCTACGTCCATGTTCTTCTTAACTACGTAGATCTCCAACGACACCAGGACATTTTCTTTTAAGGAAGCTGAATAAAATCTTCCGGAGATAAAATGAACTTTGTGGCGCGGTTGCTGGACGTTACTTATGATATAAATAAACAAAATAGTGTTAAAAATTATTCTATCACTATGCAAATCTGACAAGACTTCACTTTTTTTCCTGAAGTCCGGATGAACACCTCAATCGGCTTTTGTGTCCACACCTAATGAATAATCCATAAAGCAGAAAACCGTGAATTCTCATACATACCTGCATATTTCTCCCATTAAACAACAGACGTTCAATCTACGAATCTTGACTTCACTGATTCTATAATCGTTCAATTGTGTTGCAATGATACTGAGGAAGTCTCCATGAGACATTCAAGATTAATTGTCATGAAAATACGAGAATTGCTAAATCGTCACGGTACTTTAATTTGGACATGAATGTCATTGCGAGTGCCACAGAAAATACCAAGGAAATTTTAGGCAGGAGTGGGGGGAGGGAATGACGTTGAAAGGGGGAAACTGTGCAAAAGGGCGAGGTAAAGTACCAAACGGTGTGCTCTCTGGATCCCTCCAACAGATGGTCTGAGTGCCGGGGGTCTTAGCGGTCGTCCACGGTAAATGTTGGAATCTCTGACATGGGATGGGACGCTCACTAGTGGTATGGTGGCATGGTGAAATTACTGGAAGGGGTGAAGAACGATGACTACGCCCACCAAGTGGTTCTCCCCCTCTCACGGTGTAACGTTGGAATATGATGGGTGGATGGAGGAGAAAATTCCAGAATGCCCTTCATTCTGCCTAGGGGTGGACCATCGTGAATTTGTCATTTTACAGCTTGTATGCAGAGCGAATTAGCGTAAGCGTTGTGCGTAAATAAAAGTTTGATGACTATCAACATTTAATTCAGCATTTGTAATTACAACGTAAGATTGTTTTTTTTTTTCAAAGATTTTGCAGAAAACTCCAATGGTTCCTTAATGAACACACACAGCCACAAACACACATGCAGACTCACCCTCACATACGGACACACACATACATATATATATATGACACATGGTCTCAAAACTTTAGCAATATACAAGTTCATTAATAGAAATAATTTTGTCTTTTACTACGATACCATTTCACTTGGTGTAATATTGAATGCAATTCTTAGTGGAATTAATTGCAGTTGTAAATTTCAGATGTCAGACCTTATAGCTATAGTGTGAAATGAAAACTGCTGTACGCCGAACGAGGTTCTTTATGCAGCTAATTAAATTGTCTGATGTCGGTGAATACTGGTAGGCTTGGATAATTCACGTGCAGTCACTTCACGATGTTCAATATGTATTGCATTTATTGCAACTGTTTAATGAATTATTAGGTAATCGGATGAGGATAGCAGCCGGACGGTTGGATCTCAGTCTCATCCAGAAATTGAAAAAGTCATGTTAGTTGTGTACAAATAATGTTGTATAGAAATTCTGAGCACTGTTGTCGCGCGCTGTATCGGTTTAAAAAGTCGTAATCTGAGATACATAGGAGGCTCCGCCTATCATGTCGAGAAATATGTCGCGTGGAAAGGCGCGAGAGAGGAAAGGTTCTTTAGACTGTGGACATAATCAGGTATATCGAAGGAATTGATTACAACATCTATTCAATTGACGTTTGAGAAGCTCTAAGACGGAACACCTGTCCTTGTAAGTTGTGATGCGAGTCTATCGACGCTGTGCAGCAACTTGAATGAGTCTTAGGATGAGCAACTTAGGAATACTCGGCGGAATAGGCCAATGCGTGGCAAAGATGTAGGAGACTATGTTCTTGCTGGGGAATGTCAGTGCAGAAGTGAGTGTTTCCAGTGGGGAATAAGTGTTCGGAGTATTCTTCAGAAATAAGAACTTGGAATAGGACTTGGAAATAAACCGTCTATGAATAAAAAATTATTATTATTATTATTATTAAAAGGGGGCTGTGGGCTCACTATGAGTGAGGGGCGACATATAGATAAATAAAAAAAAGAACCTGCCATTTTAGTAACTTTAAGATGTAGGGAACAAATATATCCATCCATTGAAAAACCGCACTTGATTTCTGCTGCATTCATGCAAAAATCCACCTCAAACAATGTTTGATCCTAACGTTTCACCAACTAAAAGGCTAATTTTTGTAAAACATTCCGTGTGGGCGGATGACAAAAAAAAATGCAGCGGCTCAAAACCCAAACGAAGGGGACGCCACGCGAATATTTGGAGTAAAAGAATTTGCGGTTCGTGTGTTCTATCCAATTCGACAATATGACATTTCACGTTTTCATATTTTCCCCCTCACCCCTTTTCCACTATTCTTTTTTGCCAGGTAGCATGGTAGATCTGTGGCCGATATATTTCACTGTGCTACTACTGGATGCGGTCTCTACCACATAACGCAATGGGCGTTATTCATATATTCACTGACCTATATTTATAATCCGCAAGGAAAAATGGTAGGGCCATAGAGACACGGTTGTCGAGGAGGGGGGGGGGGGGGGGGAGGGAGAGGGGTTTGCAGGTTGAATGTAAATAGTCGGCAGGCATTTGGCTCTTGAGACTCAAGGGGACAGAAGAACAGAAGAGAAGAAAAAAGGTGCAGAAAAAAACTAAAAATAAGGAATGAGGGTTATCACCAAGGCAGCTAAGATGGAGTACAGTATAGAGGACAGTGGGGGGGGGGGGGGGGGCGTCAACACAGTGTGTTTGCTGGTTCAGCACGATCAGAAGGGATGGCAACCGCTCTTCGAGCTCTACTCGATACTGGCATAGTTGCAGGTATGAGGTTGATCAAGCGTTTTGTACGCCTGATGAAGAGGCGGGAGGGGGGGGGGGGGGAGGGGTGTTGAGGGAATGCGCCAGTGCAGACGCGAAGGTAGCTCGAGTATCCGGGCTTAACGAGACGGTCTGGTGAGGAGTAGTGGGACAAAAAAGACTGAAGAAGGAAAAGTGAGTGAAATGAAAATAATGAGAGGGTGAATGTAATGGTGAGGGTAATGGCTTAGTATTAGGAGTCCTATTCTAAATGCGATACAAACCTAGAGAAATTGCTTTATATTGTAATATCTCGAGCAAACAGCTGCAGGCGTTTTAGTTATTTAAATAACTTTCATTGTATTATACAAACAAAGTCACAATTCAAAGGTCCGGAAAGTTGTGTTACCACATCTGTACAGAAAAACACTTTTTTTTAACTTCCTGATCTGGAAAACAAATTGTAATGACCCCGGAAATGAAAAATGTCAAAGATTTTCTCAACGTTTGACATCATTCTGACACGTTTTTTATAAAGGTTCTATCGTCATGCGTGTGTGTGTGTGTGTGTGTGTGTGCGTGTATGTGTGTGTGTTCATATGTGAGTGATTTTTTGGTCCAGGGTTTCTCGGGAATGGATCAACGGTTATGGTGGTTTTTGCAAAAATTGCCCCGCTCAATTCTGTAGGCCGGAAAGGAGAGTACTTTGAATTTAAAGTGAACGCATTTTGAATTTGTGCGATAAAAAAAAAATGATTGCAAAACCGAAAAATTTGAAAGCAACAGTTTCACCTGTCGCAGTGTCTAGCAACAATCTGACACGTTTTCTGGAGCACATTTGTATGCGTGTATGTAGACATAAAAACTTTATAAAGTTTCCTCCGGAAGCAATGGAGCGGTTCCACTTTCGTCTCTATCGAAGCGCCAGTATAGTTCTGGAATCTGAAACTTCTGCAAAAAATGGAAAAAAAATTCCCGTGATTCTTCATCAATTCTATATTTATAACGTGCTCGATGACTGCGTTGCTTTTCGTAAAAATACATATGGTGCAGCAACCAACATCCATAATTGTGAAAACCTAAAATAAATGGGCTGAAGCTTCGTCCCACGTATCTCTAACGCGAAAACGGTTAAAGATACGAAAAAAGTCAAATAACACAAAATAGGTATTTTTTCATAAGGAACAATATTTATCTCACACATTTTTGTGCATCTATAATATTTCGTGAGATACAGCGTTATAAACAAGTGAAATTCTTAATAACAATACAAATAATTGTTATTTCACTTTGGCACTCCTTTCCGGCCTGGTCACCATGGAGACGCATCGATCAAAAAAAAACCTCAAATTGGTCCATTGGTTTTTCAAGAGACGTTCGGCAAAGTTTCCATGTCCACACACACACACGAACATGTTTCAGAAAATGTGTCAGCATGGTATCAAACATCGAGAAAAGTGAAAATTTCGTGTAAATTTCATTTTTGATTTTCGAGGTGATTACAATAACTTCCCCTAGATCGGGAAGTTAGTAGATAATTTTCATAGAGCAAAGCCCTACCAATATGCTGTTAAGTACTTCGTGTTTCTGGTAGAGTTTGCTGCTGCCTGGACCACAATTTTCACCAAGTGCAGCATTTTTGTGCAGCATTTCAAGTCTCGTTTCCTTGTCTCAAAAAAAAAATCTCAATAGTACATTGGAGGGCTTGTAAATTTACGCCACTTGTCACGATTGACAGTAGAGAGCGTTAATGCAGATTCTCATCGCATCATAAATGCGCGTTCTATTGAATTCCGTGGCCTAGTATGTATAAAAGATGGAGCAAGATGAATAGACGAATAGAGCTTCATCGTTGCTGTCAGATATCCAAATGACTTCCGACGGTTAGGCAGACGCGATGGAGCAATTCGATGGGAATTCCAAACAATGGCAAACTATTGGGAAGCACACGACACGTCTGGTATCGAGAAAACTAGAATACATATATAGAGCCGTACTATATTCAGCTAGATGCAGTGCAATGTCAACTATTACAAGCCATCCAGAAATCCCGGTTGTGCTACATACTATTTCGGATAAAAGATGGACGAAGGGGTGGAGGGTAGGGAGCAGGCCAATAATCACGTTTAACCTAGATCGGTTATATGCCGGGTGAGATGCTCGATACGTTCTCCTTCATGGGAACATAGCGAATGTCTGTATGAAAGGGGCCCACTGTGGTGGTATTGAAGTTATGTACATGGTGAGTAAACTGCCAGTAGAATTGTAAACCTGAGCGCAAGCATCGAGGTTAGACGAATAGGGGTTAGGATTTCGCTGCACCGACGGATGGTCCTGATACGGATTTGGCATACTGCTGATTCGGAGGTATTGGCGTTCTGGGACACAATGAAGACTCGGAAAACTGGTGAGGTCAATCTGTGTGATCCACGGGGTCACAACGAAAACTTCCTGATTCTTCATTCGCTTAAAGACAAACTTGTCACGTAGATTATTATTAACCTTGGAGTGTTGCACGGTGGTGGGCAGACTCCAGCGAGCTGTCGGTAATGGTCGCCAGACATCCCAATGCGATCATTGGAGGGTTTAACGCATCATAGTTTCCGAAGTATGTAGCGGAATAACGGGAATTGGAAACTGAAGGCAAGCTTGTGATGTTGGTTCCTGTGGAATATCTCACATATTTTCCACCGAAAACGAGAACTACTATAATAATCACGTGCAACCTAGTTGGAGTCTATGTCGAGTGAGGTATTGGATCTCGTGCATATTGTGAGACTAATCACTTTGGTCAGGGAGCGGGTTAGACCACTGCGACACCTCAGAATATTGTCACACTCGACAAGATAGTTTTAGGATGTGGCCAGGGGATGGTGATGCTTGCATCCTCTCTTTGGCGCAGCCGAGTCAGGGATTTCGACGGCACTCATGATCGACGGCTTGACCCAACAACCGAGTGGCAACTATCGAAGCATATACAGTAGCTTTCACCCCCTCCCCCCCCCCCCTCTTCATCCCTTTTTCCCCAGCTTCCATCACCAGCGAATTTCATCGTCAGTGATCAAACTCAGCTCCATCGAACAATGCATGTATATAACCGTAGAAGGTTAACGCTCTATCTCACACACGTGGGATGAGCCTGCGCATGTAATTATTCAAATCACTGATTATCGTGGGGTAAGGTTGTTTGAGCAATTATAATTTTAGGACCAGTCCAATTGGCCTTAATACGACAAACTGGGTCGTCTACCCATTAATCTCACTTACGCTGAATGATTTACGGTGTTGAGCTCAGGATGTAACGTCGCTAAGATATTCAGAAAATAGATTTTCCTCTACTTCCAAAGCTGTTTCATTGTTTTCTAACTCTAGACTATTGGCAGAATATAATGAAACAAAATTAAAGACACAGCAACATGTTGTTAAGCAACATAACTACGATTACGATTAGGTTCATTTATTAAGTTCATAATTCTTACTTGTAGGCCACTTGCATAGTATTTTGTTCTTTTTCTGCAGTGGAAAAAAAATCGCAAAAAGCTTTTTACCGATACATTGGTCTGGCCGTTTAATTACATTGTGTTATTTCTGAACGAATTGCTAGGGCTGATGTATGCTCGAATTGAAATTTTGGGACACGTTAATATGGTGTGAGGGGGGGGGGGGTGAAACATGGGGATGCGCTGGTTATGTGGATGAGGGGGATGAGATAAGCCCGTTGAACATCTCATTTGGAGGTTATAAATTAAACAAGTTGAGGCGTTAACTTGGTGATGCTTCGTGTAAACGTGCCTATATCTTACGAGAGAATATTTTTCCTCAGCTATTGGAGGAAGGCGAACGCATCGCCTTACATTTCCAAAGTCATAATTACAATTTATTGCCTTGCACGCAAGCAGCATGAAAGGGGGAGTGGGGTATGGAGGGAGGAAATACCACAAGGGAGGGTAAAGCGGCCTGGTGAAAGGAGCGACACGAGATATTGGGATAAGAAAATTCACCCTGGCGCATACTCTTCTCGTACAATCCACTCACAACATCAATACATCATAGCTCTGAGAGGGAGCAGTGATATATGTGAGGCAGAAAGGCATTACAAGAGGCTGCATAGGGCCATAGAAGAACAATAACGATAATTAGAAACACTTGAGCTAGATGGAAAAATTGATCATGGTCTTGAGTTGGTACCGCTCTGAAAAGATAGGTCATCTTAATTGGATGGAGCAATAATAAAAAAAAAACATGTGCGTAGAGAGCTATGGGACAGAAGTGAAACTTCGTACGGGCCGAATTTATGGAGATGTTATGATATTCTGTAAATATTTTTTTCTGCTGCTGAGGATAGGATAGCATCAGTGGTTCTAATATCAGTGTAAATCATAGATCATGTTTTGAAAGAATCCAATTATATCAATCTACAAAACATTTTTATTCTGTTTCCATCTCACGATTTCCTACAAATGAAATTATCGGTTTGTGATAACTGAAGTAAGAAACGAGAACTTTTCATTAACGCACACACCAAATTATTCCAGGCATAAATTATGATATAGAAAATAACACTCAGCACATATATAACGTATACATTAACACACCGGATTGGAGAACAGCTGGCTTTTCACCGTGGATAGAAAACGCGCAGAACGCCATCTTACGCCCTGCATTAAATTATGACGAACGCGTCATTATCGACGTTCCCATGCGACACGTTGTAAATCGGTCTAGATGTGTGTGATTGCTCTATGCTTCTCCCTCTCGTGCTCCCCTCCCCGTACCTCTCATACCGTCTCTACGCCCTAGCGAGTAAAGTACGTACGTACTCTATATATGGGGCTCCTCCCCCCCCCCCCCCCCCCAATGGTGTCGGTTTTTGTAACATAGGGACTCGCGTGTATTCGATTCACACCCAAAGGTGCCTATGGAAGTTCCACTTCAAAAACAATCAGAGATGTGAGTTATGAGGATCGAGGACTTAGTCGCCCTTCCCGTGAATGATTATCAATGTGTGGTTCACTCGATGCCAGAGGAGCGTCAAACATCGAGAAACATGAAAATGTGATGGATATATATTCTTTATTTTCGGGCTTCATTACAATATCATGGCCTATCGCAGCGTTAATCATAATATAGCATTATTATACGAAACTCTGGTGGGCTCCAACCCAGGATCTCGCGCATTAAAAAGACGACCCACTGTGCGACGGCAACGTTCATTACTCACAGCCAAGAAGGTAAAGTCAACGAGAAGCGGGACTAAACGCCGAGTGATGATGGGATACTGAGGACTGGCACCAAAGGAGAGGGGTTGGAAAACCACGATGTGAAATCCTTTGAACGTTGATAACTTTAGCCCCCCCTGTGCCCCCTTTTTTGTACCTCCTCTTTCCCTAGCGTGCGCAGAAAGTGAGTTATGAAGGCCTGAGGGGAAACTCAGAACCCGAGTTGCTTTCCGGTGCTACGGAGCGCTGTAAGAGAGGAAGTAATAGGTTCGCGTTGCGAGTGCACAGTGAAAACTATACATATATACTGTTGAGGCATTGGGATGCCGACGGGACGACCCACCCACCGCGGTATGGTCTCTGGTCAATGGTGAACGGCATGGGCGCGCGGGCCTGAACGAAGCGAAGAAACAGAGAAAATCGGAGTGAGAGAGCGAGGGGATCGAGACCATTCATTGGCATCGATTCCGACTGGAGCAAATGGAAAATTGGATCGTTTCTTTTAACGCGATAAGCGGTACCCCGTGGCGAATACCATTTGTTTCGAGTCTATTGGACAAGCGGATTCACTCCAGGTTATCCCTTTTCCTCTTGTTACTATTTTACCATTCGTATTGCACGGTATCTCTCTAACCCCCACCCCCCTTTCGCTCACCGACCCTATTTTGCACACTCGCTTTGTCTCAATTTACCCATACGAATGAAAATACACTTCAAAGTGAATTTTTAACATGTGATTTAAAGCCCAGTTTGGCTCCATTGGGTTAACTATTATCGCACTGGCGAATTGTTGGGAAAAATTGACAATCTCTGGTGGAGAAGTTGGGAATTCAGCAGTTGACGGATAATAGTAATGGAATTATGGTCGAGGAGCAACATAAATTTCTAGGAATTTGTATCTGCATAATTTTTGCTTTTACGGTTTGATTGTTTGCATTTTATAGTTTCACTTATCAATTTTTTTTGCAAGTTTATATTTATTCCTTGGAATTTTTTGTTTTTTCAGTTTTTCATATTCTTCTCGATGTTGTTAGCGGTGATTTCATTGAGAATTTATACAAGACTGATTTCTGATGCCAAATGAAAAAAACTGAATTCTAAGATCTCACAGTCCTGAGGAGAGCTTCAAACCAAATTGCATATCTCTCAAACTTCCCTGCATACAAACGATCATGTCAAGGATTGCAGGGAAATCTTGCAATTTTTTTGCACATAAAAAGTGATGTTTGTATGCAGTGAAGTGAAGGGAAAATTTTGAAGTTCGGATATTACTCACAGATTCTTGAAAATGTCGTTTTTTCATATATATGTGGACAATGTGAAAAGGGACCATTTGGTCGGTTTTGAGTTATGGGTACTACAGTAATCTTGGTTTGATTCTGCACATTCTGGACCGGAAATAATCCCGGTAGCATGCAAACTGATGTCGCCAGATGAGATGAAATAAATAATTTAACATTGTGTTAGATGGAAATTACAGAGGGAAAAACGTGATATATCTCCGAAACTAAATTCAGCGAACTGGTCTCTTTTCAGGTGGATAGTCATATATATGTGTCGGTCACTTTTGGGATATGTGATCGACACTTTGGAGGGTTAGATCTCACCATCCGTGTCATAGTTCGTTTCGGTCCACGTGAGCGACATTGCACTTTTGAACAATGCAGTTACCAATGAAATATATGTATATAGATACAGATCTCGGAATATGTTGATTCCAAAATTGACGGTACAAAAAAAAGTCATATACGCCCTTAAAGTTAGGACCTTAATATAGGAACAAGAATCACCGATTGGTTCGACCATTTTTCTTTCGCCTGCATTTCGCTCTTTTCGCTCAGAGTTTACGCTCGCTCAATCATTCCGCCGTTTCAAAGTAGTATAGTCAATGAAATAGCTGCCTGGTGTTTGTGCTGACCGGAGATGCTTGATCATCAATTTTTTTTCTCATTAACCCTCCTGACTTGGCGCTCGGTTAGGGGTCAGCCGCCCCGTGCACTTTAAAAACTAGTGGTGTGCATGTGTGTGCCCCACTCGGGGCACAAACAAACCTTTCCGATTTGGTTTTTCAGCACAACCTACTAAATTTATTCTTCTCCAATATACTACGGTTAATCAGTGTGACCCCTGTTATTATCACAACGAAAACATGCCTATTTGAGAATTCCAAACTGACTCATTTATGAAGCAGATAATTATAAATACCTGAGTAGACGCATGGTGAGCATGAAGATGAGACTTATGCGTGTTACTTGAGTGAGAGTGAGACGCCAATAAGGATACGGCTGTAAAACAAAAACTTTAATATTTTACCCAGTGGAACAGTGTAAACAATCGCAATTGCTAATAACATTGTATATACTGCACAAATCCCATTCAAAATGTGATCCGCTCGATTTTGCATGAAAACGCTTCGATTGGGACCGTCATGACAGCGCTGGGTCCATTCGTTTACTTATTACATACATAATTGTGGAGACTGGTATACCTCCTTAATTATGCAAATTATCGAAAAAAGGCATTTCACATAAAATACCTATTTTTATATGGCAAACAACTTTTCTTATATGAATTTTGCGCTAACTCTAATAGTTTATGCAGTAGAACATTATAAACAATTAACATTGTTAATAACAATATAAATACTGGACCGCTTTTACTCAAAATTTAATCAGTTATAAAATATGCTTATATCCTTCAACTGTGACATTGAGTACCTGGATTACAACATTTTTGTGTGAATGAACGTTCATTATCACTATTTTCGATTTTTGCTCAACATGAATTTCTCAAAAACAGGGGAACTGCTCCATGGATTCGATCAAAAATCTAATCAGCTCTAAGTTACGCGGAGACGCAACGATTGAAGAAAAATTAATCGAATCGCACAATCCGCATCCGAGAAAACGTAAACGAAAAATTTGGCCACATACGGCCGAACGCACACACACACACACACACATACAGACACTTCTCTGAAATCACTTCAGGATGATGCAAAACGTCGAGAAACGTGAAAATTTCATCGATCTGGCACTTTTCATTTTAGTTGTCATTACACTAACTTCCCTAGATCGGGAAGTTAAAAAAAAATGTACCAATAATTTTTGGGTTACAAGACCGAGCGAACATTTGTCGATCTTGATTAGTCACATGACATCGTCACGTTCGGAAGTCTTCCTTAAAAACTCCACGACATGTGGAGCTGAGTTGATAAGGTCTCTACCCCCCCCCCCCCCCCCCCCCCCAGTTGATACGGAACAATCCTAAATTTGATTTGTCAATATCGAAGCTCAATATTAGTTGTGCAATTAAATCGAATTTAACTTCAATACAGTGTTTGAATGAGAAAAATGTATATTGCCATCCATGTATTCTCCGAAACCTCTAATAAATTATATGAGCATGTCAGACTGACGTTTAGGTAGGGCATGCGGAAGGCAAGATAGAGACGATTAGTCCGTCGTGAGTGATTGAACCCCAAATAACCCAGCGCGGTGGTTATCAGTTTTGCGAATTATCGCCGTATCTCAGGCTTGGATATTGATTCCAGTTTAAAACATTTGCATCCTCCACAATTCTTGTTAATGGCCACCACAGCGACATGTGAAAACTGTGGGATACATTGAATAATTGCATATACGTTAACTCTTGGCTTCATTGCATGTACAAATATACTTGCTCGCATGGTGAGCGGAGTGCCGCCCACATATTTCCGATCCAACCTCCACATGTTTTCGATGTCCAACCTCCATTGTGGAACAATTTATTTTTCTGTATCCGCACTTTATCCAAACATTAATAACCAATTATTCAAAGCGCGATCGCCTTTTGCAATATACACCTTTTCCTAAAATATGTTTTTCCTACTTCGCTGAACAGACACCCCTTATCCTCCATTTAATTCTTACCATTAAATCCGAGAAATTTCATCTTCTACTTTAGTAGAGAGACAACAATTTATATTCAGTTTTCATAAAGTAAAGTGGATTCACTCGAGAGTGGAGATTGCGTTGAGCTTGGTCAAACGTTGTGCATATACCCCTTTTCTGGATTGTCGCCGGGCAGGAAAAAAAAGGAAAAAAAATTAGCCAGAATGGAATAAGCCGGGTATTCAAGGAGATAATTGCTGGTATTATAGCGGTGCAATTTGCTGGGAGATTTTCCACCATCGAAAGCGAGGTGAGACTATCAGCAAACAGACAGAGATGTCTTGTGTCAACTTGGCTCGAGCTCGTAATTAACCGTCTTTTTTGTCGAATCAACGAGACATTGAATCTAAACGTTTTCAAGGTACAGAAGCATTTCCCTTGTTACTGGCGGGGGGGGGAGGAGGGGGGGGGCGGAGGCGAGGCGCAAATCCAACAGTTGAAAATAGCCGTGGAAATGGGTGCGGGAGGATCGAGCCAGCTTGGGATATAGTAAGAAGGGCAGCTCCAAGAAGAACGGGCGAAGTGGGTGGGGGAGGGGGGAGGTGGGAGCTGGCGAATGCTACGGAGTGCCATAACCTCGTATTTCAGAGACGACCCTCGAGAGATTCCGCATGTAAATTGCACATCTTGGGCCATGGTAGCATATTTCGCGGGACCGGCTAGCCTCCCGTTTGAATATTTCGCTCTCGGTACGCTATACTGGACAAGCGTGCAATTGTATTACCCTACCCCCCTTTTCCTACACCGAATTTCTTCCTCGTAGTAACATATGTGAGAGTAGAATGTCGCGCCAAATATGTTTTCGTGGAATATTTTTATGTTTTGAATATTGTGTTGATGCCATTAGAGGTATATGCCATTAGATGTCGATCCAATCGTCTGGAAGAAGGCCATAGCCATTGCAGAGGCCGCTTTAGGAGAGGGAACGGGGCCTTTTAACCGATTTTTCGAGAAGTTATCGTGACGACCCCTAAATCGATTTTGTTTATTTGGATTCGTAACTATACAGAAATGCTTCCCGACGAATTCTAAATAAATCAATGTGTGTGTGTGTGTATGTTTGTATGTGTGGAATCGCAATCGTCCGTTAACGATTTTCCACGAAGGGATCGAACGATCTGGGTCATCGAGGTTTCATTCGGAGCGTGCTCATGCAGCTTATACCGAATTGTCTGCAACTGCACTTGAATGGTTTACAACGCTCTATCCCGAGAACGATAAGAGATAAGGCAAAAAGTATGAAACAGAATTTGTTCTGTAAGGAGAAATGCATATTTAATTTCTTATCACTTTTTTCCATATTTGTCATGATTAAGGGGGTAAGACGGGATTAATCTTCAAGCGTTCGCACCCCTATTGGCGTCTCACTCCCACTCCAGTGACACGTATAATTTTCGTTCTCACGCTGACTATGCAGCTAGCCGAATATTCATAATTATATCCTTGGTAAATGGGATTTAAACATTTAATTGATGTGTCAGGAAATCTAGGAATGGCAAACAGAAATTATAAATTAGGAAGTTTCATTTGTGTTTGGGTCACACACTTTATTGGAATTTCAGGAGCGACTTGATCGTGAGTATCGCTTGAGAACGACGAGAACAGGTCCCGATATATTATTCCCCAATATTTATCGTCTATATTTTAATATATTTTTCCGTAATATCATTTATCTAGTTACTCGGCAAAGTGGCGGTGTTTTTTTCAACGTTTTTACAACATATCCAACATTGCGGCATGACAGCTGTAAATTTGTGTTACTGTAAAAATCTCTTGCTGTAAAAATTCTCAACGACTTTACGCACTCTAACAAGTTTGTAAGACTTCTACGAAATTCAAACTTTTTGACAAGTGCAGCTCAGAAAATTACAAAGTTGTTACCAATCTTCTTGAACTCCGGGAAAGGTTCTAGAATTTCAGTATATTCCAAAAATGATGTCAGAGTTACAAAAATTTCATTTTTTTTAAATTCAAAAATGGTAAAAATACTACATAATTTATTAATTTGTTGAATCTTTTTTTAACAAGTATACAATTTTTTTCAACTTCCCGATGTAGGGAGATTTTTTTAATCACAATCCATGACAGAGTACTCCATTTCTGCGGAAGATCGCCAAAGTACCACCCCCCCCCCCCCCTGAAGCCCACTGCTATGAGGGCTCAAAGGTCCCATTCCCCTCCTTAATTGTCACTCAAGAACCTACAAGAAAGTTGGAAAAATCCATAATGAAATGCTAGTTACCGCTTAACTAATTCCCTCCCCCCCCCCCAAAGATTTTCCTAAGAAATAGCGATTACAATTCACCAGTGTCAGAGATGAAGCTCTTAATATCATCCGCAAACAGTTACCGTGATTCAGGGTAGCGTGAAAATTTTTTATTAATACCCATATCTGAGGTGGCAAACTGGGTCAAACAAAGTTAACAAATCACCCCCTCAGGTTTTTACCCAGTGACCAAGCGTAGGCGTCCACCGATTTGAGTCACCTCAAGGCCAGATATGAATATTGAAATTCTCATTATTCGCAGGTTCTCCCAGAAGCGACCACGATCCATGAACATATCGAAAGAGAAAAGACAGAGATGCTGGAGGGAGTAGGGTCGGTGGGTGGGCGGTGGGGGGGGGAGGGGCGGAGGTGGTGGAAATGCCAGTGGATATAATTTAAACTTTCTCAACTAGTTGTGCTTGATTATAAATGTATTCTCTTCCGTCAGACATTCAGCAAAGTGCCTCATAACTGGACGCCCCCGAGTCGAGTCTCTATACCACATTGGCGAGAAGCCGTCATGAATTTTTACTTAATCCCTTGAAAATTCGCCCGTAATAGAGAATCTAATGCACAATGTGAGAATTATTTGTAGAATTCTCGGACTCCTATAGAATGATAGTAGCTGATAATAATTTTCAGCTCTCCACTTTTGGCCATTTGGAGGAGGAGAAAAAGTTTAATAAACATTAATTTATTATTGGCCACCAACGATGAAGCAAACTGACTGCCTCATACTCGGCTTCCAGCTCAAAACTTTGTAATTATCCACTTTCACTGGAGCGTTGAAGCCCATCCACTCACCTTTCCCTCATACAAATGAATATAAACTGGAAAATTTTTGGTGAATAAAACTTTGCCAACGCTGGTAGTCAAATGTGTCCATTTGGGGGGAATACAATTTAATCTGATCTAATTGTGTTCGTACATGGAGGCATTGTATGCGCCAGTATCTAGGTGGAATAAAAAAATTAATGGCTGACTGAGTGGGGGAACTATATGAGTGGATTCTGAATGGCGATGTGCCGAATTGATAGGGAATTAACTGTGAAGCTAATAGATCGTAAAATAACAAAAAAAAATTGGGGTCGTAAAAATTCGGGACGTGTTGACCGAAAAAAAAATTTGGGTTTGTTTTCGAGTTTTGGTGAACTCGTTGAAAATTTTGTCAATGTCAGGTGTTTCTCACAGTTTTTGAATATTCTACTGCTTTTGCAAAATCTTTCAGTCGTTTTGTTCCAGCAATTTTTTTTCATAGTTTTTCTTGTAGCAGGCATCAAATTTGTTAACATCCCTCTTCACCCCCCCCCCCCCCCCCCCCATCCGAATCCACCCCCTCCATCCCGACCATCGTCATCTCTTCCAGTTCCCCATCCGCATCTACCTGATTTTCATCCTTCTCTCAATCCTTTAGCCCATTCTCACTCGTACGTCCATACACTAGTTCCGCCGCCGCCCTCAACCCCCCCCCCCTCACCCGTTCAATACCTAAAATCTTCGAAAAATCATAACTTTCGCACGATTCGTCGAATTCGCATAATAAAAATTTTTTTTCTAGTTGTTCATAAAGTTTCTTTGCAAAAATAGGAGTCACTACATGAAACGCTAGAGCAGCATTGTTAGATAAATCTCTGTCGCAGCGATAACGCGACAACGGATTTATCATTTTTCATATTTTCAATAGCAAATTGGTGAATAACACGGAAATTTCCCCATCCAGCCATGTCCAAGAATTCTATTCGCGATATTAGACAATTAGATCCCATTAATAAGATCGTTAAATTCTAATGAGTGTACCAGGAACGGAAAGCTCATTAACGTAAGATACATCATGCGTACCATGAAGCTGACCCGCCCTATAACAGGTCTCAGCCGGCGATTTAGAAAATCTCAAATTTTGAGGAAGTCTTTCTTCAAATTTTCCCGCGTGACGTCAATCCAAAATTTCTACCTCCATTGCGGATGTTCGACCCCTATTCGTTACCCCAAAATTTTCGGTTCCATTTGCGGGAAAAAATGTACGATTTGTCCATAGCATTATTATTTACTGACTCTCGAAATTTTATCATCGTAAACAGATTTTTTAGCCTTTTCCCTACTTTGATTAACGCTGAAATTTGGAATTTCGATTTTTTGTCCTTAATTTATTCGACATGATCTTCCGCAAGATCAATCGCATGGGATTTAGACTCAAGCATTTCTTCCTTAAGAAGAAAAAAATAAATGAGAGTGAAAGATTAAAATGTGACGACGAGTCATATCACAACATTTTGAGCATCGAAACATGCTAAAACAGATCACCAAAATTCTTCACCTGATGGTTCTAGTACTTGGAAAAAATGACTGGGCTCTTAACTAACCTCAAGGGGGTGAATTCCATGTCTGAGAACCGAATAATAATGATAATAATAATAACAATAACGATAAAAATAAGCAACATTAGCTAGCCATCAGCTGCTAAATAGCGTTTCGAATTTCGAAAAAAGTTGAGCGTATTTTCAGAAATTGTTTAGACACAGTACAGACACAGGTATAGCGGGATGATTCTTCATGAGTAGTTTGGGCCATTGTTTTGAAGCTGGTGTAACAATAATACTGGTAGGACGTAACTGGAAAAAGCTGAAATGAAGTTTCGCCTGGTCAAACGTATATACCCGTTCACGGGGGTGGGTCTCGATGGGTTCCAAAACAACAAAAAAAAAGGAAAAAATGGGAGAATTTCAGAGAAGTTTCAATGCAGGCTTTCACGATATTCTTTTACAAACATTGTCGGCCAGAGCGCAAAAAAATTCATCATAAATCTAAAAAATTCCCATACAGTAGAGCTCCCTTAATTTTCCGCTTCCTTTATTTTCGCTGTACTCCCCTCACGACTTGTCTCCCCTCAAAAACCTTCTCCCACTCCCCGTACTTTGTCTATCCTTGTTTTCGACGTCATGCGCTCCAGACTGCGCAGCGTCTCAATAGTGGGACCGAGCATTCATGAAACATAACCTATTTACTTGATACATAGCCCGTTTACTTCTGCTCTTATTTCCCCTTCCACTCCCGACAACCCCCACCACGCCAACCAACCAGTGGGCTGAGTGGGGGGCTTCCTTAATTTTTTTCTCCACGAAATTGCTTCAAGGTCACCCCCCGAGCTCGGAAAATAAAGGAAGCTCTACTGTACATAAAAAAAAGGAATCCTGAAATAGTACAAGAACCTATGACAGCATAATGTGTTAAAAATAAAAGGGGAAATGAAAACTTTAGGACACCATAAGAAGAATTCTAAAAAAGCAGGGAAGAAAATTCTTGAAAAAAGTAAAAAAAGGCCAAAAGTGCACGATAAAAGCACTGCACCCACCAATTTTATGGTAAGCCATCTTATTATGCCGGACAAAATATTCCCGACAAAATCTTTATAAAAAATATCAAGCTGCAAATTTTGCTGGCTCATAGTATGACAAATTAGGTACAAAAGGATCGGAACTTCATGGTTGTCCATTTTTATCCGGTAATAATACTGTTTTAATTTACTGTCTTCTTATCTAAATTTTCAGGGTATTTAAAATAATTTGTATTTGATTAATATTGTTAAAATTTTTATCAATTTCAAATTTACGGTCCTCCATACATTAATTGAATCGTAATTATATTTAGTAGAGGTGCCACGATAGTAGACGAGGAGGAGAACTTCGACTATCTCGTCCTGTATCGAAAGGATAAAACCAATTGTTATCCCGTCTCGTCTCGAGGGTCGAGAATGCAATTCAATCTCGTATTGTCTCGTCTTGCCTTGATTTTTTTCATTTTTCAAGTGCTCCTTCAGAACAACTCTTTTCAAAGATTGGTTCATTAATACGAAATCACGGGAATCGATTGAGTGATATTCATGCCGAAATGCTTCTGTGCCTTCAGTCTCGGTTCCAGTGTTCATTAACACGAAAACTGAAAACTGCCATCAAATATCCGTTGTAATTATCAAGAAAGACTAGTGGGATGCAAGTTTGTTTGTTCCCGTGGGAGCACAACTACAACTTTCCGATTTGTAATTTCTATTTCCCATTCCTAGATTTTTCGACACGTCAATTAAATGTTCAAAGATTGGTTTCAGAAAAAAAAATAGGAATCATGAAGTTTTGACTACTGGAATACAACAGGTGTCGCTACCGCCGACTATGTCACGTGACGCACTGACCAATCACACTGCGCATCGCGCATTCAGACTCCCCTGCGCAACTGCGGGCAAACACGCATGCGCCGGCGGTAGTCGGACAACTTCGGATCTAGACCGAATATGAAAGTTTGAATAGTCATTAAAATTTCGCGCCACTCAAAATCAACCGATAACTAATAATTCACTACACGAAAGTGAGCCGAATTTTGATCGAAGCTAAGGTACGCCGAGAGACTCCAATTGTGACATTGATTAGCTTGATCACAACTTTGCTTCCTAAATGATGATTGATGAAAACTTTTGGCGATTTTCATGCTTCATGGTTAAAAAAAACGGAAACGAGTGCATGAATTTCTTTCAAAATTTAATCAGGTCTCAGTTGCATGAAGATGCATGGATTAAAAAAAATAATCGAATCGGGTGATTCGTTTGCAAGAAATCGCTGTCAATAAATGATTTTTTAACATAAATTCACGAAAAAAAATCATTAGTTTGTGGATGCAATTGATTAGCTTAAAACAAATTTTTCTTCGCATTCTTGTCGATACATCGCTCCTCGCATCGCCTACACTCAATCCCATTCAAAAGCAACAAATCAATTTCCATTACCCTTTCATCACAATCAACCATGCATATCACCAGAAAAGCCGCACTATCCAAAATAACATTGAGCAATTTCCCATAAATGTCTCAATGTAAAAGAAAGTCATACATATTTTCTGAGAACACAAATAGTATATCATTTCACCCCGTTTCGTCACTGCAATATTTTATCTCATGGACTCGACCATCTGGAAAATTGGAATACAACAGCGATATCGTGCACGGTATGCCAATAACTCCTACAACTGTCGTTCCACAAAAGGAATCTAAATTTAAAAAAAAAGAAGGAAGATAGATAGAGGACTGAATAAAATCAAAAAAAATTGTGACAACATAAACATAGTTGAGAGGGACACTTGGACAGCTCTAGTAACACCTGGAAAAAACTACATCGAGTATCAGTAGATAAAAAACAAAATGTACTCGAGATAGGAGAAACGAGATAAACAAAACTGTTTGCTGTAGGAGTTTTCTCCTCAATTGACAGAAAGGATTGAATAATAAATTGCGGAACTGTTGGTTGGCACACACTTCGTCAACAACGAAATAGACAATCAGTTGAGCCCATCACTTCAAATCAACATGAATATTGACGTTAACGCGCTGGACAATAGTGCTGGAAAAAAAAGAGGGAGCGACAAAAGGGATGATGAATTTTTTCGTTTGGGGGCGGGTGGGTGGGGGGAGGGGGGGGGGGGGGAGAAAATGCATGCCATTGCTGGCTCAATTGGACGATAGAAAAGCCTCAGTACACTCCACCTTCGTTTTTACATGGGCAATATCACCGTAGGACTCCACAGGTGTGGCAACTTTATCGAGATTTCCCCAATGTTCATGGGGTATTGATGCACACGGCAAGAGCACACACGAGCGAAAATATCAAATTCCGTTTCTTTTTTCTCTCTCTCTCTTTCGGTTCATTCCACTTTAATCATGGATTGTTGAGTGAATTTTGGGAGGAATTGAGAGAGTGAGAGAAATGTGGATTTAATGGGAGTTGGGATTAGGAGCGTAGGCACTAAAATTGTTTTTTAATTTTATTAAATGTCCATTGCATCATTGATGACAGCTGCTAGATATTCTGACCTGTCGTTGCTTCTCCCTTGCACTCCTGAAAATTGAAAAGAAAACTTTGGTTAGTTGCAAATTTTCGGGCGAATTATGTAGTCAATATAATAAGAAATTTTTATATTCTCATATTTCCGTTTATAATACAGCCTGCGGCTATGTGTATTAACAGGCGGAAGCCGCCCATGGTAAATTGTTATACAGAACAACAGGAAATTTACCAGGATTCATTGAGCGATGAAGTGGAGTGAGTTGATGCTCAACAAGAAGCCCTGCACCGTTTATGCCTTCTTTATATCAGTGAGACGGTATATACATATTTATAAGTATATACGGAGTCTTGTAAATTTCCTTGCCCCGAAAGGATTCGTTGAAACGGAATAAATAAACATGGAACTTCCTTCCATGGTTTTAACCTCGATTTTGTGTTCTCCAAAGTGCTATGTATCTCATTTTTACAACGGTTAAAGGAAAACTCGTATCTTCACGTCTGATGACCCCCCGAATTATTTTGGTACGTTTTTGAGTTGCGCATGTGTGTTTGTGTGTGTGTGTGCATTAGACCGACTTAGTTTTTTCGTCAAACCAGGCTTAAACTGATGTACTAGGTCTACAAAGAAGCCGTGCAAAAGAAAAACCTGATCAGCGTTTTCTATAAGGTCCCGCCGAATTTTTGAAATTTGCATCGAAAAAAACGCGAAAATTTTGGGTTTTTTCAGTGTGCCGTGTGCCCATCCTTTGGTATGTGATGGAAATCAGTTTGATTGGTCCAGAAACTTTGTTTATAGGTTAGACTTGAATATATGACATTAATTAATTTTTTCCCGAACACATAAATAAACTTTCCTACGATGTGATTGGTTTTTGTTTAATAAAAATTTCTCAAAAATTGGCGATTTATGACGTATATCTCAAAAACTATAAATGTTAGTGGTTAATATTATAGGACAATATTTGTAGCTTTTGTAATTCTCTACAAAATCGATCTCTACAATAATTACTTTTATTCCTCATTCTTATATTTACGAAAGAAATCGTACCAACTCAGGATTATAAGTTGGTTGTTGGATGGCAGTCTCTGTATAAATTTGACGTACTCACTGTACCCGAGCCTCTGACGGCATACAGTCGGGGTTTGTTGATATATGTACGATAGCAACGTGTACAGATACCACATATGCAAGTCACAATTGTCTAACCCCACTTTGTGGCCAGGTAATTAAACACTCCGACAAGAAAACACATTCGGAATTATTAGGCGCTATTCCTTGGACGAAAACTTTCGAACTTGGATTTCCAAAACTTTCGGACTCTTGTTGACAATAAATATTACAGAACCTAAAATCTGTTTTTTTTTTCATCTTTAGAAACAATATTCACTACAAATATGTACCCATACATCTTATTTAAAAAATGTCACATTTCATTTTCGGAGTGAATACAATAATTTTTATAATAATTTTTATGTATGTAATGAGTGAACGAATGAAGTCAGCGCTGTCATGACGGTCCCAATCGAAGCGTTTCCGTTCAAAATCGGGCGTATTACACTTCGGATGGGATTCGTGCAGTATATGCAATGTTATTAACAATTGTAATTGTTTATACTGTCCCACTGGGTGAAATATTAAAGTTATCGGGAAACTTCCCAAACAGAATTATTTCTGATATGAAAATACACCTTTTATGTGCAATGCCTTTTTTCCATAATTTGCATAATTAAGGAGGTATGGAGGTAAGGAGGGAACAATGCATATCACCAGAGTTGTTCCTTATACAAAAATGCACATTCAGTATGACTTCTTTCAATATACGTTAGACATATCGCGAGTTGAACTGGAATATAGTTGGCGAATGAATATGTCGACAATTGCGGGAAGGATGTCAAAGAGCGGGAAAGTACAGAGTTAGAGAGGGTAACTAGGCTGGCGAATTGCAGTTGAATATTTTTATGACGCTTAAAAATCAAACTAAATCGATCGCGGGCAGTAATTATTAGTCGCAAGTTCAATTATTGATATCATTGTTGGGTTTGCTCATCACCATGGTTGCGTTCTTATGCTGTGCTGAAATACCAGATCGGGAAGTTTTGTTTGTGCCCCGTCTGGGGCATACACGTTTGCCCACCACTAGTTTCCATTTATAAACTGACGCAGCATTAGAACTCAAAAGAATATCACCTAAAGATCAGCGTTATCAAATAATCACTCATTCGTTGGACTGTATATATATCTCTCAGCGAGGTCATGTGCGAGTCAACCCATTTGCCACCAAGACCTGTGGGGTCAGAAGATATACGAAGAGCAAATGGCTAGCAAAGGAGCAAGAGTATCACGTATAACATTCATCCCAGTTGAATCCCCACCGACACCGTCCCCCATGTGGCCATTTTGACCTGTCACTGTGCCTTATTGCTTGGCAAACATACCCCCCCAGTGATTGATTATAGAGATGAAAGCTATTGTCACTTAAACTTTTCATCCTTACTACAAATAACACCAAACGATTGATATCAAAGTCAAAGGATCCTACGGTCTTCTCTACATTTACTCCAACAGTCGGAGTAATTGCAGCATTCTCCGATTAAAAGCGGTCTGTCTCTTTGCCACAATTCTATGTACTCACCACCACAAAGTCCTCAATCCAATATCGATTGTACTTACCTCACTCTGTTGACGATCAGTAAACGCTTCTCCTGATGGATTTCTGCTTGGTTGTTCCAAAGACTCGGTCACCAGTCGTACATTTACTGTATTTCGCCACCACGTATACCAAGGTACAAGTTGTTCCTGAGCGTTGTACGTGGAATGAGGGAGAAAATAGAGGAATCAATTAGAAAAAGAATTCACAATTACAAACTCCATCGGTGGTTGGCAATAGTCAATAAATGTGGGTAGGATGAGGTAGCTGAATGCTTTACAACTGTAGTGCTGCTTGGTGGAGGTGAAAACGTGACAACTAATGGCAACAAGTTTTGTAATTACAGTGAATTACAGGTCTGGACGTGAGTCAAAGGAAAAGTTTTCAATGTGGGTGATGAATTTCAGGGATGAGGTTCATTGATTCATCAATTTTCTTTTTTAACTCAACCATTATTTCGTCATTCACAGAATTCATATCGTTGCTCTGTTAGAATAAAGTGGTTTATTCAATGCAAATAAATCGCCATTCAGGTGGAACTTTTCAACGAGTGTGATCAGGGTATATAGGCACTTCACAATGAATGAGGTATATACATGGCCTATTCACAGAGTGCAAGTGAATGAAATCGGAAAAAAGAGATAAGAGGGGGAGGGGGCGGGGGGGGGGGGGGGAGGGAAGATGTTGGTGAAGGCAGAAACATGGAAAGTTTTAGAGGGAGTGCAAATAGAGTAGAGAAGGAGCAAGGTACCAGGGACTTGTCATGCCTCCACGAAACCCACCTCACAAGCTCCCTGCAATCTTGTCCCCCGAAGCAAATTTACCACCGGCAGGCCTCCCATTGTCCTTAGGTTCCGAATTCTCTCACTGGGTCAATATTTTTGAATCTACCGCCAGCATTCTGGAGAGCTCTCATTTTGAAAAAAGGTCATCATGATTCGGTTATTGCTGCCTAAAATATTATTCCCCAGGTGGGAATTGACCATGCGATGGAGCTTGATCAACGCTTAGACGAAGCTTGACTAAGCTTCGCCAAGCTGTGTTTTGAAACCTCGGTCAATCTGTGCAGAACAGGCGAATGTAACACCGATTCCAGCTTAGAGAATAAGCTTCGTCCTAGCTTGGGTACGTAAGTCAATACAAGTTTCGAACTTTATCTTCATTCAAGCTTCGGACTGTACCTTGGTACAAGCCTCGAAATTCCTTTTCGTCCAAGGTGCAAAGTTTCTCGTGGTCGAAGCATCGAAATTAATCTTGGTCCACGCTACAAAGTTTATCTTTGTTCAAACTTCGAAGATAGGAACATTGAGGTGGGACCAAGCTTAGTTGAACATTCGTTTCCAAGCTTGGGTTTAGGTGGTGCAGCAATCCTGGATTTATATATGTATCCAATGTTAAACCGAGTTTCGCTGAAGCCGCTAAATCGAAACTAGGAAAAATATGCTTTAATCCAGCTTAGTTCAACCTTAGTTCAGAAGCTTGGGTTTAGATGGTATGAGCAATCCGGGATTCATGCTCGTTAAAGCTAAGATTCAAAGCTAACAAAGCTGAGCTCGGACCAAGCTAAACACAACATGGTTTCAGAAGCTTGGGTTTGGATGATTCTAGTAAGCTTGGATGTATGTATGTCTCCAATATTGGACGTAAATTGGATGCCGCCTGTGGACCGACGCTAGGGACGCCAACGTTGAGCTAAGCTTGGCACAAACTGGGCCAACGAAGCTTGGATATCTTTGATATAACTAAGCTTGGTTTGATCTAGGCTTATACATGGGATGAAGCTATGTTGAAGCTATCAAGTCCAAGCTTCGGCATCGCAGGTCGGACAAAGATTGATCTCATCGTTTAAGCTTCGAATTCCACACTTGGGATACTGTTGCTGACCCAGATGTGACGAGGTGATTTTGATGATCAAATTCCATGCATTCAGATGTAGTTTTTTATTAACTTCCGGTTTTTTGAGAAGTTATTGTAATGACCCCTAATCCTCTCCCGTCAAATTCGGCGCAAATGTGTGTGTGTGTGTGTGTGTGTGTGTGTGTATGTGTCCGTGCTACAATTGTGCTACAAGAGTTTGTGGAATGCCTTTTTTTAGATTGAAAATTGGCAGATAGACAGAAAAGATTTCAACAACAGTGAAATTTTGCTGATTTGACAAAACCAAAATGTCATGTCTATTTCACATCTCTCGTATGCTGACATCTGGTTTAGATCTTTACCTTTGTTAAAAAAAATAACGCTATTTGTTCCGGCAACCGTGGCTCAATTGTGCCGGAGGAATTCATTTTTATGGGTGAAGAGAGGTGTGTCAGTGGACTCCTGAAGGCATCCTCAGACTACCTTGTCTCCATCTGGGTCAAGACATGGAACGAGAGGCAGAGACCGCGACGACATTCATGCAAGGGATATGAAGCCCTCAGGGAGAGTTCATATACTGAAGTAACGGAGCACAAAAGACTGGAGGGTGGGTAACAAGCCAGAAAAACAAAGAATTCTCAGCAACTTTTATATTATATTTTTTCATCTTCAAGATTTCGCTGCAGTTAGCTAAATAGCATGGTGTCCACATTGTTTCATTGAATCGCTAATAATTGGTGATTTATCTCAGGTGGCTGATGGATACAGAAGAATATTACACGCGAGAGTGTCAAGAAGACTCCACCAACAGAATCACAAGATTAGCGGGGCGGGGGGGGGGGGGGGTGGTTTATGGTGGCAAAAAATAATTTGAGAACTGAATTTTGTTTCTATAAGTATACTTTAAATTAATCATTTACCTTTCCAAGTAGATATACGGTGATACAGTATCCAAGAGCCACAACGATAAGAAATAGCGTAATAGCACTGCGTGTCCACAGTCCAGATACTCCAATTTTTCTTCCCTCCATGATAAAATACCTCATCCCTGAAACATTTTCCATCTCTCATACATATATAGAATAGTGTGTGTTTCTCAGCTCATCTACTGGATATGTATGTTCCACGTTTTTCATATGGTATCGCAAACGGTAATAGGCAGATCCGCGCAATATCTACGTTTGTATTCAACGTGGAACAGGGAATAAAAGAGAGAGCGAGAGAGAGAGAGCCGTGGAAAATAGGACAAGAGAGCTCGTTTGTACAATGGACACCGTTGACTAGTAGCTTTTCTGCTTGGTTACTAGGTGGGTGGCACCAAAAGGGATATTTGGAAAATCAGTTGCAGACAAAAGCTGACCAGTAACAATTTCCGATGGTACTCATGCAGGAAAAGCGTTGTTTAATTACTCAGTCAGACAACTTTCACTCAAAGCTAGAATGCAGTTGACGGAATGCAATTTACCGAGAATTGTAATTGATAGTACTCCAATCGTGATGACTGTGAAGATGATGAATACGAGAAAATCAGATGTCATGCGTCGTCGATTCTCCATTTGGCTCAGCCATATGCGCACCGACTGCACACTGCAATAAGAAAATCTGCTATTGTTAAGTACCTTATTGAAAAAAAAAATCAGATTGCAAGTCAGCCGTACAAAATGTGATCTCATCATTTTCCGCTCTATCAATAGTTCGAGCTTGTATGAAATTTTCCACGCGATCGAATTCAGTTTCCGAGATACTTACGTTTTTCTCAAGTCGTGATGGAACGATCCCCCCCCCCCCCCCGCGCCACCGCTGCTGCGGGTTGCGTCCCCGTCCGGCCTAACATTCCCATTTTATGAATACCGTCGATAGCAACCACGGAAGGTTCCTGCTGTGAGTTAAAATTCCTGAGAAAATATCTTGTCATCAGAAAAATTCTCGGGAGCCGAGGCGTGGACCTTTGATGCGGTAGGCAGAAATTCTATGAATTACAGCAAAGCCGCGAGTCGTATGTGTGTGTATATATTTAGCCTTTGCCACTCTGTAATCTCCATGCTAGCTGTTCTTGAGTATTCAGACGGGAGTACTGGACACCCATCCATACGGCTGGGACAACCTTCGTCATTTAAGGTACTTGCTAAGCCTCGTCACTCACGTGCTACATATTGTTTTTTTGTATCCATTGCCAAAAGCAACCTTTCTCACGTCTGCTCCAATTTTTTGAGATTTTTTTGCCTATTAAGTAAAAAAATAGCAGTACATGAAGAAGTACATGGTTAGAGGGGAGCGGAGCAAAAATCTCGATTTTTCACCGGAAGTTACTTCCCTATAAAGAGGTTTAACGTTCGACCTGCTGAAAAAATATACCACTAGGAATAAGAATCTTTTACCTACGTCTCATTGAAACATCGGCTCAATTTGGCTAGGAATTAGTTATGAAAAACGTTTGCGAATGTTTGTCGAATCGCTTTCTCACCAATTGTGGCTTGCCCAAAAGATGGCGGCCCACGAGAAATTCCCCGAGAATTTGAGAAGTGGCATGGCGGCTCACAGCTGTCAAAACAGTGCGAGTTGTGGGATGCAAAGTTTGAAGTAACAACGAGGTTGCACTGTTGTAATTTTCCAAACCATCGAGAGTTTCTTTACGTCGTTCAAGCTGGGATTTTTTAGTAAACGCTCCATTCAATCGAAATCTCTCCGCGTGTTGCGCCATAGTTGAGGTTATGTATTCATAAATATGGCGATGTTCGCGCGTTATGTCGATTGGCCTAGTGTCACCTAGGGTTTTAAAAATACTTTCCATATAAACAATTCATAATAAAAACATTTTGAATAAGAGCGCAAATGTAACGTCACATTCGTGACATTATTTTTTCAATAAATTTGATTGTTCAAAAACGTATTTCGCAGCAAAAAAAAAATCTTAAATCATGAACCTGAGTTGGGGCTTACTTCCGGAACGAGGCTTAGAAGGTACATTGAGTCATTGTATTTGTAAATACAGGGTAAATGCCCAGACACCTCTGTGCTGCGGTGGCAAAAAATCAAAAATATAGTTGGTCAGCGTTCGACATCTACGAGATCAGACATTATTCCGTGCCCTCTATTAAATTTCCGTCTAAAAATCCAAATATTCGTTGAGCATATCTGAATCTCAATTACTGCAACAGTTGATCATGACGCATTGAATTAAAACTGAGATTTACGATCTCGGGGAAGAGACCATTCTTAATTTCGCCACCCACTGCGACTGCACCCACTACTCCCGCACGAGGATTCGATCCTTGGACCTCGTCGACCAAAATGTCAGTGCTCTAACCACACGACCATCGCCATCGATAGAATATTAACCGGCGAAGCTAAAACAATCGCCAAGACTTGTAACAAATTTAACCCAAACTCCTACAAACTTATAGAAATGTCGAAAAACTAATGGCTGAAGCTTCCAACACGAGGACAGTGTTTACTTTACCCTATCCTCCCAAAGCAGTGTAGTACCTCGTTGAAGAGAAGGAAGATCGCTAGCATATTTGACAATGTCTAAACTTAATCGTTTCACTAATACTTCGGATCCTCGTAATCCCATTATCTCAATATAATCTGAGCAGTCTGTGGAGCGCTTGTCAGTTATCGAAGTAGATCCCTCTTCAATCAACTTTTCAAACATTCACCGAGATTTTTATAAAACGATTATCACTACTTGCTGGATATCGATTACTTGCGCTAGTGAAACCCCTGATAAGAGAGTATTAAAGACAAGCGAACAAATCAAGTGTCCGTCTCATCCCACTCTCATACCCTTCAGCCAGTACTTTACTCAAATGGTCTATATCTCTTTCTCACTCCGCTATCTATCTATCTATCCTTCGCCCACCTACACCTCTGTCCCTGCCGTCGTCCCAAGGCGTTAAACTCGTTCGAAAGTTCGATCAATCTTCTATGTGAACTGCACCATACGTACCGTTTACCGCTTAACGGAGCACGAACCGAGTCTGATGGCATGGGCTAAATTCTCATAAGGCTTCTCAAAATCTTCGTGTCTACATCGTCATTGTGGAAACCCGAGGACGACAGTTTACGCTATGTGTATTGCCACTTGTACAGATTGCCTAAGGTTTTACGATGTTGCGGAACATCGTATCAATACATGGTTCACTATACTTTTTTCACACAAGCTTTCGTCTAAATTTACCGCACTCGACGAGAAATATATTGGAAATTTTATGGGACATTTCGCAAAAAATCTAAGCCTGTTCCATAATGCACCCGGAGGAAGGAGGGCCAGAGGAATCTCCGTATATCTGAAACTTCGATGCAATGACGTCGCCATTTTAACGTTTTGAAACTTGGCGATGAGGGAAGCCGGTTCAAGCCCCGCCGCTAACCGAATCTGAGTTTTCTGCCTAACTCGAATTCACTGGTATATCTACCGTACCGGAGTCTCGTAATGAGGACGACTGTACAATTTGAAGTTTTCCACGAGTTCCTTCAAGTTCCAAGCGGAGGAAGAAGTACGCTTCGAACAAATGGTGCCCGGTTGGGGAAAGAAGCCGGCTTCCATTGGTGCCGCAAGGGAAGGGAACAAATCGTAAAAACTCGAAAGGGCATACGAATAGAGCGAAAATAAAGAAAATAATAATATGAAATATACGTACCACCCATATCGTCGTGTTTCAATGGTGTTGAAACGATAATGACACAGCTCGCATTGATTCCGACAGGATTGATTCAACCAACGCTGCAGACAGGACAGATGAACGTACGCCAGTGTGCCCTTGCATCTGCAATATTATCATGTTTTTCCGTAAAATCCATCGATTCATCTAGGAAAATTCAGAAATCTATTCGATTGAATTTGTTTCAGATACCTGTGTCGTGGTTGATAAATTTTGTATGCATTTTTTATATAAGTATTTCCAATACCCAAAATCATTATCATCAAAGAATTTTAACTTTCCGATTTTCGGGAGGTTATTGTATTGACCCATTGATCAATTTTTGTTTCAACTTTGTAACTGATGTTTTAAGTATACCAAAATGCTTCCCGTCAATTCCCGAGTAAATGGATGTGTGTGTGTGTGTATGTTTCTATGTGTGGAATCGGATTTTTCGTTAACGATTTCTTACGAACGGATTGAACGATCGGGATCATCGAGGTTCTTATTCGGAGCATCTTCATCGAAATTAGATCGGATTAGTTTTCTATTTAAATTGACCCAGCTGTTTTTCTGTTATTAACAATCGAATTGTTCACAACGCTCTATTTAAAAAACAGTAAGGGATACGGCAAAAAGTATTAAACAGAATTTGCTCAGTAAGTGGAAATGCATATTTAATTTTTTATCACTTTTTTCCATATTTGTCATAATTAAGGAGGTATGACGGGTTTAACCCTCGAGCGCTCGTATACCTATTGGCGTCTCACTCCCACTCCAGTAACGCGCATAATTTTCGTCCTCACGCTGACTATATGGCTAGTCAAATATTCATAATTATCTGCTTGATAAATGAGATTGAAACATTTAATTGACGTATCAGAAAATCTAGGAATGGCAAATAGAAATTACAAATCGGGAAGTTTTCTTTGTGTTCCCAATGGGGACACACACTTTTATCCCACTAGTTTTTAGTTGAGTTCTTTCTCCACTTCACAATCAGCGAATTGTCCTACATGAAAGTGGATGAATCAATTTTTAAAATGATGTTGTAGCGCAGTTCGTTGGCGACTATCCGAGGATCGAATTCAATTTGCATTCTTCTACTCCAATTTTTTTCTCTATATAACTACGCGCATCGATACTACAGAGATACAAGCGTAAATCCTATGAACCCACATAGAAGCTCGTCTTCATTTCACGTCAATTGATTTAATTCATTGTTTTGAAAGGGAATTGTTGCCAAGTTGCGCATCCTGCTTGTATACTCCTTCCTCTACTGCTCAGCACTATACCCTCCCTCAATCATCCCCTTTCAGCTACCAAAACCCGAGCAAGTACCCGGTGTGTAGGTGAAATCAGTTTTGGCAAACTATCGGGAGTCTATCCTTAGGACAATGTACCCCCCCCCCCCCCCCACCCTCGCCCCTTTCCAGTTTCTAGAATTTCAGAGTGAGTTATTTCGCTTTTCAATCGAAGGAATCCCACCAATGGGATGGTTATACTTCGAGCGATATCGTTGTTCAGTAGTTGGCATGATGATCATAGTTTTGGTCTTGGACAAAGGACCGGAGTACTGAAATTTGAGGATTATGCAGTCCTCATTTGTCAGGGATTCAGTCGAATACATTACCGGGATCAAATTAATAACAAGACGTTGTGGAACCTCTCAAGGCATATAACGTGCTTCAGGTGCACGGGAAAATGAAATCATCGAGCGAGGACAATTTGTAGCTAAATCATCCGGGAAAGTGGAAGATGCTCAGACACTGGGTGGGAATTCAATAGGGAATTGTACATTTGTTTTGTATATTTCGAAGCTGCTGAACGTCTTTAGCAGGTTTTTCCATTGGTAGAAAATAGGAAGTCGTTCGAGATCTAATGTACAAGTAATTCACTGCGACTTTGACACGGGGGTCTTGAAATTATTGAGCCAAGTGAGGAACATTCTGTGGCATATTTCGAAGCAAACTCTGCAGAATCATTGAATTTGATTAGCATTTCAAAATGGTGTTCGGAAGCGTTCTGAATTTTTTTTTTTCAATTTTATCAGGTTAATCTTGAAGTTTTCCTGTAATTTCCTAGAGATTTTGTCATGCACTGTTGGTAATTTTCGTCAGAATACCTTTAATCTAGAAATTGTCCGGTATTTTCCGCAACTTTGATTGCCTAGCAATTTGTGCGAATTTAGGCAGCATAAACATCTAGAACGCGAAGGGCGAAAATTTGTGCCAAACTTCACACTCATGTTGACGCTTATGGAAGCTTGAGAGAAATATCAGATTAATTTCAGAGATTGGGAAGTATTCGAGAAATTATTCTTCATCCCGAATATTGACCGAGAGGGCTGTGGTATTTACGATACTGGCACCAATTTTAGTTGCAATTCTCTATGACAATGAACAAGGCGAACAATATTACACTGAGGGAAAAATATACTTCGGCCCAACAATTTCATAGATTACAAACGAGAGGGATGGATACACAAAAAATCTGTGCGTAGAGAGTGCATCTCATCATTTTCTACAAATGAAATTATCTGTTTGTGATAACTGAAGTACGAAACGACAACTTTCGATTAACACACACACCAAATTATTCCGGACATGAATTATGACAGAAGATAAAGCTCGTCATATATGTAACGGATACGTTAACACACCAGACTGGAAAACAGCTAGCTTTTTACCGTGGATAGAAAATGCGCATAGCGCCATCTTACGCCCTGCGTAAAATTATGACAAACGCGTCATTATCGACGTTCCCATGCATCATGTTGTAAATGGGTCTAGATGTGCGTGAATACATACAGTCTCTACATCCTACAGCGCGTAAACTACGTACGCACTCCATATATGGCGCTTCCCCCTCTCTAATGGTGTCGCTTTTTGTAAGGGACTGGCGAGTATTCGATTCACACCCAAAGGCGCCTATAGAAGTTTCACTTCAAAAGTCTACCTGTCATTATTCTCCACTTAATGGGTTCATTATTCATCTACAAAACAATACTTATCAAATTTCCGGTACGTTTCTTAGATTGTGGTATATTTGCCGGGAACCTAGGCCGGACCAAAATAACCCTAACTCCATAGCCCATTGGGCTACTGATATACCCTCTGATATACAGGTGAGTGGTTTAGTTTACGTTCTGTTTACAATCCTAAAGTCGATATAATCGCTTGAAATCAATGATCCACTAGTTTTCATCAGAGCGTATCAGGATTTTCAAAAATTATAGAAATTATACAGATTTTGGACTATTTATACGACCTAGCTACCACCGGCGAGATTACCGAATTATAGCTGCTATAATTTTCGCCGTTGCTCAAATTTTCTCAAATGCTGCATTCCTATTCGTTGTAATTGAGAAGGGGGGGGGGGGTTATTCAATCGCTCCTCCAATCGAAATGATGAAATTCACCCCTATGATCCGGCTGAAACTGATAACGACTGCAGTCGACCGCGACTTGAAAGCATACAGAGACAAAATTTGGGGAAATTGAAATACACAGCAGAGTTGTTAAATGGGGCTTCGCCCCGTTTTCTCTTCATCTCATTTTACTATTCAGAGAGCCATGGATCCTGCTACATTACCAGACTAAACGTATAAATCCGATTTCTGAGAAACCCTAAATTTTTGGTTATGCCAAGTGAAGCGAGCAGACACCCATGAAAGGCTCTGTTACAACAGCCAAATCCTTTCTCCCTGTGCAGCTCTAAATGCCCTCAACTACATTACCTACAACAGCAAACTCCAAGAAACGTTTCAAACGAAGTAGAAAATATGCAGAATCAACAGAAATTTACTTCCGAGTACATCTTGTTTATAGAGAGCCTCATCGAGAAGTTTGATGTAGTCCCATCAAGAATTTCACCATCTGCTTGCTGCAGGCAATTGGAATTACATGTGCTGGGTTTATATGTCAGAGGCGAAGTAGAAAACATAATGTATGGTGAGGAAACGAGAGAAAATCTTTGCTGTAGAGCCCTCTACTAGACTCCGAGTTTCCATGCGTACAAATTTCGACCCAGTTATATAGAAGACAGGAGCGAGATTAAAATCGTATGGTACGTCACTTAATTTGGTTAAAGCGTTGGAAACTTGAAATGGGGTGGAGTGTGGAACTGCAGGAAGGATGTTGGGGGAGAGAGTTTGCCAGGTTTTGGGCGAAATAGAACAGATGTACAACGGAGCAACAGCATTGCAAGGAACAAGCTGTGAAAGAGATTTTCAGCCTCGCTGGACTGACGAATCAGCACCTCAAGGACATTGTAGGACATACATAAATCAACGAGATTATCTAACAAAGCTGGGTAAACGAGATGCAAAATGAAACAGGGCATAAGTTCCATGTCTGGGAATTCTAGGTTGAAGCCTGTATTGTTGATTTGGAATAACCTTGAGGAAGCATCTTGATGGCTTCATCCATATAGCAACATTGTGATAGAGCAATAATTGGCATCAGTGATGCCATGGTTTACCGCTCTCTCTTTCACTAAACGCATTTCTCACTCTTTCACATCGGATTCCAGGTCCTAGAATCATGCCCGCACGCTGCCACCCCTCCTTCGCTAGTCTCCCATTCCCCCGATTTCGTCCCCCACCACGACGGCCTGCCCCTCACGCCCTGTGGAAATCTATTACATTTCATTTTACGGTGTACCGCGCCATAAAAAATTCACTTCAAAAAATATTCTACAAGAATTCATTTCTTTTCATGTGAGAATAATGAATTGTAATTCAATTCAAAAATAAAATTTTCGAGAGACGGAGAAAAATTCAGGAGACTTTCAGAAAACATCTTCAGAAAATGGGAAGAAAATCTTATCTAAAGGAATAAAAAATTTCACAAGATAACAATTGATAGTCTCACACAAAATGAAGAATTGTTAAGATATTGGTAGACGTTTCAATGGCAAAAAAATGGTTCGGAGACTTCTTAAGGTCTTTATCCGTATCATATAACAAATCTTTGGGAAATTTTCGAGTTTTGTCCACAACAGATTTTGAACAAAATCTGTGGAGAACAATTATTTTTTCACTGCGGTTCAAATATTTTAACGTTTCATATACTGCCTTCTATCTATTATACCGGTGTGTGATGATTGAACAGTTTCATTAAATTTTCCGTCAATGCCTGGGCATCGAGCGAACTCCCCGTGAATTCAAGCGGAGCAGTTAGCCGAAGCTGCGGGTTAACTGGCAACCCGAGGGTTCCCAATAATTGGGAAATGTGTGCAAGATCAATAGGCGAGAATGAATGCATCACTCAAACGTTACATGGAGTTTTTGACATTATCGACATATACTTGACACTTTTGAAATGTTTAAATTTTTACACATTTTTGAAATTCGGAAATTTTCATGAAATTGTTGATTTTTCAAAATTTTCCTTCAAATTTTGAAATTATCGTCTTTTTCTTTTTATTTTCGGAATTTCTTGTATTTTTCTAATTTTATGAAATTTTTGAGGTTTTTCCAATCTTTCAATTTTTTAATATTTTGCTCAAATTTTTGTCAGAATTTTCATACTTTGGGAATTACTACTTTTTTCGATTTTCTTAAATTTTTCAAATTTTCTGATTTTTTGGAATTTTCCAAATGTTTTTAATTCCGGGATTTTTTGCAGTCTTTTTATTTCTTTGCAATTTACAATGTCGAAGGACGCAGATTTGAAATCTGCGTACAAAATTCAAATTGGAAGAATCTGGTTTCCGAAAATAAAACCAATATGAGTGTTGCAGTTGCAGCGAATGTGATACCACAATTCTCAAATATTTAAAAGCAAAAAAGAATAAACAGTAATGCTTGTGTGAATTAAATTTTGCAGTTGGATTAATTGAGAATCCCCCGAAATCGTGTCACGAAGTTCGTTTAATCCTCCCATCTGTTTTATAATTCTCTATGAAAAGAGAATCTTTAACAATATCCAAAATGAATGAATTGTTGGAGAATTAGTGATGTTTTTTTGAATGAAAGCAGAATTTCAATGGAATAACTACAACAACTAGAGCTCCTTTTCAGCCATATTTCTTGACCAAACACTGGAATGTATGCTTCATGAAAATGAATACATTATTCATTTTGCTGATGTAGAAAAACTTTAACAAAACATGAATTTCCACGTGAATTTTCCAACTGGATTTGAAGAACGCAATGGTAAAAGCTGGCCAGTGGTTTCCGTGCATTTCTCAACAATACAAACTAGGATGATATTTACAAGAACGAATGGTAACGAAAAAATGGAAAGGAGAAAACAATTGGCATATAAATAGCACATAATTTCTGGCAGCCTAAAAGCCATATAGAGCATGGTAGAATCAGCTCATCCACTGCTTGTACTCCGTTAATAAGGCACTTTTGTTATACCGGTTAAATCTTTTCTAACTATTAATAATCGCCAAAAATCACCTGCACGGGGAGGTTAGAGATTCAGTGATACAACTTGGTTGATGACATATGCGGCACGTAGAAGCGGTGAACACCAAAGCGCGATTCAGAGCTGTTTGATCGTTCGTGAGAGCCGTTGAACTTTCAGTAGTTTGAACTTGATAGTCATGTGTGTGTTCCCCATTGATGGATACTTCACACCGCATAAAATCTGCAATAAGCATATGAAGTATATTTAAAATATTGAGAATATTCAAGTTCCTGTCATTAATTTAATCATTTCAAAATCAAAATTTGAGGGAAACTAAGATTTTCGGATTTTACGGACATGGACATATGACGGCAATTTTTTCATTTTTATATGGTTTACATATGGTTTGCATATAGAGAGAAATCCCGTCACGTGTTCTACAACCTTCCAAAATATTTCTCATGCAAATTAAATTTATTGTTTGGAGCGAATTAAGGTATTATTCATTTTGAAGATTTCATTCCAGAAATCCCAATTTTTTACTGTCTCCACATAAAATACCATAAAATTCTAGGATTGAACAAAAAATGTGAATATGTCCCCCAACATAGTGCGCGCGCAGGAGGCCGCGCTCGTCCGCACCCCCACTTCGTCGGCCGAAGACTGCCGAGCCCGGCCGGCTGCACTCGGAACACATAACCCATCGAACTTAACTCGCAGAAAAAATCGGTTTCGCAATACTTGATCTATAATCACCGAATATTTTTGACAAGACAGTGGAAATGACTCCCGAATATTCTAAATTAATAAGGAATCGTATTTGTCCGGACTCTCAACTCAACCTGATTTCTGTTCTGATTTTAACCTTTTCTTTACTGTCTTCTCGTAACAGCTAAAAGTACATCGTTAAGCAATATATGTAAATATAGAAGCTGACTAATCAATTTGAATGGAATCTTACCAGAAGTAGCGGCCAAATGTTGATACGCCATCTCACGCGGGCCACTCACACTATATATTGACGCGCCAACTGATCACGTGACTCCCGGACAAATCCGCTCAAAAATTCAGTACTTTCAATTACGTAATTAGGAGAATTAAGAGCAATTTCAATCTTATTTTTCGGTTATTATTTGTTATTATTAATTTGAGTGATCATATTGAAGAGCATAAGGATAAGGAAATGAATAGGAATGAATTGTTCTGATCCTAACCAAAAAATTTCTTATCCAATCGCCAATGAACTCTCAAAAGTCAAATGCTGAAATAAGTTATGGCTGCTTTGAAATATTTTTGGTTAGTGTTTTTTCCCTGCATTTTAAAATTGTAATGAATTTCAGGATGATTGACAGTGTTGATAGTGCAACCACAATCATCATATCTCTGAGCTACCATAATATGAAGAGGGAATGGAATGCAGGAAGTGTGCTTGTGTTTACCCGTTTTCGCGTCAAACATGACAGGATGAAAATTACACTCAAATCTGAATTCCGCTGAGTTGACGCCCAGCGCACGTTTAACACACACGTAAATGCAAAATATCACGTCATCTTCACTTTTCCACTGGATTTATTCTTACCCGACTTTGGTATTAACACTATACGTGGAATAATTTTTACGCGGATGGAGGCAAAAAGAAAATGCTTTTGATATCCGTGAAAGTGAAATAGCACAATAAGACGTGAGATGGCACGTTTTCTCTTGTATATGATAATAATGGTGAATGACAAAAGCATGCGGTAGGTGTGAGCAATGGCGGTCTACCATTTTGTAAATGACATCTTGCGCAATTTAATTCGAACTTATTTGAAAAGTTGAGGAATTGAATTTTGTGAAGAATCGACTTGAGTCATTAAAGTGATTTCCGATAAAACAGCAAAAATAAAATTTTTAACTTTCCGCAAATCTCAAAGTTACAAAATGTCAAATTTTGGGAATTTTCGTAACCTGAAAAATTTTTGACATAATTTTTTGTTTCATTTTTTCAAAACATGAAGCATGAAAATCGCCAAGAGTTTTAATCAATCATTATTTACGAAGGAAAGTTGTGATCAAGTTATCGATGTCGCAATTGGAGTGTCTCGGCGTACCTTAGCTTTGATCAAAATTTGACTCACTTTCATGTAGTGATTTATTAGTTATTGGTTGATTTTGAGTGCCGCGAAATTTTAATGACTATTCAAACTTTCATATTCGGTCTAGATCCGAAGTTGTCCGACTACCGCCGGCGCATGCGCGTTTGCCCGCATTTGCACAGGAGACTCTAAATGCTCGATGCGCAGTGTGATTGGTCAGCGCGTCACGTGACATAGTCGCAGGTAGCGACACCTGTTGTATTCCAGTATTCAAAATTTCATGATTCCTATTTTTTTCTCTGAAACCAGTCGTTGAACATTTAATTTACGTTTCCTTTTTCACTTCAAACCCCACTGTTACATCTCGGAAAAAAATCATCTATTTCACAGTAGAAGTTGGCCACC
Source organism: Asobara japonica (assembly GCA_026005395.1). Classification (NCBI taxonomy): domain Eukaryota; kingdom Metazoa; phylum Arthropoda; class Insecta; order Hymenoptera; family Braconidae; genus Asobara; species Asobara japonica. The sequence continues at coordinate 314,026 of BQMI01000505.1, forward strand.
GCACCTGGTCCTCAATAGTCCTAATATAAAAAAGACATGACAGTCGAATTGACATGGAATCGACTAATCGAACATCGAATCGAATTTGACAAGATTCACAGGGACACCGACAGATGGCACCGACGAGATTCAACATCAGGGCCACTTGTGGCCGCGGTGGCGCTAGTTCTACCAAAAATTTCAAAAAATTTATTCGACACATGAATTGTTTCCAAAAAATTTGCATCTTATTTATAGCCGAGTAAGTTTCTCTCCGGAATTTTCCTCCAGAATTTCTAATTGTTTTCTCTCCATGACTGAAACACAATAAGACCCGAGACAGCACGTTTTATGTTGTCTTATAATAATGATAATAACGCCGAGGATGACAAAAGCATGCGGTGGCTGCGAGCAATGGCAGTCTGACATTCTCTTGAATGGTACCTCGCGCAATTTGTTTTGTTTGCTTCTTTTTTTCTCCATTTTTTTTTTATGACAAAGCATAACGAAATTGAAACACAAACGGCAGGGTAGCACGTGCCGAGTGAGTAGGGCTTTCATGTGGTTCTTGTGCCTGAGATTCTGCACTATATTCTTTTTACACTCGTAATATTTTTACTTCTTTGGGGCATTAAACTACCATCTATTCGCGTCAACACTCGCGAGTAAGTATTACGGATTTTCTTGCATCAATCTAGGAGGGAAAAAGGTACAATTAATTACCCAGTACTGAGTAATCAAGCCTCACAATTCCACTTCACAATTTCACCGCGGTTAAAACCAATTTTCATCCAACAGAGAAAATAAAATGCACACTTTTCATCGTGATTCATTAGAATTCAAAGTTAATATTTGAATGAAAGTTGAGAAAAATGTCAAACATTAGCAAAGGAGAGAGACAGCGTTTGCCGTTGAAATGAAGAATGACAAGTTTCCCCCTTTAGCTTGGCGAATATCCCCAGGGGACTTTCAATCTGCCGGATTATGAAGATTAATTAACTGTAAAAGGCTGCGAGTGAGTGAGGAAACTTGAATCCTTTAAATAGAATAAGCTCTACAATTATCAGATAGCTTTATATCCTTCAGCAAATTTGCTTGAGTCGCCTTTATGTCCCTGATTTTACTCCTCCTCCGCATTTTATGACTTGTATTCATCCATTTTTTTCCCCCGCGTAGCCGTCATCAGAAGTTTTCCGATAATTCTTTCTCTTTTTTTCTCCCCCCCCCCCCCCCTCTTATTCTGTAGAGCCCCTAACAAACTACAGCACAAGTGGATGCTCTGAAGGACCCTACATCTCCGCTGGTCAATTCAAAGTTTCTTGTCCCCTTTTTGCACGACCAAATGCGATCGTTTGTTCTATTTCGTTGGTTTTTGGTTTCTACTCGGAACTCTAATTGTACCCGGAAATTATGTGAGGTTCTGCAAAATATGTAAAGTTTCGTGTATTTGTAGAGGAATATTATTTATGTTATTGTGGAATAATTGAAATTATCAAATTTATTAACTTTCCGAAGTTCATGATGTTAGGAGATTATTTTTTTTGCCCTCGAAAATGGAAAATCGATGTTCATTAAATCTTGAAATTTTTCATACATGCAATGCACCTAGTATAATGTGTGTGTGTGTGTGAATCAAATTCCCACATTCGTGTCTTCCGCGCAGCAATCGTTCAAACAGAGTATGTAGGGCAAAGAGGGCACCCATCCAAATACACCTCATAATAACATTTTTCGCTGAGAATCTCCAGCATCCTACGAGGACACAACAGAAACTTTTGTTGTAATGTGACACTTTCAAGTTGTTGTAAATACTTCATCACAATAATGATTACGGATAATCAGAAATTAACGAAACATTACCACCATTAAATCATGTATTTTCCGTCATGTAACTAATCTCCCTAAATCTCACAATTCCGTAAATATCATGAAGAAGTTGTTAGTTCCTCACGTGTAAGATGCCAGCCCCAGCTCATCTATTTTTTCGTCACTCCATCAACCTCCTATCTCGAGACATCAACGAAACATGCGCTTAACTACTTGCACGACTATCGCCAGTGGGAACTGTCAAGAGGTCAATGGTTAATCAGCTAATTACAGAGTAGACATGCACAGAGCAATTGCACTATATACATATGTGAGTCTGACCGAGGAGGTTGGACGGGTTGGGTTAATCACAGAACGGAAACCCACAGGGTAACGAGCTGTTACTTTGCAAGTCCCCTAATCCCTTTTTCAAACTCAATCGATAGCATGTAACCATGCCCCGCGACTCCACTTTATGCACTTAACACTTGGAAAAGTTCAACATTGAGCTCTGCATCATGGCTGCTCATTTCTGCATTAGTGCTGAAATCTTGTTGGAATGATTTAACCTGTTATGTCGTACTGTGGGTTTCCGGTTGGACCAGCCTCTTCATTGTATGGGTGCCGCAGATAGGGGGCGTGCAATGTTTCTGATATAGATCGAAATTCAGAAGATATTTCACCTGGATATAACCAAATTCTGACCAGGTATTTTTTTAGTTTCCTCCGTCCCTCTTTTCTACTCATCATCGCAGCTGGTCTTCAGCATCTATCCGAAAGGGAGCACTGGACACCCATCCGTTTGGAGCCAGCTTTCGCCATTCCTTCCACAATACCGTGTAAAATTCAGATCAGCTGCTCTTCATGTTTTTCGTTTGCGTGCTGTATTCAGTAGCACATAAATATGTGAATTCGAAAATGTATATCCTCCGAACAGTGCTCCTTAATAATGTAACCGAATGAGAATATAAATTAGTCATATGGAGTCTCCTGCATTAACCTAAATGTGGGAATCTCCGTTAATATTAATTGTATAGATAAGCTTAATCTGCGACACATCAATTCAAAATTGATGGTTCAAAATCATTATCGTGTACGCAGGTTTGCTACAGTGAATTATTAAGAACTTAAGAATTAATACTTCAATGTTGAAAGCTACTGCTATTTCCGAGGAAAGTTTCAGAGCTTTCAGCAGCACGGCATATGCCCGTATGCCAGTCCATGCGCTAGCGTTTAGATTTGTGACGAAGGATTAAATGATTGTCCCTGTTAGACTTAATCTGGCAGCATGATGGCAAGAAGAGTCAACGCCGTAATTGATGATATTCTTTGATAATCAAATGACATCACCAACTAGTCATCAGATGTTTCTAGTTCAGAATGTGTGCGATGAGGTTTTTTGTGTTTTATATAGACTAGACCATGCGCGCAAGGATGTCCGCGTTCAATTAATGAGGAGCAATTGGCTTTTACCACCCCTCGCTGTAAAAGTAGTAGTAAAAGTTCGTACTTTCGCCGTAGGGTGGAAAATTCATGATATTTCTCCCTTGGGCGTAAAGCACTCACTTCCCGGTCTTCGGGCGAGAACGTACTTCCGGTGAGGTGTATGGAAAATAGTATGTGCACCTCGGGCGTAAAGATGTACGCTTCCGGGGAGCGGGTGACCCGACGGCGAAAAAAATGTCAACCAGTGCAAGCCGCTGGGAGCACAAATAAAACTTCCCGATTTGTAATTTCTGTTTCCCATTCCTAGATTTTCCGACACGTCAATTAAATGTTCTAAGACCGGTTTCAGAGAAAAAAATAGGAATCATGAACTTTTGAATGCTGGAATATAACAGGTGTCGCCACCTGCGACTATGTCACGTGACGCACTGACCAATCACACTGCGCATCGCGCATTCAGACTCTCCTGTGCAAATGCGGGCAAACACGCATGCGCCGGCGGTAGTCGGAGAACTTCGGATCTAGACCGAATATAAAAGTTTGAATAGTCATTAAAATTTCGCGGTACTCAAAATCAACCAATAACTAATAATTCACTACATGAAAGTGAGTCAAGTTTCGATCGAAGTCAAGGTACGCCGAGAGACCCCAATTGCGACATTGATTAGCTCGATCACAACTTTCCTTCGTAAATAACGATTGATTAAATCTTTTGGCGATTTTCATGCTTCATGTTTTAAAAAAAACCGGAAACTAGTGTATGAATTTCTTTCAAAATCTAATCAGGTCTCAGCGGCGTGGAGACGCATCGATTAAAAAAAAATATCGAATCGGGTGTTCAAAAATTGTAGCCGCATACGTACGCGTAAACCCACACACACACACACACACAAACATTTCGTGAAAAATGCTCTAGAACGATTCGACAAATTGATTTTCGGGCGCCATTACAATTGCTTCCGTATATCGGTACGTTCAAAAGCCTTCGGGCCTTGCGCCCCAGGTGCACAATATATTATGCCACCATATTAGTTACGCTGATCTTATTTTCTTCTTCATTTAGTGTCGACATTTGCGAATTTTCACCTTCCTCGAGTACATTTGGATGATCCGTTGATCCATGAATTGAATGAAATGACGAGTTTGACGGTCTTTATAATAGGCTAAAAGCTTTACGGCTCTAAATTAAGAAAAACTCTATATTCCCGAAATGTTGATAAAGAGCCAAAATCCAACAAAAAAATTATGTTTTTATGATAGAATGATAGAATTATTCTGAGCAATGTAATCACCACCCATTTCTCCATTACAAGCTGAGAAATTAAAATCACTGCTTAACTTAGCCTCGTTTAATTTATCGAATCGGTCAAATCCATGGAGCGAAATGCAGTAGGTGTGCCATGTGATGATGAGAACTTGGACAATTTAACCTGCTTTGTGAATGGATTAAATCTGTTATTAATGAAGAGCTCTCCGAAGGGTACGAGCACACTATATTCTATTTAGTGGCCTACTGGGAGCGACTTCAGGGCGACGGCAATCTAACTTATGTCATTAAATATAAATAATGACTGTGACATACCACTTCGTATTCGATTCAACTAATTTTTTCAACTTGACCTTGGGGAAAGCTTATTGCAATGACACGGAAAATGAAACGCCGAAAATGAAATGGACACCCATCCATGCAACTGGGGTCGACTCTCGCCTCTCAAGCGATCGTGTTTCTAAATTCAGGGTAAACCCCGAGAAACTCCAACGTTGGGCGCCTAGGATGGAATTTTCAATGGTCATCATATTTTAATTAAAGCATCATTAAAGGATTTTTCTCCCGCTTCTCAATGAAAAATGCCAATGAAATTATGGCTTCTCTGTTCCTTCCTTATGCCCATAAATTGCTGAAAATAAATGCCAAATGTCATAACAATAACGCATTAATCATTCAATCCACCCAAAATGAACAGAACTTCCATTGTAGCTACTAGTTATGTCATCGAAATGAATGTAAATATTACGAACAAACGCCAAATATTCAATAATGTGTATCGCATATCAAGCGAATGTGACACACATTCATAATGTGTTTATTGTTAGTGATACTTCCGTAATTAGAGCATAAATTTATTGATTCATTGACGTAGTATTGTGTTTAATTTTCCCGACGGAAATAATGAATCCAAGTGAATTTTTCCGTACAAATTTATGGTATAATGTACCTCACTTCATATTAAAATGATCGATGCAATTTCCCTTTCATGGGATGGAAAAATATGTAGAACATCCTGTATATATTTATAAGTTATTGGTGACGACAACGGAGATTTCCTACGAATTTATCATATACTATTTTCATTGGATATTGCTCAATGTGAAACACGAAAGGTCATATATTTATGGAGGTGAAATCAGTTCTATTTGGTAGGATGGGGATTGCAAATAGATTTCGTTATTATGAGCTGTGAACATTCTCGTACGTCACATTATAAAGGTGTGAATAATAAAGCACATCTAATTTCGGAGATATTTGAATATTCATGTTCCTAAATATGTATGACGATTCCAGTGGACACAGTAATATTCCAAGTAATTGGGTCATCTAGATGTTGTTAACGATCGCCAAATATAATTTCTAACATGAGTGTGAGAAAAATTTAGCTCCTGCAACTCAACACGGTTCCACTACGATTCCATTGCGCAAAAAGCGTGAGCGTCATACACGGAGACAAGTGCATAACAATTTCGTGAGAGGTCCTATTATATAAAAGACACTAAAGAAAAATCTCGAATTGAGAAAAGTCGAATTCGAAATATCTCGAAATGAAAACAAGCTTCAGAAATAGCACCGATAGATGGCGTTAGTTCCGATTTGGAAGTGAGAACAAGTTCAAAGAACAACACGAGAGGTGGCGTTTTATTTAGTAATAATAATAATAATAATAATAATAATAATAATAATAATAAATATCGTATTATTCGTATCGATAAAATAGTAGATACTATTGACTCTCGCACATTCTTTCAATTTTGGCGGAAGGATTTCTTAATTCGCATTTTTCCCTCTACTCCATAGCAGATGTTTTTTTTTCAAAACTACACTCCAGAGTCCAATGAAAACATCATAAACATACAGTTCAAATGAATATACACTTTATGGAAAAAACTGGAAATATATTGCAGTTTAAAATTGAATAAGAAACTGATTCAACGACGCGGCCGCGGCGGCGCTAGTCTGTTCATAAAGTAGTGTGCGACTCACCAACGCAACATATCAGTCGGTATGGCAGTTTCCGAAATGTACCATTCCAACTATTGGAACGAGCGTATCACAATTTCATAGGTAGCGCTACAGAAAATGAAGTTTATGAGAATTCAAAAATTAGGACGGCCATTCGCCTGAATCTGAAGGGGATAACCTTCATAACCTAACTGTACAGAGTAATTGACGCGGCAGTTCACTCTCATATGTACCGACCCTTCCCTGGGGTTGTAAATCTCAGGTATACTCAATGGTACGTCCTGTACGAATGTCCTGTATCGCTGCTAACGACGAGTGACCCGAAGGCAACGCACGAAAGACTCTAAGGAAAGGGATAATTATGAATTTGAATCACAATTCACTTAACCTCACTATATTGATGAATCCAATTTAATGGGAATGATGGCAATGTTGTTAAACTTAACGACATTATTATGGCGGCAAATGACAATTTGAATATTGTTAACTGTTGAACTAGGATTATAATGGCCACAGTTTTTTTTTTATTTTATGGTATTATTCACTTATCATTCAAATGCTTACGTTATTCAGTACTCAATCGCTCTATCACCTGCGCTAAGTTGCTTCATTTGCAATTGAATGCATTTTTTATTTGCAACAGTCAACTATTTAATGACTAGACAATCGATGGCATGTCTCGTTGACTATAGAGTATAAGAAAATTTCATGGCGGTCACAGTAGAAAGACAATTGGCGCCATCAAAAAAGTGGTGAATTCTCCATTCAAATGTCAGTGGTCCTATCGACTGATTTTTCAAACCACAGAAGTCATTTTCTCTCCGTGTACAGCGCTCAAGTCGACCAAGACTTTCGCACTCTATTTTAACTGCTGCAAAGTTTAAATGGCCCCTAACAGTGGAATTTTTGTAAAGAAGTGACAAATTTTTGCAAACGAGTTTACTTTATTTTGTGGATAATTGGTAATAACGACGCTTGTAATGGCTTTGGAGCGATGTTTTCGCTGATTGGTTAAATATGTTACAAGCGCGCCACTTGGTGGATGGCGGCAAGAAATAGAACTCAAAGTAGTGAAGCAACAATGAGTTGGCTCAAACCGGAAGGCAGTTGGTGTGCGTGAAAAAATTGCACGTGCAGGTATATTTATGATGACTCGTAGCCATATGGACTCTCATGCCACTCGTTTCGAGATTCCCCCTTTTACACACTTGTAACGTAAATACTAATTTCTTCAATACGCGGTCTTTGCTATCTATTCGATGAGAACAATGTATAAGCACGTCAATTGCGTGTCATCTCCATGCCATTTATTTGGTTCAACCGAAAAGCCAAATTGAAAATGTCAATTACCCAAAATCCCGCATATCATATTCCGTATTATCTCTCGCATATACTCTCACCAAGACTGCTCCAAGTACCAACAAACTCACTCCAATTTTTCTTCAACATTTCAACGAAGGCCAAGATTTCCGGATGCAAGTACCTCACAGACATTCCAATTTTCTTAAAACAAGTAGAGATGTAGCAGTAGCACATAGAGGAAAATGTTGACGATAATATTGTGTTTTATCCTAATGAGATGCGGGTCAGAGCCAACGTGACATGGTTGATTCACGTTAAAAGTGTGTATAGGAACAGAGAAGTATAAAATGTTTCACGGAGAAAATGTCGTCGCCATTAGTGCCCTTCCACGTAGGTATGCGGGGGACGCAAGCCGGACGTGCTCGAGCCCTGAGAGTGAGAAAAAAAAAAGTTGCTCGAGTGGTTGATGCTGGAACGAGTGAGTTTCGTACAAGATGGAGTGAGACATACGGAGAGGCTCCATACGTCTTGCTGATTCCAACAGCGTTTCCAGCTTTCGGGGGTTTTTCCAATCCTCTATGTGTATGTGTGGGTAGAGTATGGGTCTCTAAATGGCTTGCAAGCGCAGCGCAACCGTTGCTCAATTCAACGAGAGGGTCCATTTTTTGGCTCTCTATTTTTTATGACTTTGAGATCCTTATCCTTGCACTCCTCATCCAACTATTCTGGGGTATAAACGTTCGTTATAAACTTGTTACTGGAACACAATCCAAGTTCTGTTCGTTTTTGCCGTTGGGAATGAAGGAAAATTGGTAATGAGGCTGGGGTAGGTATGTCACTACATTGTTGTACAACTCTTTTTTACCGTTTTGAATTAATGAATTTGCTTTTCTGTTCACGGGCATATGAATTTTGTCAAAATATTTTCTCGTGAATTTTGACTAATAGCTGCAATTTTACGTGAGTGCTATTGGCGGTATCCATAAAATGCGATGGCAAGGATGGGCGGGAACCTAGCCCGACGGGGGGGGGGGGGGGTGCATTACATCATAGGCGCTCGCCCTCGTAGCATAGAGGTGTCTGGAGGTTTACCCTGTCTTCAGAAATACGATGGCGTGAATAGCGAAAGTCGATTCCAGCTACCTGGATGGGTGCCCAGTGGTCCCTTTCGAAAATGCTGAACAGTAGCTACTGTGGGGACTACAAGAGAGATGGACGAACTTCAGCTCTTACCACGTGGATTATTATTAACCCTTAACTAGTCGTATAATCAGTGCGATAGATAGAGGCTCATATACGTTCCGTGAGTGGGAGCGTGACACCAACAACAGTGCAACCGCTCGAGCGTTAACGACATGATACCACCGCAATTATGCAAATCGGGAGAAAACCTATGCAACATAAACTGTGCATCTTTGCATCAAGAACAGCTTTTGATGGACAATTCTCAATTGCAATAGAGTGTTATGAATTAGTACAGTCGAACATTGTTCCGCAAAACCAAATTTTTCTCTCCATGTACGGTTTAGAACACATATGACATAAATGTCGATACCACTGTAATAATTTTAGAGAGTGTTAGAGTTTTGGGACTATCAACTGCAGCGATACCCCAACGGCATTTCAGCTCTCGCGAGTGTTTCCGATATATATATATTCACATGTGTATATGTGACTATGGGTCTCTAAATAGCTTTCCAAGTGCTGCGCAACCTTTGCCCAATTGAACGCGAACGTCCATTTTTTTGGCCCTCTATTTCTTTACTTTGAGATCCTTATCCTCCCCCTCCTCATCCACCTATTTCCCAAGGTATAAACGTTCGTTATAAACTTGTTACTACAACAAAATCTGAGTACAAGACTTTTTTTACTCCCTTGAGGAGGGATTCAGGAAAACACGTTTCAGAGAAACCGTTCATAACAAGATATTTATTCCAGAATTGATAAGGAGTACTTTTGAAGATTGAATTTAATTATCTTAATGGAATTATGACGGGGGCAAAATAAATGAATAAGGAAACCGGAGAAATGCGAGTCAGGGCGAGAATTTTTTCTAATTTTCCTCAGACTTGAGATTTATTTCAACGGCTTAATCATGTTTGCTCGCGGAAAATCCCATAATTTGCAAACACGATAATACCTTCTTCCTTCTTCATGGAGTGAAAAGTATTTGACGTAGATAGTTGGACTGCGAAACAACTAGAAAATTCATTTTGAAATGAATACAAATTACATATATTCTTCGAATATTGAGTTTCCCGATTTTTCGGGAAGTTCTTCTAACCCAGGCGGGAAGTGCCAAGCCTTGACAATGGGGCCAAGCTTGGTAGAAGCTAGGATTGCCTAGCCTTGGCATGCTAGCTCAGAACAAGCTCAATTCCATCGATACGCCTAGGTAAATCCAAGTTTGGGATACCAGACAATTCCAAGCTTGGAATCCAAGCCTGTGGCAAGCATGGCCCAAGCTTAGTTTCCAAGTTTGACCTCAGTATGCTTAATCAAGTTTGGCCGGACATAGGTTACCAAGGTAAGCCCAAGCTTGGTGGTACCGTTCGAAGCCAAGCCCAGTCCAGGGCTGGTGCAAGCAGGGTCCAATCTTGGTTTGCAACCTTGCACTCAGAACGTTTAACCAAGCTTGGCTGGGCATAGATTACTAAAGTAAGGTATCAATGACCACTAATTCGTAACTAGGGTTTTAAGTGTATTAACAAATGTCTGTGTGTGTGTGTGTGTTTGTATGTGTGGAATCGAAATTTTCCGTTAACGATTTCTCACGAACGGTTTAAACGATCTAGGTCATCGAACTCTTACTCGGAGCGTCTTGCTGGAACTTACAACGGATTATTTTTTGGTGTAAATTGGCCGAGCATTTTTATTATTATTAACAATTGAATTGTTTACAACACTGTTTTTCAAAAATGGTAAGAGCTACGGCAAAAAGTATTAAGCAGAGTTTGCTCTGTAAGTGGGAACGCATATTTAAACTGTTATCGCTTTTTTCCATATTTGTCATAATTAAGGAGGTATGGCGGGTTTAATCCTAGAGCGATCGCACCCCTATGCGTGTGTATTTGTGTGGGTGCATTTGTACCTCATCGATGAAAAGATACAATTGAGAATTTTTTGGAGAATCGCAGTTGATTTTGCTCATCTCTATCGAGAACTTATATATATAGCCTGAATGGGGGTCACACTCCGCCCACATCCTGTTAATATGCAGCATCAAACTTTTGCAACGGCTGAAACTTTTCATAGCTTTGAATTGTAAACGAATTTGAAATTCTATAAATATTTAACATTGTCGGAATTTCTATTTTTTTTTCGCACGCTTCGACCCGACTAAGAACATACGGCGACTCTTTCCGGCGGTGCCAATGGAAACCGACTTTTTCCAAACTGTTACTCATCTGTTTCTTGCTCTTCCATACGCAATAATAATTTACAACGCTAATTAACGAATATTCATCGTTTGGAGACGAAACATCACCAAACTTATATCAATTACTTTTAGAGATTTCAAAAATTGTACCTGCGAAATAACATCCCAAATTACTATACTGATGATTCTCCTCTAAATCATCAAATTCAAATTGCAAATGTGCATTCATGTTACATACTATATTGATATAATCGAGGACTTAATTATTCCGAAATATAGACCGAAGAAAAAAAATTGCCTAATTTTCACCTCCCCTCCATCTTCTACCTGTTAATAATTTACTTTTTTAAAAAAACCAACTATAGATAAAGCTTCTTTCGACATGCATATAATAAAATTGCATTTCCGACAAGTCCTGACAGCCGCCTCAGGCAGGTCAATTGCTGGAAAGTGCCATATATATGAGCAGATAGGGGGAGGGGGGGGGGGGGATTTTCGGCTTATATCTAGGAGACTCACGTCTTTTTCCTCACGCTAGTTTTCGCATTCAAATAAGCGAGTTAGAACAGGAGTTAGATCGATTTCGTTGACATTTTGGGGTAATGAGAATGTCAGTCCTAATCCTCGAGACGTTACTATTGCTTCTGACGTGGAAACAATTCCTCTGTTGATAATACTGGCGATCTGATTGTATAGGGCGTCCAGCCGCGGGGCGGTGGGGGGGCGGGAGGGGGGAGGCTTGGAAATGCTGAGAGTAGGTTTCAGGTATACCTAGGTAGATTATAACCAGAACGGAACGATATGGATATTGAAGCTCGGACCATATATTAATTATCCGTCGGCCGTATCTCTGAAGCCAAAGCCATCTGTCTCATGCAGACGCTCCTCATCCGTTTGCAACCTTCAGTGTATTCTGTCGACTCACCAAGTCGGCCATCTATATCAACACGTTTGGACAGCTTGCTCCTAGGAATCTCACACCACTCATCGATCCTTGACATTTTCATCAATTAATTTATGCAATGGCAACACTCCAGTTTTAGGATTGTTCCACTTCAATTTATCAAGTTCTATTTGGGATAAAGGTTGCGGTCACCACCATCCCAAAATCAATCGTTTATTCAACTACTGAAAGATTTCTACAACTCGTGGCTGGTCCTCAGTTCTGAGAGTTGCATTGAAAATTCTTTGAGACATGAAATGTTGATTCATAAGGATGACAAACTTCCCAATACTCTCCGTGACATCTCCAACAGCTTCCACAATAGACCGTTATGAAGAATTGAATGTTTGAATGCCAATTGAATGGTATTTACGATAAGCTTCGTATCTGGAGGCTTCCACTGGAAAAAAATGCAGGTGAGATTTGGCTACAAGTTTTTGCGGAACGTCTTGGATATGAAGCGTCCGCTTGTTCCCTACAGCATTTCCAATCGAAGATGGTACAGGTGCGTCGTAGAAATCCAATATTGAGTTTCCAAGAAACAAAATATAAAGAAACTGCCATATCCCTTGCATTGGAAGTCCTACAAAAAAATTTCATATGTGAGCAGCTCATTGCTGATTAGTTCCCACGGTGTGTGTGGCCTACACCAACCTCAATTTCGATCTCCACCGAACCCATCTACCTGCGCATCCACCATGCCTCAGCTGTCACAGCTTTGTGCCAAAGACCTCCGCTCTTTTCTCACAAACGTCTTCTGCAATAAAGCACTTTGACGTACCCAAAACGACTCCTCACTAGAGATTGTAAAAGTTACAAAATGCCGAACAACTGTGCACTCCTCTTGCCTCGCAAAAACCTCTCTTGGGCAATGGGGCACGAAGTGAATTGAAAGCCGAATTCGACGTGGCGGTTTTCTCCCTCTCAACTATAGATTACTTTTCGATTCAACTGCGTCGGCCCACTTTCAATGTCCGCTATACGCTTCTACGTCCTTGGGGCCGACTCGGAAAACTTCGATCTTCCCACCCACCCACCCACCTTCTGAGCCCTATCGCTGCCTATTCACGAGGTCCCGCACAGTCCGCAGAAAGTGTGGAGGTGTAGCAAAGGAAGTAAGCAGAAGAGCCGCAGAAACGATCCGGAACTCTTAATGCTAATGTCCGTGGAAATGCTCGGCGAAACTGCTGGGTGGAAAGGGGGGGGGGGTAGCCACAGTAAAGAATAAGGTGGAAGCGGGAAAAGAGAAAAGCTTGGCTCTTTCAATCTCGCGATTCATCCTGAGGATTTCATACTGTACGTAGATTTAAAAAGTTTATATCCAACCGGACGTTCTATAATTCGATCGGTCATGAGTTTTTTGACTTATATAGCTGCCATGGGGCAACACACTCTCCGTTTTATTTTTATCCTCGAATATGAGTAACGTCTGGGGGGATGTATAGTGTCCGGGATAGAAATGGAGAATTCTAAACTATTCCATTTTTCAAGCGAATAATTATGAATATTTGACCGCAGAGTCAGCGTGAGGAAGAGGTTTATGCGCGTTACTGGAGTGGGAGTGAGACGCCAATAGCGGTGTGACCGCTCGAGGGTTAAACCCGTCATACCTCCTTAATTATAACAATTATGGAAAAAAGTCATAAGAAATTAAATATGGATTTCTACTTGCAGATCAAGTTCTGTTTAATACTTTTTGCCGTATCTCTTACCGTTTTTGCAATAGAGCGTTGTGAACGATTCAATTGTTAATAAGAAAAAAACTGAATAATTAATGAGGGTTAGAGTAGTTTTAGTCAAGCTTTGACTATAAACAGGTAAGTTTGTTGAGAAATGAACGGGCTGGGGATGTATCGTCGATGAGTGCAGTTGATAAGTTTCTGACATGTATCAATATCAATTGACATATATATCAATGTCTCTTAAAATATGACTTAGCCTCTGGTACATTGTTTTCTACTCTCGCAAGACCACTTCCCAATGGAGTTTCAATGATAATTACGCTAATTAATTTAATCATCGCTCAAATATTTGGTTAATACTCAATTGGCCAAAACCAACCGCGACGAAACGTCATTCGCTCTAGGAATTCAGTTCCGATTGGCCCATGAAATTTAAATCATTCCGAGTTTGGATGATGCCCGATCAATCTTTCACCCGTATTAACTTCAAATGCAGTCCAGACAGGACAATAATTAACAAGGCAAGGTAGGCTTTCATGAATGGTTTGATTAAAGTGAAAATTGGAATTGTAATCGGAATTGGAACTCAATTCCGATTACTAGAACTTTCCAAAGTCAATCGCTCTTTTGCGAAGATTCTTCAAAACCTCGAGTACATTTCGGTGCAGTACGATCACAACCGATCCCAGCGCTGATCCACCATCCGCAAATTGTACCTGCGGTTACGCCTTTAAGTTGCGGTTATGCAACTTATCGCAAAAAAACCCTGAAAGATGAAATGTGTATTTTTATGTGATGAAAGTTATAGTAGTCACCCTGAAAATGAAATGTCTCAGAATCATGAAATTTTCATTTCAAAAAGGATTCTGTGGGCATCTATGTATGTGTGTGTGTGAGCATATTTTTGTTCAAGGGTTTTTCGTAAACGGGTCCACCGATTTGAATTGTTTTTCTTTTTCAAAATATTTGTCTTCCCGAGGCGTGGGTTGTAAAACGGTTGTTTTTTTCAAAATCGATGGCGCATTTTTTGGTAATTCATGAAAAAGTCCGATTTTTTTAGTTATTTCGGGAACGTATCAATTCATGAAAAAATTGAAATAAAACACACACACACACACACTCACACTCACACACACTCACACACACACACACACACACAGAGTCATTGGGATCTGAATTTCCGAGATCGCGGCGTTGGAAATTTCCAAAATGTGTAATGGTCAGCTCAATGTTCTCCATAATAATCGGTATACCTATTTCCCTCCTTCCATATTTCTTGTAAAGAACGAAAATAACTTTCGGCTTTATTTTTATCCTCAAGTGTGGGAAATTTCTGTGAAAAGAGATATAAGGAAATATGTCGGTTAGAAGTGAAGGGGCGATGACAACCCCGGGCGTGGCACTTGGGAAATATTCTACGGGAAAACGGCGAGGACGGAACGAGACGACACATAGAATAGAAGAGTACATGGGAATTGACACTATATTTGCATTTTAGGGCCATTATACTTCCTTTACCCCGTCAGCATTGCAGCCCTTTTTTTACGAAAAGAACCCCTGCCCCCCTCCCACTACCTCCACCTGACACCCACATCCGCTTTTGATGCCCCGTTACACCTAGTGGGTGCCTTTTCATCGTCTCCTTGTTCTTTTTTTCTCCAATCCACTAGTACCATAAAAGTAAGCGGCTCGAGTAGTATTTTCTACGTAGCTAAATTGGATTGGCAGTTTATTGGCAATATTCGTTTGCCCAAGCGACACGCTAGAGTTTGTGCCCGACTAAAAGACAATAAAAACACAAAAAAAAAGAGAAGAAAAAAAGGTGCTGAAGTAAGAGAGAAGCAGAGAGTGAGCGGCTTGAAACATTGGTGTACACAGGAAAAAAAAGAGAAGCGAAACTCAATTTAAGGTATAAAAGATCTGAAAATGAGTTCTTCGAAAAAGTGATTGTGAGTTTTTCGACGAAACTCACTTCAAGACTTTGCAATCTTCATCGAAAGTAGTCCAATACCATAATTTGAGTCATTATCTGAATTGATTTTCTGAAATTTATGATTGAGGTTAATCGGAATACCAAACTCCTAAATGGTTTTGTTTGAGGATGGTGGTTTCAACCAGTTTCCATACACCCACCTGCCCACCTACCCACTTGCCCACCTACCTACCCGCCCACCCACTCACCTGCCATCCACACACTCACCCACCCACCCACTCACCCACTCACCGGCCCACCACCCACCCACCTGCCCACCCACGCACTCACTCAGCCACTCATCCACCTACCTAACCACCCACCCACTCACTCACCCACCTGCCCACTCACTCACCCACCCACCCACTCACTCACCCACCCACCCACCTGCCTACCCATACACCCACCAAGAGGATCAAGTATAGAATGTAGCAAGATCAAGGACGCAATTCAATAGGATCAAGTATATTATTATACTAACATCAGTATTTCAAAATTCTACTCCACATTATTTCATTGCCAATCACACTGCATGCCACGAAGCACCAATAATGTAGCGCATCTCGGGAGAACGGATGGAGTGCCACTATTTTCACTATTTTCCCGATAGTGAAGGTCATTTTACTAACAACAAAAATGGACTGTTCCATGTACACTTTCCTCCATATGTTCGACATATCTTTGACAAGATCTTTTTTCTTCCGTCCCTCCCTCTGGTACCTCCCCAGGGATGGGAGTACGGGACACCCATCCATGCGGCTGGGGCCGGCTTTCGCCGTTGAGGTCATCGTATTTCTGAACAAAGGGTAAACCCCCAGAAACCCCTATGCAACGATGGCAGGTGCCAATGATGGACCCCCCCCCCCCCCCGCTGTCATATGACATATATATTCTCCGGAGACTGATCTTTGAGAAAATAACTGTGTGTGGGTGTGCGTATATCCTTCCCGTTGCGACGATCTCTAAGATAGACCGTAAAAAATCACCCCGACATACACACATCCGAAAATGATTAACTTCGACCCGTCGCGGATCACGAATCCCGGTCACACCTCGTTTCCGATTTAACGCCTAAATATACGACCGTGATACTCTATAAATATTGTTACACTGTTTTCTATCCTTCCAAAAAAACATTAAATGAGAACCAACTTTTTTGCCCGACCGTTATATTGATGTTAGCCGTTAATACACTTTTTTTCTCCCTTTGAGTGCAGCCGTGTCAGTAGAACCGAAAAATGAAGAGACGAAAAAAAATTTAACCGAGTAGAAGAAGAAGAAAAAAAAATGTGCCGAGTTGGCTTGAAACGGCGAACGCCTCAGTACGATGTACTCGCTCGGCCGTTTCTGGGGTGACCTCCACTGAGCTTTTCTCGTGTCCTGAATAATCGTGTTGAAGTCGCCCTCAATAATTTGATCAGCCCGTAAAGTAACTTCCGTTGGTGGGGGGAGACAGTGGTAGGCGGCGGGCTAGTTTATACCAGCTCAATGAAAGCCGAAAGGGAGACTGGAATCTAAATTTCTCCCGTCGCATCTCGACCTTTGTCACTCCCCTTGCTCCATTTCTTCATCATCCCTTACACTGTAGATACTGCTTTCATTTTCATTCACCAACTTACCAAAATCTCGTCTTATTGAGACTGACGCAGGCACAATAAGTCTTGTATCCATCCCAATGGCAAAAAGAATGATTTTCACCCTCGAATTTTTTTTCATGATCCCACAATACATCGTCCCTGGTTTCGGTAGCTCCAATATTTCTACCGCAGTAGTGGAAATCTCGTGGAAAGAAAAAACACGATATATCCCCTCCGGTCATTTCTCACAGCACCTAACTATTATTATATATATTCTGATATTAGTTTTTACTCGACCCAATATTTGAATCGAACAATTTGAGCTGCGCGCTATGTAGTTAGATAAGCTTTTTTCCCAATTATTTTTTTTATTTTATTTTCCTTTTTTTTTGTTTACTCAGAGGAATTTCTATCGTGCCATTTTGTGCCGGCCATTCTCATTCTATGCTCATCCGTTTGCCTAGCGATTATGGCACCGGCCAAGAATGATAAAATGAAAAAAGAAGGGAAAAACAAAAAAATTGGCAATTCTCCTCCTACGAGAATGGGGGAATGCGGCGGTAAGAGCCTAGCGATGCGTACAACAGTATAGAAGGGGGGCGGTGGGGGGGGGGCATTATCGACAAGCCGATTTGAACTATGCAATGCTTGGAATTTAGTTAACGGTATACACTGTTCGATGATTACGCGAGCAGAGCCAATCAATTGGCTTAATTCGAGGTGAGCGGGTAGGGGGGTGGCTGGGGGGGGGGTGTGGTCCATTGGGTGGGAAGCTGGGGACTTGAATCACCGACACACTGGTGCCAGTTGTAGCCCGGCAACTCATCCTCCAAAATGTAATAGCGTATATGTCCATAGCTCGCAAACGGAGATTTGCAGCTCTCGACCTGGATACCAATGAATTCGTTGTGATTTATGAATTCACGCGTTGTACCTAAAAGCTTTGTAGGGAAAATACGTATAATACGTAACTTGCGTTTGTGGAGTTGAGCAGTGATAACCCCGAGTGGTGTGAGCCTGTTTGAATTCTAATCGATAATATTGTTTTATCGATTATTTTGTTTGGTCTCAATTAAAATATTGTAATTGAATATGGGATCATAACTTGCAGCTACCAATTATAGTGACAATTCCATTACTGTCATTGATGGTACGAGGGAGGACATTATTTGTTGAGATTTATTGCAATCTTTATTTAATTTCATGATCTAGTTGGTGAATTCTAACCAATATCTGTAGTTGAATTCTGTATTAATTCACACAGATAATTAACTTCCCGATATAGGGAAGTTATTGTAATGGCCCCAAAAACCAAAAGTGGAAATTTCATCATGTCTCTACATTTCGAAGTCTCTCTAATCGTTCTAGAGCATATTCAACAAAATGTCTGTATGTGTGTTTACGCGTACGTATGTGCCCACAATTTTTGGACAACGATTTCTTGCAAACGAATCACCGGATTCGATAATTTGTTTTTAATCGATGCGTCTTCACGCAACTGAGACCTGATTAGATTTTGAAAGAAATTCATGCACTAGTTTCCGGTTTTTGTTTAAACATGAAGCACGAAAATCGCCAAAAGTTTTAATCAATCATTATTTACGAAGGAAAGTTGTGATCAAGCTAATCAATGTCGCAATTGGAGTCTCTCGGCGTACCTTAACTTCGATCGAAACTTGACTCACTTTCATGTAGTGAATTATTAGTTATTGGTTAATTTTGAATGGCGTGAAATTTTAATGACTATTCAAACTTTTGTATTCGGTCTAAATCCTAAGTTGTCCGACCACCGCCGGCGCATGCGTGTTTGCCCGCATTTGCACAGGAGAGTCTGAATGCGCGATGCGCAGTTTGATTGGTCAGTGCGTCACGTGACATAGTCGCAGGTAGCGACACCTGTTGTATTCCAGTATTCAAAATCTCCTGATTCCTATTTTTTTCTCAAAACCAGTCTTTGACCTTTTAATTTACGCGTCGGAAAATCTGTGAATGGGAAACAGAAATTACAAATCGGGAAGTTCCATTTGTGCCCCCAACGAGGGCAAATACACTTCCATCCCACTTGTTCACGATTTCGATTTACGAAGTTGGGCGAAATTCTAATACAATTGTGGAACAGGATATTGCAGAGAACCAAAAAATTTAAACGATAAAATGAAGAGCACTGGTGATGGAGATGAACTAGTCACACCTTGATGGGATGGATTTCAATCGACTTGCCTGTCTATTTTTACCAACGATTAATAACCTTTAATTGATTTTAACGGAGCCCTAAATTTCGTCCATGTAAAAATACATAAAATCAATACATGGAAAGTGGGACGCGCCGAGTACATGATGCGGTACGATTTTGTAACCTGTCACATCCAACAGAATCAAAGAATCAGGAATTCATTAAACACAAACTTCTCGGATTAAACTTGGATTTAAATAAAAAAAAAAAAAAAAAACTTGGATTTAGAAAAATTTGGGCTTTGGGTTTCGGTACAAAGTAGCCACTTCGAAATGTCTAGTCCAAAATATCACCTAACGAATTCCTCCAATTGTTAATATGTCCATAGTATTCACTTTCATAGCTGGGTGGGCCTATTGAGGACCCAGACTTGTAGGCCCATAGAGATCCCCCCCCCCTTCTCCCCTCCCCCACTCGAACGCGAGTGGTACATCGAACGATGAGGGAGACCTGGATCACTCCCCACCCGAACATCCCCCTCACATGAATCACTAATTGCATTGAATACGAGGAAACTTTGTGTCATTTTAGTGGTTCGTTGACGCAGCATATTAGGGGATGGAAATATTGACAAATGGAGAACTCGCGGGTATTCTGGGATGGACATTGCGCCGTACATATATTGTCGTCACCGGAGCTGTAAATGTTATGTGTTATGATTGGAATTCAGCAATTTGAGTCTCCGAAGTCCTAACTGCCATTGCGAACGCCTTGAAAGTGAAGCTCCATTTGTTACTTGAAAATTATAAATCCTATTGAAAAAAGCACATACACAAAAAAAGTAGCGAGCCTTCGATTGGAGCAAAATTGTCACAAACTAAATTGTGCATTAAATAGGATAATAACTGTTGAAGTGGGTGGTTTAAATAAGTTAATGCAAACACTCTGAACGAATGAAAGTAAGTGGACTTCCTCCTAAAATATGAACAAACATTTTAGAATTTAAAATAAATGTAAAGTTGCATAGCAGTCGACAAATTTCTGGCAGTAAAATGTGTACTCTAAAAAATTGAATTAAAAAAAAATTATCCTTATTTTTTAACTATTTGTATTGCTCAAAAGAAGCTACTTTGTAACTTTCCGATCTTTCGAAAATTATTGGTCAGCAAAAGTCACATTAGTTACAATCTAATAAAATTTTCACATTGTTTCCTTCACTGGTTAATAATTGCCTTTTTCCATAACTAGATACTGCAATCTAGAAGATATTTTTCTCCATGCCGTAACAATGAACATTGGACTGGGAGTAATTTAAGTAATGCTCGGGTGAGGAGAAAAATTCCTCTCAAGTTGCAAAGTCGAGTGATGGAATATAAACGGCAGTTTTCAATTCAACTATAAAGAAGAGAGTTTGTGCAGTAGCTGGAAAATAAGTGCATTGCATCGAAAAACGGTATGCTGAGATCACTGGTTTATTTTTGTCCGCTTTATGAACTCTAATAATCTAAATTCCAGAAATTACTTTATGAATATTGTAATAAGTCAAGGACAATCCGAAGTTGTCAGTTGCAGTTATTGCATTTTCCTATTTCACATTCTGGATGATTATGTGGAGGGTGAGGGCTGAGGAAAAAATGATGAAAATCCTTGGATATTTATAGCATAATAGTGCATATTACTATCACGGAGAAATTCTGAGATCTCCTGGAAGATGAAAAATATCCTACTGATACTTTCCACCTTTTGCCCACCAACTCTCCGAAGATGGTACCATCGGATCATTATCAGCAAATCGAATGTGTATCGACGCGAATAAAATATCAATTATTTGATTCCGACGGAGTTGGAAATTCCGTCAGTTAGACCTTTCAAATTTTATCCGGAGAAACTTGACGGGCCGAATAGATTCCTTGTATCACAGTTGTAAGACCGGAGAAGAACTGATGCGAATGATGGTGATTGAATGAATTCAGACACCGCTCTTAACAAGCAATGAATAACGTATCTAAGCTTAGAGGTAAGATTTTACAAAAATATAAATTGAGTGAGAGCCATGGGTTTTCGTAAAATTGGGATGGGAATTATAGGTTCGGTCCATTTTGCAAATAAGGAGTAACCAAATTTGAGTATAGGAACAGGATACAAGTCTATTGGTC
The DNA here is from genome assembly GCA_026005395.1 of Asobara japonica. Classification (NCBI taxonomy): domain Eukaryota; kingdom Metazoa; phylum Arthropoda; class Insecta; order Hymenoptera; family Braconidae; genus Asobara; species Asobara japonica. The sequence continues at coordinate 335,676 of BQMI01000505.1, forward strand.
GATAATGGATAAGCAGCCCAAAAAACGTGCGTCAATCAAGGGTTCAGGCAAGATGGGTTCTAGGTATTAAAATCTATCGTCGAATTTTATAAGAGGCCCAAAAGCGCCAACGCCAAAAATATGCTTTTAGGAAAAATACTAGGGTGAACTCATGTAGTTGTGAAACTCGGAAACTATATAAAATAATATTACAAGATTTGAGTGATTCGATACGCACCATGTATGATGAGGACCTAAGGGGAATAAAATAGGGGATAAGATTTACCTGCGTCAGCATTTCATCCTGCCTGAACCTGGACAATTCAATGATTTATTGATGGCCATCGTGAATAGTAGCAGGCCTCCCAGAACCAACAAGCATAAGCAAGTTGATAGATGTGGCACAGAGACAGTGGACAGGTACAAACCCTAATTTAAAATGTTCCATTATCATTCCACGTCGTAGATCAGGGCGGGTTGTCCAGGGAACAGAGTAAGTCTTTGTAAATTTAGTCTGCATATAATATTGAAGGGGGTTCATGGAGCTGTAACAGCCTATCCTGGAGACAATTCACGAAGGCATGTCCTCTGCATGTCTGCACTGATAGAAATATTTGATAGAATATCGGAGAAGCATGAAGGTATGCTGAGATAGAGAAAAACCACCTGTGATTCAGTTGTGAGGAGTGCGGCTGATGAGATGACATGGAGAGCGACTTGGATGATTTCGGTTGTCGTGTACTATCAGGACTTTTTTCATTTACATGTACTGCCGACTTTCCCACTACCCTAGTAGAAAGTGAATGTGATTCTGCGGCGTTGTGCACCGCGGCGAGCATCCAAGTCTACCACCGTCGCGCTGAACCGCACAGGGCGCGCGGCGTTGGACGGCTTGACGTCCGCCGCGGCGAATGGTGGGGCTGCCGGCGCAACGCCACATGCGCATGCTCGAGGGCATTAAGTCATTGAGGTTAGGTCTATTCGTTGACAGGCGTGTGTGTCAACACCAGAAAACAAAAATTGCAAAGAGAAAAGACAATAACAAAAAAGTGGACTAATAAAAGTGAAAATAATGAAACTGAATGAAATGGAGCCAGATTATACGGAAATAATCATTGAACTCCGTTCCTGGGCGATTGAGTCCGGAATCGCAGATGTGCACCTGGACAAATTATTGAAGATTTTAAATGAAATAAAAAAATTACCACTACGTGCTAAAATGTTCCTCAAAATTTATGGATAAAAAAAAATCTTGTCATTACATTTAAAAATAAAATTTTATTCTTGTTTTCATTGTCAATAATGCAGTTATAATTTTAAAAATAGAACACGAATGAACTTCTTCATTCAATGAACAAAAAAGTTGTTAAATCAACTATGAAATTTCTTCAATCATCCTTTTTTTTCAATTAAATTTGTGGGAGCGAATTTTAGCATTATTACCATTATTAATATTACTTTTTGACTTAATTGAGGAAAATTTAATAACCAAAACATAGCTAAATATTCGGTGAATTACCATACAATTGCTCTTGAATGGAAGTAAATGTTCACCCTTTTCCTGACTCCGCCCGAACTAACGCTTTTTTCATTCAATCCACATTAAACATTGCATACTTCATCACTAGATGGAATTTGAACATAATAAAAAGGTTATGATTTAGATTAGGAGGTTAGAAACCACTGGTTCCACTGTGCCGCGCGTCAGCACCGCGGTATGGCCCAACAGCGAGCTTACTGCGCTGAAGTACCTAGACGCCGCGAGAGAAGCGCGCGGCAGAGCAGCGGCGGTTCTCATAGTGACACTCGCCGCGGTGCCCAGTGCCGCAGCGCAAGACCGCGGCGCGGCCGATGCGATGTTGAATTTCTACTAGGGTAGTGCACTGCGCGGGGCGGACGCTCCACCGCCCTGTCCCAGAAGTGACCCTCCCCTACTTTTCCCACTTCCGGATGCTAGCGAGCGCAGTGGGGTAGCATTCAAGGTCACGCGGGACCATTTGCACAGTGGTGGGGAGGCGGCGCTTGAGGAGATAGTGAGTGGTGGGGTCGTGACGATACTGACTATAGGGATCCATCAACTTGTGGGACGTGCGCTGGTGGGGGAGTTGACTGCAGTTGCGTTATCCACCGTTACTAGGATATTCCTTTAGGTACAATTTTTTTACAGTGCACCAAGACCTCGAAACTCAATAACTTGAAAGATGCTGCATATAGTCGGCAATTCACCAAACGACGTCAATTCTGCCCAGTTGACATGAGCTGTCAATCGTTCAAGTGTTCAATGAGTGAAATTTCCATGAAAATGGGACATGGTTCAATGGAACTATGGTAAACGCCATCAATAAAAGCTGGAAGTTTGAATGTTGAATTTCACTGAGAATCATGCAAATACTGACAACCCATACTTTTATTGACTCTATTTAGTGTAGTTCCATATAACCGTTCCCCCGTTTTTATTGGAACTGGCATTCAACGCTTGAACGATTCGCACGTTATTTCCACTAGAAACAATTGGCTTTTTTTACGCAAAGACATGTAGAGTGTGCTTCCGGAATGAGTGTTTGAATCCGGTGAACGGGTACACCGTCGAGTTGCCCACAGGTACTTGGGGTTTTTTTAATTCGGGGAAAAAACGTGTCAGACATTAGTGGATCAAAAAGTTTTTTTTGTGTCATTCGAAGCTAAAAATTAGTTGGTCTACTGGTTAATCATTTATTGGTATGTGTGTGTGTGCGGGCGTGAAAAACCACAAATGAAACATTTTCGGCGCCAAATCCGAATTGCACTTTCCGCCCAGGATTTTGATCTGCTGCACTGTAAACCTAAGCATAGCACGCACCTAATCGTACTACTATATACTCATCGCCAAAAATCGGTGGTGATCGTTAAAACTCAAGACTCATTGGAAATTTCTCGGTTAAGCAGAAAAGCAACGAGCCACCGGGTGAAGGCAGAAAAAGGAATAGGAGCAACTTATTTTCATGGAATATCTCTCGAGTGAATTTCCAATTTTCCAGCTTTTTGTCCACTTTAAGATGGAAATGGATCCAATTTGCGAAGGTTGCGGTTCTCAAGGGAAAACTCTCACCCTCTATCCCTTTTTTCTTTTTTTTTTCATGTGATCCTACCGCTACCATCCGACCAGCACAGGGGCATTGTCTGGCCGCCAAGATTTATCGTATATTCTATGTATCGAAATTTTTCGGTGGAGAAAAGAAGAAATAGTTTTACAAGAAATCACCGCGGTAGGTAGGGGATGATAGGGATCGGACATAAAGAATGAAGGTAGAATTTTCCTGTGAGGGGAAAAAAGGGCGGGTAAATTTCAGGCAATTTACCCTCACATACGCAGAAACTGTTGCAAAAAAGCCACCCTACTCACTCATTCTTGCGCATTATGAAATTAAAATTAGAAATGTTCAGCTGATTAAATGCCTCAATTATCCCTATGAATAAACTCCTTCAGTAGACGCCCCCCCCCCCCCCCGAAAAACTCCCACCACCTACTTCTGGCAGAAAAATTTAATTAAAAGCCGTTTCGTGCCCCATCCTTCGATAGCATTGCTAAATAATTGAATTTTATAATGGAGATATGAATCATCATGTAATTAAATTTTTAAAAATTTCAGCTGATTGCTTTGTTTTTTTTTTTTGGAGGTCTTACAAAATGGTCTTGCTCGCAAACTACGTGAAATTTTATCTCATTTTTTTGGGCCTCTCATGGGTGGAAAGCGTATAATGGAAATACCGACGTCGTTTTGATCGACACCGATACAACCAATAGCAATTAACAATTCAAATTTTCCCGCTCAGTATGCGCAAAAATTATTGGAAATATGAGAAGTAGAAGCGTACGTCGCTGTGCAGCAAACCTTATTTGTTTAATTAATTTTCTGCCCGTACGTCATTTACGGAATATTAATTAGTGGAAAGGTACACATGTCTTGGTACACATTCGGCCTAGAAACTTGTCAGTCCTGATGGCGGAAAGTACTATTTGGCTAGCGTCACCGACATATCGGTATCATGAAAATCGAGCATTATAACATGTGATACTTGAGACCCTCAGGGATGTCCAATAGCAGCCGATTGTTTCACTCCCATCCAATCTACCTCGATGGGCGAACAAGCAATTCTCCCCCATCACCCCCCCCCCCCCCCACCCGAAGTATTGACTATACCATCATAATGAGCTTGTCAGTGCTATGACATGTGATTATAACGTATGTTTCAGGTAGCGTGGATTCGGAAACGCGACATGCATATAATAAGCAGTGGTACATCCCTATACACAACTGATCTCAGATTTCAAGTACTTCATCCAGACAAATCTGAGAATTGGACATTGCAGATAAAGTTTACTCAGGAGCGGGACTCAGCTACATATGAATGCCAGGTCACCACTGAGCCCAAGATGTCGCTCAACTATACGCTCAACGTGGTTGGTGAGTGCGCTTTGAATTATTCAATCCTTTTGGGGAGGGTATAGGCGGATGAGGTGAGTGGGAGGGAATAAATTGGTGTGAAAAAAAAATGGAGGTTGGGCAACTTGGACATTCTCATAAATCCAGACTAGTAGCGGCCCCAGCTCGAGTGATTTTTCCAAGCATTTTGTTCGTCTTTCACTCGATATTGGTATCGATTCTCTTCGATATTGAAAGCGAAAGACCAGTAAGATTTTTTGCATCTTATTCTTCTCATAAGGTTATGAACATTTTAACTGGAAGATATTTTCGACACGAGTCACGTGTCACGTTTTGTTTTTCCTCTCGAAATTTCGATTGTTTATAATGAACAATAGCATCGGCGACAGTTTGTTAATGAATCCCATATTTTATTCTGAATGATTTGGAGTTGTCCTTCGAGTAAAAAACACTCAAATGTAGGAATTTCTCAATTGATGCCACATTTTTCATTTAGTTTCGGGGTAGTAAATACCACAACTCTCCAGTTGACCTCATTTGTGGACTCATGAGTACCCAAATGGGAATTGACCATGCGATGAAGCTTCATCAAAGCTTGGACGAGGCTTGACTAAGCATCGCCAAAGCTGTGTTTTGAAGCCTCGGTTAATCTGTGCAGAACGCGCGAATATAACCCCAATTGCAGCTTAGAGAAAAAGCTTCGTCCTAGCTTGGTTACGTAGGTTAATACAAGCTTCGAACTTCATCTCGTTCCAGCTTCGGAATGTATCTTGGTACAAACCTCGAAATTCATTTTCGTCCAAGTTCCAAAGTTTCTCGTGGTCGAAGCATCGAAATTAATCTTGGTCCAAGCTACAAAATTTATCTTTGTTCAAACTTCGAAGATAGGAACATTGAGGTTGGACCAAGCTTAGTTGAACATTCGTTTCCAAGCTTGCGCTTAGGTGGTGCAGCAATCCTGGATTTATGTATGGATCCAATATTAAGCAGAGTTTCGCTGAAGCCGGCAAATCGAAACTAGGAAAAATATGCTTCAATCCAGCTTAGTTCAACCTTAGTTCAGAAGCTTGGGTTCAGATGGTATGAGCAATCCGGGATTCATGCTTGTTAAAGCTAAGATTCAAAGCTAACAAAGCTGAGCTCGGACCAAGTTTCGCACAGCATGGTTTCTGAAGCTTGAGTTTGGATGATTCTAGTAACCTTGAATGTATGTATGTATCCAATATTGGATATAGATTGAATTCTGCCTGTGGACCAACGCTAGGGAGGCTAAGATTGAGCCAAGCTTGGCACAAGCTGGGCCAACGAAGCTTGGAGATCTTTGATATAACTAAGCTTGGTTTGATCTAGGCTTATACATGGGATGGCGCTATGTCGAAGCTATCAAGTCCAAGCTTCGGCATCGAAGGTCGGACCAAGATTGATCTCATCGTTTAAGCTTCGAATTCCCCACCACTGTAGTGTCGAACGATTTCCTGTTCCTAAAATTAACCAATTTTTGCTGGCCTTGAATAAATCAATCTACACCATCAACTGATTCTCTGGCCAGAATTTCGTATACGATGGGTGGAAAAATAATGTAGTTTACTTATAATCGGCCCGTATACCATACCAAAATATTGTTTCTCTTAATTGATTAAAATCCATGGAATGCTCGAATGCACTATGTATGAAGAGGTACTTTTTTCGATTATTAAAAAAAAAAGCGAGGGAATCCTGCCAAACTGTTGAGTGCAACGATTCATACCGAGTACCTAGTTGCAAAAATTGTTAAAATATTCGCAACATGATACAGAGTTCATTCTCCACGCTCATATTTTTTTGTTAATAAACGCCACTGCAGGGTTTTTCAAAATATCCTGAATGCTTGTAGTAGCTTTTTATATTCATACCAGAAAAGCAAAAATATGCCAAACTAAAAACAGCTTGACTCATTCAAAGAAACATGATTAATTTCAGAAGTTATTAACAGTGACGCAAAATTTTCTAAATTTCAAGCAATGTGGTCAACAAAATAGTAATGCCTTCAGTTTGTGAGTACAAATTGACACGTGCAGTAATGAAAAAGCGCGCCTAAATTGCATGAGAAAAGCGGAAATGAATATATTCGTTGATGAATCAGAATTTTATTCAAACGTTGCAAACTTGTTTTCCCGAGTAGAGCAAATGAACCTCCGTTATTGAATATACATATGGCCGAATCGGTTCAATAATTTATATTTGGGGGAGAGTAGCGCACGTGATCTGGAATATCGGACAACTCTCGGCGACACATCCGACACAATCACATCAAAGGCATCCTTTATATGTATCCTTTATGCCTCCAATATTTTTTTTAGATTTTTATAAGATCTCGTTCAGGTCTCTCTGAGAGGTGATCCAGTAAACCCAAGTGCCAATAATGAGAATCTAGGGTTCGAATCCTGAACGATACTAGATCAAACAGTCAAGAATCTCTGCTCGGAGTTGGGCCCACCCTATTTTCGGCGCCGTCAGCAGCTAGTCCGGACCGCTCGTGGGCCGTGGTAGGGGAAGTCGTGCCACGCGCTGCCGCTACATAGCGTCTGTTTCCCCTCAAGCGCGATACGGCAAATGGGCTAAAGGACCATGGCTTAGAACTCCGCTCCCACTGACTATCCTAGGAACGCTTACTCCAGCAGAAAAATAAACGAATTGCATTAGCCAGGCAATGAAATAAAATATTAATTAGGCAGAAAAAATCTTAATGAAAAACTGCAGACGTCATAAATAGCATGTTTCACATTATGTATTTCGTCACACTTTTATCATGAAAAATTGAAATTTATCGCTCAAATTCATCTGGTGAAGTTTGTGTGTAAAAGATTTTTCATTGTCTTTTTTAAAAACTCTAAATCTCGAATTTGTCATGGTTGAAATTTTTTTTTTTGTGATAAAAGAACAACTATTTTCCGCGTGTAACTTTCCCTTAAATCCCAATTCTACCAGAGCTTTAACCATTAATTCCAGATGTACACAAACGAAAAGGCCACCTGAAGAGAAAGAAAATCCAAAACATGCATACCATAAATGAAGAAATAAAAATATAACAATCTCATATAAACCACCTGCGCTACCACTCATGTCATGGTATTTCATCAGGGTAATAGAGAAAGAGATATGTGTGACAAAATTTACGCGCAACTCGTGTGCCATTTCCGTTGAATCCCGCAGGTGGTGCAAAAAGAATTTTTGCATTTCACGGATATCTGTGGGGGTAACCTAGTCCTCCTCTCCTCCGCCCCCCAACCGCCCATCATCCCACCCTCCCCACACCCAGTCCTTCTCTTGTCGCGAGTGACTCTAACGTTAGCATTCGCAGGGATTTCTGGATTCCCAGGAGCTTGAATTGTCGACGAGAGAACAACGATTTATCCGCTCTGCTCTTTTCCCCAAAGACACGATGAGACGCCCTGGACTGCCTCCTTTTCAACACTTTCTTGTACTCTCAACTTTACCCAGTCGCTTCCACTCTCTCCTTATCACCACCTTGTGCCCCCTAACAATTCTCTCAACACTTGACCGTACCACCCAACCGCCCTATCTCCCTCGGTCCAACAATTCTCAAGGCATTTCCCTCAACTTTTTTATTCCTTCCTTCAGCTACGTATATTCCGGGGGTAACCGGTAACAGCCACACACTAACTGCCAATATCATTATCGTCGACAACCCCATGATCCCTCGATTCGACGAAAAAGGAGTCTTGAAAAGTTTACATGGAGGGAAAAAAAATTATGGGAGGAGATCGTTTCGTAACAGGAGGCAAACTTATACTTTTTTTAAGAATTCGATAAAAAACCTGGAATTCAAAATGAAATCTGTTGTGCATTGTGGAGCCTCTCAACATTTTCGGCGTATTTGCAATTAGGTGCTACTATGAGCGCCGATGTAATTTAGGTACATGTTACATTCCGGAAGTTACATTGTGGAAATTAGGTTCCGGAAGTTGGATTTCGGAAATTAGGTCCCGGAAGTTAGGTTCCGGAAGTAATGTTCCAGAAGTTAGATTCTAGAAGTTAGGCGCAGGAAGTTATAATAGGTTCCGCCAGTTAAGCATCGAAAGTTCGGTCTCGGCCGTTCGGTTTCGCAAGTTAGGCTCCGGAAGTTAGATTTTGGAAATTAGGTTCCGAAAGTTAGGTTTCGAAAATTAGGTTCCAGAAGTTAGCGTCCGGAAGTTAGGTTCGCAAGTTAGGCTTCAGAAGTTAGGTTTCGGACGTTCGGTTCCGCAAGTTAGACTTCGGAGGTTCGATTTCGGAAGTCAGGCTTGAGAAGTTAGGTTCCGTGAGTTAGGGTCTGGAAGTTAGGTTGCAGACGCTAGATTTCCAATCCTCCGGATTTTTTTAAAATTCTGCAAATGTTATAAATATTTTGCTATGACTAAAGCTGTACAAACATTTGACCTTTCAGATGCATTTTTGTCATCTTGAATTTTTGTCAATTGCAGATATTGACGATATCTTTCATCTTTTTTATCTTCTTTCTCTATCGAAAATTTTTAACGTCAAATGTTCCCAAACCCGAATTTGTAGAACAGGAATTTGAGCGTTCTCATCAACTAGAACGGAATGAGTTTCGAAATTACAAAGAAAATCCACCCTGTCTACCGTCATATATGCGGATTGTAATTTTCAAAATTTAAGACCGGCGCTCATGAAAAAAAAAGTCATTCCCTCAGAAAAACCATAAAAAGAGTAATGAAAATGTGAAATTGCAGTTCATCATTTTTTGATGTCATATAAGTGCAATTTGAAGATAATTTTGCGTTTTATATTTTTTCCGCCTGATGAATCAATTAACATGCATGATGAGAAACGCACATACATACGCACACACACACTCCCAGACAGACATAATAATGTTGTAATTTGTCATAAAAATCTAAACTTAATTGCTGGTTGTTGGGACATTTTTTTATTTCACTCCACTCTAATCGATACGTGGAGGTAAATAATTAAAAAATTGATCGCTAAAAGTTACTGCACATCGTACTACTTTCACCACAAAATTTCCGGCGTTTCATCTATTTCCAAATAAGTTAATTTGTTTCCAAACGTTGCAACGGCCATCGACCAACACGTATGGTTTACGCTCGTGGTCATCGAGGTTACGAATTTCAGCAACATTCTATCAGTGCGCTGTAACAGAAGCGCAAAATCCTGACACAGATAAATTCCAATGTTTTGTGCAAAATTTTTGATGATGTTGTAGACGGAAACTTTGTCAAACATAGTTTGAAAAAATTTCAGAACATTGGAATATTCCCCGAAATACCGTGACAAAATAAAAAACATACCTCGTAGCCATCAATCAATGTGACGCATTCGCGCGGCACAAAACACGTCTGGACATAGCTCTGATTTTTCCAAATTTTGTTTAACTTCCCGAAATAGGGAAGTTATATTCTGATGCCCCCGAAAATTCAAAAAAAATTTCCATCGGATGTTCACGTTTGAAGGTTTTTCTAACATTTCTAGACTATTTTAAACAAAATGTCTGTCTGTGTGTGTGTGTGTGTATGTAGCTAAGTATGTATGTGGTCAAATTTTTCGCCCACGATTTCTGACGTCTGAATTATGCAATCGAGGTTCTGAATGATTCAACCGAAGCATTTTCCCGTAACTTAGATTTTGGATGGAATCGGTCCAGTACATATATTGTTATTAACAATTTCAATGGTGTATAATGTTCTACTGCATAAACGGTTAGAGTTAGCGCAAAATTCATATGAGAAAAATTGTTCCCCATATAAAAATACGCATGTTATGTAGAATGACTTTTTGCGATAATTTGCATAATTAAGTAGGTATAGCAGTCTCAAGAATTATATATGGTGCAGTATATATATTGTTATTAACACTTTTAATTGTTTATAATTTTCTATTACATAAAGTATTAGAGTTAGCGCAAAATTTATATAAGAAAAGTTGTTCCTCATATAAAAATACGTGTTTTATGTATGATGATTTTTTTCGAGAATTTGCATAATTAAGGAGGTATAGCCGTCTCAACAATTATGTATGTACTAAGTGAACGAATGGACTCAGTGCTGTCATGACGGTCCCAATCGAAACATTTCCATCCAAAATCGAGCGGATTACATTTTGGATGGCATTCATGCAGTATATGTAATGTTATTAACAATTGCAATTGTTTATACTGTTCCACTGGGTGAAATATTAAAGTTATCATTTTTATTGCGGCCGGACCCCTATTGGCGTCTCACTTCCACTCAAGAGGCGCGCGTAAGTCTCATCCTCATGCTCACCATGCGTCTGCTCAACTATTCATAATTATCTGCTTCATAAATAAGTCAGTTTAGAATTCTCAAATCTGCAAGTTTCCATTATGACCCTAATAGGGCCCTAGTAGAAATTGGACGAAATTCTGCGGCATTCAGCCGAAGTGGCTATACCTTTAACATTGAGTACCGCGGTGCAATACCGCGGCGAGGTCTATGCGACATTCAATTTCTAGTAGGGGGGCCACACTAATTAACCGGGGTATATTTGAGATTAAATTTAGTGCGCTATGCTGAAATACCGAATCAGGAAGTTCTGTTTGTGCCCCCAAGGCACATGCTCACACCACTAGTTTCATCAGATTTTCCAAAGGTGGACAAACTATAGCTTTACTACCTAGCTTTTCTCTGCGTATATACTATTCCTAGTAACCGATAACAGCCACACTGACTACCAAGTTCATTACCGTTGAAACCCCCCATGATCCTTCTGCTCAACCAAAAAAGAAGTACCAAAAAACCTAGTATGAGGAGTAGAAAACTCCCCCACGATAATAGACGACTTTCCATTAAAGGCAACCCCCTTTAACCACGTGTCCAGACTGTGAGCGTTGGATCTCGGAAATCCAGATGCCGTGCTGCGATTTTTCACCCTGAAAAACCTTCTCAAAGTGGGAGGGGGGGGGGGGGGGAGTTGACCTCCCTGAGAGATATATGCAACAGTACTGCAACGTCATACCCCCATTAAATAATCCCACCACATTTATCATCAACTTGTATAATATGGTTTAAAAAAAAAGGACTATTGCAAAATTTTCATCTAATTGTAGAAAAGTCCAGGGAATTGAAGCGCTCGTTCGGCGGAGGGATGACGGGGGCTGTTTGAGAGGGGTTAACGGACGTTCAATTAAACTCGAACATGCAGTTGGCTCGCTCAGCATAGAGAACAATTTATGGTCTATTTGAGGAGAGCGGATAAAATTACTTCTTCTCTAAATTCTTCAAACTTCAGGGGGGGGGGGGGGTGGGGAGGGGTAGGAAAAAAGTCACAGACTGACGAGATTTTATGATTGTGAAATGAGAAAATAGTCGAATAAACCGTCCGGCAAATGAGGCATTTCTTCCTTGTTCATATCTATCTCACTTACCCCATCTGTCCCTCTTCGCCAATTGCAAACCCCACCCTCCCTCCGCCCCATTTTCGTTGAGCATAAAAAAATTATTACGACGCATTTCGGTCAGTGAAACGACATGGCAGATATTTACGTCGATAAACCATCGGCCATTTCCCTAGAAAAATATCGTTTCGGGTGGGTTTGATATCCTATCTGTGTGTTCAAACAACTAGAAGCGCCATGGACACGAGTATAGAGAGAATAGGTAAATGTGGAAGCTAGTGAGCGAGATAGGGCGGGGACGGGGGAGGGGGGGGGGGTGGTAAAAATTGTCGTCCAAGCACAAACACAAGCCGGAAACTCGGATATACGGATTCTCGATTTTAAGAGCAGGTCGAACCATAACTTCTCGTTTTCCTGAGGGGTAGGGCCAAAGGGGATAGAGGGGTAAAATGGGAGGTGGAAGGAGAAAAGTTGTGAGACTCCGGGGCCAGTCTGAGTGCAGTGAATGCATGGACCAGCAAGAGGGAGCCAGTGCGAGAGAAATTGCGAAAACAAAGTCAGTGGCGTCTTTTACTCTCCTCAATCGTGCGAAAGGGCGCGGGGAGGGGGAAGGTGGGTTGGGTGGTTAGAACGAGCATACGAGTGCACTTGCGTGCGGAGGTACGGGAAAATAGGGGTATAAAAATGGTAGTTTTTTATGCTGGTGACAGAAAGTCGAAAGTAACATTTCCCAGTGATCTCTCAGTGCAAGTTGAAAATACTTATGCCGTTTCTCTGTCATTTGGGGAAGCGGGGGGGGGGGGGGGGGGTGAAACAGATGACCCTTAGCATCACAATATATATATATGTTATGTTCACGCGTAGAAATATCGTAGACGAGTGGGAAAAATAATGATAACCGGAAACAATATCAACAAAATATCAGTTCATCGCCGACATCTGTGCAAAATTTACAGCAGAAAATATGCAGAGCATAAACAGTCCGTTACACCACATTAGGAAGTACTAGAACGTGTGTATATACTGGGCACGATGTGTTGAGTTTACGGAACCGCGAATTTGACCCGTAGACCGGATGATGATAATTTCCTGATACTGTGACACATTCTTGTACATGATTACTAATTTTCGTCTCTGGGCCCACTAAACCGCGATTCAAACCGCGCTTCGGTTAGATCGCGCTTTGTCGTACCGAGTATCGATTTCGGGTGATCGGCGGTAGCCCTAAAATGAAACCGCACGGCCGGACGGGAACCTACCCCGCAAGGGGGGGGGGGGTCCATCATAGGCCCCCGTCATCGTAGAACAGGGGTTTCTGGAGGTTTACCCTGTGTTTAGAAATGCGATGACCTAAAATGGCGGAAGTCGGGAAGACATCTATCACCGAATCGGGTCATCTACTATATCCGACTCGCTTATTTTTTCCGTGACCTCATTTCAGTGCAGATTCATTCATTTGACGGCTACAACTAGAAGTGTTTACCTTAATTTTCAATTCATAAACATCATTGCCATCAATTTTTCCCTATTATTTATAACTTCTCTTCCGTTCAGCAAATTCCGACTTTTTACAACGAAGTATTTTCACTGAAGTTTTTTAGACGTGCTCCCAAAAACAGATGTTCTCCATGGACCAGTTGAAAATACTTGTACCATTTCTCTGTCATTTAGCGAAAAGCGATGATGGCGGGTGGGGGGGGGGGGGGGGGAAGGGGCGGCGCGGGGGGAGGAGGTGGAAATGCAGAACAAATGATACTGAGCATCAAAATATATATGTCACGTACACACGTACAAACATTCTATATAGGTGAGAGCAAGTAGTGATAAATGTATTTGCACTGATTCGTAATACAGATATCACGCGTCAGGGAGAAATTTCCGTTATACGTGAATAATCGTTTTAATCGTTTTAATGTTATAATGGTAGACAGTGGTGGCGGATGCGGATGTTGAGAGGGCTGTTGGTATAGTATAGGAGAAATTTGTAGTTGAGGGGTAGAGGTGTGCGCTAGCAGTAATCGGGGCGAAATGTCGACGTTAACACTGCCAAGCGTAATTCCACTCATTAATCAACAAGATCATCGGCTATATTCGTTTTTGGTGATTATGAAAATCCTGTTACATCCGCCCTCTCAATATCACGTAATTTTGTAATCCGGTTGGCCATGTTCCTTTGCTGTTCTCGTGTTTTGTTTTTTTTTTTTGTTATTTCAAAGTGAGTTATTTATCACAGATGACTGGCACGTTTATCCTGGGAGAAATTGTGTTTTTACATGTGAAGTAATTTTATTAATTTCCCGATCCCAGAGAGAAGTTATCGTAATCACCTCGACCATGAAAAGTCGAATTTTCAAGAAAGTTTCACATCATCCGGACACGATTTTAGAGAAGTGTCTGTGTATGTGTGTGTGTGTGGTCAAAACTTTGTTCATCGTTTCCGACGGGACCACTGGACCAATTCATCTTGTTTTATTCTCATCGACGCATCTTGCTGCTCTCCAGGTCCGAGCGGAGCGATTTGTTGAAAAACCGATTCTTTCAATTGTTATTAATAAATTCAATTGTTTATATCGCTCTATCCCCAGAACCGTGTGACATACGAAAAAAAGTGTTGAATGAAAGTTGTTCCCCGCATAAAAATACACGTTTAATATCTTATGACTTTTTTTGTTAGTACGCATAATTAATTAATTATCTTCCACAGAAATCAAACTTGAGCTTTGCATTTTTTTTGTAATCGACACATCGCACTCGTGTTCAAGTCCGAAAGGAACGCTTTTCCCAATAACTGATGCGGTGAATTGTTATTAACAAATTGAATTATTTATATGGTTTCATCGTAAGAACGAAATACCACAAAAAGTGTCAAAGAAAGTCGTTCCCCACATAAAAATATTTTTGGTTTGAGCCCTAGAGGGTCACACTCCCATCCTGTTTATTTCGCTCGTTATTAATGAGCTGGTGATATATGCTGGTGAGTTTGTAGAATGTGGGGGATAATTAGGTGACTTGGAATGAAGGCATTCTCGGTTTTTTACCCACCCACTCACCCCTCACCCACCCCTCCCCCCTCGTCCCCTGCCACCCACCGGGCGAATACATTGCTAATGAGCAACTGAGTGGAAATGGTATGTCCATTGTATTGTTGGTGGATAAATGGGCCGAAAACAAGAAGTATACTTGAATATTTTCAATGAACGATTAGTGGTACAACGAACAGAGCCACTTGTACCCAACCGCAAGTCTTCTCGATTACGAATGCTTCAAGATCGAATTCACCTGGCTCAATGCCCATTCAAGTGCTTTAGAATATACATATATTTTACCAACGAAATTTTACCTCTCTCCGAGCATTTGCCTTTGACTACTCAAACCATTATCATACAAATCCACCACCAGATTCATTGATGAAATTCAAATTGTATCTGCCTGAGGCACTTCTCACCCTCCTCCTCCAATCTTCATACATTTTCCACTAATTCACGTTATTGCTCCATTGAGAGTAACATTAGATGAAAAAATACGCTCAGGCAATTTTTTTTCAACACCAATAATAAGTGATATGGCATAAGAAATGAGCGACACTTTGGGAGCTGGCATAAAAAAAATAAATGAGAAGTAGAAAAGAGGAAAAAAAACTTGGAGAAATGAAATGAAAATGAGAGATAAGAGGAAAAATGTTTTCCGATGGGGCGTCCCTATCTGTAGGAATATTACTCGAATAAGTTCGATCGAGGAAATTATCCCTCGACTTTACGAAACGATCAGAATAAATTTCAATGCAAACTCAGCGAAATTTATGCTGAGAATGAAGCGGCACCCCGAGTGTAGTCCGAGAAACGAGCCATTGCACTGTGAGAGAAAGAGAGTGAGAGATGAGGGATGAAAAAAAAGGAGAAGAAAAAGAGCCAAAGAAGTAAAACTTCCTCTCGTCTTTCTTTTTCCACCCGTCATTCTTCAACGTCGTATATAATCCGGGGGTGGGGGGGGGGGGACTGGCGAGAGTTATTCGTTGAGTGCATAGAATCTGTACAAGCTTAAGGTTGTATGATTAAAAAAAAACTCATAAATTCCAAATCGGCTTTCCTATTAAGTACAACCAGACAGGTGCTGTGAAAATTCACAGAGGTATCGTATATCGCGATAAAAATAGAGCTGGCCAATTTGGGCGTACCAAGTGAGGGAAGCGCGTCCCAAGAGCTCCAGAAATTTCAGTATGTGCCTGGAAACAAATCGTCGATTCTAAAATAGGGGTATCATTCAAAATGAAAGAATTGAACGACAGAGCACTAAACGTTCTCCAGCTATTGCTGTCGTTGAAGAAATTGGGAAGAAAGTGCATAGGAGGATGCCACTGTGGAGAAAAGAATTTTTGCTTGAGTGAACATTTGGTGAGGTATCTCAAAGGAAAAATGTCTGTTTAAATCCGGGTGTGTTGGTACAGAGGGAATAGCAGTCTTTTTAGTATTGATTCGTCTCTTGATTCTGAGTAGTTTCGGCTTTGACGCCCACCCCCCACCCGCCCCCTCCTCCTTCTCCCCCCCCCCCCCCCCGCCCATTTCCTGTGGCCAGGCACCACCCACCACCCAACGACGGTGAAGAATCTGCTGAAACTTTCAATCGTAATTCATGTGCTGGGTCATCAGCAGTCGAATGTGAAGTGGGTTGAGGAGGACAAACAAGCAGACCGGCACTCCGCACCCTCACTTTTCATAGTTTAACCCTCCTAGGTTTCTTTTCGCGGTCTACCGTGCCTCAATCGGTTGGACGTTGGATTCGTAACTGGTACATGCTAAGCACAAATTACCGGGCAATTGATACGAGTACCAATGTGGTCTATTTGTGAGTAGTTACACACACACATACACACATGATGAAATATTTTCTCATGAAATGTTTTCTCTGAGCGGTGGGAGGAACCTTTCGTGTGCTATCGGTGGTACCCGTAAAATGAGACCCCAGGCCGGGCGGGAACCTAACCCGATGCAGGGGGTGGTGGGGGGGGGGGGGGGGAGTTGTTGGGCCCAGAAATACGATAGGCTAGATCACAAAAGTCGGTATGGAAATTCTGGAACGAATTCCGTCGCCCAGGTGAAAAGGGCCCACTTTGTCGCACTTGGTTTCCGAGATATTCACGTTTATATTTTCACATCTGTCATTCAAACAAATGTTAGTTTGGATTAATTTTGTCACTAAAATATGTGTTATACAATATTACGATTTCATTCTCTAGATTATGATCTACGGTATACGAATGATAGGCCCCGATAAAATTAACCGGTCCCAACGTTATGCAAAATATTGTCAGACACACATCGTCATCACTTCCAGGAGCAAAAAAAAAATCGATACAAAAGCGAATGTAGGGCATCCAATCGCGAATAAAAATATCTCAACTATCTCAATCTTAACAGACGAGGGAGAATAAACAGTGAGATAAAAATAGTATCTCCTAAAAAAGTAGATTACTACTCTTAAATAACAAAATAAAGTTCGGGGTAAAAAGCGCACCTAAAAGTGGGCTAAATTAGCTAAACCATCGACGAAGGAGGCAAAAAGTGAGAGAAATTGCCAGTGAAAATATCGTTTCGCGAGAATTTTATATCCAAGGACCATAAATCCATCCAATCAACTTGTCCCTTTTTTTCAACCAACTTTCTTTTATTTTCCTAGCTTTCTCATCTATTCCATGGAGATACACACACAGACACACATGTCTACCTCCACTTCTATCAACATGCGCGTATACATTTATTTTTGTTTACTCGCAAACGTCGCTCTCAATTTACCATTGCCTAACGATCTTCCATCTCTCTCTAGTGCTCATCGCCACCAATTCCCACTGAGACTTTGGTACCTTTATCACTCAGTCGTTTGAATTTAGTGTACCCATTGCAACTGGGAAACATACGTACCAAAAAGTACATGGACACAAGGTAAATAATTGTACGAGTTTACTCAATCTAAAAGTTGGTTGAACGCCAAGATGAATTACTACAAGTTTTAATTCATGCAAGACGAGCTAAGACCTCCTCCTTAAATTCAACGTAGACGGCTGTCTCTCCGTTTCGTCGTTTGTATTACAAGTTATAAGGGTTTAAGTAGGTAAAAGGGAGAGGTAAATAAAAAAATTTTCACACCGCCTTCACAGGAATTGAGGCTAATCACGAAGGATATTTTAATTATCATGTTTTATTCAGCACCATTTTCTTATGATAAGCGACAATGTTGTTGGTAATTTACACAATGATGAAGAGGAAATTGCAGTTTTGAGGTGAGTACTGCAACTGAGATGGAATTTTTTTTCTTCTTTTTCTGTTATTTATGTATTCGGAAGTATGGGAAATACAAGTGGAAATTAATCAATTGCTAATTTATTATCGATAATTGGAAATTGAATGTACAGGGTGTATACAGGGTGTTCCAAAACAGTTAGTTAAATCATTAATGAATTTATAAAAATTGATGAAAACCAACTGAAAAATTAAAGGATATTACAATTTGACGAACGTTTCCGTTCGGGTCAATGAATGTGTGAATTGACTCGTATTGAAATTATATTTAAGTCTCGCATGCGAATGAAAATCGTGGTTACACTCTGTGTTTACTTTGTTTGTGGTTTTTACCCGATTTTTATTCTCATGTTAAACTCCAAAATAATTTCAATACCAGTCAATTCAGATATTAATTGATCCGAAGGGAAACGTTCGTTGAATTATAACAACACTTCATTTTCCAATTCGAACACAAAAATTGAAGAGGCACTTTCAGCTTCGAATTGCATCCTTTATTGTACATTGAAAATACAACTGGAAAAATATTACATCACCACCAGACCACAGCATCCAAAAATTTAATATTTTTGATGCCATAATTAGGACAATTCGTATATAATTGCATTTATAAGCACATTTTTTCGTACAAGGAATATTATGCAACATCTAGATTCATGATGGCAAATATCCATACTGATGTGTCTTGAGTATCAGAATTTTTTGATTACTCACTCTTAAACACCCACGCATACTCCCCCCCCCCCTCCACACACACACACACATACACACACACGCCATATTGGTGTGTGCTATCGGCGATACCCATAAAATGAGACCGCACGGCCGGGCGGAAACCCACCACGACGCAGGGTGGGGGGGGGGGGGGGGGGGTCCATCATAGGCCCCGGCCATCGTAGCACCGGTGTTTCTGGAGTTTTACCCTGTGTTGAGAAATACGATGGCCTAAAATGACGAAAGTCAACCCCAGCCGCATGGATGGGTGTCCGTTACGCCCCCTGAAGGGATGCTCAGACAGCAGCCACCCTGGAGCGTACAAACGAGAGGGATCGGTACAAAAAAAACACAATGTGGCAAGCTGTGTACATACAATGGATTATCCTGAAAATTTTCCATCGATATCAACCTCCGATTTTCTTACGAATTTTTCTCAGCATTCTCTCACACCTTCGTATCCGTTTTTATTCATTTCTTGGCATTTTTCAATGCTCTAGGAAGAACTATTCTTTTTGCCGGCGGGAATGGAAAGTCGATGCCCTACTAAATTTCGAGGTTTTCAGGTATTCCTAATATCTTGAAATGATTTTCAGTATAACATACGTAAGTGTATGGAAATGTGTGTGTCCAGAAATTTTGCATCAAGACTCTTTTTGCAATAATCACCAGTAGATGCTGTGTAACGCAATACGGAGTATCTCCATAATGCTCTGATGCCATTAGCGTATTTCATTAACAAAACAGGATTAGATCTTAGCTCACATTGGCTCTATAGTTTTTCGCTTTGCCGCCGAAAAATTAGAATTTTAGGGTTATCTCGAGAATAATTGATTTCAGGGAAAAACAACATAAACTTTTTTTGTCAAGAATCGAATCCTGTACAAAATATGTCTGATAACGTTTTCCTCTAAAACCAGTTCTTAATAAGATATTGGACTTTTCAAGAAAATTATGACCAAGTTAACCGAGGCGGAAAATGTAAATCGGTAAGTTATGTATGTTTCCACTTAATGAAGATACGAAGTATTATTCAATTGCTTCAGTTACTGTTTCACCAACCAAAGCAATGAAAGATATTTTAACCAGCATATATCTACAAAGTTACCAAAAACGGCTAAACTCACACAATCCATAATTTTTTTTTTGCACAAAAAAAAAGTCGACCAATTTTGAAAATTTTGTGAATTTACAATTTCAATATCCATTTCGTTCCAGAAACCCAGAACGAAGCAGGAATTTATTTTAATAATGGGAGAGAAAAAATAAAAAAAATTGCTCGTCATACAAGCACAAAAAATGGAAACATTTGGGGGACCATAAAGGAAATGGGTTGTCCTATTGGCAAAGAATGCTCCCTGTAGAAGATATTTCTCCCCATCAATCAAACTGAAATTTTCACAGCTTCAGCGATTGTTGACTATGAGACTATTCCAAGGGTACTTGTGCAAAGACATTTTTCGAATGAAGAATGCACCGAGCAAAATCAATTTTCTCCTCCAACATTATTCTCTGCCGACAAATCGATGTCTCCTTTTTCTCCATTAGAAAAGCGATGGGAGAAAATCGGTGGACGTAGTGATTGCGAGAAAGCGGGGGAAAAGAGGAAATCAAAGGCAGAAAATCGACACCCGATGAATACCTCTTAATTAAACTCTCTCTCTCGTTTCTACGAGTGCAGAATCATCAATTAATCTGCGTTATTAAATGCAATTTCTCATCACGGATGTTAGTCTATATTTATCGTGGTACTGGGGATATTGAGACATTTTTTTAATGGACTATTGGAGACAGCTAATTAATTAGTGAATTTGATTGAATGTGATGTGCCTGATTGAATACCCTATCAACGTAATGCAAATATTACAGATGAATGCACCGACGAATTGGACATGATGAACTAGAAACTAAAGCATATGAATGAAAATGATCATGGAGAGAAGTAACGGAAAAATTGTACCTCTGATTGACCAAGGGTTTAGGATTATGATGAGGTTTTTGAAAATGGCAACATAAACAGACAAAAAAATTTGCAGCGCAAATTATAATATTTGCAATAGATGTTAGATTAATAGACACCAAAATGTTTTAGCATTATTTAGACGTTTTTCCCACTGTATTCTTAATTTTCTTTCTGAGTTTATTGTTGTATACTCCAATATTCTTGGTTATTTTCTCAAGTTTTTTTTTGTCTTTTATATATTTCACTAATTCATAGATTTTCCCCCGTTCAAAATAATCCTCTACCTTCCAATACATTGGGCCTTTCCCACTTCCCCATTAATTACTTCCACAGAAGACCTCCAATTTCGATCAAACCTAAAGGTCCCCAACTCACAATAGACCATGTTAGCGTCAGTGAAGTCCATCCAAGTATTCTTACCTATCTGCACCTCATTTAGGTCTACGAGAACATAAATATTGAGGACATCCCTAATTTTCGTTAGTCATTAATCAGTATACCAAAACTGGACATCTTATTCGAATACTAGATTCTCAAGGTTGCCATTGGATACTTACAACTATATGGGAAGTTTCCTGAAATAAATATCAGTTCATTTAATATAAATTAGCGTGCATGAACTTATTTATGGCAATCCAACCTTATTCACGATCGCTATAGAACATCTACGGTTAAAGACCATCACTTCCCCAAATTTTGTCCATTCTAGGATTGCCTTTTGGTAGTCGGAATTTTGTATTGCAATTCCCTTGATTTCATTTGTATTACTTCGTCGTTAATACTTCGCTGAATTTGTTTCCAGTTAGAATTGTTTTGAGTCTGTGATAAAAAAAAATGGAAAGTTTCTGGATAGAAACAATTATGCTCTCTCCAGTTCTAACGTATTCTCAGGCCACGCCTTCAGCACTGAAATCTTTTGAGTTTTCCACCAATCGGAATGAATTTGCCCTCACTCTTTCCAAAACCGAGACTTGACTCTTTTATACTTAGATTGAATAATATAGTTAGTATCTACCGAGTCGTTAACAGCAAAGATCAGAAGCTCTTTCTGAATTATAGAAATTCATATCCGAGTATTTTTATTTGCTTAAACTCCCTCATTTTTGTATTCAAACATTTATATGTATGGAGTTATTCCATGTAATCCTCTAGTGTTCTATTTTATTCTATGTATTACGACAATTTTATTTTATGCACGACACTTGACGTGCCATTTTCAGCATTCCGAAGGATTTACAATCCATTATCTGAGGCCCCTGCGTTGATCACATCAAACACTCTGTATGAGGATTGTTATAATGCCTTTTATCGTAAAAAGTTTCCCACAAATCGGTATCGGCATCTCAGTGCAGGCTCTCAATGGGCAAATGTACTTTTGATTAGATACCAGAAAAACCATTCGCTGGTTAGACATTTAGAATCTACCTAAATAAGTTAATTAGGATAACTCCAAGACGATGGATTGTTAAGGGAGTCTTGAACCTTTTTCTACCGACGGCTATGGCCGAGTGGTTAGAGCGCTGGCCTTTGGCACACGAGGTCCACGGATCGAGTCCCCGCTTGGGGACTCTCCGATTGGTATAGTAGAGTGGAATTGTCCAGCGTTCGAATTCATAGGGATTCATAGTCGAACGGGAGTTTCGTCAAAGAAACGGCTGTACAAATTGAGGTTTTCCGTGGTTTTCCTTCAATTGTAGATTGACCCAAGCGATGTAAAGTCTGGTAGGCATTGCATTTATTGGGTCAAACTAGGTGAATGCTGTACAGTTTGGGAAGAATTCGGTTTCCATCGGCACCGTGGGAGGGTCGCCACATATGCATAATCGCATCAAAGCGTAAAAAAAAAAAAAAAAAAAAAAAAAAAAAAGAACCTTCTTCTTAGACATAGACGTTTGTGGATAATTAGGTTTATTATTCAATTGCTCTAGAAGTACAAGGGCGAGATTTTTTTACGATTGTCTGATGGGCGGGAGGTTGCTCATAAAGTAGCCACCTGTACCGCCATAGGTTTCCTGTGGTTTCCTGTGTCTTATCATGCGAATGCGGTGCAGCGTATGGTCCACAAGCCCACATATCCATAAAAGATCGAAGGCCTTAAAGATAAAATAAAAAGGTCAACTTTGACAGACCCTCGGTGATGACCGATGATTGAATCCACTACCAAAATTGAATCAGCGAGGTTTCCGAACAATTGCAATTTTTCCTTTACTCGGATTTTGCGCCTCAATTATAGCATATTTAAAGTTTCTTTAAAACTATCAAATTTCTTTTGTACCCATTACCTGAATTTTGATCAGCGCTGTTGTACGATGTCTTCAAGCCAGCAAAAGCCGAATATTTTGTGTTGAGAGTAGCCAAGGAAGCAAAGCTAATAGCAACTTTGGTAACCCAATGCCCGTGTTAACCGACTCGTTAGGGCGAATTAGTTGAAAACAGCTTGGCGAAACTCAACCATCACTACTGTGGCATACACTCTACACTGTGTACTCTCAAAGCTCCATCGGCTTATCTCACCTCACGCCCAAGTTCTCTATCCCACTGACAAGTCTGACTTTGGCTCTCATAGATTTCAAGATCTTAAATAACCTTGCATGTCGCAACTTTGACATTTAGGGATTACTCTAGTGATTCGGATGGTGGTTCTACAGTGATATATCATGTTCGGATTATCAGGAGAAATTCAGTATTTCGTTGCAAACTTTTCCAAGAGCACACCAGTCTATAAAAGAAAAATGAGCAGGATGTGGATGAGGAATTTGCTGGATCTAATCAACAACTTCCCAGGAACAAATATCTTTCCGGTTATGAAAGTAAGAAAAAAAGCCATTCAACATAGACTGTCTGATGAAAGCAGGCTTCGTTTGACCTTTCTCTTTCCATCTCTAACTGTTCCAACCATCAATCGATACAGACAATTGGAATCGTTCATATCAATTAAAATTGTTTTCTTTCTGGCCACCACTCCAATTCATATTTTTCACCATTGACGTTTTTGTAGGTCAATCCCGAGTCAATTAGTTAGTCACAAATGAAGCAAACGCGAAAATGGGTGGAAATATTTATCCAATTGACGGGAAACAATGTAGAGTTGTTTTGGGTTGTTCGTCAATCCATGATTCACCAATATTTCATTATCCTTCCACCATTCTTGTGTATTTTGCTTTTTCTTTTGGACAGTTTCGAGAAATCTCTGACATTTGATATCCCTAAAATGAGAATGTTTAACAGGACAAAAGAACCCAATTGAATTTAGGGAAGGCAGGCTAGGGGGAGGTCCATCGGAGGGGCTCGAGATCGTTGGGGAGGGGGTTTCTGGAGATTCGCCGTATGTATCGAAAGACAATGGCTTCATACAGACACACAACACTGGATATAATGGTTTTTCTCTGTCCTCACAATGTTCTACGTACGCCCACTTTCCAAAAATGCTCCAAGATTCCATTTTCAAATGCAAAATTTTTGAGAATTTTTTTGGATTTTCGAATCGTGGGCCGTAAAAACTCGTATTAAAAATTTATTGAAAGATGATAAATGAGCGGAAAAATCTGAAATGAATCGGAGAAGGTTGGGTTTAAAAATAGTAAATTTGACATGAAATATCCCAGATATATATATCAAATCAGAATGAGTAATATGAATAATGAGTAACAGTGTCCGTTGCGTTCGTTCTAGTTCTGAGGACACACCTTCAGGAAAAACTGAAATTGTTAAATACAAAAGTAGCCTCGAAATGTCAGGAGCAACTCCAAATGCGGAGATTAAATGGAAAACCTAGAAATGGAATGCCCATTTTTGTGGGAGAAAATGTTAAGCTGACCTATCGAAAAGTTGAGAATATTTTCTGTACCTCACTAGGAACGTAAAAATATCAAATTAGCTAAAAACATGTGAATTCCCCGTGACTGTTTGAAACTGTTCGGGGTTACATTTCTGCGGTATTTAAATTGATATATGATTGTAAATTGAATACTGAGAAGATGGACTTGCACTTTGAAAAATCCTCGAATGACGGATTGAAATAATCTCCAATTATGTCGAACGTTTCAAATCTTACTTTTTTTCCTCCTGGTGAATACAGATTTATCAATAAATCCCTTCATGAATTGTAAAACGAGAACACGCTGCATGGGAGAAAATCCATCATTATCCTTCTACGCATGGTAGTTCGATTCGAGAATATCTTGGTTAAAAATAATGCAGCTATGGATATCCCACCCAATCACCTTAACAGCGGAGATCATTGACTATCATGACGTGGATCGGATGACGCTCGACCTGGTTCAACTTCAGAACTGCACGGGAAAAATTTATCCGTGATATTGATATTCGATACCATATCTCAGTACAGGTAAATACTGAACTCTCGAATGATAATATACTTCATTCCAGTGAATTGTATGCTTAATTGCCTTCCCAGTGGGGAGATTCCTTGTAGGGCCCTCGAGAGATTCCAAATTAATCATGTCTTTAGGTTCGCTAATATCGATGCCAGTCTTGTTATCACATATTCAACGTATATGTTTTTTGAATGAAACTCTCTTAGACGCTTTTGAGTGTGAATCGAATGCACGCGAATCTCTATGTTACAAAAACCGACACTATTGGGGAGGGGGAAGCGCCATATATGGAGTACGTACGTACTTTACTCTCTAGGATGCAGAGACTATATGCGAGGTAAGGGGAGGGAATCACGCGAGAGAGAAGAATATAGCATTCACGCACATCTAGACCCATTTACAACGTGCTGCATGGGAACGTCGATAATGACGCATTGGTCATAATTTAACACCGGGCGTAAGATGGCGCAAAGTGCATTTTCTATCCACGGTAAAAAGCTAGCTGTTTTCCAGTCTGGTGTGTTAACGTATCCGTTACATATATGACGAGCTTTATTTTCTATGTCATAATTCATGTCCGGAATAATTTGGTGTGTGTGTTAATCGAAAGTTTTCGTTTCTTACTTCAGTTATCACAAACCGATAATTTCATTTGTAGAAAATGGTGAGATGGAAACAGAATAAAAAATCTTTTGTATATTGAGATAATTGGATTGTTTTAAATAATAACCTGCCATTTAGAGTCATATTAGACCTACTGACCCTATCCTATCCTCAGCAGTAGAAAAAAATATTTACAGAATATCATAACATCTCTATAAATTACTGACAGCGAAGGCCGTGTGGTTAGAGCGCTGGTCTTTGGCACCCGAGGTCTTGGGATCGAGTCCCCGCTCGGGAACTCTCCTTTCGGTATAGTAGAGTGGAATTGGCCAGACTCTAATTCATACGGATTCATCGTTGAACGGGAGTTTTGTAACAGAAACGGCTGTGCAAATTGGGGGGTTCCATGGTTTTCCTTCAATTACTGGTTGAACCAAAGGATATAATGCTAATTAGGTGTTGTGTTTGTTGGTTGAAGCCAGGGTGAATGCTGTATCTCTATAAATTCGGTCCCTACGAAGTTTCAGTTCTGTCGCTTAACTCTCCACGCGCATTTTTTTTAAATTGTTCAAAATAAACAGTATCCTATCTTATACTCCTCATTCTCCTCTTCAGCATCTTCTTCTTAAGGGACTACTGGACACTCATCCATGCGGCGGGGGCCGACTTTCGCCATTTCGGCCATCGTATTTCTAAACATATGTAAACCCCCAGAAACCTCTGTGCTACTATAGCGGGCGCCTATGACGGACCCTCCTCCCCTGCTTTGGCCTCCGCCCTCATTTTATGGGATTCTGAAGGAATGCTCGACAGCAGGTACCGCGGGCATCATAAATAAGAGGGGCGGAGATAAAAAATACTCCGAATCTCAGAAATGCTTCGAAGAAGATATTAGGAAATATGCAAATTTGCAAAAATTGATTGGGAAGAAACAACGAAAACGATATCGTGTTACCCAGTGCGATCGTAAACCAAATGGTGGTTCGGAAGTTAAATTGAGTTAATATTCAGTTTGTAATGTAAGGTGGAGTTTTAAAGAATCTAGGATTTTACGTACTATAATCCAGCATCAAATACATCGGAATCATACAAATTTTTGTTTCTACGGAGGAGTGATTTTCGTTGAACAATGTGAAAATGAAACTTCGTAACATACTACTGATCTCGTGCAAAAGAGCAATTGGAGTTAATAACTCAACGTATTTATACCCTAGAATGCGAACTTGAAACACTTCTGGGCGAGAATTAAAGTCCTACTTGACGCAAAACAGCTCTTTGGAAGTTTTGTAATTATGGTTCGTGAAACATGAGGAGATTTTCGACTGTAACTCATAATAAGATGAAGTGAAACTTCAAAATTGTTATAATTTTTGGAGTCTTGCTGAATTCTTCAAAGTTTGAAAACGTTTGGATGCTTCATTTATAGTGTTCTAAATTTTAATTTTCGTCTTCTCATTATTTTCACATGTTCTTCATATTATCTAGATGAGTAAAAACTGTGACGGTTAGGAAGCTGTCCCTGAAGAAAATCTTTCTCACAGTGTAGATCTTTCTCTCCTTACTTTGATCACTTTGGAACAAGTGACCTCCCGAGTAGAACTTCAGTAAGGTAACCTTGATTTAACATCAGGTTAGGATCCAGAAGTAGTAAGCATTGCCTTACTAGTCACTAATGGATAAGGAACTGATCAGGCACTGGGAAGGCATTCCTTAATAAGTTCAGCCCTTTCGAAATCTGATCCAGCCACCATCTGTCGGGACTGACCTCAATAGTACGAGTGACTAGTGGATGCGTAACTGATCAAAAACTGGGAAGGTGTTACTTGATAAGTTCACTCCTTTCGGAACCTTATCCAGTCACATTTCCTCTTAACTTAGCTGGATAGTATTAGCAAATAGCGAATAAGCAAATGCTCTGGTACTGAGAAGGCATTGCTTAATCAGTTCAGCTATGTCGAAACCTGATGCAGTTCTTATCCGTTCAACCTTAGCTCAATGTTCATAGCGATGGCCTAGCTATTTTGGATAGCAATTGGATCTAGCCGTTCTAACCAGCAACTGAATGGGTCCCGCGATGATATCATGTGTCATTTCTGACATTATATGAATTGTTTGTATATTATGTCATGGAACGGCATTATATCGCATTCGGAGACGAAAGCCTAGGTCGAGGCTGGAATCCCGAGTCCCGGAACTTAGCGACTTTTCTAGCTTGCATCCACCTTGTTTCCATCGTGGTTTTCCAGCCTCGATCAATCTTGATCAATCCTCATTGCATCTCACCTGGGTAGCTTACCCATAGTGGATCCAGAACTACTGATCAGATACTAATTTGGATAAGATTTTCGGAAATGATCTGAATCACATCAGCTTCCAGCATTAAATACCCGGTCCTACTAAGGTCGGGTGATTTGGAACAGTATCGGGTAGAGTGTCCTGGATGTGAAATACCGTCATATGCCCATTCAGTTTCTGATCAGGTCGGCTGATCTGTCACTGATTACAAATCAGATTATCAGGATCAGTACCTTATCTGAGACTCAGCTAGATTTCCACTCGGGCTGGCGAATTGAGTCATTTCAGACTCAAGAGTTCTTCTCTAAAAAAAATTGATGTTGCAATACATTCAGATAAGAAATTACAAGTTCGAGCCATTTAACATTTTTCTTACAACGTTCTTTCAAATATGTCAGTTTTAACATTGAGATCTTGAATCATAATTGCATATTAATTCAACATGCATAGCTGTATTATCAAGTGCTCATAATGCATGCACTCAAATGATGTTGGACCGCAGTTGTCCACTTGAAAAATTGTAACACAATTCGAGCGTTCATAGCTTATTGAGTGACTTCATCATCGCTTAGAACTCCTACTGTTCAGTGGCTGCTTCCATTCTCCTCTAGTCAACACACCGTGAATAATGTAATTGTCCAGCATCTCAATTGCTCTCCTATTTCGAATCTCATGGTAGCAGCAGCGGTACACAATATTACTGAAGCAGTTGGTTATTTAATAACTTTAGTCCATAAATATTCGCGTCTTGATTGTTGATATTGACGCTAACTTCATACTGAGAGGTGTCATGATCCTGCTGATGATGGCTCTGGCTAGATGGTACTATGCTCAACAATTGAGAAAGTTTGACGCAATTTACTTCCAAATTCTCAACATTAAGAGTTAGTTTATATTGACTGCATTCGATATCAGTTCGATTGGCTATATAAAGATTCATTCTACATGTAGCAAATATTGTTCTGTGCAGGTCAGATCTCTGGAACTTACAACTCCAAAAAGTTCAAAAACGAACGAAATGAATAAAATTGAAGAATGTGAAAACTGATTTGAAACCCATAAACGTAGACCAGCACTCCTTGGTGATTATATAGACGGGTTTATGCCGAACTGGGGAAAGCGCAGGAAGCATCATGTATAGCAGATCCTTATGTTCAGTAGAATAAGTCAGAGCGCTCTAGTTCAAAGTGTGCCAAAATTATATGCGCAACACTTTAAGCTTTGAAAATTTTTTTGGATGTTGTCATTCAGGGAGATCCACTGTCTGAAATAGGTGGTGAAGTCTAGAAGACAATTTTCTAGCACGCATGATTTCAGGGTGTTCATTAACAACATAGACAACAAATATTTCCTGGCTTTTTTTTCTTTTATTTAACGTCGCTATAGTTATGCTCTCTACCGAATTGCTAATCAGCGACGGAGATCTACGATGTGTTGGTAAACAAAGCACTTATAAATAAATTACATTGGTGCTCGTATCAATCGGCACGGCTAGGATTCGAACTCAGGACCTCTGAGTTACGAATCCGTCGCCGTAACCAACCGACCCATCGTAGGCCTCATTTCCTGGCTTTGACGGGAACTTTGTCTTGATTAAATGTGGTTAGTTGCCAAGTGTGGAAAGGGTACTGAAGGACCGTCTCATATACGTTTATCGAGATGAACGCCTGTCCCAGCCACCGGGGTCGCTATGTCGCCTGATGGCAATCTGTTCATTGGCAATTTCCTCGAAAACTACTGAAGCTAGATCAAATTTGGGAAGAGATCTGGGAAGTTGGAAGGTCAAACTTATTTGTGAAATTTTTTAAAATTTTTTAAAAAATGTTTTCAGTGTTTTTATTATTTAATAAACTTTTGATGTACAATTCTTCTTCCGTATATCCTGTTGTTGTATGAAAGTCGTTCCACACCTATAGTTAATTGTTATTAACAAATTGCATTGTTTATCTAACTCTATCGCAAGAAAGTTTATATTTTTTGTTAGAACTGAATTTTGAAGGTTACCGGGCAGTTTAATCTTACGCATTTTCATGTCGTCAAACTGAACCTCGTGTCAGGATAAAAACAACATCCGATTATAATTATTACATCAGTTTTGTAATTATTGCCAGATGAAGGTCTGTAAAATAAACATTATTTTACGTTTATCTGGGCCTCTCATTATTTATAACCCTCGGTAACCCATTAAAATTAATTTCAATATTTAAAATAATCTTTTCACATCTTAAAAATTATAAATTTTTTTAATATTTAAAAATTTTAAAAAAATTTAGAAGTTCATAATTTGAGACATGAACCAAAATTTTGGATATAACATACGGGTGAACGATCGGGAAGTTATTGGTTCGACCCATGGAGGGTTAGACCCACATCCCGTTTTTTTATCATTTTCACGCGCACGGAAAGTCAATTTTGGCCAGTTGTAATATTGAGTTATTACGATGAAGGAGAACCGCGAGATTAGATTTAGAAAAGGGAGCCTGAGGAGTGTTTGGAAATTTCGGAATATCTATAGACGATTAACAAGGCCGTTGTAATTACGACACTTTGTAGACGGTAATGCTTATTACGAAATAAACAAACCGTGATTGCAATCCAAATTCAAGTGACGGTCATTTTCTGTCAGGTTCTCTGAGTCTGCATCATAATAACGCCCTATAGTTAGCCTAGTCACTGAGCTACCTGACTTTGCTGTTAGAGCGTAGTAATTAACATGCCAGTCGATGCTAATTGACTATTGAAAATTCCATTTCCCAATTGGAGTAACGTACGATAATCAAATGTGCCTTTGCGCTAGGACTAACGGCAGCTGAAACTGATTATCTGTTCAATTGAGCTGTAGGCAAGAATGCACTAGATGAAGGCACAGTGAGATGTTGGTACCAATGCTTAAGGGACGTTGATTACGATGGTGAATTGCATCTAACCGATACTTACTGCTCATTATGTGAACGTCAAGACTAGTTATGGATAATGAAAAGAGCCTTCGAAGTATGAAGAGCTGCGTGGGTGTGTGTGTGTAAAACCACAGCCCATTGATCCAAATCGTTTTGATAAATTTTTCCGAATTGATTAATGATTCTGAATATGAAGTAATAGCCTAGCGGAAAAACAGTAGAGGAACTTTATCGATATATGAAATAAAACCTATCAGTCTTGGAACATCTTGTATATGAAGAAACCGCATTGATAATGAAACACACAATATAGATTGTGACTTGACTATATATATCCCATGTGATAATTGTTTTGGATGATGGAGTGCAGATGATTACGCGAGCGACCACCATTGGTGATGTACTCAGACCGGACCCAGAAATTGTCCATGGCATCCCTCAATAAAGCTGATAGGGATTTCAGCTTCTTTTGAAACAAATTTTTCTGTCAGAAATCAAATACCACAAATGTATTGAACAAATTGGTTTGTGTAAAATCACTTATCACTGGGATAATGAACTTTCTTATTCTATTAAGTTCCTATGATATCTACGAAATACGATGGAAATTACACACACACACTTATTGGGAAGTCCATTCAACAACAATTCTAAAGACCGCTGATTAGTATTCTGCAAAATAACTCCCATTGTCGCTAATAAAATACTGAATCTTGAGAACCTTTTTATTATATCTTCCAAGAATGGAATACTATCATTATGCGTGCCGGAAAAGGAGCAACTATTCTATTGTGTATTAAAGCGCACACGTGATACGAACCAATTCTGTTGCACTGTTCAATTTACAAGAGAGTTGTAACAGCTGCATCCGACATAATTTTGGTAATCTATCATTATCCATTGCAATGATTTTCGAAAGCCGTGTGGGGTTCCAGTTATTACATTCAAGTGAGAGAGCACGCACTCGTTAGCGGATCATAATTATAGGCCAACATTTTGGGTGATTGAGGAGCTCTTCAGTTATTATGATTGACAGTGGCAATGTAAGAGGAACAACAAAATTAAAAGAATGCCTTTTATCAAATAATGTAGTAATCATTACGCACACACCCACATACACGTATAGGTATATAAAAAAATATGTGCGTACAAAGCTATGCGACAGAAGTGAAACTTCGTAGAGGCCGAATTTATAGAGATGTTATGATATTCTGTAAATATTTTTTTCCACTGCTGAGGATAGGATCAGTAGCTCTAATATGAGTGTAAATCGCAGGTTATTATTTAAAACAATCCAATTATCTCAATATACAAAAGATTTGTTATTCTGTTTCCATCTCACCATTTTCTACAAATTAAATTATCGGTTTGTGATAACTGAAGTAAAAACGAAAACTTTTGATTAACACACACACCAAATTATTCCGGGCATAAATTATGATATAGAAAATAACGCTCGGCACATGTATAACGTATACATTAACACACCAGATTGAAAAACAGCGGATTTTTTTACCGTGGAGAGAAGATGCGCATAGCGCCATCTTACGCCCGCCGTTAAATTATGACAAACGCGTCATTATCGACGTTCCCATGCAACACGTTGTAAATGGGTCTAGATGTGCGTGAATGCTATACTCTTCTCTCTCTGGTGCTCCCCTCCCCGTACCTCGCACACCGTCTCTACATCCTAGCGAGTAACGTCGGCATTCTCGGAGTTTGAAATTTATCGAAATTAAATACATTGCAATAGGACATTTGGTACCCACCACTGCTGCATAATTTACACTTTCAATTTCGCGTTATTGAATTTAGACAGCCGAGTTCGAAGACCCAAAGAACGTTTTTATTTTTTTTGTAACATCCGTCCGACGTTTCTGCCAATGAATGTTCTTTCTATGTCTCCCAAAATGCACGACTCACAATTTAATTCAACAGATCTTCGTAAAATCTACTGTATCGCTTCTAACGTAATGCTGTTTAATTATCTAGGAAGTGGAGTAAATTCGTTCCTCGATAATACAATTTAATTTCCTATTACTATCTTAGCCCAATGATGAAACGTAGAGTTATTCATGTCGTAGAATCGATCGGGTTTGGCAGTAGTCAGGTTCAGTTACGGTCAGACTAGAAGTTCAGGGATTAACCACCGGTCATACGAGAGGACGATGAAAAGCGTGAGAGGGAGATATAATGGCTTTCGTTCGATCGTGGTGAGTCTATCTAACTAATAGTGAAACTCAGTCAAGAAGGGAACAAGAAATGCCATGTGCAAAAGGTACTTCCCTTTATCGGACGCATGGATGGGTGTCCAGTAGGCCCTTTCGAAGAAATACCAAATCACCTATCAGTCACTTTCATTTCGTTCGAGTAATCGATTCATGTATTAAAGATGTTCCTTGGTGTCTGCCCATATCCTGTTAGTGACCTTGTGCTATTGGATCTGAATGACGAAATGGAATGCAACACTCTTCCACTCAAAGGAGCAAACAACTTCCGCTGCTGTGAAGTCACAGAATAATGACTCCGATTACAGCACGTTGGGTTTAGCCCATCAAAAGCGAAATCAATTCTAATTTTTTCGCGGTTGTACTGATATAAGAGAAAAAAAAAATAAGAGATACCACAAGAAAGGGGTGAAATCAGAGTAGGAACTTGAAGGTGGAAGCTATCGTATTAGCATTGAAACAAGTTTCGAAGAACGTCTAGGATGCAAATGCAAATGCTGAGACATGATCCAGCCGATAATTGGAAAATCGCCAACACCGAAGGCTTGGAGTATTGGCGGGGTGGGGTGGGGCAAAAGGAGGGGGGAAGCGGAGGAGGCGATACCCTCAGGCAAAAACGAATTACTGCCGACGGTGGCACTAGTAAGATGGTGGAAATGAGCTAGAGCGGGGGAAGGATAGAAAGGAAAATCGACCTCTGGTGCGGTTGGCAGTGGGACGATCGCGCGTGGCAACCATTCACCTCTTTTATATGTACGATAGCACTTGCCGCGATTAGCTCTTGCAGGAGTACCAAGACTATTAGCTTCCACGGCAATTCGTAAGGGGAGAAAGAATAAAAAAGTAGTGAGATCGAAAACTCTCACCCTTCAATAATAAACTGAAAGTTCGTTGGGTTTAATGTCTCTTTGGTATTGACGCTATTCAACGGTCTCAGCGAAATAATCTTGACCTCAATGCTCATTCCTAAATTTCTCAATGTAATTTACCGATTTTTACAGCCCCTTCACTCACCTGCTCTCCCTTTTTTTTCTTTCTCTCTGCAAGTTAAAATTGGAGTTCTTGCGGAAGAAGTAAAATCGATATAAACGACCGACAATTTCACTCGAAAAAAGTTGGCGAGGCTAGCTTGTGATGTGAGGATGTGGAAGTCCAATGCACTCACTAGTCCATCCTTATCCGACTTTTCTCTGAGTCTTTGAAAGATTTACCCCCAGTGCTCTTTGGCAGACATTAACGATCCAACCAGTTTCAACTCGCGTTCATTTTTGCGATTCTCCATCTGCTAGTGTCTCACAAATGGTGTAAGTACATATACTAAAGTGCTGAGTTAGTCACTTAAGTCTCCATTAAAAAGCCCAAGAGTTGGATGTAAAAAAAAAATACAGACGGAAATACAAAAGAATATTGTAGCATAAGTAGTACATTTGTCCAGGCGGATCTCGTGCAAATATAAAAACTTGGGCTCACTATGCACAGTGTAATTCCCACTGAGAATGTAAAATGAGGAAGCACAACTGACGGATTATAAATTTTTCAAGCATCAACCTTAGGTGTCCAGGTTAGATAATGAGCATGAGACACTTTTTATGTGGAGATTTCTCCTTTGATACCAGAACTCTAGGTTTTTCAGCTCTCTGCAATGATTCCATTGTACAAGATGCAATGCAATATACAGGCTGTTCCAAAAACCGAAAGGTCGTCTTCCATTTTTGCGGTAGGCTCTTAGTTCATAGTTTTAACTTCCCGATTTTTCGTATGGTTATAAGTATGCCAAAATGCTTCTCGTCGAATTCTAAACAAATGTCTGTGTATGCGTGTGTGTGTGTTTGGATGTGTGGAATCGCAATTTTCCATTAACGATTTCTCAAGGGGTCGAGGTCTTATTCGGAGCGTCTTCATGGAACTTGGATCGGATTAGTTTTTGGTTTAAATTGACCGAGCACTTTTTTTGTTAATAACAATTGAATTGTTTACAACGCTCTATTCCAAAAACGGTAAGAGATACGGCAAAAAGTATTAAGCAGAATTTTCTCCGTAAGTGGAAAAGCATATTTAATTTTTTATCACTTTTTTCCATATTTGTCATAATTAAGGAGGTATGACGGGTTTAGCCCTCGAGTGGTCGCACCCCTATTGGCGTCTCACTCGCACTCCAGTAACGCGCATAATTCTCGTCCTCACGCTGACTGTGCGGCTAGCCTAATATTCATAATGATCTGCTTGATAAATGGGATTTAAACATTTAATTGAGGAATCGGAAAATCTAAGAATGGTAAACAAAAATTACAAATGGGGACGTTTTGTTTTGTCCCACTAGTTTAAATTATTAATGAATCCCTAAAAATTGATAAAAACAAATTGAAACATAATCTGATGTTATAATCTAAGGAATGTTTCATCAGTTTTGGAACAGCCTGTATATTGATGTTGGCCGCATTAAAATTTCGCAATGATCGATTAAAAACTCAAAAATTCAGTTGGTTTTCTATCGAATGGAGTTTGGAGGCTTTTCACTTTCCTCCTGGTTTTTTTTATTTCAATTTTATCGGGAATTTAAGATAACCCCTCCTCTGTCTTGCAAGCATGATTTGCCCATAAAACTCTGAGTTCTTCCCAAGGTGGTAATAAATTCTTATAAAGCATACTAAATGATCAATCGAGCGCAGATTACAGCAGAAAGTTTGAATAGATACTAACTTTTATCAAGGAATTATTTCAGATTTTAATCTTCGGTACAGGTTTATGATGAGCCTACTATCAACCGCAATTTGATTAAAATTTCGGGGAAAAATTTCTACTTTGCATTATTTGAACTTTACAAGATGTATGCGAGAGTCTGCATTTAGTTTTAGAAAATACAAATTAAATTCTTGTTCGGTAAAATCACTGTTGTTCCCTAAAACGAGTAGAATTTTTTTTTTAAATCCAAGTAATTTTTTGAATGCCCAAAAAAAAGAGACCTCAAAAAAATGTTTTCTTGAAAAATTTAATCCAATAATTTTGAAAGATCCAGACAGCGGTACCAATTCAGGTACAAATTAACAAATGGCATATATACATGAGCTACGTAAATTGTAAGATTGATCACCCAGAGTTATAACGAGCTTTAATTAGGTGACACGTTGAGTCAACCTGCATTCAGTAACTGTTACTAAATGCTCACTCGTATTGCGCACTTTCTGCCGCACGTCAACCGGAAACAGTATGTGGAACAAGTGCTTAATTACATGAACGTGTATTTGTGTTAGTTATGCGAAAATGGTGTTTAATGGAAATAGAAAATTTATTACAAGTTAATTGGGTCAAGATCCACTGGTATGTCGGTGTAATGAAATTCTACCCGAGTTAAAAAATGTTAACTTTCTGGAGATTTTTTTCAAGATCTATGGTGGATAAAGATCACATGAATGGCAGTAAATCAGTAGTTCAGGACTACGTTGTGTCAGACGTGCCGCACCAAGCGCACCTTGTTCCTAACATATTCTCCATTCACTTTGTTCCATTCTGGAATTATTTAATTTTATTCATTTAATTTACATTCAACATAAATTCGAATATTTGAGATATCCTGCCATTTCTTATAACGTTAAAATTTATAATACAAAAATAAATTTTGAGAATACCATAGACTTTAGGTTAGGGTCCTAAATCAATTTTATTGTCCGAGAAACTTGAACCGCAAAATGTTACGGATGAATAACACATGGAAGACTCACAAATTATGTTTTCTTCAATTTTCAAAAAAAAAAGGGGAAAAATAAATTCAAGCAAACCATTCAAAGTCACGTCAGTTTCAAATGGACTACATATGGGGCCTTGTTCACGCGCTGGGTCTACAAACCCATACAGAAAAAAGAGTCAGTCCCATTGTCAGATACTTCAACCAAGCAGCGCCCGCTCGCCTCCCACCCTATTTTCATAAACCAATGAAATTGCAAAAATATTTCAGAACCCACCTACTCACTCTTGCAGACAACTTAAAACATGAAAATGTTAGCGAATACGCTCCAAGCAATAGCCGAGAGAATCAGTCTTCCACGCAATATTCAGTTGAATCAGTGTC
The DNA here is from genome assembly GCA_026005395.1 of Asobara japonica. NCBI lineage: Eukaryota > Metazoa > Arthropoda > Insecta > Hymenoptera > Braconidae > Asobara > Asobara japonica. The sequence continues at coordinate 372,850 of BQMI01000505.1, forward strand.
CTGTATCCAATAGGGAATAAATGCCACAGTATTCATCAACCTCAATCACAGTTGTTTCAAATTGTTTTTATCAAATAAATCCTTTTATTTTGAACTAAATTACTAGAATTACTCAGGTGAATACGTAGCCTGGGAGCCACTTGATGGAAACAGACTTAGTTAACCGTTAATGTAATTACCTAATAAACCATTAAATTTTTATGTTAATAAACCTTCCTAGAGATTTATTCTTTGAAAACTCCAGAAAATCCTTCAATAAAAGTACGCCACAAAATTATAGTGTATAATGACCGACAGCGCACAGTATAGATTCAACCCATTTTTCAAGGGAATTAGTGTTGGCGTATAAATCTGTCTTTTATGATGCTCTCTGATGATCCAAGAATTCAGGGTATCTCCTCAGTTTATTACCAAGATTATTTTCTTCTCCTTCATCACATATCCCATCTTCGTGTCGCCACCTCGAGGGAGAATATGGATGTGGTGTTCCCACGGATTCCTCTCTCCACGGCTGATTTCACGTTCATCTCCTCCTCTGCAAACCCCATGACCGAGTATTTCCGGTAAGGAAGCGTCAATGCGAAACATTGGCTTCACTAAACCTGAAGCGTATTACTGGGAACTCCGGTATAACAGTTACAGATCCCGTTTGGGAAATGTTGAATCAGCGTGTGCCCCCGCGCTTCGCCGCCCCGGATATCCGGCGAATGCAACTACCCAATGAGTAGGTAGCGCCCAACTAGTTTACTTCGCCCCCTTCTCACACCTTACCTTTTCATTTTCTTGGAATTTGAGGTACGTTCTGTTGCAGTATCCGATGAATTCTGAAGCCAATGCTATCACTTGGAAACTTTGATCATGTGAAAGATCTGTACACGACATTTAGAATTTCTTTTTGTGCACACGACTCTTTTATCGATGATGTACGTAACTGTCCATAAAGGACATGGGAGAAAAGAAAGATGATATAAGCGATACTGGCTCATAATGGTAGAGGCGACTTCCAGGAAAATGCGGGAGTGTTACAACTTGTAACATGCAATCCCCCCCTTCTTTTCCACCCCCCCCCCCCCCCTCTTCGGGGTTGGCGGCCATAGCATTTTTCTCGGGGACCGCTGAAAGCATTCATAGTTTAGTTGTGCTCAAAACTATTTTCCGCAGGTTCAACGCCAACGCAGATACTCTACCTGCTGCACCAAAGCAACGACTACTGAGCGTGATGATGTGTGTGTGTGTGTTGGTGTGTATACAGACATATGTGGGTACGTGGTCCACTTATGATTCTGCATTCCTCCCGAGGGACTAACAGGATCAATGTCATTGAGGCCGGAATCGCATCGAAGCACTCACTGTACTGTAAACTCTCCACCAATGCCGTGACAATTCCTGTACACGTGTGTGGGAAATTAAAAATTAAAACATTTCTTAAAAAAAAAAAGGTTCCAGTATCCAACATCCTGTCACCACCTGATATTCCTTCTCTGGTGTAGAATTCCAGCGCTCAAAAAATGTGATTAAAAATTTTGTTTTCTCTAACTGTCCTGTAAAATTCCAAAACAGAAAATCTAAAAAGTGAAGATTCCCTTCAATTTAATTAACCTAGAGACCGGGACATTAATGACTAGACAAATTTGTGTATATCCCGCAATGAGTGAGCGGGCTTCCTATTCAAGAAGGCGCAAAAATGAACATCGTCAGAGTCGAAAATCGTAAGACCATTCCTTATTGGTCTGTCATAATTGATTTTTGAATCGTCATTCATGTATTGGTTGATGAGGTTAGTCAGATAACATCACGAAAATACCGGATAAAGAAAATAAACGAGACGTGAGTGTCACCCTCAGCGGATCGCATCAATAACTTCCCGATAGTCTGTATGACGATATATGTATGAAGTCGAGTTGTATATCCGTTACGCAAATTCGACTATTGATCTATTATCATGATTTTTATCGATATCTCGTGCAATATGATATCTAGCAAAAAGAGTAATGAAACATGAAATATGTAGTTTCATGAGAGGAACAATTTTTGTAACACACTTTTTCTCGTACCTATCACCGTTCTCGAGATACAGCGTTATGAACAATTAAAATTGTTACAAACAATTGAACGGATGGAACAATTGCAAACACACTCCTTTCAGACCTGGAGACCACTGAAACGCGTCAATGACCAAAAAAAAGGAAATCCCTCCGGTGGTTTCGCCGGAAACGTTAAACAAATATTTTGTTTACACACGCACACACACGACATTACAATAACTTCCCTAAATCGGGAAGTTAATTAAGATGGAATAAAAATGTAAACTTGGCCTGGTAGCTCATGTAAAGTCCTTTGCCCGGTTCATGTAGAAAGATCTAGCAGAATTCTCTAAACTAACATGGAGAAATCGATATATCGGACCTATCGAAAAACGTAAGACAGGAACCGACGCGCCACCAGTCTGCGCGGTGCAAAGAGGACTTGCGCGGTCGAGCTCGTTCCCCTATAAAATATGTATTTTATTCTTTCCAATTTCGATAGAAATACCTACCTTTTCTGCACTCCAGTTAATTGATAACACTATACTAGGTAAACATCAAAACAAAAAGGATACGGTCTGTTAATCCTGCCTTTTTCCATCGAAATGTAAACGAGGAGAATCCAGAATCCATGCTTCAACTCATGAATGGTTACTTGCACTCTTCTATACAAATAATTATGGTTTTACTGCCTTTTCTGCCGGATAAACTCAAGGTACAATTAATCAACCTTATGATGCTTCTCATAATTACCCGTTACATCTGATTTAGTATTCTGCAGCTGTTTAAATATACTCTCCAGCTACGAGATGGTAGCAGAGATGCCAGCCAAATGGAATATTTATGAACAATAATTTGATGGCTAATAAAAATTATTCATCTGCCTTTGATGGGCATAAACACTTTACCGAGTTTCGTAGTTCATTTAAAGAAATCCCTTTTGAGAGGAAATTTTCACAGGGTAAAGGTCCTATGATCACCATTTTCTATTTTCAAATAGCGCCAAATATCTGCAATAGTAAATGTTGTTTTCAAATAAATTTCACGAGTTAATAACTTCGAAATTAGGGCGATTTACACCGAGAAAAATTATTGTGATCCATACAAAGTGTTACGATGACGTGGCACTAAGGGTTTTTAGTTTTACTAATTTCCCGATCTTGAGGGAAGTTATTGTAATGGGTTCGAAAATCGTAATTGGAAATTTCGCTTGATCTCCGCGTTTCATGACCCTTAGAAACGTTTCCGACCATTTCAAGCGAGGTGTTTGTCTGTGTGTGTGTGAGCAAAATGTTGTCGAATGATTTCTCTCGAACAAATTATCCGATTTGGGTTTTCTTGAACTCATTCAATAGGTTTCCGCCTAACTTAGACCTGATTAGATTTTGAACATAATCGACCCAGTGGTTTTCTAGTTATTAACAAATTGAATTGTTTATATCGCAGCATCGTGAGAGCGGTTAAAGATACGAAACAAATTATTCAATGAAAGTTGTTCCACATACAAATATACATATTTGATGTTGTATAACTTTTTTTTGCTAACACCGATAGTTTATTGTTATTAACAAATTCAATTGTTTAGATCGCTCTATCGCAAGAACGGTTAGAGATACGAAACAAAGTGTCGAATGAAAGTCGTTCCACACGTAAAAATACACATTTGATGTTTTATGACTTTTTTTCCCAACACCCATAGTTAATTGTTGTTAACGCTTGAAGTTACTGATACGCATTTTCGGAGCAAGATGGGTATTTTCGAAAATTATATACAATCCAAAAACGAAGGAAACGAATCCAAACTTTTGACCCGTAATGTAGTTGACCTCAATAATCAGTGGACCACTAAATTATCCCAAAGGCTGCGTCGATTAATGGCCTCCCCGATGGTTGATTCGATATTATATCTTCTATTTAAGAGCCCACGGGCCTCGATTGCTTATCATACCCAAGAACCTGGGGTCATTGGTGCACGGTACCATCTCCCTGGAGCTATCAAAGGCAGATGAGTAGTCATCGGGGATGGGAAAGTCAAAGGGAGAAGAAATGTTAGATAGGGTGAGGACACTTGTGAGAGGTCGAAGACATCGTCCAGCAAGACCTCAAGCTTCACGACTATTCCCCTCTTGACTTGGAGGAGATGTGGTTACAGAAGCTCGAGTATCATACCAAGAGACCTATAACCGTTATTTGATACCCAAATGCTTTGTGTACCAAGCGTATCATCCGCAATTAAGAGATGATTATTTTGTAAATTGAGATTATATCGAATCAAAGACAAACGACGAGTTGATGTTGCGGTAGAAGCTTTGAGATATTTATAGCTATTTAGTAACGGGAACAACAAACTTCTGATGGTAGTATGAGCCCCTCATTATAATAAATTTCTTTGATGCTTTACTCAGCATCACCGCAGTCATCTAGAGATAATAGTGATTTTTTCGGATTTTATTTTAAATTACAAATTAACGATTGCCACAAAGAAAACACTGATGGGCGGACTCAGTTGTCATTAATAAACCGCCATAACGGTTATTATTGTTAGTTAAAAATAACTTCCTTATAACTTCATACCTTGTTCAATGTATTGTTTGATTAAAGCATGTGTATCTACCGAAAGCAAAGTCCTATGGGTTGATTAATAAATTGGAGTAAGTAGTATAATGGAAAATGAAATCAAACAAGGATGAGAAATAATGAATAATAACGTAATTATGTGATAAATTATTTGATAAATTAATTGAATCTACGAATGAGTCTAATTCCCATAAGGTGTCTCTTCTCCTCTACATGGAGCAGCAACTTACCCCCGCTACTCCGCAATGGATGCCCCCTCTCCGTCGGCAACGCACTCGGTCTCTCCCTCGCTGCTGCGCGTCACTGCAGGGGAGGGGGTCTCCGTAAGGTGTCCATTTGTGAAATTAAGACCGCGCATCGGGTGGCGTTGTATAGGTTCCACTGTGATGATCGGAATTTTTTTTCCTCCAAACTTGATAACCTATATCATTATGCGTTATCGTTCTGAACAAATATTTTTAAAAACACAAACTACCAAATTCTAATTTCTTCTTTATATTCTGTAAAAATGTAACTTATCTCACGATCAATTCAAACTAGGGACAAACGAATACTAGTACAATTGAATTGTATGGAATTCTAGCAGCGATAAAGTCATTATCAATTAGTGGTAATATCAGAATAATGATACAATCTTTCTGAATTTATACGTAACAAAATCCCCAGTGGCTTTTGCCTGTGGTTAACAAACCCCACCACTGCTGATCAACAGATTGTACCAAAGCCACACAACACTGATCAACTGATAAAAAAGAATACTGGTTATGTGCAAGTAAAATGACCAGCACTAAATTGGTGGGATTCACGAATTTATATCGTAGTCCATAGCTCCATTGCACCACACATTCTGTACATTATGGATCTTTGCAGGTTAAAAAAAAAAAACTCTTCTTCTAATTTTTTCTGCATTTTCAACACGTGACGTCAGATAAAAATTGAAGAACTAAATTCATGACTGAGACATAATATTTTTCGAAATCTGTCGCAAATTTTCGGCAATGTCCTATACTAACACATGTTTTCTCCCATACCCCATGTACTAATAATTTTTTTACACACTTTTGTAACATTTCTTTGACATCCAAACTATCGTACAATCTAAAATGAACAAATTTTTAATCAACGTTTTTATGTCATTTAAAAAATATGTAACTTCCAAAACTCAATTCAGCAGTTGCCCCATAAATAATGCGAGTGATAATGTCATCGTAAAATTTTTATAACTCACTTGATCGTAAAATATCGTCACGCAAGCATTGTATACGTGAAGTTATTCCTTTAGTGAGAGGGTAAACTTGCGAGGAATACAATTTTTTTCCCATCGTGATTCCATTAATTATTTAAGCGGTTTCTTTTGGAGAATCCTCTATTAAGTATAACATCATCAGCGACTAAAGTGCTTGTGGAGGGATAAAAATAAAGGAGGCACCAAAAAGGGGTAGAGTTTGCATTCAAAAAAGAACAGCACCTGGACCCTTACCAATTACTTTTTGATCTACTCATAAATTATCAATTACCGTATTAAACTTTAGCTAAAGGGCCTGTTATTATTTCATCACAATCACATGTATTGCAATTTTCATATCCGCTTGGAAAGATAATTCCATTGAAATCCATCTTCAGTGGAAAGCCTGTACTGACCCACGATTCACCACAAACCACTCCGTTTAATCCCACGATTAATTTCCCCACCAAATTAAACAGGAAGCCCGTAGTTCCCAGGATCCCATTATCAGTGAACAAGAAGAAAAAAACAATCAGCCACACACGTGAGGTCCCAAAGCTCATAAAATAATCAATCTTGAGAAAAATGACCACGCGGAGAAAATGGAATTACAAGTTTTATGAGAGAATATCAGGAAAATTCTAACGTTATTCTGCAGGTAGAAAATTATGTAATGAAAATTATTGGTGTATTTAGTATGTTGCTGTGTTATAAATTTTATCCAAAAGTATTTTTTATTGACGTCTGAATGAAGCTTGTAGTTACAGTGCCCGTTATTTTACGCCATAGCCAGACAAATCCAGCGTACAGATATACAGGGTGTTCCAAGACTAATCGTTTTTATTTCATGTCGATAAAGCATGCAGTTAGAAAGTTCACAATAACATGTGTTTCACACGACAGAAGTGAAACTTCGGAGGGGCCGAATTTATAGAGTACGTTATGATATTCTGTAAATATTTTTTCTACTGCTGAGGATAGGATAAGATCAGTCGTTCTAATATCAGTGTAAATCGGAGGTTATGATTTAAAACAATCCAATTATATCAATATATAAATTATTTTTTATTCTGTTTCCATCTAACGAATTTCTACAAATGAAATTATCGGTTTGTGATAAATAAAGTAAGACACTTTTGATTACCGCATACACCAAATTATTCCGAACATAAGTATGATATAGAAAATAACGCTTGGCACATATATAACGTATACATTAACACACCAGACTGGAAAACAGCTGGCTTTTTTACCGTGGATAGAAAATGCGTATAACGCCATCTTACGCCTTGCGTTGAATTATGACGAACGCGTCATTATCGACGTTCCCATACAACACGTTGTAAATGGGTCTAGGCTTGCGTAAATGCTATATTCTTCTCTCTCGCGTGGTCCCCTCCCCGTACCTCGCATACCGTCTCTACATCCTAGCGAGTAAAGTACGTACGCACTCCATACATGGCGCTTCCCCCGCCCCAATGGTGTCGATTTTTGTAACATAAGAACTCGCGTATATCCGATTCACACCCAAAGCCGCCTATAGAAGTTTCACTTCAAAAAAATTCCGGGATTCTTCACTTCATGCACGACCACCCTAGATGAATGATTGCATCGACTACCATAAAGCTTAATTTACCCCAAAAATGTGCTCACATTTTTTTCTTAATTCCATCCACGACACCGATCTAATTCTCCCGCGGCTCGATCGAGCACGCCTGACTAGCCAATGTTCCTTTGATATTAATCCAGTGCCCGAGGGAAGGAACACGAAACCTTACAATTCCCCTCAGGCAACTGGCGCAGTGGCAAGAAAGGAGGAAGGGGGTCAGTAGTGCAGGACGTAACAATCTACAGAGAGACGTAAGTATGGGTGACCAAGCGCGCAAACATCGACAGTGGTATGCCCCAAGATTCTCACAAGAGAATGGGGCGATTTAGTTCGCAAACATAGTGCTTATGCTGAACCTTTACTCACCCCCCTAGACCCCAGTGGTACTGTCATATGCCACCCTCGAACCATTATTTTGTCCGTTCAATCCATTCTCTCATAAGCCTATTTTATACTGATCTGCAATATTGTGGGTATTGGGAAAGCATGAGAAGTCGGTTCCACGATTTAGCTTCACGAGCCCAAGATTCTAAAATTTCCTAACCGCGTAACTCACTCAAAAAATGAGTTCGATCAATTTAAGATACGGACTGCAGAAATCCGAAAATTGGAAATGGACTCAGCTCCAAATTGATGCACCCATCCCTACTAGAAATTGACCATCACGGTAGAGCTTTCATCGCATAAAGTCGCACCGAGGTCGCGATGTGATATTCCTGCGACATGCAGGCGATCAATATCACAGTGCCTTTCACAACTTTAACTAGTTTCCGAACAAAGCCAAATTGTCGATTCTCTTCACACAATCGTGAAACGTTATAATAATGACCCAAATTGCCCGTCACAGCAGGAATTGGTTATTTATGTGTGGAGAGGAGTATTTAGAGTCCTAAGCTTCTTGACTCTCAACTTCGAAGCTTAAATTTGCCATTAATTTTTCTGTCTAACGGAAAACACACAGTGAATCCTTATAGATTCGAGGCAGGCAGGGCTTCTGGCGACATGCTACTGCATTCATTTCGAATATGAATATGTTCAATTATTTCACAGCTTTCGTCTTTGTATGAAGACTATCATGTATTTCTGATGTCATTGGTTGAAAATTTCGTTATCCCCTTGCAAACTACCTCTTCTACGTCCTTTCAATTCCAAGATTATGAATCAGTATCAAAAAGGAACTCAACGGGAGAGCGAAATCCGTCTGGCAAACATAGTGCTTATGTCCAAGGCTGGACCACCCCCTATCCCTGAAAGTCATATAACCATCTCAAACCCTTATTTTCTTCACAAACCTTCCATCCATTCTTCTCACATAAAGTCACTCGGATATGCCCTGGATCATCTTAGATCTTGAACATGTTTGAACCGAGCATCTTCGAAATTTCAGTGATGAAGTGGTAACGGAAGCTAACTAAGTTTGATCAGAAGCTTCACCTTCTGCCCAACTCGAAGTGTGCCCCTTTCCTACTTAGCTACTGATTTCTCATTCAATAGATATCCTTATCCAGTTATTGGAGGACAAAATGCTTCCAATGTTGTTTTCAATTTTTTAATGCTTCACTGTAAAGAATGCAAAGAATGGCATATATGCGTACAGATCATAGAGTTCTCTCCATTGCCATCAGAATGGCTTCTCCATCATACGTGCATTCATTCTGCAGCCTCATGTTCGCAAATACCAAGTCAGGCTACAACGATAGCTCCGTATTCCATTTCCACATGTTTTGCGAGTCCTTCATTTTTTTTTAGGTGAAGCTTCTATAGGCGCCTTTGGGTGAGAATCGAATACACGCGAGTCCTTATGTTACAAAAACCGCCACCATTGAGGCGGGGGAAGTGTCATCTAAGGAGTGCGTACGTACTTTACTCTCTAGGATGCAGAGACTGTATGCTAGGTACGGGGAGGAGAGCACGAGAGAGAGGAGAATAGAGCATTCACGCACATCTAGACCCATTTACAACGTGTTGCACGAGAACGTCGATAATGACACGTTCGTCATAATTCAAAGCAGGGCGTAAGATGGCGTTATACGCATTTTCTATCCACGGTAAAAAGCCAGCTGTTTTCCAATCTGGTGTGTTACTGTATACGTTATATATGTGCCGAGCATTATTTTCTATATCATAACTTATACCCGGAATAATTTGGTGTGTGTGGTAATCAAAAGTTTTCGTTTCTGACTTTATTTATCGCAAACCGATAATTTCATTTGTAGAAATTCGTGAGATGGAAACAGAATAAAAAACCTTTTGTATATTAATATAATGGGATTGATTTAAATCATAACCTCCGATTTACACTGATAGAGCGACTGATCCTATCCTCAGCAGTAGAAAAAAATATTTACAGAATATCTTAACATCTTTATAAATTCGGCCCCTACAAAGTTTCACTTCTGTCGCGTAGCTCTCTACGCACATGTTTTATCTTCAATTATTGAAAAAGTCGCATTAACCACAAAGTTCTCAGCGACTTTGAAAATCGGTATATTAATTTCACAGTATTTATCTGGCTTGATCATATTTCATATCACTTTATATATTTCCACTTCTTTGAGGAACGTCAGTATTTTATTTACACACATTTCCTCCTCTAAATGTTTTCCCATTTCTCCTGTCAGTTTCAGGTTTTTTCTGTTGTAAGTCGATCTAGAGCAGTGCAAATCGTCAAAATCGTGAATAATTTGATTTCAAACCTGCACTGAGTAAAGTATCAAATGAATAAAGTCCGAGTACAATGATAAACATGCTTATTTTAAAGCTGGATTCCCGTACCATGAAGCTAGCATAATAAATCATCTCGAAGTCTGCCCCTATTCTCACAAGCTTCAATCCATTTTGCTCGTAAGACAATATTGAAACCTCGTGAATCATTCTAGATGTTGAAAAGCTACAGAAGTATATCTTCACAATTTCTCTGATATTGATGAATAAAACCCCTCCAGTATTTACTTATGCATTCTCACTCGCTCTCCGCTGTCCTTCATGCGAACGTTTGATGATGCTCTGTAATGGCCTACTGAGGTTTCATGAGAGTATCAAGTCACACCCAAATTACGTGTGCTCCATCCACACACCACTACACCCCCTGAAATGCTTCGCCGCTCATATCATCAGTGTTCAATACGACTCAATCAGCATTCACGATCTGAACTAACTAGCATTACTCCGTGAAAGTATTTCACAAGCTGAAATCAATATCAACCAAGGCCTAAACAGAAGAAAGCGCACTCCATTTGACAGACATAGGTCTTATGTCCACTCTGGACTCCCTGTCCCTAGCGGTACCATCATATAGCCATCTAAAAGACTCATTCTTTTCACAAGCCTTCAATCCATTCTTCTCCCATAATCCTATTCTAGACTGTCCGGAACCATTCTATATCTTAAAAAGTATTTAAAACTAGACTCCATCGTTTCTTACCAGTACTTTGCCCCAGATGCTCCATGCAACTCTCCCCCTCCCCCCCCCCCCCTCCTCTTCGCTACTCCAACACCCCTTCATCTTCTCTCATAAGCCGCCTTATCTACTTAAGGATCGTCAATGCTTTTGTCTCAAACTCTCAGCTTCCACTAAAGTTTCTGCACTATGGTAAGAGTTCAACGGTGTAATGTATGATCTCACTATGCGCACTTTTCGTGAAACTTCCTATTTTGACTTTTCGATACAGAGTGCCCACTCTTCTAGCTTGCCCCCTCCCCCCCCCCCCCCCCCCCACCTCACTCCAACACATCCACTTCATTTCAAAGTTCCCACTTTCGGAATCTAAACTGCGTCGAATCACCTGACAAACTTTTAGACGTAAATTGTAAATCCTCTACGACGGGAAACAATAACTATTCCCGATGGCGAGGAAAAAGTAGTTCAAACCTTTGTGTCACTCTTATCAAAGCTCTTTCTTCCCTCACAAAAGATTTTGCAAACTAAAACTGTAGAATAGAAGAAAAAAAAATAGCAAGTTTTATGGATTCTCTTTATCACTGGTGAAACGAGAATAGTGGATGTCTATGTAAAAAAAAAATTGGTGGACCAATTCTCGTCCAAGGGGCTTTCTCAAGCTTGGCCTATCGTCAGTCTGGACTAACCAAGTGTACGGTTCAATGCAACATGACAATTCGCGCATGGACCTCAACGTTGGCGATTATTCCAGGACAAAGCCAACGGGCTTGAACATTGGGCTCGTGGCTTGTGTGGTAACCAATATTTCTTTGACAAAGGCTCAGGGAAATAATGAATACGAGAGGGACCACTGTTGTTATATCTATTTGTGTTTTTTTTAATTTAGCACATTTTACCCATTCGTAGGATAAAAGGAAAATATAAACAATGAGTTGAGGGAGTAGTCGGCATAACGAATAAATGGATTTTTACATGTTGCATAAATCCATTTGATGTGTACAAATTGGCTGTTATTTCTGGACAACAGCGAAGTACATTCGTCCGGGAAAGAGGTATAAAAGCATTCTTTGATCCATATAAATGACCAAATGGAGAATGCCAGTGTGAACAAATTCAATTTTACAATTGAATTATTGTCCGGTAAACTCGTATTTCGGGGTTTATTAATGCCGGAAAACCACATAGTTTGCATCATTGCGAATTTAAATATACAAGAGCGAATGGGTGCTTCGCGGGCTAATTTATAATTTGAAATTTGAAGTAACAATGTTTCTTCCGATGTTGAAGATACTGTTGATCATTGATTCCGAAAAAATGCGAGCTTTCAATTTTCCAATTTGGAGCAACCATCTTTGGGATGGAAGGGTGTCTGCCCTCTTGGGAGAACAAACGAAACTCCCTGATTTGTAATTTCTGTTTGCCATTCCTAGATTTTCCGATACGCCAATCAAATATTTAAAGGCTGGTTTCAGAGGAGAAAATAGCAATCATGAAATTTGGAATACTGGAATACAGCAGGTGTCGCTACATATGAATATGTCACGTGACGCACTGACCAATCACACTGCGCACCGCGCAATTTAAAAAAAATGTGTTGATCAATCAGCTTCGAAGGTCACAATGACGCTTCGATCGAGACACGCCGCAGCGTATCATCCAAGTAACCATTTTTTGGCCATTCCCTTTAGTCTTTTCAGTACCACCAACCGGCTAAGAGTTGCTCTGTCGATAGTCACTCTCGAAAATTGCCACCGGTCGAGAGAAAAATCGACAAACTCTCGACAAACAGTCGACTAACTATCGACAAACTCTCGACAAACAGTCGACTAACTATCGACAAACTCTCGACTAACTGTCGACAGGTTCCGTTAGGGATCTATCCGCTTCCCAACACCCCCACCACTACGCCTTCATAAAAACATTCCATTTAAATTTAAGCGGCATTAATTCCGCGGAAAAGAACATCACTTTTATTATATAAATCGCATATGCGCGTTACACTCATGCCTTTACTTCATTCTTTGCATTTGTAGTAACGAAAATACATTCCACTCAATTTTGCATAATTGCATTTTTCACGATTCACATTTTCTTTAGACAGAATTAACTTTGCGAGTTAAGTCTGTAACCTTAAATTGGCAATCTGTTCGTACGTGCCAAAGAGGATTGACAGAAGTAGAGGCTCAGTTCCCGGGGTTTGGCCGTCCTCAAAACAGGTGTATGCTGACCCCAGCCAGGGTATGGCGCCACAGTTCATTTTGAGTTAACGGCACACGCAACTCACTTAGCCGTCAAATGGCGTTAAAATGACGTCAGATCACCAACAACACAATAAAATGGTTACTTGGCGTTTTTTTAAACAAAATTTATTTCGTTTTTTTTTTAGATTACGTCATACAGCATCTCTATTGCATAATTTGATGGTGAGAAATCGTTGGAGAAATAATTTGTCTTCATACATACACCGTCACATACACATACATATATGCATCCATCTGGTTAAAAATGGTCTAAAATGGTGAGAAATGAAATGCAACGTGGCGGTATATTAAAAAATCATTTTTTTTCATCGGGGGCATTTCAATAACGGCAATGCCAACGGTAGTAAGCAAACAAGGATGTATATGCTATGTAGGTATTTGGTACTAACGCAAGCGGGCTGCGCAGTTATTTAACGCAGTATGCTTTGCGCGTTTACATCTCATTAGTGATAGCCTTTCCTACCATCCACAGTCCATACTTGAAAACACTTGTCAACATCAACCAGGAAATCCTATTCATCAATCATGGGAAAATATGAGATATACATACAGGGTGTCCCAAAATTCATAGAGTTTATTTCATAACTCATAAATTGATGACTCGGTGCAAAAATAGGAGAGGCACTTTCAATTTAGAATTCAATTCATACCTCATCGATATATGCAATAACAGACGATCATTTTTGGAACACCCTGTATATATTTATAAATATAGAAATTGTTATATCTGCAATCTCCATAGACTTGAACCAAGATTTCCACCTCTTTCTACCTCTTGCACTCGCAGAAGATGATTTTACTAAGTGTATTTCAATTGTCAGCGTACGCAAAGTTACTACAATTATCAAAATATAATTGTACTAATTAAGTGGATTGGGTAATGGCAGTGATTAACGCTAATGCATTCAACGCTAATCGCGGTGAAGTAGCGTGAATGTAAATTGTTGAGAAAAGCAGCGCAGAAAGAGCTTGGCTAAGCGGTACAAAATACCCTACACTAACGCTAAAGATAAGGATTAACCCATTTATGTGTAAAAAAAACGAGCATTTTTTTAATGTATATTTTTTTTTTCACCATGCAACTTGGAGACGAGGTGGCTAAATTAGCATACATGAAGTGGGGAAATAATGATTAAAAACTTTTATATACCCAGTTTGCAGATAATGAAGTATATCACGTACGTGGAGAATAAGTACACAGACAAGGGGTCAATGGGGGGGTTAGAAAAGGTGGAAAGCTTGGTAGTGGAAAAGGGGTTGGGCGAAGTTTCTTGATCGATTAGGTTAAGAAATATCCAAGCAACTCTCTGTTCCCATTCGCAAAGTTGTTTTCTCAATCTCTCGAGAACTGAAAACAGTAAATGATCCGCAAATCCAATAATGCACTCGAGCTTTCCAAGTTTTTTTTTCTTTCTTTTACCTCTTCCTTACGTTATCCTGAGCTTCTTTCAACCTTCATATACCGGTGCATTGATTTGAGTTTGATAGTTGCTTTTGTTTACATTGAGTTTCCACCAGAAGGATAAGGGGTGGAGGGGGGGGGGGTGTAAATCGCGCTAACTGGAAGGGTTATCATGCTGGAAAATCCCAGATTCCCTGGTTTGTAATAACAAGCGATGAAGATCAATGTACTTTTTTTTGCTACTTTAAAAACTGGGCACTCTATTCTTTAGCGTGAAAAGAGTGCGAAATTCCAAATCGGAAGTTCTACAAATTTTCGGTCTTACCTTCCCCCCCCCCCCCCCCCCCGGGGTTAGGGAAGTTTACAATTAGAGAGTTATATCACTAGGCCGCAACACATTGCTTAGCACACTGGACAGTTCCCTTCGGTTAGGTCCGAAAACGGTTCCAAGTGGACAGTTCCAAGAATGCTCTGACATGAATGGTCTGTTCTAGGAAGTGTTCCACGGTTGAACTTCAGTTGGGGAAACCGTCCCAAAAATTGTTCCAGAGAAAACTTCAATTCAGGAAACGGTCTCTGGAACTGAAGTTCGACCTGGAATAGTTCCCCCAATGGATACTTTACGTAATCGGATTCTTGGAACTGTTCTATCACTTGGGAGCGTTCTCGGAACTGTTCTGTCAGTTGGAACGGTTCTTGGAACTGTTCCGTCACTTGGAACAGTTCTGTCCCTTAGGACCGTTCTTGGAATTATTCTTTCACTTGCAAAGGTTCTGTCACTTGACACCGTTCTTGGAACAGTGCTATCGCTTGGAACCGTTCTTGGAATTTTTGGGAAAAATACGCTATTTGCGATAAATTGCGGATATATAACTCCACAGCTACATGTTCCACACGTATTTTTGGCAGATCAATATGGGGTATCATATCATATATGTGGTTAAATAATGATATATATCTTATATACGCCAGATATACTAATCCGACAGGGTATACATTATTGTTGCGCTAGGGTTTGTACGGTGAGGTAGCAGCTATGAAAATATTTTTATTTACGGAAAGTTCATTCACACGCTATCATAGAGTTATTAGAACAATAACGGGTTAATCGAATTCAGTCTATATCACAAACAATGTTTGAATAAATAACATTAACAACATTTTATGCGTTCTATAAATTTCAAAAGCGTCAAAAAAATTTTTTTTTTTAATTCAGAGGTCAGAAAAAATTGAGATAACTTCAAAAATATTAGAATCCCAGGTTTATCTACAAGAACATAATTCAAAAATTTAATGGGAGAAACATGAAAAATTTCGTTTCAAATTTCGAATTTTGAAGCATTTCCAAAATTATCACGATTTTAGAATTTCCAGTAATGTAACGATTTCGAGTTTCAAAAATTGCAATTCACATTCTGCGGATTGCAGAAGTTTCCAAAATTAAAATCCTCACAATTCCAGCATGTCAATATCTTTCCCAATTTTAATTCAAAAATTTCAAACCCCCCGAAAATACCGAAAAATTCCAAAATTCCAGATATTACATGAAGAAGAAGAATTTTACGAATTTTACACAAAAAAAATATTAAATCACGCATTCGCTGAACTTTAGTCCCTTCTATAATTATCTCATTTACGAAATATGTTCAATATTCAGAACACTGACGGCCAGTCTATCCCAAAATTTCCTGGCAGTCGTATCTCCCAGTTTCTTCCAGCCTCCACCACCCACCGCATGGATATGAGTTTGATAGTTGCCGTTGTCCGAGTTGAGGTACCAACTGAACTTTGAGGGATGCGATGAGGTGAGCTAATTATTACTGTTCTCACCGGAGTCTCGACTATCAAATTGCCAGCTCCACTCGAGGTCTTGGCCCGAAGTAGCAGACCCGAGAAGGCAATGAACTACACGTCAAACACACTATTAAATCTCCAACAATTGTTGTCTTTCTCCATGACCCGAGCTTAGGCTAGTCTTCTCAAACACGGACGCTCACTCGACAGTCCACCTCGTCCATTCAGCGAAATCCGAGTACCTACGAGTGGACCCATGGTTACCGTGCTTGTGTGTGTGTGTGCGTGGGTATGTAGGTGACGGAAGCTCCTAACAAGGACTGGAGATGCTGGAGCATTGCCAGTGTCGGCTGCAATTAGTGCAATGATAATTTCCTCTAATTCCCCAGCATTAACCTAGTTCTATGTGTGAAAAAAATATATTCAAAGGACTGGAAAGAAAAGCAGCAAAGTGCGAGTCGCCGAGTAAAGCAAAGTAGAGAAAAACATAAAAAACACGGGGGAGGAAAATTAGTTTGTCAGGTTGGAGTATTGAGAAAAAAAATGAGAGAGGGGAATTATGGTAATTTGACTTTATTCAATTTCGGAAAATTTCTGGCTTTTTTTACTGCTTAAGACCACGAGGGGAGAGGTCTATGCGTTTAACTGAACCGGAAGTCAGCTTCGATCTTTCAGGTGAGTTATTTACTGATTTAAAATATGCAGTAACACATTTTGTTTAAAATAGTCTAGAAATGTAGCCGTCCAATCAACGTGACCGGAAGTGATTTCTCAGTAACAACTTTGAGAATGAACATTTTTAAATGTTCGTTTCGGGAAAACGCACCAAGTTATTTCTGACTGTACCCGCGCCTCAAATCGAACTACAATTTACGGATTTTGATCGAATGAAATAGAGAGGAATGTTTGGCTTCTCTAGTCTCGACAGATGAACATCTCAAAGGCACTATGCGACTGAATGTCGGTAAAGTTTTCGAGTTTCCGGTATCGAATTGATGCGGTGGGCACTTTTCGAGCTTTGCCCTACTAAATTCTCAACGTATCCGAAGAGCTCAACCTAACCTCCCACCCCCCCCCCCCTCCCCCCCCCCCCCCCACCCACCCTCTCACTTCTCTACCAGAAATGTCTGAACGACTATCCTCACTTCTTGTTTTTACTTTTTCACGAAAAACCATTTTCCATTCCCCCTCGACAGTTGTTTCCCTCGGTTCTTTTCTGTTATTCATCTATATCCATGCAAAACTATTCCTCACCATGGCGATTTCTACTATATTTTTCCGTTCGAATGATAAAACATGGAAACGATACCGCGCGGTCCACAACGACACTTGTGCAAAATAGATGATACGTAAATCGGGTGGATCGCTTGTGATACTGCTCTATGACCTAGAAAACAGTTTTAACAGAATGAAATTTGCTGGAAACCGTGTGCTAAAATTCACGATGCTTTTCGATGGTTTTATTTTTTTTTTGCGGGGGGGGGGGGGGGGGAATTTTTGTAACGGTGAGTATTTTTTCAGCTGCCATCCGAGTACTCAATAAACAGATTGTATTGTTTCTTCCGTGAGTATCCATTCCCTTCATCATTGGGGAAAATTTAATTGGATGCAATTCCGGTTGCAGCGCCAATAGTTATTGAATGGCGGAAGCGCAAAAATTCAATTAACCAAGAACATGTTATCAACCCGTTTAACCAGGGCATGACACAAAAATAAATGGTGTATTTTCAGTTTGTCGAGTTTATGTGGAAAGTAATTTTGTCAGCAATTTTAGGAATTTTGCTAGTTTGAAAAAAATTCAAAAATGTAAAAATGAAAATTTCAAAGTTTCGAGTTTTTTTTTATTGAGTTCTGAATAATTTGTCTTTTGAAATGAAAAATATTCCAAATATTTGGAAACAAAAATGCTTCCATGAAAAGGTGGCCACAGCCTTCTACCTCATATTTGAAATGTGATTGGTCGACCCAACAATGTAACACATATTATATATATATATTATGCATATAATATAAAATAATATATTGTATTTATATATATAGGTATAATATATATATATATAGGTATAATATATATATATATATAGGTATAATATATATATATATATATATATATATGTGTGTGTATGAATGTATTAAAATATATATATATATATTAATTTTTTTCTAATCGATACATTTTCACGTGACTGAGAGCTAATTAGATTTTGAGTTAAATCGATACAGTGGTTTCCAATTTATCCAGAAAAGTATGATGCCGCAATACCATGCAAATTTTGAATGGATCAGCTTTTCTTAGCACATGTCATGATCGAGTTAATAAAAGTCATAATTGGAAGATAAATGCGGTTTTCAGGCTTATGTGAAATTTGGGAAAAATTTATCTACACATTTAATAGGTACACACTTTTTGCCAGTGGCGCGAAATTTTGATTCACATTCAAACTTGCAAAGTCCCATATGCACCATTTGGAGAGAAAATGACTCTCAACTTCTACTGAAGAACTTCTCTTTGGCTTGGGCCTAGTCTTTTCCGATACACCAAAGAGTATCGATACTCTGCAGTGAATCGAATCGAAGAGTTCAGTATCGATCCTGTATTGAAAAATACTACTTGGGCCGGTATAACTGTGCGTGCTTTGTACAATTCCGTTTTGCTACAGAATTTTGAAAATACAATTTGAGATTCTTAAATTTTTCAAGATTTGAGATTCGTAAACAAACGACCATGTCACTGTAACCCCATAACCCCGTGAAATTTCCGTTGCATTGTCACATCACAAAATACCATGGATTTCAAGAATTCCACTAGCTCGTTAAATTGCTTGCAAATGCAAAAATCCAATTAACCAAGAACATGTTGCCACCCCTATTAACTCGTGAATGAGGGCAAAATAACCGAACGCGTCATTTCCATTCGCCGAGTTTATACGTCAGTACTCACAGTGCAATTTCGCGGGTAGCTTCGACCTCATTCCGCGTCCACATCCTCTCTCAATCGAGCGGGCAAATCCACCCCCCCCCGCCCCTCTCCCCCACCCACCCGTTCATTGCATCCCACCACTGACAGTATAGCCACCCTAGTACACAGATAACCTCCTCACCGTTATCTCGACGTGTCTCTTTACGCTCTGTATCCTTTTCTCTTCTTCCAACCCCTGGGAGGCCATCAGAGGATCTCTTTTACCGTCCAACTCTCATGGGGTGTCACACCACCAGATTCGACATTTCAAGTGTATTCCCAAGCTTGACTGTCACAGGGTGAAATGTTCTAAAGGTGGATTTTTTCCCACTCTTTTTTTTCCTTTTTTTTTGTTAATAAAAGCAAGAAAGCTAGGGAAAATTGTGACACGAAGTAGATGCGCTGGATCAGTGGCTTTGTAAACACTGAAATTTTTCCAATCTCTCAAAGTACAGGGATGCAGAAAAATCAACGAATAAGTCATATAGCTCAGGAGTCATGAAAATGGGGAAAATAATCGCGACAGATGTGTGTTGTATAACTGGACTGGGTTTTCCAACCAAGTCCAATGTTCGCTCAATACACAACCCTGTGCGTGTGTGTGTGTGTGTTATCACGTATGCGGAATGAGCAGAGGTAAATTGGGCCCATATATAATGGTGTAAATTATTATTGAAACTGTAGTACACTTTCTTGAGTACAAATTCAGAGGATCTTCTTCGTCGTTCTATGAAGATGTTCTCCTCATTGACGCGAAGCGGCCATACAGCGTATGCTTCAGGAACACATTGACAAAAAGTGAATTTCACTCCACTTCAGTCAATCTGCGATATGCATACCATAGAAGTATTTAATTGAAGTTATGAACTTATTTTCAAGGAATTCATTTTTTTCATTTCCTCCCCATGAACATTTTGGGGCTATTACGTCACTATAAAATCAATAGATACAATCATCGCCTCAACTCATAATTTGTAGATGCATAGTGTAATTTTCTATAAACAATATCGCATAAACAATTCTGAAACATATCATTACACACCTCATATTGCGAAATGATTGATGGATGCCCGTATAAGTTTCCGCCCTTTTGGCAACAGATGGCGCCACAAGAAGGTCATGAAGGAATCGTCTAATGATGGACAATACTTCAAATAAAATGTAATGTACCCTTATATCACAATAAATGCGTATTTTTTCATGAGAAACACCGGATACTTCGTTTTAGATCTAATATATCAGTAATTACCTTCGTGACTGGTATTAAGTGAATTTCAATTGTCTGCAGCGTGAGAAAGTTTTAGTAGAAATTTTAATCCGCGCGAATATTAAAAGAGGATACATAATGTTGAATATTATACATCTATAAATGGCACTGGTTAAAATTCAGTTGAAAATATAATTCATGTAATACTCCTCCCTCGAAATTAATCAGATAGTTCGCTGAAATTCCAAAGCCGTCAACATACACATGAAGTTTGGCAGAGAATCTCTCGTACTTCGCGCTTTAGATTTTAATACTGCTAAACTTCAAGCACATGTTGCTGGGTAACGAAACTTCCAGGAAATAACTGATTATTATAAACTTATAAACTTTCGCTTTAGATGCCTTATAATTGAATACTATCAAGACTAGAATGTGCCAGAAGTTCTTACAATATTTAAATACTTCACTGTCCTTAACTCTAATCAAATTTTGTGATGAAACTGTGGCGCCTCACTTTGGATGGATATATATCTATATGATATACACATATAAACATAAACATATAAATATAAAGATATAAATATAAGCATATAAATATAGACATATAAACATAAACATAAACACATAAACATAAACATATAAACATAAACATATAAACATAAACATATAAACATAAACATATAAACATAAACATATAAACATAAACATAAACATATAAACATAAACATATAAACATAAACATATAAACATAAACATATAAACATAAACATAAACATAAACATATAAACATAAACATATAAACATAAACATATCAACATAAACATATCAACATAAACATATAAACCTAAACATCTAAACATAAACATATAAACATAAACATATCAACATAAACATGAGGTTAACCGATACAGATTTCGACCGAAACTACCACCGGACTGGACCTTCTTTCAGGAAATGAACATTCTATATAGTCATTCATCAAATGTCACATTCAAATATCGCACCATAATGATGGCTTAAGGATGTTCGACCGCTATTTGTCATTTTTTTCAATCTTTCACTGATTTACTGCAATCCTTTGGTTTTCTTGACGGGAAAAAATGTACAATTTGTGCATAACATTATTATTTACGGACTCTCAAAATTTTATCACCGTAAACTTCTTTTTGAGTTTTTTCTCTACGCTTGTATGAAAATTCATAAAACTTTAGACAAAACGCTGAAAAATGGGTCTGCGACAATGAAATTTTAGGAGTCGATAGAGAATAAAGCTACAGAAAAATTGTACATTTTTTCCCGCCTATCAAACGGATAATTTGGGATAAATTAGCAAAAAATTGACAAAAGTGAGAAATAGCGGTCGAACATCCTTAAATCCCGGGAGTTTAAACAAAATTATTCTTTTGATGAACAGATCGTCCAAATATCCATGACAATGAAGTTTTCATTTATCCTATGAAGAAGTCGCAACGCAATATTTGGGGATGAAAACTTGCCAATATGCAAATGGCTTCGAAAATTCAATATTATATAATAACAATTCTCTATTTTCTAAACTGTGCATGCATAAGCGTGTACCAATCTTTGAACAATTCCTCATTTTGTTTTCGGCAAATTGTTTTCTAGAAGATTTCCTTTTTCGCTCTATTTGTATACCCTTTCGTTTTTAAGATTTGTTCCCTTCCCTTGCGGCGCTAATGGAAGCCGGCTTCTTTGCCCAACTTTACAGCATTGGCCTCAAGCGTAACTCTTCGTCCGCTTGGAACTTGAGGGAAACCATGGAAAATCTCAAATTACGCAGTCATCTCTATTACGAGACTCCCGTTCGGTAGCCATACAAGTGAATTAGAATCCGAAAAGAAGCTCTAATTTGGCCACCGGCTAGACTTGAACCGGCTGCCCTCAACGCCAAAATTTTAGACTCTAACCACTTGTCTACCTTGAGTTGACTTGACTTGAAAATTGTTTATTAACACCAGCTATTGGCTGTATATCTAATTTGAGCAAATGTTTAAATTAATTTTTCATTATTACAGATGTTTGTGATTATTTACAGTATGAATTGATATAAGGAAAAATCCTTCTAAAAAATCTTATAATAGATGGGTAAGTGTGGGGTGGGAGGGAGCGACATATAGGGACAGGCGGAATAAAAGTTTGGTCAGCGAGACCAATTTGATTTCTTGTCAATATTGATGTTTTGGAGTTGCGGATCAAGATGGGATTGTAGCTTGATTTTAAATGTATCTCTGATTTTATCAATAAATTCACCTATGGTTGCCATGCCTAGCCTATAGTGCATGTCCAAAATTGAGGTTCTCATTCTCTATAGTTTCCTATTATTCGTAAAAATGTATTTTGGATAACTTGAAGTTGATTCAAGTGAATTTTCGCCGTCGGTATAGAAGATTTTCTTTTTGGATTCTGAATTATTTCATCTTTTAGCAGCATAAAGTCAACATTCTCAAATGGAAAGAAATATGCTCTGTATCAGGTTGACGATCTGGGTGAGCACAAAATACATCCTTTGAAAGAATATCACGATATTTTGACATCCATCTATTTTATACGAATTCAAAGGGATTTGATTCTCTGATATGTGATAAAATATAATACAACTTCATCTCATGTAAACTTCAATCTGCACCTTTGGCTGGATCTAAAAGCATTTTGCCCTCGCCCCAGAAAATGGATTCTTGTACAGTATTTTTTTGTCATTCACATCATTTTTAATATTCATACAACTTCATATCGCAGACCTGAGACTAAAAATGGAGAAAGGCGAAAATATCAAAATTCGAGGAATGACGACCAGTCAAAAGTAAATCTGTGATCACCAACTCGGGATTCAAAAAAAAAATTGGGGGACTTTCCGGAAAATGCGCGAGAAGGAAAAAAAATCTTCCCAAAAAAGGTCAAAATTTTCAAAAAAATATCCAAAAATATGGTCGTAAATAGTAATGTAACTAATTGTTACCATTAACATTTTTTATAATTTTTTACAGTTCTTGCAATGAGTCAAATTAACACATAAAAATCACGTCCGGTGGCCAAAATAATGACTTCCTAATTTCACCAACATCAATGTTTTCCACGACAATATCTTGACATCAGATTTTTTACAGTAAATTTTTTCATTGATATAGCGATTGCATAATCTTTGTACCCCTGATCGAAAAGTCTATCGAAACAATGTTGCAACCATTATTTTAAAATATGCACACCATATATTCACAATGTGCTAAAATTGACGTGAATACTGAAAATAATTCCGAATATTGGTTTTTCCTATTCAGGTCAAAATATATTTCATACGTGGAAAACAAGGCCGCCCTTCAGACGAGAACTATGCACTTTTGAAAATGTACTTTCACGCATGAGTGCCATAGCTCCGCTTCTTTCACTTTGATTTGATAAATCCGGTGATAACCGTATAACCTTATTGACCCTCATTGAGAATTCCTCAAGCGCAACAGCCAATAACCCGTGGAAGGAGCCAATGAAATGCCCCAAAGCTCATATTCCCCCCCGAAATGAGGGGCCATTTCCTGCAGAATAAATGAGAAAATCAACTTCTGTAATACTGACATTCATTATCAATCTCCAAGGAAGTATTTGGACCAGCAATAATAAGTCTTGGATGCAAAGTTTCAAACATTGTGGAATGAGTTGTGTAATTATAACCGTTAAATCATCGCACTGAGAGAATCATTAATCTCCAAAACTCACTGAGTCTATCAAGCGTCGTAGCACGGTGCAACTTCATTCAATGAATCTGCCTTTGCCAATGGCGAACAAACCGAAGCATATTAAACCACAGCCAGCGATCAAAGCAACAGTAGTAAACACGTTCCCGAATGACTGCCCCCTTCCCAGCTCCAAGGAACTCCATAACAACTCTACAACAAGTAATTCCCATTAGTTAACTAATTCTGAAATGCTTAGTAACTAGTTGATTTAAGTTTGAGGAAAAAAAAAGACTTTGTACTTGACGGATGGAGAATGTTCGTGCATGTCGACGGGGAAAAAATAATTGCGAACTACGTTCAAAAGACAATTTCTTCGATCCTTCTATGGAGACCAAAATTTTATGACACCTACATTACATTTTATTGAACGTATTGTCTATTATTAGAGACTACCTCCTCCTACGTCATATCATAGTAGCAATAATGCTTCAAATTCCTTGTTAACTTCCGGATAGCATAAGTTATTGTAATGACCACGAGAATGAAATGTCTCAGAATCATGAAATTTTTATGTTTCTCGACGTTTCACATGCTCCTAATACGTTTTCAGTGCGGGTTATTTGTGTGTGTGTGTGCATGTATGTGTGCGTCCGTATCTTTTTTTAGCGAACGGTTCCTCTTAAACTGCTGGACCGATTTGACTTTTTTTAAATCGACGTCTCTCCTGAGTCTTCAGGTCTGAAAGAAGTCTTTATGCAATTGTACCATCTGTTCAATTGTTATTAACGATTTCAATTGTTCATAACGCTGTATCTGTTATAGATACGAGAAAAAGTGTTCAACAAAAATTGTTCCTCTCGTGAAACTACATATTTCATCTTTTATTACTTTTTTTGCTAGGCATCATATTTTACAAGATATCGATAAAAAATCATAATAATCGATCAATAGTCGAATGTGTGTAACTGATATACAACTCGACTTCATACGAGTATCGCCACACAAACACCCACACTATCGGGAAGTCGATTCCTCCATAATCTTCTAGTGACGCCATCTTTTGCCAAAACGGCGGAACCTTCTTTATACACCTAATCCAAACCTTGTGTTTCTATTTTCTTGCAATTTTGTCTGATGAGGGTTTCAGACACGCTGTGCGCTCGTTGAACTTCTTACTTCATCTACAATGTGTGGATTTCGCTCCTGAAGTTCCTTTTACTTTTTGATATTTGTTTCTTTTTAATTTTCTCGATTTCTCTATAAGTTTCCCTCGACTGGCTCTTTCTTATTTACTTTCTGTTGGATTTCCAAGAAGCAATTCTCTGGTTTCCGTCCCAAATGTGATAACTATCTGCACACCCAACATCTGCAGCCAACGTGTCGATTGTAAATATGGCTAGGCATTGCAAAGTCTTTGAAAAGCTATTAGCGGCCTGGGCTGAAGTACTTGCCGAGCAATTATCCCCGGGATTATCCCAAACATTATGACACGATATAAATTAAATAAGTGAGGCACTCCATTTTGCTGAAGAGGTGCTGATAATTGGAGTGCAGGGTGCCAAAATTCATTTTGAACTTTGTAACGTTGTTGAAAAACTTACCGATCGTAGAATGAATATTAACCTCGAGTGATAAACCTCGCTGTTTTCCGGATGCAATAAAAAGAAACCAACCTTCTTTTCCGCACACATCATTCGTCGACATCCGAGATTGGGTAATTGTCCAAGCTCATAGGAATCTTCCATGGTTTATGATGGGGAATTAAAAATGTAGCAAGATCAACATCTCCAAGATATTACCAGTAATTCTCGAATGCGCTTGTAGTACCAGAATAGTGCTCATTCGAGTAGTCAAAACGGTCTCTTTAACGAGGGATCATCGGATCTATGCCAGCCAAGTGAGCATCAGGATCAGAGCATTTCCGCAGTGGTGTCTGCTGCTAAGGTAGAGAGAGAGGCAGAGAGAGAGAGCATTGGAGAATACATAGTATACCCCGGAGATGTATGAGTGGAAAATGGCTAGAGGTAGCATTGTAGCAGTAGTACTCTCTCTCGTTTACTATCTAGGTAGGTTGAAGCTTGCGCTCACTGCTAATCGCTACCTCATAGCAACGCCGGGGGGTCAGAATCCCCGATTATAGCAGTCTGTGGGTGAGGCGCTTCGGCATAGAGCTCAACTTGAAAAGCACAAGTAGCAGTACGAAGAGGTATAGGTAGACATCAAGTGCAATAAAACGATGTGGTATCTTGTCGTGTGCTGTTTGGCGCGCTTGCTGGACTGTAAAAGGGACGACGACAGGCGAAAAAATGTGTCGGACTTGTGGTACCAGATAGCAGGTGGTAGAAAATAATTTGAAATTTATGGGTTAATGAATGGCGAGATAACAGTGGTTATTAGTGGTTATTACATTCTCATCATTTCTGGGGCGGGGAGGGGGGGGGCAAATGGGAGAATGGAGGCAACAGTCGGATGATAGTACCTTGATGACCAGTGAAATTGGAATTCTGAGACAGTTATGATGGAACCGTTTTTAAGTACTCGTCGTCTTTTTTTTTTAATAATGAACGGGGGTCAAATTACTATCGTTTGTTAGTTGTGTAATGCGTAGATAAGTGGAGGGGTTTATGGGAGAATTATGGGGTGAAAATATTCAGCGATTCTCTCGTTATGAGATAACTCGGGGGTATACGCGTATAATACGCTGTGAGAACCCTTATTGCTCTTCGATTTGCGATAAGGCTGCCCCAACAAATCTACTCTAATTGAGTCGGATTTAAACTTTCACGTCGGAGTGGCTTATACTAAATTGATATCCACGTTATCCGTAATTATTTTCAGTTGGTTCCAATTGGAATGGCCCGCTGAGGTTGCATCGCATTTTTTTTTTATTTTTCAGGCATCCCTGGGAGCGAAATCGGATGTTCATTTCTGATTAGTTGCGTGACGTTTGAATCAAACTTTTTTTGAGTATGAAGGGAGTTAATGATGATCAAGTCATCTGGGCCAGGCATCTTCCAGGAGATATATTGGACATTTTTAATGGGGCAATAGAATATTCCATGGCGCTCAATGTTAGTTTTTAATTAGTTATTCGAGCACTCTAGTCAGTCGGACATCTCTAATTCACCAGATACCAAGCGCCTGGGAGCTCAAAAGAAAATGGGGGAGGATAGGACAGTCAGGTATCTTAACACAATCCATCTCATTGCATTCAGAGACAAATTACCGCAAAGTGTCGACAAAAAAATCACCAATGATATCTGAAAAATGTTTACAGCCCTGTTTGAAATTTAGACATGTAGCGGATAAAGGCGCGTATTTATAAGGCAGTCTAGTTACACATACAATTTCATAAGCATTGTGGGGATGATAATGTGTTATATATAATGTGAAAAAAGCTAATTAGAGTTTCAGTCATACAGGAAAATCCAGGAATTTTACCTCCTCTTGGTGGCGCGTTACTGTGCGATACCATAAAGGCTTAAATACTACTTCGCCATGGGACTGTGAGATTGTTAAATTATGATCAATATATTAAAACAAATCCAGTAAAATTCATTTCATTTCGATTGACCATCCACAAAATTATTGGACTGGCGCAAAAAAATCTGGAAAAATGCCGAACCGAGTTTTGTTACAAAAATTTTATCCTACATAGTTTAACATATCTATTTTAGTATGCAAATAGTATTTTAATCATTTATTCATTTTGATTATATGAGAAAAATGCCCGTTTTTTTGTAATTAAGTAATGTTTTCGAGAGGTCAAAAATTGGGGCTGGGTGTCACACACCCGCCATGCACTTTAAACACTGTCAAAAATTTTCTGTGAATTTAAAAAAAAAAATTGATGCAGCAAAAAAATCAATATTTAATGCGGTACAAATACTCAATAAAAAGGCCGTAGAACTACTACGGACTTGTAAATGGACCAACTGTATGTTACCTGAATAACACAACCGCTTTGTAAGTTGTCTAATGATTCCGTAGTAAATTTACAATCCGTTTGTAATCTCTAAGTAGGGCTTTGCGAAATTTCACGTATCGTAATACACTGAAATTACAAACTGTTTTAACAGTCAAGGTTAACTGAACTGATTCTTCAATAAGAGAAAAATCATAGTTGAAAAAGGGCTTGAATAAATTCCACTAAAAAGAGACACTGGAGATTGTCGAAAATGAAACTTTGTCCTCCCCATCGCAACTACCCAACACCACGGCGTTGACACTCTCTGCTCCTCTGGCAGTCCAAATTCTAAATCATTAAGGAATTCATCAAAATTGGTCAAAACAAATTGAACTGATATAATTCAATGAATGTTTCCATTCGGCTCAATTAATATCCGAATCGACTCGTATTGAAGTTATTTCTGGGTCCGAAATGAGAATGAAAATCGTGTGCAAACCATAAACGGAGTGCTACACCATGTGTAAGCTCGACTAGCTCGAGTCGGTACATGATGGGTGCCCGCTCGGCCCTACATTCGGTCCGACCGGTCGCTGGGCTAAAGGCACGGATGAGGGAACTCTATGTAGGCGTTAAGTCACTGTGTCAAAGGTGTACATCAAATTCCTGCAATATTGCCCAGCTATACGACCAGGTTCTCCATGATCTCCTGGAGTATTCGGCAAATGCAGTACAGTTTGGATAAAAAGCCGGTCTCCATGACACCACAAGGGTTCATAAATGATAGCAAAAAGTGGGAGGAGCGCTCGGCTAAGAAAGAGGAGCTTATCAAATCGATAAATACATCGATAATGAAACAATTTATTTCAGATTTAACCCCCTTACCGACGGCTATGGCCGAGTGGTTAGAGCGCTGGCCTTTGGCACACGAGGTCCACGGATCGAGTCCCCGCTTGGGGACTCTCCGATTGGTATAGTAGAGTGGAATTGTCCAGCGTTCGAGTTCATAGGGATTCATAGTCGAACGGGAGTTTCGTCAAAGAAACGGCTGTACAAATTGAGGTTTTCCGTGGTTTTCCTTCAATTGTAGACTGACCCAAGCGATGTAAAGTCTGGTAGGCATTGCATTTATTGGGTCAAACTAAGTGAATGCTGTACAGTTTGGGAAGAATTCGGTTTCCATCGGCACCGTGGGAGGGTCGCCACATATGCATAATCGCATCGAAGCGTAAATAAAAAAAAAAAAAAAAAAAAGATTTAACCCTTGCTAACAATCATCAATCGAGATAGTAAATTATCTCCAAGATATAAGGTTGGTGAGATTGTAATCTCCTGAAACTGCTGATCTTGGGTAGCATACATCGACCAGCACATAAAAATAGTACCTTCGTGTTTTGGTTCTGATAATAAAAACATATTAATACGTATGGAATAACATATTAAAGGAACGCGGAAATAATAATAATTTTCAAAGATTGTAGGCGAGCCATCACCACAGACCAATTCGATTATCATAGTCCTCATACTTGGTCTTCACTCACACGGACTAGGTCAAAGCGTTGCCCCAAGCTCAAATGAGTCATTACATAAAAATGTACTAACATTACTCAAGCTTTTCACTTATACATCATACAAAAAAAAATGTGCCATTATGCAAAATCCCAAATGTATCATCAGGGAATTTTCTAACGCAAAATTCTGGTTCAAAAGCCCTCCTCATTTACCTCATTCTCAGATAATCTGACAGTTATCAAAATGATTTACCCAGCTCGAGTGGTTTCACAATTTCCCAACTCAATGAAATTCAATGGGAACTTGTGGGCAAATTCTAATTCAAGAATACGCTGTGGGGATTTTTACATGTGGTGGTATAGTGAAAGCCACCAGTATGCATAATTTACACGTAGAAGCCATGAAACGCGCTGGCGTTACGAGACAATTAATACATGGACAGTCACACCGAGTGGCCAACCCACCCACACTTGGCCCAGAAGAGTGGTACCACTGTGAACCGCCCCTCTTGCCCACCTGTCCTACACAAGCCCATCCTCACTCCCTCTTTCAGGCCAATTTCTGCGGTATCCATGGTACTGTCCAGAGTTCCTCTTGTACCCTACGTACTATTAATCGCCGAATGTAGGTGATTCACGTACAGCCAACGTGGTGGCATGCGTATTCGACATAGAGACACTGGACAACTGGTAAGCCCAAGTGTACACCGTATAATAGTCCACGCTGTTTCCATACTGGCACTCACCAGATGAGGTCCATTGTTCCGGGCATGCGTGCTTCCTTTGTGTAACTCTACTTGACTTAGTTCCCTATAGCTGTTTATATCGGTCAGTTCATTTTCCGGTAAACTTCAAGCGCCCTTGGTATTGATGTATTTCAGGGATTTTGCTCTTAAAACTTTGAGAAACGAAAGTGGTGTTCGGAGAGTCAATACAGTAGCTTTCTGATCCGTCGGTGTATGTATTTTTAACTTGCCGATATAGGGGAGTTATTGTAATGGCCCCGAAAATGAAAAGTCGAAATTTCTTCATATCTCCAGATTTCAAAATCTATGTAATCGTTCTAAAGCATTTTTAACGAAATGTCTGTATGTGTGTGTATGTTTACGCGTACGTGAGTGCCCACAATTTTTGGACGATTTCTTGCAAACGAATCACCCCATTCGATCATTTACGCAACTGAGATGTAATTAGATTTTGAAAGAAATTCATACACTAGTTTCCGGTTTTTTCTTTTAAGCATGAAGCATGAAAATCGCCAAAAGTTTTAATCAATCATTATTTACGAAGAAAATTTGTGATCAAACTAATCAATGTCGCAATTGGAGTGCCTCGGGGTACCTTAGCTTCGATCAAAATTTGACTCACTTTCATGTAGTGATTTATTAGTTATTGGTTGATTTTGAGTGGCGCGAAATTTTAATGACTATTCAAACTTTCATATTCGGTCTAGATCCGAAGTTGTCCGACTACCGCCGGCGCATGCGTGTTTGCCCGCATTTACACAGGAGAGTCTGAATGCGCGAGGCGCCGTGTGATTGGTCAGTGCGTCACGTGACATAGTCCCAGGTAGCCTCTTGTGTTCCAGTATTCAAAAGCTAATAATATTCATTAATACTCGTAATCAAATATTTGGCGTTCACTATCATCTTCAGAGAGTCCATCGGATGTAACATTCCTTTGAATTCGCTGCATTTCTTATTGTTCATACGCTCGGAACCTTTTTCAAACCTCTACTAGGAAATAAAACAAGGCAATGTGGAGGATTTGAGAGTGGAAAACAATCCTTTAGAAATTGAACCCTCGACTTAGATGACTATAGCTACTCATACCCGACACTTCACTTTACTCTTAACTTGAAGCTCATGTGGCACGACAATATTGGGTGCTTTTACCTTGTAAATTTACAATCAAAAAACGCCCTGTATCGATTTAGATTGGAATGGAGGTGTGGAATTTCGTATTAAATTTCGCAATTAGTTTTGAAACTTGACAGTGAAAGGAGAGATTTAATTGATGCTAAAATGAGAATGAAACAGAGACTTTTTCAGCCAATTAAGTCTTATCTCGGATACTTGATAGAGTCATCAAGGTAAAGGATCACTGATGAAATGGGAAAAATGCAAATCAGCATCTTATAAGTGGAGAAGGGAGTGTTAATATTTTAGAGAGGTACGGAATTTGCATAATGATGAGTAATAATATATTGAAATTTTTTTTTCTTCACACGTAATGGAAGCGAGACTGTGTTTTGCTCTGTTCCCGATGTAATTAATGTGAGTTCACATAACTTAATGAATCGAATTTATGGGAGCCATTACCTCCATAGCAGAGTTCTTTTGAAGGCTCATCACTCTTTCGTAAGAGGAATATTTTGATTATTTTTTTTGCAATCATGGGCAAATTCATAATGTTGTAATTTATTCTTCCATTAACAAGTCAATTACAATTATGTTGAAAACCTCGAAATATTTTCGTTGAACGAAACATTTTTGCTTGATCTAATTTCCAGGTCTAACAGTCTGTTACATAGTTCCAAAGCCATTACTCTTCGAGAAATTTTGTTGAAGACCTT
The DNA here is from genome assembly GCA_026005395.1 of Asobara japonica. Classification (NCBI taxonomy): domain Eukaryota; kingdom Metazoa; phylum Arthropoda; class Insecta; order Hymenoptera; family Braconidae; genus Asobara; species Asobara japonica. Next base: position 404,990 of record BQMI01000505.1, read on the forward strand.
TTTTAAGACCCACCAGAATTACCCGAGGACCCTCCAAAGAAACCCTGCTCAAGTTTAGGCCAGGCTTACTGATTCCATCACATTATTGTTCATAGTATAGGTGGCATACGCTGAAGAAAGATGAGCTGTTGACTTTAGGTGCTTCAAAGAGTTGTTCTAGTTTATCCCCACATGTAATTAATTTTTTGAATTTTTAAATCCAACGGGATTTTCCTCACAAAGTATACTACTTCAAAGAACAACCATTTTTTGGCGTGAAACTTTTTGTGGCACGGTACGCCCTAAAATGAAAGGCCGATGTAATAGATTTCCACAGGGCGTGAGGGGTACGCGCAGTAGGGAACGAAATGAGGGAGAATGGGAGACTAGCGGAGGAGGATGGCGTACGACTGCGTAGTTTTCAATAAGTATATTCATTCCGGAGTTTGACGTTCGATAAGTAGCGTATGATTTAGAAGATAAATTGGACCAATGCAAATTGGAGTTTTTAGTGATTGCAAACGATTTTAATAAGCTCCAGCGGTAGTTAGACAGATACTTAGACTTAAATTTTGCCCTCTCTCTATTTTTTGTTTTAAGTTTTCGTAATCACCTCATAACATTTTTCATCAAATGAATAAGGAGAAAAAGTTAATGTAAACAATTTTGACGCGACAATTCGGAGTTCCAATTTGAGAAACAAAAGTGGAAAAAATCATCAATGCCAGACTGAGGCTGTATGGCTTTGACGTGTACCATAATACAAAAGAAAGGGACGTGCACAGATTAAACTCCCCCACCTATCAAGATAGAGACGTGACGGTATTTTCCGTTAGCCTATAGAGAAATTTCCATAATCGAAGTCCCTCGAATGGTCGTCTCCCACCCTTCCTGCGCCCCAGGGTGCTTTTCCATTTTTCGATACCATGTTCTTCGACTGCAGTCGGCAAGTAGAAAAGGCTATACACACGAAACATTCACAAGTGGTGAAGCCCCACTCTCCAACGTTACTGCAGTTTCGGGGAAAATTTTACTTGGTATAACTTGGAGCGAGATTCTGGTAACAGTGAAAAATCAGCGAAGCATTGTTCAACATTCAACCAGAAACGAGTGATTTCCATCACAAGCATTGTTCCTTTCCCCCGAAAGGGACATTAACGTCGATGTCAATTTAATTTTACCTCTCGTCAGTTAGATAGGGGCGGGGATTCGTGGCACTAGGCGGACATAGTTTTTACACTTTGTATTGAAGAAGGAGTATATCATTTTTTTCTTAACTTTCCGATTCAGGAAATTTTAGAAGAGGGTTGTGTGTATGTGTGTGATTTTGTAGTCAGCGGTTCCCCGTAAACTGCTCGATGGATTCGCTTCTCCTTCGACCAAAAAGCACCTCTCACTGATGTCCAGGTGGGAAAGAAGTGTCAATCTTGAAAAACAATTCATTCATTGAATGTGTATTTTTACGTGTGGAACGACTTTCATTTGACGCATTGTTGCGTATCTCTAACCGTTCTTGCGATCTAGCGATCTAAAGAATTGAATTTGTTAATAACAATAAACTATCGATGGCAGCCAAAAAAGTTATAAAACATTAAATATGTATTTTTGTGTGTTGAACAAATTTTATTGAATAATTTTTTTCGTATCTTCAATCATTCTCACGGTGCAGCGATATAAACAATTCATTTGTTAATAACTATAAAACCGCTAGGTGGATTATTTTCAAAATCTAATCAGGGCTAAGTTAGGCGGAAACCTATCCAATGAGTATAAAAAAATCCAAATCGCATAATTTGTCTGGGAGAAATCGTTCGACAAAATTTTGCTTACCGACTCACACACACACACACACACACACACAGACAAACATATCGCTCAAAATGGTTGGAAACGTTTCTAGGGGTCATGAAACGTGGAGATCAAGTGAAATTTCCCATTTCGATTTTCAGACCCATAACAATCAGTTCCCTAAGATCGGGAAGTTAAAAATGCACACATGTTTTATTTTTTTTTTCATAACTTTCGTAGCTCAGGACATAAAACTGGTCAACAATTTTAATGGTTCTAGTACACAGACAGTAAGAGTTAAATGGAGAAGTTCTGAATAAACGTTCTTCCGCATGTAGAAACAAGCATTTTTTGTTATATTAATTTTTTGTAACACTCATAATTAACAATGAAACTGCGCTAATAAGAAAAAATCGAAAAATTGATAAAAAAACTCGATGTGAGACTAAATTGAAATAAACTAATAATTTCGCTAATGGTACCAAAATCACAGGGTGACTATACCCGGAAGCTTCATTTCTGTCGTACATGAGTCGTCCCCCCCCCCCCCTCCGATCTCGTTCACCCCAATTATATCACCCCAGAAACTTCAGACTTATACCTCAATGAGCAATCCAACAATTGCCATAATTGCCGCGCCAATATTCCCAGTCTCTAAACACTTCATACCTAATGCGCAGCAACTTAACCAGAAAGACAATCGCTACAAGATCTCCATCCCCAAAAAATAATCTCAATTTTCTGCTAAAATAACTTCCCATCATCCCCCGCATTCACCCCCCCCCCCCAAATTAAAGTTTCCTAATTCTTTTGACAATACCAGAGAATTTCAATTTCACTGCTCAAGATCTTATCAAAACCTTAATTCTAATTGTTCCATTAACTCTCCCCCCGAATACTTTTACAATCAGATATCATTTATTCTCAGGCACAGTCTGCTCCTTTTTTTCCTCCCCCTCCCCCTCCTACTCTACCGAACCCCAAGAAATTGGTCTTCGCCCAAACTACAAACTCACTAACACTTATACACACTGCTTACGAAGGAACTTTTACCCGAGTAATTCGCGAGACACGCGAAGGTGAGTTTGTTTTTCACACTGTTATATCTACCGTAAGGCTGAGAGTGCAAGTATATACCTCTCTCGTACCTACGACGGCCAACTCATCTCGAACTTGATTAAAGTCACCGAGTGATAGGAACTTCTATCGGACATTGTTCGAGTTGGAAACGTAATAAATCTATTTTACTAACGTCCCTGGCGCTGTATTAGCGAGTCCAGGCTCGTACCTCATTCACTTCGGGTCCCTTTCAATTGGTCCAACTTTCGGGCCCCAACCAATCCACTTCATTCTCCTCCACTATGTATATATATATAGCCCCACACACTTTTGGAATAATATTCATCTAGCTCAACTCTGACAATGACATGCTCACCAAGATTTGTCTATCGGATTTCTTGGGATAATTATTGGTGAAAAGTTTAAGACCAGTACTGTCAATTGAAATTTCATCTGGGCCATTGTATATCACTCTTGATATACAAGTACAGCTACTGGAGTGGGATGAATGTCAACACCTTTAGTGAAGTTAAACGACCGTCACGTTATCAAGAGAAAACTAATTAAAATTCATAATTGAAGTTTTAATCGCTGGTGGAAATAAAGTGGAAGTCATTATGGGCTTTGGAAATTATTTTGAAATATGTTTCATTCGGCCTATGACTATACACGACTATCCAGAATTTGTGGGGAAATAAATTGACTTCATCACGATTTTCCTTGGAACCAAACATCATTGGATTGGTAATTATCAACTTAAGATTGGTGTTTGTTTTACTTCTGGATATATTGAGTGGACCAAAAATATTGTGTGTACAACATTTGTGGGTGGTACTTTCGTGGTTGGTACGTCGGAAAATCATGATGGTGAACGATTTAAGCGGCTGCAGAAGCTTCTTCATGTGGTACAAGCCCGGATGCGCGGATTTCCAATTTAGTGCAAGCCTCTTATGTTAACTTGCCGATTTGTCGGGAAGTTATTGTGATGACCCCTAAATCGATTTGGTTTATTTCGATTCCTAACTAGGGTTTTGAGTATACTTGGATAGAATAGTAAAACAAGACTCCAAATGCAATCTGATACCTACATCTGCATTGAATGACATGCTACTGCTTTTTGTCCTTCGTTTCCATGTAATTGGATTAGACCAAGTAGTGCAGATAGTATATTAATATATCTGTGATTATCTTCATTGTTTCAACTTCCGCTATTCATGGCACAGCATTTCCATTTGGGCAGTCATTTCTATTTCACATATTCCCTCCTCGATTCTCAATATTTCACAGTAAGTCTCCCCCTTGAAATACTCCAGTCTGATCGATTGGAATCAGAGCAAAACATAATCCCGTAAATACCGCTAATAGTTCAAAATTGCCCGGATAACACTCGCAACTTTGCCTGCATATCCACCAAACGTTTGAAATCCCCTGGCGAAATACCAGCTTCTTTGAGAAACCTTTTAATTTCCACTGACTATTCAGTTTGAACCGGCTGGATGTGCTGTAGCACCTACCCCTGACATTCACTATATTGAGAATTCCATGAAATGAGATCCACCTTATTAAAAAGCAATTAATTAAAATTGCCATTAGCTCAGTATTGCATAAACGTTTGCAATTAAATGAAACAGAAATTTACACATAAGTTCAAAGCAAAAGAGAGACATGATATTTCTCATTTCAAACATACACCGACGGCTATGGTCGAGTGGTTAGAGCGCTGGCCTTTGGCACACGAGGTCCACGGATCGAGTCCCCGCTTGGGGGACTCTCCGATTGGTATAGTAGAGTGGAATTGTCCAGCGTTCGAGTTCATAGGGATTCATAGTCGAACGGGAGTTTCGTCAAAGAAACGGCTGTACAAATTGAGGTTTTCCGTGGTTTTCCTTCAATTGTAGATTGGCCCAAGCGATGTAAAGTCTGGTAGGCATTGGATTTATTGGGTCAAACTAAGTGAATGCTGTACAGTTTGGGAAGAATTCGGTTTCCATCTGCACCGTGGGAGGGTCGCCACATATGCATAATCGCATCGAAGCGTAAATAAAAAAAAAAAAAAATTTCAAACATACGGAATGCCTTTGCAGGCGTCAAATGGGTATAAACATTTCAAGGAAATTGAATTATATTGCGGGAATACTGCGTTCGATTTTTTAACTTTTTGGAGTCGTAAATTCCAAAATTCTGACCTACACAGATCAGTATTTGCAATATTTGCTACACGCCGAAATGTTCTTTATGTAGCTGTTTTTAATAATGAGGAAGGATTGAATAAGAAGGACCGTTAGGTGTTAGGAGACTTGGAGATGTGGAGACTTCGAAATAATCACTCACGAGTCTAACACTTAACAAGAGATTTATTCTACAAGAACAAGAATATTACACTTTGAGAATAGAGTTACTCCGATGAGGTGTTTCTTTCTACGCGGTCGAGATTGATACTAAATTTTGGAGACTGATTTTTGGATAAGTAGAAATTTGGATGGGAGGGATGAAAACGAGGTAGGGGAAAAAATAGGTAATGCAATTGCCAAATGATTGGTTAGGAATTCTTTGATGGGAGGGACGAAGTTGTGATTGGAGAACGATAATGGAAAATTTTGGTATGCAAAAATTGAGGAGAGAGGGTAAAGAGGGAGAGGTTGGTGCACTATGGGCCCTTGCCGTCGTCGCAGGGGTCGAGCATGAATGGAGCCGTGTTATCCGAAAGGTAATTAGGGATCGAGTGCTACACAATCAATAATTTCGCAGAATACATAGTAATTTTAGGTCAGGATTAAAACCGGGATAATGACCTAGAGTTCTGCGAAGTGTCCTCTACAAATATTTAAGTATACCGAGAGGGCTGTTGGGAAAAATTGTAGCAGAGATGCCCGAAATAAATTGAATAGACATTTAGGACAAAAATTTGACCGAAATTCTATGAAATACGACGGGGAAAATACATGAGTTCAACGTTAGAAAATTTGTATGATGAGTTAGAATGTGAACTCTAAAAAATGACACTTTGAGACGTTTGACACGTAACAGAAACATTGAAGTGAGAAATATATACAACGTGACACCAGAAGCTCGGAAAAGCTGCTCACCGGAGACTGAATGAAATGAGAACGTAAGAAAAAATAGAGGTTTATAATTCAGGAATAAATCATATTCAACATGCCAAGCATAAATTTAATTTCAATAAACGAGATGCAGGTTTGACATTTTACGTGTGGAACTAATTACTTGCGGACCACAATATCCATTAAGTTTTGGGAGTTAGGTAAAACAGCCATATAACAGCAAATATGCACTTCTGATTCAGGAACAATATTCGTTAAATACACTTTCCTCTACCTCTAGCCGTTCTCATGGTAGAGCATTATGAGCAAGAGGTGGTATATATTGACTGATATATATGGAGTTGTTATCATTGGCCTTTTCGATCCCCTCTCATCTTTCATAATGAAGGTTCTAGATGAAGTTTTTCTCTTCCAATATTCCTTGTTATTGTCGAAACCACTCAACGTTTCGGTCACATGTTGCGTGACCATCTTCAGGAGCCATGTCTAATTATCATTTTTCGGCAGTAAGTGCAATAATTTAATCATGGTATCGGATATGAGGTAGTTTCAATTACTGGACACGTAATTAAATGAAACTAATGATCTTTATCATTTAAACTGATTTGCTCTAAAGGCACACTATTCAACAAGTTCTCTTGAGCGAGATGTTCTCACAATCGATGCTGGTTAAGAAGCGAACTAGGTAGAAACAATCCTAAAGGTCGCGTGCCCCAACTATCATAAGCAAAAAAATGGGACTCTTATAAACGCATTTAGTTGGTACAGTGTAATTTAGTTCGGGGTAATCCCTTGGGTGATTGCTCTGCAAGTACCTCGACCCGTGCCTCAAGCTTCTCGACAACTTTGCGATCGATGACCATTTCACAGGCGACATATTGTCTGCAGATTTTTCTGGCGGGATATTTTATTATATTCCAGGCATATAGAATTAGTTTTTGCTGTAACGAAAATTTCTGTCTATAAATGCCACACATAGAAACAAGTTTTGAATGAGATGACAAGAATAACCTGTCATCTCAATTGTCGTTAAGCTTTGAACGAACACGTGGATGACTGAAAAAAATTGTCTAATTGAACTTCTAGATGGATAGAACATTATAAACATCTGAAATTATGGAGAACAATTGAGAAATTAAGAAGAAGACATAAATTGAAGAATATTTATAATGAATACTGGAATGACTGGATGAAAGGATAGTTGAAAAGGAAATTAAAGTCATCTCTAAAGAGGGACCTTCCTTGTGAGATCAGTTGAGGTTATTGATTATCAAGAGAAGACAAGACATAACAGTTTGGAAAGGAAAAACTCTTTATATGAAACCAAGATTTGGGTGACGCACAAGTCTGAATAATGGAATGAAAGAATTGAGTGTTTGTTTTTTTCTTCCTTTTCGTCTCCTTGTTTGTTATGACGCAGCGGCATTAAGCTCAATCACCCTCTATCCAACTAGGGACTTTACTGGAAGTAGTTCGTTTATATAGGTACATGGTATGGTGAATGGGTGACGTTAGACGACGCCACGAACGAGGTAGATAGTTGGAGAATGACGCCAATTATTCAAAATTGCTATTAATTATCAGAATACTGATAAACAGAACAACTTTTAGCATGTATAGCATGGGAAGGGGGGGCTACGCAGATGTAAATTAGGAGGATTACGCTAAACTGAGGATAACTGGAGAGATGCAGTAAAATGGAAACGACTATAGTGAAGCACGAATGAGCAACAACGTTCCTCATGCTGGGTATACCTCCCCCCCCCCCCCCCGAAATTTTCAATTGTTTATGATGAAGGATAGATAGGGAAAATGTGAATGAAATTGAGAGAAAGTAAAAAAAATTGAGTCGAAAACAGTCAGCAGATTCACCAGTCCAGTTGGAGGAGAAATTACGGAAAGTTTTGTTGTAAAACATGTTGTTAACACCATCAACTTCTAGCAGGCGGGACACCCAGCAATTGTTACAGTCATCATTATTGAACAGAAATCCAAAATAACAAAAGTATATATTATTAAAAAATTAGAAAGTAAACTGGTAAATGAAGATAGAAATCACACATATGCAATAGAACCAGAATTCAGAGATCATGAACAGAATTCAGAGATCATGAACAGAATTCAGAGATCATGAACAGAATTCAGAAGAGTCATGATAATTACCTGGACTTAATCGATGAATAACAGTGATGTCGTCATAAATCTAGAATAATCATGAAAAATTCACAATTGAGAGAAACCTTCATTGAGTACAAAGATTCAGAACACTAGAAATACAGATAATGACAGCTCGAAATTTCGAATTTTATTCGAAAAGTATAACTATTTAGTGATAATGAAAAGATACATCGAGTAAATCAAAGTTCACGCCTCTTGTTCCACACTTATTCAATCAGTCTGATTCTACCTGAGCGATGTTAAATCGACACCTTAATCACGCGTCAATAACGACAACATCATTAGTACTGGACTACGTACAACTCATAACTGGCCTCCCATCCACTTACAGGTCCTTAAATATCCAAAAACGCCCATCGCCATCCTCTTCCTACTCATCATTAATTCCTGTAGTTATTTCGCTTGATTTTTCACACTCTGTTTCACTTACTCATGTATTCGTATTCATTCTAAACGTCGTTTACCCAAAAGATCCTAACGGTCCCTTATTTTATCGTTCCACACCTCTGAACTCTTCATTGCTACATACATATATTGAAAAGGCATTGGTTTGAATCGTCGTGAGATCACAATTGATGATGTAAGCTCACTAAGGAGAAGCCTGAACGAGTCGTTGAGTTTTTATTCACGCAATGTCAGGCACGCGTCATCTTTTCTCGCGGAACATGACCTGGAGCACGAGGCTTTGCAAATGCTATTCTCAGGGCACACTATGCCTGCGTCCACTATCACGCTTGGCATTTTACCTCAGCACTTTTTGTTATTTCTTTTTCATCGACCTCACCTTAATTCCTTTACTTTTTTTCATCCTAACCTTTTTCACGCTGTGACTCCCACAGGGAGACCCTGCATGAGCTCCTGTGCCTGCCGGCATGGTTCCACCTCATTTTTGTTTATTTCCACGTTTTTTTCGGCTCCCTTTCGCAAACTAATAGATCGCTGCCTCTGTTCATGCCACAAACTGTTACTAAGCGCTTTATTTTAAACTGATGATTAACATTTTTATCCGATGGCAAACAGTTTTGAATTAAATACACTGAACGAAGCTGAAATAAAGGGTATATTATTAGTTCATTGAATGTGATTATGTGTAATTGAAAATACGGAGGGAGAATCCGTAGAATTGCCTGGAAAATATTTTTCATACTTCGAACTAAATAAACTATTTGTAAGTGTGAAACTCGACGGTTAGGATATCATAATGTTTTAATACCATACATAGAGATGGTAGAGATCCATCATATCATAAAGGCAGAAATTAAACAAAACTGTCGAGTATGGGATTAACAAGTTGTTTCACGCAACAATATTATTATTATTATTTATAAATAATTCGAGAACCAGACTTGCTGTAATTCGGGGAGTCTTGAAGATGGCGCCAGCGGACGCATCCAATGAAAAATATAGAGACATCTACCAGAGATAATTTTTTCGCTTCGAAAATGGGGAACTTTGTATTATTTATCGAAAAATATTTAGAAGGGATCCCTATCAATTTCATGGACAGTAGTACTTGATAGGTTGTAATGAATCTCTTATTGGGGTTATTGCATATACCTGGGCTTGATGCAAGTCCCCTATTGTACTCAAAATGTCATCAATGAAGTCAATGTAATCATGAAGTAACATGTGCCATGAGGTAGGTAGGTGTGAGGAAATTTGCAATTCTGGACAATTGATTACATTTTGTAAACATGGTGTCGCTAAATTTCGAATGTTCATTACGCTGGGATGAGGTGGTACAACTACGTAAATTATTCATTGCTGGATTTGTTACAGTTGAGCTATTGTGTCTTGTTTAAAAGGATACAGCATCACATAAGTCCAGATCCACAAAAAAATTTGAAGCGAAAGTCTCATATGAACTTTAAATTTTTTTCATTACACGGAGAATACGAGACGAGAAATCGTGAAAAATTTGATTAAGCAAGTATTTCATTTTTATGTTATCTTCCCACATTCTTTTTAGTACAGAAGTCAAACAAGTCTATACTAAAAGGAATAATCAGAGTCGTTCCTGATTTTTCATTAAACAACACTTTGCTCCAGAAGTGGAAGGAAATATTAATTTTATGGGAATTTATAAGAGAAAAGAAAACTTATATCTGACGTTTAATGAAACATGAAATGAACCACTTCAAAATTTTGGTCAACCCTAAGTCGCATTGCGACATATCGATCGAAAGGAAAATTGGATTGTACCATAGGAGGAGCTGCTCGATTGCGTGTGATGACAGTTATTGTATTACTCAGAATCATTACATTAATTACGGCCCTTCACAAGGTGATAGCAGGTGGATCAACATTTAATTGACTCATAAATGGTGATTATGAAGACATAACAGGGGAATCATATACCGGCTCCCGTCATGAAAATAAAATAGGCGCGAAGATATATCTGACATATGTGTGACGGGTACCGGATTTATTCCGACGAAAAAAGAAGTATGCACCGTGTATGCTAGATATATGTATGTTGTGCCTACATGTCTATCACAAATATATCTAAGTATATATGTCCAATACATTATGATTATAACCATGATATGTCAAGGATATATCCGCAAATAGTACAGAAGATATATATCTCAGGAAATATGTGAAAAAAGATAACATATTAATCGTGTATATGAAGTATCTACAGGGTGTCCCAAGATGATTTGTACGCCTGAATAAGTGGTTGAAAAGTAGTTGAACACGAAAAAGCTTCAGACCAAAGTTGTAGGGCTTCGAAGGGCAAAAATAATGAGAATACCTGTAATCCCTGACATACAGGCACCCCTCTCCCCCCCCCCCCCCCCCCCACCCACACACATCATGGGCGAACATTTTTCTTTAGACTTTCCTTTCATTATTCTCGACTTTGTGATATTAACCCTAAAACATTTAAAAAAATACATCATGTATCATACCATTGTATTCCCCTCACTGAGCAGAACACCTTTTGTAAGATCAAAATTATTGGTCCCATTAAAGAAAAACTCACTTATGCTTGTAGCATAAAAACATAAACACTTATGCTCAAAAAATCATTCTCATTATTTTTCCCCTTCGAAGCCCTAAAACTTTGGTCTTAAACTTTTTCGTGTTCAACTTGTTTTAACCACATATTCAGGCGTACAAATGATCTTGAGACACCCTGTACATCACGATATTTCAAACATCGAATTTAGGATGAATGTACCATATATCTCTGCATATAGCTAAAATATATCCACCATATACGACGATAAATATTTCCGTATACAGTGAACCTTCGTTAGTTGCAACACGTTAACGACAGTAGGGGAAGTAAAACTTGGAGCATTGCAACTAAAAAGTTACCCCCACTCTTTCGAGTCACTCGGCGTCAGTTCCAGGAAGTTTAAAGAGACAAATAATATTTTACCTTCAATCTTCACATAATTCCGAATTGCAAAACAAATGTAAACGGAATGTAAACAAAACGCGGCCGACGGTAACCCACACGTGTTTTGGTGAATTGGGCGTGAAAGAGGGGGGGGGGGGGGGAGGATAAGAGAGGCAAATGTTGCAAGTAGCGAAGGTTGCCGCTACCGAAGGTCCACTGCGTATATTATGCCACAGTTTGGTCATTTTACCATACACTGTCCTAGAATCTTTCGCATATCCTGATTTTCATAGACCGTTTTCATTCGCTCCCTCAAGTTTATTGCTATTCTGTCGAAGCGTTGCCAACCTTATCGCAGAATTTGTTCAATACCTCACACACTTCGCCCAAGTTTTAATTAAAGAATTTCATATATTAATGATTTTACGTATGTTCTAATTGTGAAAGCAATGCCAGCCAAGTTTTTTTCATAATTTGAAGGCCATCCTAAATGCTGCTAAGGACGAAAAAAAATGCCTGACTGGCACTTTCGTCGAAAGTGACTGAAATCTTAGAACACGATACGGTTTATTGACTAATTTTATTGTTATTACCTTGCAATATTGACGTATGAGAGCAATTAAAGGATACAAACATAGTTAATGGATGAGGTATGAATCAGCGGACGTCCGGAGGACATGTACTTAGTCTCCATTAGTATGCGCAACGGGTCCATGGATATTCTGTAATATCTTAAACAGGTCTAATTCATTAGTATTCCATGCAGCGCAGGACACTAACGGCTATGTTGTAGAGAACACTTCAAAAAAAGTATACAAATGTAGTGTAGAGTAGTGTAAATCTTGGTTATATTGGCAAATGGTGTTTGGAGATCTAGTCTGTTAGCCAGTCAAAATGGTTGATGAAGAAGAACCCTGGGATATTTCTTGGAAGAACACATATTTGGGTAAATGTTAAGAAAAGAGTAGCAGTGAATTTCCATGTTTGTTTTGACTCATTTATAATTTGTGATTCATTTATTGCTTGATCAGGTTAGTCAGATAATATCGTGAAGTTGGTTATTGAAAATGATTTACACAGAATATTTTGTGAGGCTCTGTTAATTTATTAAACTTCGAGTGTCTTACATATTTTGTCCAGTGTTGAAAATTTTATATGAACGTGATAATTACCGAAAACGCAAAAGATGGTTGCTCCAAATTGGAAAATTAAAAGCTCTGATTTTTTCGGAATCAATGATTAACAGGATCTTGGGAAAAGATATTGTTACTTCAAATATCAAATTGTAATTGAGTGCACAAGGTGCGCGTTCGAGACTGTGAGACAAAAAAAGGGCTGCCGAAAAGAATAAATTATTCAGTTTTTTCCATAGCTACCTCAGTCTACGATATCGCTCCTAGCGTTGCCGAGGTCGAACCACGGGGAAGCGGCAATGTATCTGGCCCCAAAGATAACACATTGTACAATTAATCAGACAACAGATAGCATTAAGGGGTCTCTCATTGTTCACATTCAACACACACACACACTATTCCGCAATGACTCGTTTAACCTCCGCTGTATACATCAAACAGCAAATTAATATGAATTAATTTAGTTATAAATGAACATCAATAGCACCCATTATACCTATATAGGGGTATGAATAGAAACCGAGTGGATAACTAGGATTTAACGAGCTAAACCTCCTCTTTGTAGATTCTACTCGTACTCTCTCGATGATCTCTCGATATGGAAACAAAGAGGCGAATGTTGCAACTAACGAAGGTCCACTGTAGAACGCGGGGAATTTTTGGAAATTACTCACTTCCTGGGATTCGGTCACCTCTATATTCACTCGACCGACGCCTCATTCTCGATTATCTATAATTTGACCCTCCAAACACAAAAAACGATTCATTAAACCATGTTTCCGGCTGAGTATGCAAAACTGTGCATTCACCCAAATTTCTCCAAACTAAAAGGTCAATTAGATTTTTTCTATAATTCGCCTATGAAGTTTTATATATTTTTTTTTTATTAGGTATCTATGATATCCCAGAGACGGCTCGAAATAATTCATTTAGATCTGACATATATCCAACAGTGCCTATTTCACATTAAAATATGAATATGCAAAGCACTAATGTACTTTCCATCCGATTGCACCATCACCCTTGGATTCAAATTCAACTACCCTCTGTATATCTTCATGCGTTCAAAAGTGCATCTGAATATCAGCATTCATATTAAACATCGGATATGAATCAAAACGTGCTACGATAAACGAGATAAAATTCCCACTGGAAATTGAATATCGAAGTTTAAAATAAATACTGCAATTACATAGTATCCCATATTCCGCAAAATTACCATAAAAGACTATGAATTAAATTTGTAGAGGCCAAGCGCTCGGTATTTTTTTTTTAACGTCATACAGCTTTGAACCAATAAATACATGATTTGATGATATAAGCTCTCGTTTATAATTATCAAAATAAATGAAAAATAAACTGGATATGGATTTATTTTCCTTTGCAAGTCAAACGTGTAAGTTTGACATTTCTGACCATTTTAGACCATTTTTAACAAGATGCATGTATGTGTGTGTGTATGTAATCAAATTCGTTCTCCAACGATTTCTCACCATCAAATTATGCAATAGAGATGCTCCAGGGCACAATCGAAGCATCTTGGTGAACTCCAAAGCTGATTAGATTTTGGATGGAATTGGTCCAGTACATATATTGTTATTAAAAATTTCAATTGTTTATCATGTTCTACTGCATAAACTGTTAGAGCTAGCTCAAAATTCATATAAGAAAAGTGGTTCCCCATATAAAAATACGTATGTTGTGTTAGATGACTTCTTTGATAATTTACATAATTAAGGAGGTATGGCCGTCTCAACAATTATGTAAGTAATAAGTGAACGAATGAATCCAGCGCTGTCATGAACGTCTCAATCGAAGCATTTCCGTGCAGAATCGAGTGGATTACATTTTGGATGACATTCGTGCAGTATATGCAATGTTATTAACAATTGTAATTGTTTATACTGTTCCACTGTGTAAAATATTAAAGTTATCGTCTTTATTGCGGCCGCACTCCTATCGGCGTGTCACTCCCACTCCAGTAACGCGCATAAGTCTCATCCTCATGCTCACCATACGTCTACTCAGATACACATAATTATCTGCTTCATAAATGAGTCAGTTTAGAATTCTCAAATCTGCAAGTTTTCATTATGACACTAACAGAGGTCACACTGATTATCCGTGGTATATTGGAGAAGAATAAATTTAGTAAGCTGTGCTGAAACATCAAATTGGCAAGTTTTGTTGCTTACACCACTAGTTTGCTTTGTAGATTCACAGACCTCCATGCCCAGAACATGTTGTATCCCTAATTTGGCGGCATGCGACCCTTATATCATAAATTTCTGCAATTGCGGCGAAAAAAAATGGCCTCTGATCGTTTTATCCCGCCGTAACTTTTCCTTTGACCCTCAAAATGGGCAGATATAAAACATTTTCCTATACCCTTCTGACATTCCTCGTTTTCCTATGGGTGCGATTCACCAAAGAGTTTAATGATCCCAGCTTTGAGCACGCCAGAGCCATTGTTAACGGCTTCCTTACAGCGCTCGATTTTCCCTCAAAAAGACCAACCCTAAAATGGCTATTCACCTTTGTACCAATAAATATATGGTTTAATGGGACAAAATGTTATTTCACACCTCCATGAATCTTATTACAAGTTTAAAATGAAATTTCGGTGCTATTTAAATATCCTTCTCGTTATCCAGCTATAATCCATGCTATAACGAATTGTCCTCACCCCTGGTCTTTCCGTAAGAGGGATTTACTAAGGAGCAGGGCGAAGCAACTTCCCTTCCCCCCCCCCCCCCCCAACTTCCCAACAAATATTCCGCGAAATATCTGTACACCTTTCTCCAATGACACAAAATCTTTTCACCAATCTCCTTTCTGGCGAACCACAATAATCTAATTTGTAATATTCTATATATAATCTATATATAATCTATTTGAAATATTTTAATTTGCAAAACATCAGGGTGACTGAAGAGAAAGAACATAGTTACAATCCCGGAGAACAAGTGCATGGTGCCTTGCTGCATATGGTGAACCGCGGTAAAATCTTATCTAAGGATTTCACGATAGTCACCACGACCTCCCTGCCCTCCGGGTCGTGACCAATCTTCCTATACTGAGAGAAATTTCACCTGTAAAGATAACTAATTACATAGTGCTGAGGTCGCTCGGTAATGGATACAATATGGTTGGTAACAAATATGATTTTGGTTCAACTTTCGTTACTAAAACTGTATTACAATGTATAGGATGAAGCATTACCGTATTTGAGTAGTAACCATAACACGAATACACACTGGACGCAGTACTCAATTTATTAGGAGGTCCCGATCACACAATGTTTAGTTATGAGACCTAAAATTAGACTAGTCCTGGAGTGATGTAAATTCCACTTACATCATTACTAAGTAAATCACTAAGTCATCATAAAACACGAGTCCGTGGGATTATTAGCATGGCCAATAAGTATATAGTTTCATGATCATGTCTCTCTATTTCTGTTAGCTAGTGAGTTAGATCTCACTGCACGAGAAGTTCAAAAGACTGATCACTGTGTGAATGTAGTTGAGGTAACAATTGTGAATTTAGTTGACAAACGTATGGTTTGCTGGTAACAGTAGCAAAATCTCCTCCACTCTATCTCAATAGTGATGGTAACTAAGGAAAATTATCAAGGTCTTATTTCACTATATTTTATAGTTGTGAATCCCACACTTTTCTCTCAGTGCATACTCCTTCAAAGGTGCATAGTACAGTAAAGACGACTGACCGAACTCTCCCTCAAGTCCGGCGATGTTCGGACATAAGTCACCAATGGTCACTTCAGGCCACCGTAAGATTTTATTCGACCCTTAAGATGGTAGATATAAAACATTGTCCTCCACCCTTTTCTCATCCCTCTCCAGCGGGTGCGATTCACCAAAGAGCCTAATGATCCGACCCTCGAGAATGGCAAAGCCGTTGTTAACGGGTTCCCATCAGCCCTCGACCTCCCCCCCCCCCCCCCCCCCCCAATATAAAAGAAAACGGAAAATGAAACATGGCGTCACTTCCAGGAATGCCAGTTAAATTGTCGCCATCAAACGGTCGAGCAGATTAGCATAGACACATTCAAATGCCAAAAGGTTTTAGTGTAGAGCGCCGTGTGGAACGAAATACGTCCCTGTCGTACGATAAAAGATAATGATACTGACGTGAAGTGGGAAGGGTACAGTACCTATCCTTCAGGCGCATAAAAGCCCCGAGTGTAGATATGTATGCTCCTACGATTTTCCATCTCATTTCTTTCCTGACCCAGCGCCATACTTGTGCCAACATATTTAGAAGAAAAGAGGGAAATAGAAAGGGGTGACGTAATGGAAGAAAAACGTATCCTTTGGTACGATACTCTTGAGCTCTCCACAGGGACAATAAACCTCTAACATTTGCCCAGTGTCTTGATATTTTGTTACCTATTGTTGATTTACGACTGTCCATTTGTTACATTTATTTTTATCCACCGCCCAATCCGCCTTTTTTTTACAGAGGCAAAAGCAAGGATAGACGGCCCAACTGATATGTACGTGAAGACGGGCAGTGAACTGACTCTGACGTGTTTGATGTCCCAAGGACCACACGACTTGGGCACTGTGGCGTGGTACCGTGATAATCAGCCGGTAGTGACATCACCCAGAAACGAGAACGACGTGGACGCTGAGCCACGGATCAATGTCGAGACTGTGTGGAGCGATGCACTCACTTCGAGGTATGTTAGTGGAAGTTGAAGGGGGAGGGGGGGGGGATAAAAGAGAAATAAAAATATATTACATGAGAAGAAGAGTCACGAAGGAACTTTAACCTTGAGTGCTGCAATCGCAGTGGTTGGAATTACGATGTTGATGTTTTTGGAGTGGAATTTTCATGTGGGAATGAAGAAAAAAGTAATTTGTGATTGTAATTTGGCAAATGTGCCCAGATTTTCCGATGAAATTTCTCATCTTTTGGTTCCTGAGTAAAATAAAAAAAAAATTTAGCATCAAAGAGAAAGGAAGAAAGGTGTAGCAAAGAGGTGGGCAAAAAAAGTGGCAGAGTGGAAGAAAAGTACAGAGGGGGCAAAAGAAATGAATTACAGAGCAC
Organism: Asobara japonica; assembly: GCA_026005395.1. NCBI lineage: Eukaryota > Metazoa > Arthropoda > Insecta > Hymenoptera > Braconidae > Asobara > Asobara japonica. The sequence goes on from BQMI01000505.1 coordinate 422,614, forward strand.
TGTAATTTCGCTCTTGTAATTAATTCCGTCTTGAAGCTCATTTAAACACCTATTGCTCCCCCGACGGTTTCCTTTTTTTGCCGACCCTTTTTGCCCCACCTAGTCAATTTTTAATCCAATAACCAACTGATTCTTGTATTTTTACAGATTAAAGATAGTCTACGCAAAGCGAAGTGACTCGGGAAATTACAGTTGTGTGCCAACAGTAGCTGAAAGAGCGAGTATCAATGTTCACGTTATAAATGGTAAGAAAATAATATTCTTGGTAGCTTTACACTATAAGCCGTTGACCCATTTATTGTGGCTACTGTCATTATTCAGAATCACGCTCGTTTTTGTGCATGCAAGTATGATTTTTTTTCTTTCGCTTTGCATTTCTATAAAAGGCAAAAAGCTTTAGTGTGAAGTGGAAGGGTCTGATTTTTTTTTTAATATGATAGAGTGTCGTGAAAGTTATTACCTCGGAGTATTTATGACTATTTGACATTCATGCGATATTTATTTCGTATTTTATGGAGGTTCTCTCAAATATTGAGTCTCTAGTTACCAGTAACTGGAAAAAATTGCACTATCATTCAGCTTTTAATGCCCTATGACTTACAATCGTCATTGTTCATAGAGTTAACGTAAAAGCTGACTGACTCAGCAGCTTGACCCTTTTTTAGGATTGTCCCGGGTATAAAAATTTGGTTTTGCCGGATGAACGGTGTTGGCTATAGTTATGGTATTCTTCTCTCAAGTAATTGTTTGGTAAAAGTAAACATAGTTACTACAAGAATACAAGAATTCGATAAAAATACGTAGGGTAACAGCACCAGTAGATGGACGATTCCACGTTTAATTAACGATTGTGTAGATTGCAACAAAATTAAGCTTGTTTTGGTTCGACATTATCAAGAATGGCACCGATTTAAAATACCGCAATGACAGTTTTAGTTGAATTCGTTGAGATTTTGAGGGTTAAAGCACCGTCCATCTACTGGTCTTAACCGTCCATCTACTGGTCTTAACCGTCCATCTACTGGTCTTAACCGTCCATCTACTGGTCTTAACCGTCCATCTAACGGTGTGGTTACCATATTAAGTTGAGTTGAGAGTCCGGACACATATGATTCCTCATTGATTTAGAATATTCGGGGGAAATCTCCACTATCTTGTCAAAGATATTTGATAATTATAGATTAAATATTACGTATTCAAAGAAATTTCTTATGAACTTCAGACCAAAATTGTAGTGAAAAAACGTTCTGAAAACGATTTTGCGGGAAGTTATTGTAATGACCCCTAAATCGACGTTGTTTATTTCGATTCGTATCTAGGGCTTTAAGTATACCAAAATGCTTCTCGTCGAATTCTGAACAAATGTCGGTGTGTGTGTGTGTCTGTTTGTGTATATGGAATCGGAATTTTCCGCTAACCATATCTCACGAACGGCTCGAACGATCTGGGTCATCGACGTCTCATGCAGAGCGTCTTCATGGAAGTTAGATCGGTTAGATTAGTTTTTGGTTGAAATTGACCGAGCAGTTTTTTTGTTATTAACAATTGCACTGGTTACAACGCTCTATTTCCAAAACGATAAGAGATACGGTAAAAAGTATTAAGCAGAACTTGCTCTGTAAGTGGGAATGGATATTTAATTTCTTTTCACTTTTTCCATACGAGAGCGGTAGCGCGTGCTTCGCACGCGCATTTTCTTTTTCCGCCACACTGACTGGTGTGGCGTTAGTTGCGGTCCTACGGTTTTCTTCTTACGCAATATCGAGATATTTCGAGATTTTTCTTCGCTTCTCCTTTTTACCATAGGATTTGTCAGAATTAAGAAGGTTTGACAGGTCTAACCCTTGAGCGGTCGCATTCCTATTGGTGTCTCACTTCCACTCCAGTAACGCGCATAATTCTCATCCTCACACTGACTATGCGGCTAGCCAAATATTCATAATTATGTGCTTGATAAATGGGATTGAAACATTTAATTGACGTATGGGAAAATCTAGGAATGACAAACAGAAATTACAATCGGAAAATTTTGTTTGTCCTAACGGGGACACACACTCGTTAATGTCACTAGTTAATTTTTTTCATTTATGGTCACATTAACTACATGGCTCTTAGCGACTTGGGTATCATGCGCTGCGCTGCATTCGCATCATAAGATACAGGAAACCAAACCTATGCTTGCACAGCCGGCTACTCTATGGGCAACACCCCCGCTCATCAGACAATCCGAAACAATTCTCACCCTGTCAGGGATTTGAACTTAGGAACCCAAGCGGCAGCGCTAAGACTCATAAAGTTGAACACTTTTACAGATTCAAATTGGTGATGTTGGAAACTTTTGCAATTTTGAAAGTCGTAACCGTGGTTTTCTCGAGATTAAATATACTGAAGTGTAATTAATTTTTAATTCCCGTCTTTGAACCTTTTGGAAACAATTACGAATTTTCACATTTTTGCTACAAATTTAGTTTCAAAATTTTCCAAATATTTGCAATGAGATTTGAGTTGTCCGATGTTTTCTGAGATAAACGAACATACCATCGTAGTTCTCTTATAATAAATATGAATTATCGTTTTTGAAGACTACCCATTGTTTGGTCTATGAAGCATATACGATTAATCGAGCATACAATTTTGGAACCACATACATCCTATGTATAAACCAAGTATAAGTTTCTGAAGTAAGGAATATCTGTAAGAGACAGTGACTCAAGGTAATTAACAATATTAGCCCAGACTAAACCAGATACTGATCGTAGAGGCTAATAACGAACCTTGGTCCAAGCTAGTCGACAGGGTTATCCAAAGCTAGCTAACAAGCGCGGCCTAAGCTAGTTGACAAATTTGGCCCAAGCAATGAGACAAGGTTGTTACCATACCAGGCTATATCCTAGCTTGGGGACCATTTCATTCCGGAGTTGGGCCAGAGCTCTGGGTACCAAGCCTTGGCCGAGGCTCGGCTAGGCTTGATCCAGAATTTGGTCAAGCCTGGGCCATTTGTTAATTCCTACCTGGGAATAGGCTTAGAAATTTCTCCGTCAGCCGTGTGTGTCTGTTGCTCATTCACAAGTTCCACAGCCGCCAATGTCTTGTTCCCAAGAGGAGTAAAAAAAATGTTCTGAAGTTTGTTTCTAGAAAATTTAAAATGAGAGAGTGGAATTGTGGATCTCCAAGTAAATTGAAAATTTTGAAAAATACTGCTCAGCTTCTGGTTCTTCTCGCGGACGTCGCAAAATAATCGACGATTGTTCCCGAAATTCAATAAGCTATAACTCGAGCGCCATCTTTCATCTAACTCAAAGTTCCTTCCTTCGCTCCAGTTGCACCTACAAGATTCCTTGAAATTTTCTCTTCAGCCGCTGAAATCTTGCCCTGATTTCCATATTTTTTCCTACACCCCCAAAACTTTCCATTGAATAGTAAAACCTTCCTAAGCACCAACCGGCCCCAACAATTCCCCAATTTGTGAATCTTGATAACAATGAAGTGATTTTTTCCTGCAACTCCCCAATGAAATCCCCATTTTATTCGCCGCTCTGCCGATTTCACTTCTTCCACGACAGATATTATTCGTTAGAACCAGCGATTTCATTTTCCCTTTGACCCTTTCATCTCCACGTTCACAGATTGTTTTGTTTCTCCTTCTGTTTTTCTCCCTTTATTTTTTCTGTTCATTCCTCCAGGTTTATGTCCGTCAACGAGGTTATTGTTGCCCAACAAGAGGCATCTCCACTCGTTCGACAGTGGAAAAATAAAGAAGCATAGCAAAGGCGGAGGACCATTGTGGAAGTCGGCAATGGTGTGCCACAATTGTATATACGGATTCTAGTTACTCTGCCTAGGAAGTTTCCTAGCAATTCCGCGGGGGGTGGGGGTGGCGGTGGGGGGGGGGGGGGGGAGGGGGGCAACTGAAAATTGCTGGGGATTGGTTGAAATAGCTATGGCAGCCCTTGAGTTTCAAACCCATACCCAGAAAATATAGGGTGCTTGAAATGTTACATTTCACCTGGACAACAGTGAAAAGAGTGTACTACGATTTCTCGAGGCACCCCTCAAAACCATTCGCCTCTCTGTTATCCATGCGCACAGAGACGCCGTGACCCAAGAGAAAGCTTCATCAAAACTGGTTCATGGATGGTGTGAGCCAGTGAATGGCTGGAATTAGACGAAAATCGTGGGGCCACGACTGCGCGAATACAACCCACCCACCCACCCCCTTCACCCAACAACCTACAACCTTGCCTCCATCGGATTTCTGTTATTTCAACTGAGTTTACTTTTTATCTTCAAGTCTAGCCTCCTCAGGTCCCTTTTTTTCCACCTGTTTCCCTCCATCTGCTTTTCACAAGTTTGCGGGAGAGTTGGAAACGAAATTTTTTTTAATTACGCGAATACATCGGTATGAATGCAAATATTTACTCGTTTTAATTTTTTTTATACCTTTATTTTCATTGTCGAGTGGAGCTTGGCTATGTTTATTTTGTTTATGATAAAAATGCAAGCTTGAATATGAATTAAGGAGGATTTCCCGTAGGTTTTTTGGGGGGGGGGGGGGGGAGGAGGAGGTTCCCATTCTGCCCTGCGGTCGGCTTGATTATGGAAGGGAGATTCCATTCAACCGAATGGAAATTCATTAATTAACATTCATAGTGTATGCAAGGCATTGTTGATCCTACGTGTGCAGCTCATTAGTGCTTAGTTATTAATAAAGTTGGGCAATAATTCCAATTAGTTAGGTAGCAAATATGTATTCATTAAATTAATTGGAAGTCATTGAATTGAACTGAGGAAATATCATTATAGGAAGGGTTTTTGGGATTATAATTATTGTGATTTAATCTTAATTTTTTTGCAATTCGAAATCATTTCACCATAATAATGATGACCGAATTTACTCGCGTGGTGAGTGGCGCGCCGACTCTGCGTTTTGCGACGCAAAGCATACATAGTGTGAATAAGCAGATGCCTATACAAACATGTAAACACACATAGTTTGAAAATTGTATGAACAAAATTAATAGCAAGGTGATTTTCAGTTTTTACCACACTCAATAGCTTTCCCCCTTTAATATCGCCGTTTTTGTATTTTAAACGTGGTAAAATGTATCCCTACGTATGAATTGTTCAAAATTCCAATGCACCAGTAAAGTTTTAATGAGTCGGCCATAAGGACCACGGGATTACGTACCACGTGAAAACCAAAGAGTTACTGGCTGTAACGACACTGCGCCATTCATCGTAAAATAACAATAGCCTCCTTTACATTGTTTTCGAATAGCGTCGTGATGGAAAATATTAAATTAGGGTTTCTCACCACCCTAGATTTTAGAAAACTCATTTCGATTGGAAAAAGTTGATGATATTTTTTTAAATTAGCCAAATCTTGAAACTTGGAATGAATTTCATCAACTTTTATTTACGAAAAAAATTGACTCGTTCTAGTCTGAGTTTAGCCCTGTTTCATTTTCGTTGTGTGTGTGTGTGTGTGGGCGGGTGAATGGGTGGAGGGTGTTAGATGAGGGGGTGGGAGGGTCGGTAAGTGGGTGGTTAGGTGGGTGAGTAGGTGAGTGGGTAGGTGGGTAAGTGGGCGGGTAGGTGGGTGGGTGGGTGAGTCGGTAGGTGGGTGGGTGGGTGGGTAGGTGGGTAGGTGGGTAGGTGGGTGGGTAGGTGGGTAGGTGGGTGGGTGGGTAGCTGGGTGGGTGAGTGGGTGAGTGGGTGGGTGTCTGAGTGGATGTATATGAGTGTATTTTAGAAACCTCAAACTAAATTGAAAATATTTAAGCTCACGTGGTCGATTGAATAGCTTTATATTGAATACTGCATATAAAAGAAAAAAAAATCAAGTGACTACGATTGTCCCGAAAATGTAATTTGTCAACAGTATTTTTTCACCTCCAATTGTATGAGCTGTTTCTCCGCCAACTGCATCACATTTTTTTTTGTCCACAAATATTGATAGTACGTGGTACAGAACACCATTGAGAGGTGAATGTATGCCCCTCCTCGGGGATGAGTACGCTCCTATTGTACAAACCTGACTACATCCAATACATATGTATGCATTTGCTACATTTCTACATTCTATATATTTGCTTGCTAGTATTCGATTTGTCATTGGAACAATATTTGAAATGGGAAAAGATGGAAAAGTGTGAGGGAATAAATGGAAATCGAGGGAAAACAACGGGAAATATTAATGAGCCTGTGGACATTTGAATTATCCTCATGCCCTTGCGCAATATGCAGTGAATAATACGTGACAATCGATGAAACAAGGACAGAACAGAAGAATTTTTTATTTGCAGGTTTTTTCTGCGCAAAGATCTATAGAAACGAAGAAGTTTGATAAAAATTATATGCTCCACCAGCAAAGTCAAATAGTGGTGCCGCCCTCCGCCCCCCCCCCCCTCCCGCTACCCACCCCTTACCGCCCGTTGCATCGAAACACTCTCCTGAACTTTTTATTCAATTCTAGGAATTCCAAAAATAATATTGTGCACTGTACCAGAACTGTTGATGTATGTGAAACCGCTCTAACAAATGTTTTTTCCCTGATATTCGTTTTATCTATCCTTCAATATTGCATGTATGTGGAGAGAAGCGTTTGATAAAAATTACTCGTCCGTCTGATAAAGCAGCTGACTACATCTTTTTGCATATTCTTTCCATTCACGAATATGAGGGACATATTTGGTTGTGACGATGCAACGGTGTTCGGTTGTGTCTAAGGTATTCTGCGCTGAAGTGATGACGGTATTGATGCACGAGAATTGATTCCTTCTGTGCCATTGTATTTCCTGTTCCCAAATTCATATCGTTTTCAGAACGTTTTTTCACTCAAATTTTCATCTGAAGTTCATAAGAAATTTCTATGAATATGTAATATTTAATCTATAATGAAATATTTTTGACAAGATTAGATCCTGATGAAGAAGATTTTTTGCTGAATCTTCAATGGAAAATCTCGTTCTAATCATATAAAGTGCGCCTAACAAATTTCCGGAAAAAATACTGTTACGGCAGATTCCAAATTGTAATTTAGCGCGCGATGCGCTAATATTTATTTCATTTGGTATGGATTTACCAAAAATATACCTTGATTTTCGTTGACGAATACTGTACATCTCTACGCTGAGTAGGAGAAAAACATCCACACCAGTCCATACTTTACCTAACGGACGAGCAATTTTTATCGACCTCTTCTCTCTTCATGTATGCACTATTGGAGAATACAGATGAAACCGAGTGTTTGAAAAAAAAATATATCAGTGGAGGCTGTTTTATATACATCACACGCCCTTGTAGTGTGCATAATATCGATGTGGAATTCCTAGAATTGAATAAAGGTTCTATCGAAATATTTGGATAGGACTGGTGGAGAAGGGTGGAGGGAACCTCAATTCTGAAAATTGAAGCATAAAATTTAGGAAAAAGGAGGTCTGAGGCTACGCCTGGCAGAATCACTGGAGGAGGTTAGTAGGAATAAATTTAACCCGACCTTTTGTGCTGTGCAAGAACCCCTGGCATCACAAGCGCCAACTCGACGACGTCGGCTTAATATCAACGCAATAACATCGCATACTCCTTCTTCGTCTACAAAAAAAGGGCTTGCAGGAAAAAAATTACAAAAACCCATCATTGAGATGTGATGTTTTTCCAGGATTTGAGGAAGCAGGTAAATGCAATAAAAAAATGTGAGTGGCTCTAATGGGATCGAACTCATTTTAAATCTAACCGGTCCAGATAAGAGGAGATTGCATAAAAAAATTGAACCCACTGTCTGTCTTGGGAGATATTGGGATATACAAAACCCCACTATCGAAATATAATCAAATAATTCCGAGAGTTATTTTTGCGCGTTCGAACCCGTAAAACAAATGGGACGCCGTTATGCCTGCGCATGGGCTCCACAAAAATTGTTTATAAAACAATTGCGTCAGCGCAAGAGAAGAAAGAATATAGAGGACCTATTCATTAGGAAAAGGGACTGAGGAGGAAATATCTTTGTTAATCTTTTAGTCGTCGAGTCAACTCCGAAGAGAACAGACATGAAAATATATTGAAGTTATTCTCTTGAAAAGTCAAGAGTGATTATACCATTGCCTTACCATATCCTATATTCAAATAGGGGAAAATCATAACGTATTGAATGAATGGACATTTTATAAAATAGTGCTACGAAAACTGTAGTTTCGCGTATTTGGTACGCAACATGGGCATTAGAAGCTGCTGATTGGTGGAAAAATGAAAATCAGGAAATCAATAGAGTGCACCGAATATTCTTCAAGCATCTACCTATACTTGAAGTCTACAGTCGCGTTATGAGATGCTATCTCACCAAAATTTTCTCAATATCGCCAATATGCGGACAAATTGAAAAAAATTGGAACGTAACTGTTTCAATACCTCAAGTAACCCTTCCCAGTTATTGAGATGGGTATAAAAATGCTTTATACCACACCGTCAAGTTGACGAGGATGATAATCCTTGAATCAATCCAATTTCTCACGTTTTACGCATACCGAAAACTATTTGACCTCGTCCACAGGTCAAACTCATAGTTCCATAAACTCATCACACCGTGTATACTGTAGACGCCTCCGCGTGTTTTTATAGCTCTCAGTGTGCGCTACAAAAAACTTTCCCATGAAATGCTTACGAGTCAAATTGATAAATTCAGGAGGAAAGTGGTAAAAGGAGATAAGTAACTTTGACATTACCGGCGGTTTTTTATGGTCGCCCGCGGATCTAAGGGGGGTAGCGAAATTTATGTAATAGTGCTTTTCGTCATAAGGCCGGAAAACTTTTCTGACTAGGATGATGACTCGGCTTTTGTTTCGGTCTGCAATCATCCGGGTCAGAAAAGTTTTTCACCCATTCCCTCCGGAAATTACAAAAATGTAAATACCCCGCAATTTCCAGGGTTCCATTCAAAATTCAATAGAAACCCAAAACGTCATTGAGAAGCCAATGGAATCGATTTTACATTTTTGTTTCTAGCTTACCAAAACCCCTGCTGGATAATTTATGATAAACATATAGGAAAGTTCTCAACACTGGGAACAAAACCCAAAAATATAAAATCAATGAAAATGGGAGAAATTTTGCGGTTGTATATAAAGCTATCAATTCCCACCTAAGAGAAAACCAAAGCTATTTAATGGACAATAGTCAAACATTGAACGTTACGGAATACCATACCTGCATATACAGAATATCATAAAGGTGAGGTAAAATACAATAACCTTTTAGTTTTCGGCCACTGAAAGCTCCGTTGTATAATACAGCATAAGAGTATTCTACGAAAGATTTTAAGAGCCATGAATTTTTACCACTTCATAGGTGCTTACAAAGCAATTGCACCTCATGGGAAAATTCTCAGGTATACATGAAGTCAGTTATGTTGAACATGAGATTACTCCAACTTGCTTTTCTTATTCTTTACGCTTGGATCCGATTTAGGTTATGCCGCGACCCCTCCCGGCAGTGCCAATGGAAACTGACTTTTTCCCAAACTGTAAAGCATTCACAGAGTTCAAACCAATGAACACAACGCCCAGTGAACGTTACATCCCTCGGTTCATCCAGGAATTGAAGGAACACCACCGAAAACCTCAATTCGTACAATTTCTCTGACAAAACTACCGTTCGACGATGAATCAGTATGGCTTAGAGCCTGGACAAATCCGTTCTGCTACATCGAAGGGAGACTCTCCGCCCGGGAATTCAATCTCTGGATCTCGAGTGCCACAGGTCGGCGCCCTAGCCGCATGGCCATTGCCATCGTTAAAAATTACTTCAACGATTGATCGGTGCTAATTTGGAAAGCTAGAACTGTTTATTTAGTTGTGACCAGTTGAGTATATAATCTTGCCAGAACGCTAACCCAGCTGGTGCCAGACCTGGTAAACGAAACTGGACCAATCCTACTTGAAACATTGGGCCACGCTTGAGCTGAGAGTGAAAATTAGCCTGGTCCCCGCCTAGTATCCAGTTTGATCCACGCGTGGTAGCCAGCTTGGTCCACGCGTGGTAGCCAGCTTGATCCACTCACAGTATCCAGCTTGGTCCACGTCTGGGATCTAGCTTGGTCCACGTGTGGTATCTAGCGTGGTCCCCGCCTGGTACTTAGCGTCGTCCACGCGTGGTACCTAGCTTGGTCCACGCGAGGTACCTAGCTTGGTCCAGGCCTGGTAGCCAACTTGATCCACGCGCGGTATGTAGATTGGTCCATGTCTGGTATCTAGCTTGATCCCCGCCTGGTATCTAGCTTGGTCCACATAGCGTCGTCCCGGCCTGGTATTTAGCTTGGTTCACGCCTGATATCTAACTTGATCCAGGACTGATCATTAACCCGAAAAATACATTGATTAAGTTAATCTGAATAAACTAATCGTCATCAGGGTTCGAACTATCCTAATGAGCAGTGAACTGGCTCATCGAGATGAAAATGCCAAAAGAAAAATTTCATATAGATGTTTATAAGAAATCGGTACCGTGATAGCTGGTGCTGCCGGTGGTCCCGGTGGTCATACGTCTACCTATTTCAGCCCATGCTGCTCACCTTTAGTAATCGCAGAATATCTGAGTATCCTCTGAGCTACGCGACTACTTGTACGAAGTAGCATTTTTCTTAATCTATATGGGCGGGCGCCGGGAGGGAAGAAATAGGAAATAATTATCGAAGAACAACGAAACATCATAAACATTATAGTATTTGAAAGTATATTGAGTAGAATAAATGAAGAGGCAATGCCATTTTACCCCGGTATTTGCGTAATATATGCATCTGCTCAAGCTCACAGTCTGACTCCCTTTAATTGTCTCTGTCAATCCATTTACTTCGGTCAGTCCACCGCCATCTCATTTGCTTTCGATCTGATTAGCCACTCCAATCTAATTCACCTCATCGTCCTATCTCGTAACTAGAAGACATCTATGACGTTTCCTAGCTCAGTACAATACAGAGACAAGTCTGCATATTCGCTCCTGAGACATTGGCAACTTTTCTCATCACCTCACTCAACATATCTCTCCATTGTCCCAATTTTTCATTATCCAACCTGAGCGCGGTGCTAATTTAAGTCGCCTGGATGGTGCGGTGAAGGCACGCGATTTTCACACCGTCAGGAAGTTATGGATTCGATTTATAGACGGTAACCACTGAATCTCCTCTATTTTTCTTGAAATTTCCAGCTGCAGTATACTGAAAGAAATTTGACCTATAAAGATAACTAATTACATAGTGCTGGGGTCGCATGGTAATGGATGCAATATGGTTGGTAACAAATATGATGTTGGTTCAATTTTCGTTACTAAAACTGTATTACAATGTATAGGATGAAGCATCACCGTATTTGAGTAGTAACCATAACACGAATACACACTGGACGCAGTACTCAATTTATTAGGAGGTCCCGATCACACACTGTTTAGTTATGAGACCTAAAATTAGACTAGTCCTGGAGTGATGTAAATTCCACTTACATCATTACTAAGTAAATTACTAAGTCATCATAAAACACGAGTCCGTGGGATTATTAGCATGGCCAATAAGTATATAGTTTCATGATCATGTCTCTCTATTTCTGTTAGCTAGTGAGTTAGATCTCACTGAACGAGAAGTTCAAAAGACTGATCACTGTGTGAATGTAGTTGAGGTAACAATTGTGAATTTAGTTGACAAGCGTATGGTTTGATGGTAACAGTAGCAAAATCTTCTCCAATCTATCGCAATAGTGATGGTAACTAAGGAAAATTGTCAAGGTCTTATTTAACTATATTTTATAGTTCTGAATCCCACATTTTTCTCTCAGTGTATACTTATCAGGTGCAGTGAAGAAATTCCCCGCAGGAAATTGTAGTCGTGTCCCGATTTGGGTTTTCATCTCCTGTTTAATTTGTTCGTTACTTTCTTCTCATATTTTGAGATATTGGCGTAAAACTGAGGTACGGACATAAGATTTCTTATGGAGCATCGCTCCTGATAGGAATCAACTTGGATTTCTTCAATCACATGCTTAGTTGCCAAGATATTCATCTTCGTACGTACAGTGTGCGATTTCGAACTCGCAAAATTTATTGGGCCAATTTCAACGTTACTCGATTTCTAGGAATATTCTTATCGATGATTCTTTGGAGATACACTCCGTTTTAGAAGATATAACTCTTCGTAAGAAAGCATGGTTATTTCATCTCTCTGCACACACAAATTGAAATATTGAATTGAAATTTTTGCATGAAGCTTTGGGTTTGTCTGACATTTCCTCCCATCATCGAGATAAAAGCGAAGATCGGTTGGAATATATCAACGAAATTTGTGGAGAGATGAGATAGGAGAAATACATAATGGCAATCTATGTAATTACCGCAATTACTGTAATTAAAATGTTATGAAATTACAGACTCAAAATTTAGGTAACCCCCCCCCCCCCCCCCCCGTCGCGACAATACCATTATCCATAACTGGCAAAATAATTTCAGACTTCGGTGTCCAAATTTCATGTAATTTTACACTTTACGATACTGAAAGCACATGTGCAATCGAACAGAATTGGAACGCAAAATAATCAGCCGAGAAATCCGTTTCGCACTCATCTTAATCGCCAGATGATGCGATGAATTCAATAGACCCACCGACTTCATCAGTACTCCATGTGAAGCCTCCGGTATCCACCCCCCCCCCTCCCCCCGAATGGCAAATTTTGTTATGCACCACCCTCGTGTTTTCCATCTCTACGCTTTCGCTTTTTTTTTCCGATTACACCCTCTACAAGCATATATGAAGACCACCGGAGGCAGTTGCCCCGTCGATCGAGAGGAAATACACGAGCAACGCCCCAGCTATAAATTCGAGCAATAAGTTTGGGTGAGTTTGCCGTAGTGGGGTGGGTGGGTGGGTGGAGGACGAGCGATATCGGAATCAAATCAGTGCCAAGTAGACAACCCAGGGCGCTACTTGGAAACACGTATAGAATCCGCGGAAACTTGTGCAGTTCTCTCAATAAAACGTACAGTTATATGGATAGTGCATTAGCACGCACAAGTATAAATATCTATCACTTGGCACTGGGATCTAAGTTCCATGTACTTTCCATATGGCGAACTACTTTAACTTATTTTTCTTTGCGAGTCATTCGTTGAAGAAAGTTAGATAATAATTCTGGAGTAATTCACGGAGCTGATGAATTATTGGCCAGTGAGGCGGGAAAAATTGGGGACATAAATTCAGAACTGATTCATCATAATTCATAAGACTTTTTCGTTAATATCATAGGGCTAGGATGCCCAGCACTGTTAAAAATTACTGGCCCAAAAATGCAACACATCTAACGATAGCACTGTAGCGACACCGTATTAAAAATTTCGATACAGCAATAGAAATGGAATTGAATCTCAGTGATGAAGTATTTGAAATCTGTGGTGTTATATTTTTGCATCCGTGTTGAAAAAAATGAATACATGTACATTAGTGTGGTATTACAAATTCTTGCTAAACTTTTGAATCAATTCCTTTTTTCATAATTTGTAACGCTCTGGAAATTTGAACATTTTTAAAATTTTGATTTTTTGTATTCATCTTTAATTAACAGTTTTCAACATTATAAATTTCAATTTTTTCATTCATTCTATCAATGACCTCCATTCTCAAACCTTTCAAAAATTCAGAAATATTTCAAATCTTCAAATACTAAAAATTTTTTTTTTACAATTTTTGAAATAGTTGTAATTTTTAAAAATCATTTTTCTATTTTTTAAAGAGAACTCTTCGGCCTTTCTGAATTTCCAATGTTTCCAGAACTCCCAAACTCCCCAAAATTTTTTCACACGCCTAAACATTATATGTTCATTCTCATCCCTGTATGTTCAACGGTTGCCAAAACTACCAACAGCATTATCATAGTTTTCTTGTTCCACTGAGGTTGGTATAAGCCGCCGAACATGTTTTCATTGTACGTCAAAACTAAATTACAGTGTGACATAAATCAATTAACATTGAGGTACTATGTATGTTGCAGGTGAACATCCGGCGGCAATATATGGGAATACGGCTTTCGGTAAACCAGCACCGGGCGCCTATCTGCTACTTGCTCTGATTCTGTGCCAATTCAGATAATATGATGCGCCGTGATCATAGTGTCCTATTTTACCAAAGACAAGCAAAAAAAAAAAGAAAAAAAAGATTTACGGTGTCAGTGAGATCCTGCACTTGGTTGCACGTGTGTACGAAAGAACAAAACATATTGATAAATGAATTTTGAGACGTGAGAAATTGCCTGAGTGATTGTTAAATCAGTGTTTTGTTAATCATCATCGGTATACTGCAGAGAGAGAAATCAAAAAAATGAGGATTGATTTTATTAATTGAATTGAAACATTGACGACAATTCTCCATTGCTCAAATGTCGCGATCAGATTTTTCTCCGGGTTTTCACAGATCAATGAAATGAATTGTTTTAAAAAATATGGTCAAGAGTTGAGGAAGCAATAATCCTTGGCATCGTGCAAACTTTTATTAAAAGTTGATACAGAATCGATTATGCGTCGAGCGTCAATCGAAGAATCGCCCGCCAAGGCCATATATAGTCGCGAGACTAGAAGAGCGATCTTCGGGTTCCGATCTCTCCCGACCATCGGCAGCGCATGCGCAGTACATTCCTCCACTCCTTGCTTCCGAAGACCGCGCTCACGCTATCCGGACTATATATTCCCAATTGCATCACAGAGTATCTTCTGTCGGAATATACTTTTATTTTGCCCGAAGAACTGCTTTCGCCCTCTCCAAAAAATGTTCCGTACTTTTTTGCAAAACAATTTCGTTTATTTATCTGTCTCAACTGTAAAGCTGGAGTGAGGATTCCAAATCCAAAATATTGCGTCTCGACGCCAATAACAAAATGTACTAATCGGCAAAATTTGACCTCACTATTAGTCGTCCTGTTGCCAAAGATTATTTTCACCTTGATCCTATAAAAATCAGCGAGATCGACTGGGCCAAGAGAAGTAAAACATCTTCAATGTACGTAAAAGCCCTAGGTTTTACATCAGGCGTCGTTTGCGACCAATTAACATTACATTAAGTAATGCTTCTTTTCACAATCTCCCGCGTTTTATTCGCGTTAGATAGCGAAAAGGGTTGAAACATTATCAAACGTAACGAAACACAAAGCAAGAGGGTAAATGAATGAGGGGAATACTCGAAGAAATGCATAAAGAATTGTGAGTAAGAGGGAGAGCAACAATATTGTCTGTACGTAACGATGCGCAACCTCTTCCAATGATCATTCGACGCCTACAACCATACCTCAGCTGCGAATTGTCCCCTCCTTCAAAACCCAACGTCTTTTAACCCATTGCGAAAATTCTCCTCATGCCATTCTTCGTATTCACCATTCCCATCATCCGGCTGCCTCTATTGTCCAACTTCTCTTTAGCACCTTTGGAATCCTCGATAACTTTGAGCGAAACGAGTCTCGTTATTATGCGGAGAGTTTCAAGATTAAAAAAGAAAAAATGGATAATATATATATGACGTCGAATTGTGACTTTTTTTCCTTTTTATCAACCTCAGAATAATGACAATGTTTTGAACTGTCTGTTCTTTATCCTTACACCGCAAAAAAGAAACCAACAATTTGTTGATTGCAGTAGATAGTGACTTGATTCAAGTAGATCATGTAGGGGAAGAATGTGAATTATGCGGTAGCCGCTCTTCAGCATCGCTTCGAAAAGGCCTACTGGGCACCCATCCGTGTGATCGGGGCCGACTTTCGCCATTTAGGCTATCGTATTTCTAAACACGGGGCCCAGAGGCCTCTGTGCGATGGCGGGCGCCTGTGAGGGAACCCCCCCCCCCTCCCCCTTGGGTTAGGTTCCCGCCCGGCCTTGGGGTCTAATTTTGTGGGTATCGGTCGGAGCCCATGAGAGAATATTTCACCATGTGAGACGTAGTCCGGAAGCCGGGCGCGAACTCAGGACCTTTAACGTAACAAGCAGACACTCTACCCTGCGTCAACTTGAATTAAGTCACTCATATTCAAGTCAAGCCAATGAGATCCAAGTGAAATGAGTAGAATAATTTGGCTCAGGTCAAGCAGAGACTCCGGATTGAATCAAGAATAATTGATTTTTATTTCCCTTTTGCTATACCCAATCCCAAAACCCTCATGACCATAGAATCGCACAGTGTTAAATGTCAAATAAATGTCACGTTATAGGAGAAAATAACGACAAATTTTAAGAGGAAAAAAATTGATTTCTATGTGACTTCAGTGTCGAGAAAAGAAAAACCACTAAAAACCATTTACATACCTAAGAGATTTATCTATGAGTAAGAAAATTAAGTATTGATTATATGAAAATGGTAGGAAATAAATGACAATGGGAATGACAGTGATATGAATTATGTGGCAAAATAAGTGCAAAGAATTATTATTAGTCATGGTTTTTTTATTCTTTGTGAAAATAACACATCAACCTGTTTTGATTTTTCGGTATGGCAAAGTATGCCCGGCTGTGTTTACTAGTTTCGTTTTGTTTGTCATGTCCATATTTTCAACCTTGTATATAATATTTTACTCTTGTAAATAAATTTATCCACATAAAACAAACAGGAGAAATATTCATTTCAGTGCATAGAAATACCTCGAGGCAAATTTGCAATGCATGTTGTAAACAATATATAAAGCAATATGTGGATGGGTGGCCGAAGGGAAACTTTCAAAGTTCGTTCCAATTTTGACAATTTTTTTTTTTTCATTTCACAAACTAATTGGTCTTCAATGAGTACATGGAGAGAGAAGTTCAATAAATTTTTGAAGATATTCAAAACTGAAAATTTGGAATTGTTAAAAAAAAAATAAAAAATCCTAAACTTCCGTAAATCTCAAAATTTTATGTTACATAAATTTCCCAGAGCCAAAAGTAAATATTCCCATGACCCTCATTTCAATATCACCATTCGAAGAGCCACCCTTAAATTAGCACTAATTGACTCGCTAATTTGCTATAAATAAGGCCAATAATAATAATCTCATTAACGAGAAATCATTAGTGAAAAACCTATAAATTATTGCTGGAGAAATTGTCCAATTTTTATGTCCCCAATCAGCGTGCCCTGGAATTATTAATGGATTCCCAAGGGTGAGGGTGTATGCGGGAGGTGGCACTTTGCCCTCGGCCACATTTTCGGAATTTTGGCAAAGGCGCGAGCTAGACCCCTAAATATCCGTGTGAAAACCACGTTGAAAACGCATCGGGGTCACGAATATCGATCCCCCCTCTCATCATCCAGCCAATGTTTCGTATACAGTTCACTATAACACTGGCGTTGCGTTCTAGAGCGACTTCAACCATTCCTTCCATTGCTACTGAATTACAATGGCCTCTATGGAACACTCCGGTCTTAAAGTCGAAGTGCCGTTTAAACTTGAAAGCATAAACAAAGACTTGAGTACAGGAGGCCGTGGCAAAGGGTTGGGATAAGCGAGACTCTAGTGCATAACTTCAGGAAACACCTATATTGCTTCATTTGAATAATATTTTTACTTCATAAAAGTATTATTAGTTTGAAACGAAAGTATTGGTGTAACAGGCAATAGTATATTTCCAGACTGTCATTCTGCTCATTTTCGCTCGCGCAAAGATTGCGCTAATAGGCTAATAGGCCAGGGCTAATACCAATCTTCGAACGAGGAAAAGTACAAGGCAATACGGAAAAAGATATTGTGACCACTTGTCAGCAGCCTGAAGATCTGGGATCTCCGAAATGTCAAGTGTATCCACCAACTTTGCGAAAAATGAAGTGAACATCTCTGGTCAATTGTCATTCCACTATACTCCATCAATCAGGAGTCATCATTACATACTTAGAGTCCATTGGCCTTGAGTTTTTCAAAACTAGGCATGATAACTCATCATAAGAATTTGCAAATTGAATGTGTTTAAATTCACACAATTTTCAAGAAAAAATTTAAACGACTCTGTTATATAGTGTAAATAAGACTTGCAAGTGTTTTGGGTTTTGACTTTTAAATATTTGGTTGACTCAAAAATTCGAGAATGTTCGGTGCTGAGAACGTAAGGCGCCCGCTCTAGTGTTAAAGTAGTACAGTAGAGCTCCCTTAATTTTCCGCTTCCTTTATTGTCGCTGTACTCCCCTCACGACTTGTCTCCCCTCAAAAACCTTCTCCCACTCCCCGTACTTTGTCTATCCTTGTTTTCGACGTCATGCGCTCCAGACTGCGCAGCGTCTCAATAGTGGGACCGAGCATTCATGAAACATAACCTATTTACTTTTGATACATAGTCCGTTTACTTCTGCTCTTATTTCCCCTTCCGCTCCCGACACCCCCACCACGCCAACCAAGCAGTGGGCAGAGTGGGGGGCTTCCTTAATTTTTTTCTCCACGAAATTGCTTCAAGGTCACCCCCCGAGCTCGGAAAATAAAGGGAGCTCTACTGTAATACCTACGGTTTGGGTAGATCAAATTTTGAATAGTGTAACCACGATAGACGATAGAATCGAGACGAGACGACATAAGTACAACTCAATGCAATTTTATCGGCTCCGCCTCGGTCTACAACCCTCATCTTCATCCGAAAAGTTTTGCAGGCCTTATGACGGAAATTACCATCAACGCATGATATCCGAATGGTATTCGTTGATCACCAAAACGGCTGATTTGTTATAGAACGTCCCATATATCTTCCGACCCCCCCCCCCCTCTCCCTAAATGTAATGCGCCCCAAAGATTCTATATTATTTCCTAGTACGTAATTCATTCCTATAAACGACCCCGAACCGTTGATGGAGCACAAATTGGAGCGGTGAGTTTATATAGATACCATATAAATATAAGAGTTCATTAAATTCATTTTATCCCCTGGGATTTCAGACAATTTTTTTTCTTCATTTAAAGTGGCATGAACTGCTTGGCCCTTAAGGACTTTATAAACATTGGCACATTAGTGAAGAATATACATGCGAGCATATATCTTAGTTATATTCACTATAGATGGTCACATACATGACTACCGAAAGTATCTCACATATATTTAAAATATATCTCACATCTATTTTTGGCCAAAACAAAATATGCAATATATATGCTAGATATAGGTTTACGCATATATTTCATTTTCACGAAGGTGAAATTATTATTGATAAGCACTGGAAGATTCCATCTTCTTGGGAATATGCTACTTCTATACCTATATATAGGGGTCATTCCGCCAATTATCCACATGCTTTTGGGTTCTTTGCTTTCACCTGTTCTTTTACTCATCCGAAATATGAAAATGAATTTTGAAGGCTCGACTTTAATTAGATAGGGAGATATGCGTAATTTTTCTTATCAATTTTTTGCAATAGCATGTTGTAAGCGCAATTTATACTAAATCGCAAAATTCAATTGTGCATTTGTTGTGCAGAATCAGTTGACGTTTCTGGAAAGCAATTCATTCTTTTGAATAGAATTTTTTCTCAAGTTTAGGTAATCGGAAAAATTGTACAAAGTGTGACACCAAAAGCGCCCCCGCCCTCACCCCCACTGCCCGTGAGTGTCCGAACAGGGATATACCTTCCGATAGTTCCATAAAAAATTTCACTTCAAAAATTTTCTCAACCGACGTCAGAATAGCCGAGTGCACTGAGCGCGCAATCTTAGCGCTGCCGCTTGGGTTCCTGGTTCAAAGCCCCCATAGAGCGAGAATTTTTTCGGAATGTCTGATGAGCGGGAGGTTACTCATAGAGTAGCCGCCTGTACCGACACAGGTTTTCTGTGGTTTCCTGTGTCGCATCATGCGAATGCGGTGCAGCGTATGGACCACACGCCCATATATCCGTAAGGGATCGAAGGCGTTAAAGATACAATAAAAAAAAAAAATTCTCACATGAACACCAAAGCACACACATACAACTAAATAATTAAAATCTATCCTCAGATCAGGGATCTCGGATGACGACTTAGTGAAACAGGCCTCAGTTTTCAACAAATTTGAAATTTTACAGCATCATAAATATTTGACAAATTCTATGTATCAATGCTATAGATTACATTGTTGCTATATTGTCTCTAAATATGGTACATTTCGCGTAACTAAAGTTGTTTCGGAAATTTAGTAGTCTCATTAATTTTTACACCATTGAAATTGAACTCGTGTACAAGTTCTTGTGAATGTTGCTCCAGGGCTGTGTTTCCATACTTACAGGAATTGGTAATCCTATGAGTATAATCATAAATTCTATACTTAAGGTATTGCATAGTTTGACCCACATAAGCCATTGATTAAACTCCGCTACAAGACCGCGAGGGCTGATTACTATATTATTATTATGCTCTATATAATTCGGTGGAAATTGTTTTTCAAAGAAATGTATGTGACTTGGATGGCCCTGTTCAGGTTTTTAGAGAAATTTTGATTCTCTACTTTGGATATGTTTTTCATTGGCCATTGTAATAAACAGATATTTATTAATCCGCTTTATTAAACAGATCATTTTTTCCATACACAACTTGGAAAAATCCGTTATCTTTTTCAGTCCAATAGACCTTTTCATGCTGGACACTTGCAGACACTTTTTTCCATATTTGAGCCCCTAGAACTCGGAAGCACTTGCACCAAATTAAGTTTCTTATATACATATATATTTATCAGAATGTTCAATAATTTTTTCAAACATTTTCCATGCTAACCCTCCCGTACCGGCGCCTCTTCGTCGAACGTCGTTGGTCGCATGGCAGACGCCGCGTCACCCATGTACATTCTCGAGCACAACGTTGCCGGAAATGCAATGTGCTCCCCAGAAATGGGCATTCAAACATCATTCTAAATACTGATCTCGCAGTTACAACTTTTGACAAGACAAAAAAAATTATTGAAGGATTGAACCAATTTTCGTGTAAAATATATCCAATGAAAAAGCAACAAAAAAGGAAGTCTCTCCCCCAATTTCAATAAATTTCGCATGGAAAGTGATCAATAAACATCGAGGAATATTTGGCTAACACTGCATGATTGTTTTCCTAATTACTCGAATGGTTTCCATTGAATGTCACAATAAAAGTAACATAGGCCGGCGTCCTCCGCACTGCAGCTTGAGATTGTCCAGAGAGGCGGCAACACCACTCATCAAATTTCTACTACGGGAGTGGTCACACGGTAAGCACTGCGCTAAGGTTTGCATTCCGGCCTTCAAATAAAAATTAATGAAAAAATTAGGGTGCGGCCTGAGAACGCAGCACCCTAATGGCAGGATCTTGGACCCATCAGGATCAACGCATATATCCTCGTCTCCCAAAGGGATTATCAAGAACTTTGCATTATGAAAGATAGAAAAAAATAAAGACTTTCGAATTCCGATACTGTTCAGAATGGCATTTTACCGCCGAACACGGTTTTCGAAAAGGGTTTAACACCCATTTGCAAAGCCATGTACTGTAAAACAAGATTACGCTTATCCGGAAATCCTAGACATTCTCTACCCTCAAATGGACATGAATTCAGTGTGTATGATTTTATCAGGCAAGCCAACGAATAGCAAAAGAATAAATATTGGCACTGTTCTAGAAAATAATCCATACGAAATTCCGTGCCGGCGGTGAGGTCAAACGTCGCTTATTGAATCTTCAATATTTTCTGAACAAACAATGCAGATGCCACGAACGTGATCGTATTTTCAAATACAGAAAGTACTTCAAACACTAGAAAATGGTTCAATTGCACACTCCGAATCTTGAGTTATTGGCCATGAAGGATAATCCATTTCGAATAAAAATTGATTGTGTCATCGAAAATTATTGCCGACGTAACCATCATTTTACTTGTTATGACTAAGAAAATTTTCCGGCTTGCACTCAATCTCCATTTGTGGAAGATTAACAGCAGTGATCAACAGATGAACAACTGTAATTATCATCTTATTTCACACTCCCACCAATCCAATTTGAATAACTTCACTTGCTTAATTTTTATTACTCTCTTCCAGCCCATTCCCTCAAAACATAGGATCCATTTACTGGTATTAGTACCCATGCGCGAAAGTAGAAAGGTAAATCATGGCAGGAAAATCGGCGCCAGTTTTTTTCTTATTTATTCGACTATACCCACATGGAAAAATTCATATTATGAACATATAACTATATCTATATCTATTATATACTAAATTGGCACGTTTTTTACTTCAAATATATATAAAGTAGTACTTTTATGTATCTCTTATATATCTCTTATATATTTTTTGCAAGATATATGAAATTGGCACATATATATATATTTGTTTTTATATATTTTTCAACTTGGGTATAATATGATTACTTTTGTATTTTCGATTTTTTCCCTCAAGGAGTAGGTGTTGAGGGAAATAATATAAAGTTCTGTTATCAACCATGAAACTCTCTCCGTAAAACATTTTCTAAAATGTTTCGGTAGTACTATTCGTTAAGAACATGATGGAAGTTGGTTTAAAACATCCGGTTTATTTGAAATGTGATCATCGACAATACATCGATTAACAAACAAGACATTTTCGTTCTCACTATTATTCTAATGCAGATGTTAGGAATCGTCGTAGTATTTTAAAGTACAGCATAGATGCTGAATGATCCTAAGCAGTATTTTTCATCTCGATGTGCGCAATAGTATATTATGCTACAAGCCCGAATAGCATATAGAGTAGACTCTAGCTCTCCACTTTCGGGGCTCTGATTTCCCCGCCGGGAGGGCTACGGGTAGCCACCTCCGTGCGCACAAGGGGCGTATCTTACGATAGAGACGGCGTGATTGTCCGAGCGCGAACGCTAAATGTATGTATCGTGCGCGTTGGCGATGGCGTTTTTGTTTTACATCGCTGCTTGTGACGTTGTGGCCTTACGCGTTTGTAAACAAAACCCTGGGTAGTCTAATGCCACTTCCACTCTAGAGTGCCCGCCCATGTTTAATGCCCCTTGCGTAGTGGGGGAAAAATTCCCCTCGCTCGGAAGTGTGCAGAGAGCTAGAGGGACTACTGTACTATTTGTCGCTGGGCGAGGCCGCGAGGGGGGTCCAGGGGGCGAGGTGAACCCCAAGCCTAGGTGTTGTCAGAGTCGTACCAGCCATTATGTGCCCCATTCGGCGCAGAAACAAAACTTCCCGATTTGGTATTTCAGCACGGCATACTACCTTGACTCTTCTCCAACATACCATGCATGAGCACGTAACCGTTAGAGCAAACTGAACAGTGACATCAACAATTGAAATTGCAACTAATAATTGGTGCACGCGATGAATTGAATTTGTCTTTTCAAGCCCATAAAAATTTTCAACCGAAAACCGTCCGACTAATCACCCTCTCTACTTCTGTACCTACTTAATTATCCCCCTCTTTGACATGCTCTCAGCAAATATTGACACATTCGTTAGGTATATGCTAATCCGATTCTTACCTAGGTGGAAGAGATGACTACTAATAAAGGAATAAGAATAAGGATGAA
Source organism: Asobara japonica (assembly GCA_026005395.1). Lineage (NCBI taxonomy): Eukaryota > Metazoa > Arthropoda > Insecta > Hymenoptera > Braconidae > Asobara > Asobara japonica. The sequence continues at coordinate 446,085 of BQMI01000505.1, forward strand.
TCTTCTCAGAATACGCACCGCTATATAAACAATTTCTACTTAGGAAAGTTACGGGGTAGAAAGACGTTTCGACATATTTTTTTTTATGCTCACTTTTATCGAGTATGTACGCAGTCGTAGAAAGAAAGAGAAAGATGATGCAGGCGATAGTGAGCCACAACAGTACAGGTGACTTGTATCGAAGTGCGAGAGGTTCGCAACTCGCTGATATCCTGGTTTATTTCTGCATGCGAAAGACAGAAAAGAATGGCGAATATAGTTTACATTTCCTACGAGAAAAAATAATGTTAAATGTTTCTATGGAAAATCCACAAAGAAATTGTGTCTCATACTCTACCTTACCATATTTCTTACTTCTTTATAATCTCAACGTTAATTACATATCGCCTCGACATATTTTGGTATTGTTCGAATGATGCCGCGTGATAGAGGCACCTTCCAATATTTTCAGAGTTTACACTTTCAACAATACAGAGACTTGTTACACGACCGTGGAAAAGTTAGCACATTAAGTTCACTGATGCCTCTAATATATATACAATATTTGAATGACTAGACAATTCATTTACAAATCTTTCATGATGCTTTTGAGCGCAATATACACGGTGGAATTTTGGCGCGGATTCCCGCTCTCTCTCTCTCTCTCACTAAAGGCATTTCTCACAACGGTCTCCAGTTTGCTAGAGCCCTGCTATGCACTCCTTCACTCGTCTCCCATTCCTCCCGGATTCGTCCCCTACTACGACTGCCGCCCCTCACGCCCTGTGACAATCTGTTACCCGATTAACCGATGCCCCCCCCCGCCTCCAGGTATCATATTTTAGCATATTTACAACACATATTCAGTAAATAAAAAAAAAAAACACATATTCATTGTTTTTTGTGTTCAAACTGACTATAAGACTGATTAGCATGAATTGGAAACCGAACTGTGATATATTTTTAATACTATCACTAAGAAGAAATACTGATACATATAATGTTTTTTAATATTTTTTGAAATACATGGTATCCATCAATCTATGTAGCTCGTTATTTTTGTAAAATCCTTACACTGCATCCAAGAGACCTCCACCCGTACTGCATATCCTACCATATTAATAGGGTGGTTCCCCTGCGGAATTCTTAATTCTGTAGGAAGATGTTTTTGTTGGAAGAATTAAAATATTTGTGTTCCTCTCTTATGGAAATTTTTTAATAACCACTTACAATTTTGGTGTTCATTTTCATCATCATTATCCACTACTTTATCAAAACCAACGAATATTTGACAATCTCCAATTCAATTATCAAATTCTTTCGAATTTCGATTACAAGATTCTTCTTTGATATTTGTGCTACACATCATGCAAAACTTTTTCATGAGATGACATATAAAAATACTCCCGTTTCAAAGGGAATTTCTCCTGAAAAAAGAAGATATGAAGAAAACAACATTAACCTGGCCCAAGAAATGGGGAACTCATCCGAAATTTCCTTCTGACTGAATTCAATTTAAGAGTCGCTGAATACAGCAGCCTAAGCATTCGAAGTAACTTGGAACAAATTACTTGTTCCGACTGAATGCATAATCAGAAAAGAAAATATTTTATGTTCAACCACACATTTTCTATAGCCAAAAGTATTATTACTTCACATAGCATCTGAATTCTTTCTTTGATGAATTACATCATTGCTGGCGTATTTGCCTTACTTCAAACGAAAATCTCTAAATTGCCTATCAGACAGGTCAGATCTAATTAGCAGTTACGACCGCCACACCGTCAAATATTTGTCACCGGTAACGTTTTATCAGTTTCATTATTTTCTATTTTGGCATAAGTGGCATATCATTCAATCGAAGAACGTTCGTTCCCAGTACAATTACACGATTCCTTGAGGCAAGAGCCTTCTATATACGCTTGCCTTCTCTAATATTCAGCGTAAAGAATTTCCCACTTGAAAATCATCAGGAAACTAATTTTTCGTCCCAAGAAAAACGTGCTCGAAGGAGTCAGTTTTTCCTATCGGTATACAGAAAATGCAAAGAGGAGCAGAGAATATCTGTTGGTACCTATGGTCTCCAAAATAATCAATACCCAATCTGCTACCAAAGGTGAAGGCGAACTTCCTTTATTGAATCTTCAATATTTTTTGAATAAATAAAGCAGGATGCCGGGGAAAACGTCGCATGCCACCAAAGTCTAAATATTGCGAGGAGAAAAAAACTCCAGGGTTCTGAACCATCGAAGATAATTCGGTTTTGGCTCCTTGAAGAATATTGCTGACATAACCATCAGTGGTATGGTCCTACGATAGCAGAAGCTGATGGGCGGTGAACTCGTAACTCCGAAGTCCTTGGTCCGAGACCAATTGGCGGCCATGGACAGAAGCATCAATGGAATTCATTTGGAAGCTTTATTTACCAACTAATTGTAGACTTCTGTAATTGATTAGCACTACTAGCCCCTCACGTATGTCAGACATCGACGCTTTGCGCCAAGAGAAAAAGGTTTTTTGCTCAAGGACTCATTGACATATCAAAATTCTGAAAAATGATTCGGAGAGATTATGGAAGTACCTCTGATGTGACATAGGTTTTTATGTTTCACTCTAGATTGGAATATTTTATCTTTATTAATAAACGTTGTGAAGCAGAAATTCGCATGTGAGTCGTTGTAAGCTCCCCAGCCTGTGGGACAGAATGTGGCGCTGGGCCGCCGTACGTGAGGGGTTAGAGTGTTTTTCAATACAGGATCGATCCTTTGGCGAATCGGTACTGAACTCTTCGATTCGATTCACTGCTGAGTATCGATACTCTTTGGTGTATCGGAAAAGATTAGGCCCAAGCCAAAGAGAAGTTCTTGGCTAGAAGTTGAGAGTCATTTCCTCTTCAGATGGTGCATATGGGACTTTGCAAGTTTGAATGTAAAGAAAAATTTCACGCCACTTGCAAAAAGTGAATAACTATTAAATGTGTAGATGAATTTTGTCCAAATTTCACACAAGCCTGAAAACCGCATTTATCTTCCAATTATGACTTTTATTAACTCGATCATAACATGCGCTAAGAAAAGCTAATTCATTCAAAATTTTCATGGTCTTGGGGCATCATACTTTTCTGGATAACTTTCAACCCACTGTATCTATTTAATCCAAAATCTACTCAGCTCTTAGTTACGTGGAAACACATCCATTAAAAAAAATAATTAAATCTCTTCATTGGTATTGAAGAAATCGTTGGACAAAAATTTGATCAATGAAGATTCCTTCAAACATAAAAAAAACAATGGATTTTCTTCAATATGTAGTACAATATAAACCTTTACAGGAGAGCCTGTATTTTGACGTGAATTGGTGGATTTCGAGACAAGTACCATATAAATTGAGAATTCCTGTAAATTTTAATTACCCTAATCGCTTGATAGCCCATTATTCTTGATGAGGGCTAAAGTTTCCAACAATCTATCTTGCGAGCTATCTCGTATCTACTGAAATGTTTACGAAAAACCGAAAGAAGCTGGGACAATCAAGCTGTTTCAATTTTACTTAGTATGTTATCATTTATTATTTTAGTCATAAATTTTAACTTGTCATCATCTTATAACAGATTGTACTATGTGCGCGGTACCACCCTTGAAATAGAAATCTCCATAGAACCCATTTCCTCGTAACATAATTTGAGATACTCCAACAATACTCCATTTGAAGTATTTGAAATGCATCGCACTAAGAGAAAAATTTGGTTTTGCCGACTCGACGGTGTTCGCCTATATCTAAGGTACTTTTCTCTGAAGTGATGAAGACATTGGTGCAGGGGGATTGATTCCTTCTATGCCATTGTATTTCATGTTCCTACATTCTGACAGTTTTCAGAACGTATTTTCACTGAAATTTCGATCTAAAGTTATTGTAATGACCCCTAAATCGATTTTCTTCGCTTCGTAACTGGTGTTTCAAGTATACCACTGGTGACCTCGTTACCAACTAAATTTGATGACTTTATCCATAATTATTACTCTAGCTCCTGATTAGTCAACCGACTATTATGTGTGCAGTTCCATCAAGTGTGTTCCAGAGTTATGTAACAGAATTTCCTAATATTTTTGCATTAGTCCTCAGGGAGCGCTGTGCTCCAGCACTTCAGGAAAAGGCTTTCAAGCATGGTCGTTGTAGTGCTAGCTAACTTAAAACTGGAAACTAAGTCAGATCGAAGCGTAAATCCCACATGAAAAAAGATATAAGCGAACCTATTTCTACGAATATGTATAAAAATATGCCAGATATAAGTTCCGCAGACACATTTTACCGCCTTCCTATACCTAAATATATATATCATATATTAGTGAATATTGGAAAGGTAGTATAATAGTATGTAATGTAATATAATAAATTAATGGACACGTTATTAAATGAAACTAATGATGTTTATACTTCAAACTTATTTGTTCTGAAGGCACACTATTTCACAAGTTCTCTTAAACGAGATGTTCTCACAACCGATGCTGGTTAATGAGTGGTCTAGGTAGAAACAATTCTAAGGGTCGTGTGTCCCGACAATCATCCTATGGTAAAAAGGAGAAGCAAAGAAACATCTCGAAATATCTCGATATAGCGTAAGACGAAATATCTCGAAAACTGTAAGACCGAAACCAACGCCACATCAGTCAGTGTGGCGAAAAGAGGAAATGCGCCACCGCTCTCATAAATAAAAAAATGGGACTCTTATAAACGCATTTAGTTTGAGATAATCCCTTGGGTGATTGCACTGGGAGTACCTTGACCCAGGCCTCAACCTTTTCGACAACTTTACAATCACTGACCCTTTCACAGTCGACATATTGCCTGCAGATATTCCTATCCGGGCATTTTATTATATTTCAGGCAAACATGCAGAATTAGTTTTTGCTGTAAAGAAAATTTGGGCCTATCAATCCAACAGTGGAGAAACATAACTCATATATATCTGCCATATAAACAGATTATATTCTGGAAGTGGGGCTGTAAATGTATCGTATATAAGCAAATTATAAGTTTTGCATATCAATCCAAAAAGAAATCGTGCCCTGAAAAATATAGTTCTCTAGATATGTACAACTAATCACAATTTTTTTAGTTTAATACTAAAACATAGGAGTGACAACCGCGACGGTATTCAGGAGAATGCGTTACGCATCCTCAAAGGATTGAAGGTGTTGAACATAATTTTGTTTTTTTTTTATTAAAGCACCAAATGATTTGAACATAATGGAGAACAAATGGAACAATAAAAAATGAACGAAAAATTGGCTCATATGTACAACAAGAACATGATTTTCTGGGCAGGATATTGTAACAGAGCGCCAGGTACCAGCCGAAGCATATGATTTAGCATGGAATATTGGGTGTGGCAAACTGTTTTAGACCTCATTGATGAGTTGCTGCAAGTGATCAACAACTAAACACCTGCAATTATCATCCGATTCCATACGTTCCGAAATGTAATCAATACCGCCTTCCCTCCCTAATTTAAATAATCCTAGTTGTTCAATTTTAATAACTCTCCGCCGGTTCATCCAATGAATTGATACAATCGTTTCCCTATTCATACGCCACATCCAATCGTATTATCAAATGCAGTCACGCACGAGAATAGCCAGAGATGGTTGGATACATATATCGATTGACGGTAAATCTTTGGCAACGCGAGACTCGCTCATGTACAACTTGCCCCCAAAAGCAACTGCACTAGCTTCAATACCCGACCCAAATGTAAATGCAATGCAACCGAAGCGTACGGATATAGGAAAACACAATAAACTTGTTTTTCACAAACGATAAAATTCTCATATACGAAAAAACGAAAAAAAAAACCAAATCTCAGAAGCTAAATAATACTAACTCAATTAAGGCTTTCATGAATCGACTTTTCTCTCGAGCTCCTCCGATAATACCTTTTTCACTTCCACCCTTGCCGTTATATACTTTAGGTGATAAATTTCATGTGGAGAATCGGCCAAAATCGAATTTCCGGGTGAATCGTCGAATATTCGAAATTGGCCAGTTTTAAAACGTTAAAGGAAAAAACGAGGCAATAACCGATGTATGCGCGTTGGTGCGGGTAAGAGGGAATATTGAACCAAAAAAAAAGTGGAGGCAAAAAATTTAGCCCCCCCCCCCCCCGTTAGGGGGAAAAAACGCGGCGAAAAAGAATGGATGGCAAGGGTGGGGGTAAATGTGAATGGAGAAATGGAGGAGACGGGCAAGGCCAAATGCAAATGCACTGAAGTACCCGCGCTTATTGACATTTTTGTCAAAAAATTTTTCCCCGTTTTTAACTTTCTGATGTAGGGAAGTTATTGCAATGACTCCGAATATAAAAAGTGTCAAAAATCGAAAAGTTTCACTTTACTCGATTTTTGAAATCATTCTAGCATGTTTTGATACGGGTTCTGTGTGTGTGTGTGTTTTTTTTTGCTTTTTTCCTCCGTCCCTCTCATTTGTACGCCCCCGGTAGCGGCCGTGTAAGCATTCCTTCAGGGGGCGTACCGGACACCCACCCATGCGGCTGGGGCCGACTTTCGCCAGTTTTGGGCCATCGTATTTCTAAACACAGGGTAAACCTCCAGAAACCCCTGTGGTACAATGGCCGGCGCCTATGATGGAACCCCCCCCCCCTGCGTCGGGTTAGGTTCCCGCTCGGCCGGGCGGTCTCATTTTATGGGTACCGCCGATAGCACCCACGGAACGTTCCTGCATCGGTCGGAATCCATGAGAAAATATTTTAAAAAAATATTCTCCGGCGGCCGGGCACGAACCTAGGGCCTTCGGAGTAGTAGGCAGATACTCTACCACTACGCCAAAGCCCCGACTTTGTCTGTGTGGGTGTGTGTGTGTGTATGTGGGTGGGTGTGTGTGGGTGTGTGGGTAGGTGGGTGGGTGTGTGGGTAGGTGGGTGGATAAGTGGGTGGCTAGGTGGGTGGATAAGTGGGTGGCTAGGTGGGTGAGTGGGTAAGTGGGTGAGTGGGTGGTTGTCTGGTTGGGTGGGTGCTAATGATGTGACCCGTTGAGGGCCCTAGGAGGATTCCTCCTATAATTCTTATCTCCATTTTTTTGGTATACTGTGACTATATTGCAAATGTTGGAATGGTTTAAAATTTCCAAACTTTCGCTGACTTGCCTGTGATCCCAAAATATTTTTTTGTGAAATTCGTGATTCGAAATGTATCGATTTTGTCAACTTCTAAGACCCTTCATTTTTTTTAGCAAAAGAGTAGATATAGAGACAAATCATGATAACATGAAACATTCAGCATGAAAAATTCTAGTAAGTCCAATTTTATGACTTTCCCACGCATTTCCAATATTTTACAGTTCATATGCAACTGGGGCGTTCCGTTCGACATTCAACCTCCATTTTTTCAGGAAGTATTACAGATAGCGGCATGATTCATAGAACCTGAATGATTACCCATAAAACAAACAATATTTTCTATTTAAACCTTTATCGTCTATCTTCATTTTTTAATCAAACAGAGTCCGGTAACAATTCCAAACGGGGAAGTGTCCGGTGTGTGGACCCCGCAAATTTTTCCAATTTTCAAAAGTCTCAAAAAGATCTTAATTTTTTAAATTATATATAGTTCCCGCATAATTGAAGGACGCAAGTATGTGAAACAGGTCGTTATGAAAACCTCTGAAAATTCTCACTCGATCACGGGTCCACATTTTGCGCTGATTGATCGACTTTCCCTCTTCGCGGAGAACCCTCTACCAACGATTTGCGAGAGGTGGGTGGGTGGGGGTGGCAGGCGGCGAATGCAAATGGAAAAATAAAAAAAACAAGTGGACTGGGCCAAATGCAAACGTACTGATATACCCAAACCCATTGCCGACAATGAGTAACGGAGCGGGTGGAAGGGGGGGGGGAGAAGGGGGAGGCTCCATAAGTATCGAAAAAACATCGATGACTGGGGCTATCTCGACGCGCGGGTCTGCAATAATGCCATACAGCGCTTGGCTCTTTCTCGTTCCACGGTATCATGGAAAACAGAATATGGGGGGGGGGGGGGGGGGGGGGGGTTGGAGCATCGGGAACTGGAACAGAACGGCAGTAGGTTTTTACGCTGGCGCATAAGCCCGCTAAACCAAGCGGCAAAGTGTGTGGAATCAAGATTGTATGCGCGTACTATCTTCCTCACCCGCTCCAGCGCTACCCTTTGAAAAACACAAGGCATGTATAGGATTGTTTGTTATCTCGTGGATAGGACAAGAAGTGGTATGTGGGCCAACATATATTTTAGCCATTAATCATGATTTTAAGCTATTCAATTCAATGCGCGATTACATACCTGTGTATATCTTATTCAAAACACTTGCTCCATTCTTTGAGACGTTTCCATTTTATTTTTTTTTCAACCCCATTTTTTTTTTCTTATCTTTTATCAATGGCAATTTTTGCTGGTTTAACAGAATCTACAATCGGCCGAGTTTAAGATTATTTTGGAATTTTCAAAATTTTTGGAAAGTTGGTGTAATTTGTAATTTGGGGGAGAAGCAGGGGGTGCCTATTAAAGATATTATATTGCACATCTTCTGGCCGAACTATAGTGCAACCGCCGTTGCTATCGTGTTCGCGGTGGAATAGGAAAAGCTCATTTGGAAAACTATTTTTAACTTCCCGATATAGGAAAGTTATTGTAATGCCCCCGAAAATAAAAAAAATATATTTTCTTATCGGATGCGCACATCTCAGGGTTTTTCTAATATTTGGAAACTATTTTAAACAAAATGTCTGGCTGTGTGTGTGTGTGTGTAACTAGGTATGTATGTGGTCAAATTTTTCGCCCGGGATTTCTCGCGACTGAATTACACGATCGAAGTTCTGAATGATTCACCTGAAGCATTTTCACGTAACTTAGATCTGATTAGATTTTGGATTGTATGGGTCCTGTACATATATTGTTATTAACGATTTCAATGGTTTATAATGTTCTACTGCATAAACTATTAGAGTTAGCGTAAAACTTATCTAAGAAAAGTTGTTCAGCGCTGTCATGAAGGTCTCAATCAAAGCATTTCCGAGCAGAATCGAGCGGATTACATTTTGGATGGCATTCGTGCAGCATATGCAATATTATTAACAATTGTAATTGTTTATACTGTTCCACTGGTATCTCGGCCTCGCCCTCACCGTGCGACTACTCAAAGGTTGATACTGATCCACGTTGTGATTAATTTCGGAATCATGTGTGTGTGTGTGTGTTTGGGTTTTTTATTTCTCGAGCAAGCCAGAAGTTTTCGTTGTGACCCCAATGCATCACATTAATTTACTCCACTATTGCAACGGATTGCAGTGCCAATATGATAATTCAATTTAGTTTCATCTTTCTGATCAATTTGACTGAAAATTTGCATCTGATAAAGAAAGCGTGAGGTGATCAATAACTAGCCCCTGAGGAGACCCCCCCCCCCCCCCCCCCCCACTACCACCACTGCCACAGGACCACCCAGGTAGGAATCCCATCCAAGAAAGCGCATACACATAAATGAACACCGTCAGAATCGAAAATCGTGACATAATCTATTACAATCTGAAATATTAATCATTTTTTGTAATAAATATTGATTCTTCAATTCACTAAAAAAAATATTCAATGGAGCTGAGATCTGCGGAATTAAGCACCACTGGACCCGTATGTACTCAGTTCATTTCAACATAAGCAATCATGTGCAGAGTCTCAAACCCGTATAAAGCATTTTCAGAATCAAATGACCATAACGAATTAGATCTGTTCAAAACAATTGTTCCAGCATCATCGGATTCATGTGCAGCTTCCCGAGTTTCTCCATCAATGAATTCTGAATTGGCAGAACAAAGATTTTCCATTTACCCAAATTGCAATGTGCATCCATAGCACCGACTTTTTTTTCACTCATTTCAGCTATTGATTTCCAGTTATGTGTGGGTGTGAACTCACGGGAGCAAAAGGCTCCCAAACGAGGAAACTACGACAACTGATCATGCATTAGTGAGAGGAGTGAATATTTTTGTAAGTTGTCAGTGTTTCAAATTTTTATCTTCCTGAGGTTGGAAGTTATTTCAAATCATCCCGAAAGTGAAATGTTGCAGATCCCTTTTCATCATGCTGTGGGTGGGTGAGTAGGAGAGGTTTTTGGGTAAGTGTACGGCTGGGTTGGTAAGTGGGTGGATGGGTAGATGGGTAAATGGGTTGATAGGTGGTTAAATGGGTGGCTAGATGGATAAGTGGCTGGATGGGTAAGTGAGTAAGTAGGTGGGTGGGTAGGTGGGCGGTTTGGTAAGTGGGTGGGTAGATAGGGTCCGTACTCAATATTTCTCAACTTGTTTCATTTTTCCATTTTTCCCATTTAACGTATTTACCAATACTCAATTGCTTTCCAATTTTTCTCATTCTCATTTTTTTAGAATTTGAGGATTTTTTTCCTCCTTGGATATGCTCCTCTAATTTTTCAAAATTCGGTACATCGTTCAGATTTTTACACATTCTCGATTTTTTCCAATTGAAAAAAAACGCATTATTTGAATCCTTCGGATTATCGGAGTTTGAAAATTCACCGGACAGAATCAATATTTATCTGCACGTCTTCTCCAGTTGTCTCATGCATCATTCATTTATTTATTTATCTATTTACGCATCAAATTATCTATTTATTTATTCATTTATTGATTCATTTATTTATTCATTTATTTATTCATTTAATCATTCATTTATTTATTCATTTATTTACTCATTTATTTATTTATTGATCTATGGTGTCATGTCTAGGAGAGCGAAATTGTTGGATTATGTTACATGTGCAGTGAACTGTTCTATCAGACTGCGAATCTAAACGAGAAAAATATGACAGGTGCTTATGTGCACGGGGGGGGGCGGCTGGTTGGGAAGGGAGCGAGAGGGACAGAAATATCATGGGCTAGATTTATTGAAGGGTGAGGGTGGGTCTGCGGAAGAAGGGGTGGAGTTTTTCTCCTCCAAGCTGATTCCAATATATTCGATTTCCTGGACACGAGCGAAGAGGAAATTGATTTCGCGTGACACGGACTCATGTCAACGAGGGGGTATTTTAAATTGAATGATAAAGAAGTTCATGGTGGCCATGGGGGACGATACTCCTATAGCGTATGGCTCTTCCTTTTGTGAATTCTTTCACCAATATCTGGCGGTCAGGGTGCCTTGCCGACCAAGAATGTGTATAGATAAAAATCGAATTTCCGGAGCAGTCGACGATCGTGGAGGTGCAGTGGGTGGCGGGGGGTGGGCTGGGGGGGGGGGGAGTAAACTGCCGAGAATTCTTCATAAAAATTCTCAGTCAATTTATAGTCTCATATTTTTTGCGGATTGTATTCGACTATTGTCCAATAATACAATTATTGGGAATTATTACTACGAAATATTGCATCGGCAGTAATGAAGACCGAACTATTCAACTGGAATTATTGAACTTGTAAACAAATGTTTCACGTTTATAAGGCTTCCAACTTTTGCCGATTTTGTCATTTTTTAATTTTACCATTTTTTTTATGACCCACTTGCAAATTGTTTGGTAGTATTTTTTCCTTATTGAACACTCGATATACATTCGATTTTTTTTTCAACGAGTTCCCTATTGTGATTGAAATTTTTGCAATATTATTAGACTATTTAGGACCTTAAATTGTGGTCTGATAATTTAACTTTCAACATTTTTGAGCTGAAAAATTGAATTCACCGTATCGGGTCGTCCAGTACATGCAAATGGATGATTGGTTTTTATGACGCGAATGAATAGAAACGTAATGAAAGACAGGCACATACGAGTGAATAATAGAACGCCAATAGAGCCTGTCAATCCATTTCATAGCTAATTGATACTGGTAGGATATGACAGGATTCCTTCATCCGTATTGTCGGAATGAAAATTGAACAGCGGAAATAATAAATAATCGGCTGTAATATTATTCATTAAAAAGAGGGATATAATTTCAATGAGAATCATGATCAAGGATCATCCGTCCATTGTGTTTGATATTCTTAACAGGTCGCTGCCGATAGAAATCAATTACTTTTTTTCCCTTTCAACGGTATTTATTGTGAGAAAACAGACAATCTTACAAATGGCCATTGCTCGAGGGCGCTCAGCCGTCAAAAAACCTTATTTGCATTATTGGATAAAATACTTAATACTATATCACAGGTACAACAATATTTTGACAGAAATAACATATTAAGAAACTGATAAAGAACGTTCTGTATAAGAGGATTGTGTGGGATACTAGTGAAACAGTTGGGAGATGATGCAATGAATAGGAAAAAATACAGAGCAGTATTTATTATTATTGTTGTGAAAGAAATTGTCCTCCCCAGGAATCGTTACCGTATTGCTCAGTTCTCATGGCTTTCATATTTTCAAGTAGAGTATGGGGTGGATAATTATAGCGTGATTTTATATGAGGGTTTCGCTCATAGCAGAGGTTCAGAATATGGTTCATTTTGTTTAAAGCAAAATTAGTAGTTAGGTATTTGACTCTGTCGAGGATGGGTTTGATTTGGGTGCGTTCGTATAGTACGGTATTCGAGGGGTTGTGGAAATCAATTATTCTATTATATTAGACGTCAGTTCGAATCAATCCAACATAAGTACAGTGGGCTTGCTGTAACTCTATAACTCTTCATGCGACGGCAAGCGGAGGGGATTGCCTCCCCACTACCCGTGACGTTAGAAGTTGCGCTGGAGGGGTATGCTCGTTTCATTGGGTGCCGTCGCGCGTGCACTCACTCGCGTCATCATATCATCTTTCTCTTCCCGTGGACGCGCCTATTGCCAGCGTGGAGGGGGTAATGTGTAACTCTTCGTGCGCATAAACCTCAGCCCACGAACTGGAGGGTTATGGGAACTACACTATCTGTCTCAAATAAACAATTACATTACTCTTGCAATAAGCATCAATTAATTCCGGTAGATTTATTTATCTGCTATATTAGTTTTCGTGTGTATCTAGTACCAATAATGTATTTTCATCGTATGGATTCACTCTTAGGGCGCTAAGTGTGAAGTAGGGCCACGACCACTACATTTACAGATCCGATTGATTAATTAAATTAATTTCGATAGGTAACGAAAATTGTAGATAATGGATATCGTTGGAGTTTATGTTAAAATCACTTCATATGTGTTTATGGTTTGGTACGTCGATTGATTTAATTTAGTGTAAATGTTTACTAACGTTTTTGTTCTTTTTGCTGTCATATTGATTAGTTGCATGAAAAGGTTTGAAAACAATTTTAGTGTTAGTGCTTATAGTGAACTTTGTTATTTCTCTGCTGCACTCATAAATTGAATCACGATTACAAGATGAAATGTATTGATAATAGCTGATACTGTTGCTATGTATGTTTGCATTGGTAAATATTTGTCAATTGACTGTTCAAACTTCAATGAATTCTTGGAAAGGACAGAACCTTGAGAAAATTTTATTATGAATTCTTGGTGGAAAAAACTCCGCCGAAAAATACACAGGCGCCAAATTACATAATGATCCTCACTGAACAAAATTGGCTAACGAAACAAACTGATTCAACGAAATGTATTGGAATGTGTTGAATAAAAGTAAATTCCCTAGCAACACTTTTTTTGCACCCAATCTTGTCGAATCCTCCTCAATGAAAAATGATTACTAACAAATCTGTACACTTACTCGTAATTGTATAATTAGTGTCAACACTGATGAAAAAGTGCTGACAATTATAACGTTAATGATTATTAACGATATCCCGTGTATTGTGTGCCCCAGTATCATTCGCTCGTCAGTGGAGCCGACATAAACCATGTTCTCTCATCGAGTGAGTTGCACAGTGCCGGGAAATCCGTGAGTTGCATAGGGTAGGGGGAAAAAAACGAGGAGAAAAAATACGATACGAAATACGTGAACGACCCATTTTACAGAAAAAGCTACATTCGCACGTTAAAACTCCCACTTGAATAATAAAACAGTCGAGTTATTTTTGTGGGATAAAATATTGCACGTGCCTGCAGCGGTTTTTCCGTAATAGCAAATGCAACCTCTATGCTCTCATCCCACCGCCTTCGCCAGTGGCAATTAATGCTGAGCGTCATTACCCATGAAAAGATAACGCGCAGCTAGAATAACAAGTGGCGGTCTGTGGGGCATCAATCGAAATCCCATTTACTATTGAAACGTATGATAAACAATACTGTGAGATAGTTCTTTGTAATCTTCAAAGAGAAGATTTTCGAATTTTCACTCCGAAGAAACAATCTTAGTTTGATATATTGTGGATGTGGAAACTTCTATAAACGCCTTTGGGTGTGAATCGAATACACGCGAGTCACTAGGTTACAAAAACCGACACTCTTGGGGAGGGGGAAGCGTCATATATGGAATGCGTACGTATTTCACTCGCTAGGATGTCGAGACGGCATGCGAGGTACGGGGAGGGGAACACGAGAGAGAGAATAGAGCAGTCACGCACATCCAGAGCCATGTACAACGTGTTGCATGGGAATGTCGATAATGACGCGTTCATGATAATTTAACGTAGGGCGAAAGATGGCGTTATGCGCACTTTCTACCCACAGTGAAAAGCCAGCTGTTTTTCCAGTCTGGTGTGTTAATGCATACGTTATATAGCTGCCGAGCATTATTTTCTATATCATAATTTATGTCATGGAATAACTTTATATGTGTTTTAACCAAAATTTTCGATTCTTACTTCAGTCATCACAAACCGATAATTTTATTTGTAGAAAATCATGAGATGGAAACAGGATAGGAAATCTGATGTATATTGATATAATTGGATTGTTTCAAATCATAACCTCCGATCTGATATTAGTTCCCTACTACGACCGCCCACCCCTCACGCCCTGTGGGAATCTGTTACATCGGCCTTTCATTTTACGGCGTACTGCATCATGAAGAGTTTCACTTGAAAAAATTACGCCGCTGCCGCCATAACAGGGGCTAAGAAAGGCTACAAAGTCATTGCCACTGCCATATACTATAATATACATGAAAATAAGCAGATTCAAATCAGCATATAATTACAGTTGTATTTCGCCGTTATATTAACTAACTATGATGATCCATGAGATCAATCAGAATAAGGTCCGTATCTACCAGATTCGTATAAACGATGAAGCTCGATGAATCATCGAAGATGGACATCAGTGTGATACGATTTGCCGCCCAGCGTTGATTGATCGACTATTAATCAGAGCCTCATTAAATTTCCCATCAGATACCCTCAACTCTATCACTATTGTATGTAAATCGAATGTGATTTTTCAATACACACTTCTCCCATTTTCGGAAATTATAAACGGCTCAATTGAATTTCCCAGCCTGTCATGCACAAAAGGGAAACGCGATATTAACGAATTGTGAAGTTTGAAGTTGACCTTTTAGGTCAAATCACGTTTGCTAAAAATCGCAAATTTGATTTTCCTAGTTACCTCAGTTTTTCAACGAACTCTGCAGAGAGGCTGGCAATTAAATTTAGGGCGTCTGCATTCGGACGGAAGGATGGACTAATGCTTATTATCATGAAATACTCTAAGACGAGCACTTTTATTAGGATGAGAAAATATATACTTGAAATGAAGATGACCATTGAAGAAGTATTTGTCCTGAGTTTTCCTGAAACTTCAATTTTACTACATGAACGAATGTGGGCTTCGCGCGCTGAATTATAATTTGAAATTTGAAGTAACAATATCTTTTCCAAAGTTGATGCTATTGACCATTGATTGCGAAAAAATGAGAGTAAAACTTATCAGTTTCATAGAATTGCGTTACGTTGGTCCAAAAAATAATGGACCAATGATTTTTGTCGTGAAATATAATAAAACAGTGAAAATTCCTGTGGGACATCATGTATATTATAGATAGGTCTGGTGGAATCGGTCGATCAACGCCCGAATCCATTAGGTAGTTACGTATTATATATATATATATATATATGGCACAATGGCTCAGTGATGGTAATAAATATTGATTGCCATGCAGTAACCACATGCGAGAGTGTGAGAGTGCGGGTGAATGGTGTTGGTAGAGAGAGGGAGCCAACGCTTTGTAGGAAGAAGCGAGATTAGGGTAGAGAAATTTTGGTCCCGTGTGACCGAGGCTCAGGCTCATCGGGGTCTACCCCCTTAAGTAAGACAAACGATCTCTCGATGCCCTGGTTCTGCCTGCTGCTTCCACACCAGGTGCCCCTGGACTACCACCACTTTATCCTATGCAGCATCTCCAAGCGCTATCAAATTGTATAATTTGTTGTTTCTTTTTTTTTTATGACACAAAAACCATATCTATGATCGTTAAAACTCTAGGTTGTTTAAACATTTACGTGATTTTTTAGCGCATTTCCATGTTCGATTTTACGATACTCTCAACGCTTGGATTATTGATAGTCGCATACAGGTAATACCCTCATTCAGGGGTTTGTAGTGTCAAAGTTGAATAAAAACTAAAATACGACATCAATTTTTCAACCAATATATTTTCGGCGACAACCAATTTATGGCGTTTTTATTTGTATGCCACAGGGATATACCAATAGGTGTAGTATTTAATATGCTTTAGTGATCATGAACACCCAGTGATTTTATATAGCTCTAACTTCATTTTTGTGATGATTCTGGTATGAAAAGCAATGCAATATTTTAATAATTATTGCGCAATTCTCATTATTAAGATTGCTTCACTTTAGGCCAAAATGTCATCGCAGTAGGCAAACTCAAACATGACAAGATCCTGCACCTTACCCATTTAAGGGATCTGGCGGCATGTAGGTATGAGAAAATATTGTAGGTTCTGATATATTGTGTAGAAACTTTCCTCTAAATTCGGCTTATTCCAAATATCCTAAACAAAATTCTGTGAGATTCTCCTAGATTTTTTGATGACAAATTCCGGTGGTACCATTATCGTCATGCAGAAAAACGAGCTAGAAACCAAATTGAATGAAGACGTCAAAGGATATATGACTGAAGCTATTTCTGAGTTTCTGAATCAGTGATTGGATCGTTCACAAGGCTCTATTGCAGACACGGTAAGAGATACAGCAAAAAGTATTAAGCCGAATTTGCTCTGTAAATGCGAATCCATATATAATTTTTTATCACTTTTTTCCATAATTGTCATAATTAAGGATGTATGACGGGTCTAACCCTCGAGCGGTCGCACCCATATTGGCGTCTCACTCCCACACCAGTGACGCGCATAATTCTCGTCCTCCCGCTGACTACACGCCTAGTCAAATGTTCATAATTATCTGCTTGATAAATGGGATAGTCGAAAATTCTCAAATCGGCAAGTTTTCGTTGTGAACACAGCAGCTACCGCGCAGAAAAAGATATATCCCGAAGATATGTCACGGATAGAGCATTTTTGGCCGAAGAAATATTTCATATATATCTTACTTATAATAAAAATATATAGTTTATATGGCCGCAGGGATATATACACGTAGATATATCTCATATAGAGTATTTTCGGCCGAAAATATATCCAGATATATCCATATATTAGACATATATAACTCCGTTAATATATTTTTTCCGTAAGGGGTGGGAGCACAAGCAAAGGAGACGGAGACAAAAAAATATACATATATCCCACCTATATATCGTTTTCCATCCACCTGTGCAGGGGATGACGCGGAGTTAAGGATATAAAAAATTATGTTATTAGTATAGGAAAGACATCGATATGTTGACAGAGGGGCTGGTCGAGGCAGAAGGGTATGATGAAGAATCGACACACTTTCACCTGAATGAGCACTGCGATTACCTCGTCAACTAAAACCGACATAGCGGGGTATCTTCTCATGCGGACGGTCACATGTCTTCAATTAATTCATCTAATGATAATGCATTAGAATATGAACTGATGCATCTTATCATTAGTTACGAAAATTTACCATAACCACTTGTTGAAATTCACGAAGTATTGAACGTGAAAACTGGTGGTAGTTCGCTTTTTTCGAAACGAGTCCGGTGGCGCGTGCTTCGCACGCGCATTCCCTTTTGCCGCCGCACGGAGTGGTGGCGCGTCGGTTTCGATCTTGCGGTTTTCGATAGTTTCGATATAATATGTCGATAGTTTCTTCCGTCTCTCCATTTTACGATAGGAACATATTTTGTTGTTTTTTTATCACGAGTCTGTTCAGCAATTACCTCAAATAATTTGTTTGACGATGGTGAATTTAGCAATATTAATATGATTGAAAGTGAACAAGTATACTCCTACATGGATAGAGCTATGATGACACTGAATAATAAACATGAAATTTTCATGGGGATATACTATTTCATATCTTCGCATGTGTCCTATTCTGAAAAGGACAATGTACGATATATATCGATTATATCGAAAGTCTGTCACGCTGAAATGCGCGCGCAACCGCTTCGTTGACAGTGTAGTCTCTATCTCTTTCTGTCCTTATATATAAATGAGAGCTTCAATCAAGAAAATAAATCGATTATCGGAATCGAACTCGAAATCAGACAACGAACGGCATGTGGCCGCGTAGCGGCCACCACATGAACTAGTGTCTCTCTAAGGGTAAAACAATTTTCCTCAAAACAGCGGGCCCGACATTAGTCAACCAATTTTCAACAACAATTGCGCTAAGCACAAATTTCGAGAAATATGAAAGGCAAATTAATTTGATTTGATTTATTGGCCCAGTAAAACACAAAATGTAAAATGGCTTGAGTAATGTAATTCCACATTCCTGAAACGCAGGAGAAAACTCATTTTCGAAATATCAATTCACCTGAAACAATAGCCGAGCCACCAGCACTCTCTATTGTAATCGTAGTAATGGTTCAATAATTAACATAATTTTCTCATTTTAGATGAAAATCGGGTATGCAGCATAAAATCAATTGGCTTTGATCAGTTACCAGGTTGAGCTGGCCCATGAAAAAGCCTATCATGAATGCATTTGGAAATGAATCAGAATTGAGGTGAGTAAAGGAACAACGCAAAATGCAATCACGAACAGTTAAATATAAATCGGAATTGTCATGGCATAGAGAGGGAATTCGGTTAGTCAATTGCAGATGGTGAGCGATAATCACTAGAAATTAATAGCAGTCGCACTTGACCTGCACTGATACGTGTCATTGTACATGAAAATTTTGTATGTAATTAATTACCGGTCATTACTCTTTACTCGGATCCTCCATAATGCGAGACCTTTGGTGAAAACTCAAATATCCTACCATTTCATCTCTGGCAATATTCAGTACTTATTAAAATTATTCTCGTCCATGTATAATTAATTCAGCATTCAGCTTTTGCAAAGCCTGAAGTGTGAAAGGAATTTTGGGGGAATTATAACATTATGCAGGCTTGATTTTAAGGACATTGGTGGAAAAGGAATGGCTTTGGTTCGACACCAAGTTATTATTGCGATTTATGTGCGAATCAATATACCGAATCCAAACTATCCCATGTCTCAAGCAGATAATTGTGAACATCTGACTAGGCGCAGAGTCAGTGTGAGGACTTGAATTATACGCGTGACTGGAGTGAGAATGAGACGCCAATAGGGGTGCGAACGCTCGAGAGTAAAACCCGTCATACCTCCTTAATTATGAGAAATATGGAACAAAGTGATAAGAAATCAAATATTCATTTCCACTTACAGAGCAAGTTCTGCCTAATACTTTTTGCCGTATCTCTTACCGTTTTCGAAATAGAGCGTTGTAAACAATTCAATTGTTAATAACAAAAAAACTGCTCGCTCAATTTAAACCAAAAACTAATCCGATCTAAGTTCCAGGAAGACGCTCCGAATAACCCACTCGATATTTAACCATAAAACGACATCAAATGGTCAACGAAATCTCTCATATTACGTCATACTTTCTGCGCATTTTCCACAAATACTAAAATCTCGCTATTTAATATTAAAGTGGAGAAAGGCCGTATAAATTTGGTCAAAAAAATCGGAGTATGGTCAGAATGACTCCGCGGGGGATCTAAAACATTCAGATTTGCATTCCCCAGGAGGCACCACCATACAACTTTTTTCCACGTTTTGCAAAATATTGAAAGAATTGAATACGACCTTCCTTACTATAGCTTGCGATATCATGCGAAATTGCCGACAGTTGTGATTAAATTTTTTTATCAATATGTCGTATCATTTCTTACGATTTTTGAGAAAATCAAACAGGTGGGGGCGGGGGGGGGGTGGAATAATAGACTCTTCATGTCATAGATTACTTTCTATCAGTACATTTCCAATCAGGGAAAACTAATTCCTCGAAGGATGAAATAATAATTTTCCCCGGGAGCAAAAACTCAAATGTTCTTAAAAACTTAATCGCGCCCGCGGATATTTCGAATAATTTCCGAAATACTGCTCATATTGTTCACACAGGGCTGATGTATCGTTCAAGCAATAAGGAAAACCATTCAGAATGGAATGAAACCGTTGTTATGTTTGTTTTTCCCGCCAAAAAAGAGAAGGAAAAAATTTGCAACGAAACACTGATGAAACTCTTTGGCCTCAAGCGTAATAGATCTAGCATTGAGCAAAACATTTCCAACTGAAATAATAAACGTCCTGCTGGGAGTTTACAAAGCGCTTTGCACTCTCCGCCACGTGTGAGCGTTGAACAATTTTTTTTCATATATTTTTCTATGATACTACATTTTTTCTGGATTCGACAGTCGGCAGCGAACCATTGATTTCCTGTGAAAGCATCGCAGTGCTTGAAATCCAAAGTTTCCCCACCCATAAAACCAATTAAAAAAAAATGGGCAATAAAAAACAAAAGCATGTATAGATAAACAAAAACGCAAAATACGATCTTCAATTTTTCGGAGCATAAAAAAAAATCCACACTCGAATACTAACCACAGTCACTAACGCCGCGTTTTTTCCCCTCCATCATCGATGTACAAATTGTGAGCTCTGAAAATCAGACAAAACAGTTTAGTACATAAAAAACGGTGGCACACAGTTTAGCTGAGTTTACAACCTTCCATTTATCCAGAGAAATCGTTTCATCGTAAGCAAAAATCCTCTTTAATGAAAAAAAAAAGAAAGGAAAAAAAACCATCAGACGGTCCTTTGGGCGAAAATCCCTCTGCAGTAATTATTCGCGGTGTAAAATTAATTCCGTGAAATGAAATATGAATGGAGCTTTATTTTCCATGGATTTATACATAGCTACCTCCCACGAAAATCTTCAGTATTAATAACGTAGAATTTATTAAAATAATCCGGTAATGAAGTTATGGTTTAATCTTTATTCCACCGCGATACTTTCAATTTTGTTTCTCATACATCTTTTCATTGGGGAAAGTAGCCCTCAGAAAATTTCACCCATTTATTTCCCTGAATTCTTAGCTCTCAGCAGCCCTAAAATAACCATAACAACATACTTTTCAGTATTAAGCCCCTTAAACCTTCTTGAAACTATCTTTTACGACGTCACGTCGTCTTTACCTATAAAAACTCTAACTGAACATGCCCAGTCATAAAATAACGCGCGGCAAAATTTTACACACTTCAAATTTTTTTGTTTTGCCGGACACTTGGATCATTCAAAAGACGAATGAACTTGCTCGATGCTATTCTGATTTATTTAACGATTAAACATTGTTGATATATATTGTGAGGTTACTGCCAAACTGACAAGCGTGCTTTCTTGAGATTATCCGACAAAATGAGACCGTGCGCGCCACGTCCTTTTTTGGAGCGCGATTGCGCATGAACTAATGAAGCAAGTCATATCATTTAATTGGGAATCGAAAGTTCGTTACGTCACTTCGAGGTGTTTCAATTTCGGAAACTTATTATATTTTCCAGCATCTCACTTCCCAGATAACAAAATTTGAAAATTTGCCGAAAATTATCCGCAAACTTCCCTCATTTCCCGCAAGTTTGCGGCGCAGTGTTTTCTGGGTAGAATGTTGAATCACAATTTGTTTATCCGATTTCTACTGAGTGCCATTTTGAAACTAGTAAAAATTCAAAAAGTAGATTTGTTAATAGACGCATGCCGTAGGTTTTTGGTTAAAATGCCAATGATTTTCGCTCCTATATAAGTTCATCTCAATTTCATCATGGAATTCCACCATAGCGACCGGCATTAAACTACGAAAAAATAAAAACGAAAAATGGCGCGGGCACGTCAAACGGGGTCGAATGGGATTGAGGAGTTGAAATATCTCTCGTAGCTGTCTATCTACCTAAGTGCCCCATTTTTTCGCAGCATCACATTCAGCACATTCTTTCTCCTAACCTCTATTTTTTTCAATTTGGTGATATTTTGAATTTCCCGCCTTTTGACAACTTATTGCAATGACCGCGGAATCGATGTTTTTTTTTCTGTCCTTTTTTTTATGTCTGACGAAAAATAGACTTACGATCACCAACTACTTATTTGCTATCCCCAACTTTCAAAGTACTGTAAAAACACCCCAAATTTTTGACTGTATTTAAGAAGAATATTTTTCAAAATATGATTTATCTAAATATATTTACCATTGATGATGAATATATAAACATGTAAATGTATTATATTATAATATTAATTTCCTTTCCTAAATTGCAACTGATTCGCAAATAAATGCGCGGGAAAACTTTTGAAATTGTCCATTTCGCGTGCCACCTGATCGTTGAAATGCCGAATCAATTTGATAGCAATTTGTCTGCGCATGCGTAAAAACGGATCAGTTGAATTTCCCTTTCGTCTCCGGCGCGACACGCGCGCTTATACAAACCAGCGACTTTGATAGGTGGATGTATTGTCGCGCAACTGAGTAGATGCGTTGAAATATTCCCGTAATATACGACGCCGAACAATCTGCCCGTAAAAGGCCTGCAGTACATCCGACTATTCAGATCGTAAGATTTGGTGAGTAAAATAAAGTGAAGAAAAATTAAAGAAATTAATCCGAGTCTGGTTGTATTTAATAATAGAGTGAGATTATAACAGCCGATAAGCTAATCGGATAAATTGTGTGAAAAGATACCACGTGTTGTTTTTTTAATATTTGCAGAAGCCGTTCAGGAATGTTTGCTCGTTTCTCGGATAATTGGCTCGCATGACATTTCTCTTTCTACGTACTTAACTACCTAATTCATTTCGCGCCTTTAAGATAAAAAAAATGGGAGAAACTTTTTTTCCCCACTATTTTCGAACGGATAAAGTTTTCCAAATCAGTGCGCAAAATCATATGGTTTTCAGCACGTTTTTTCACTCAAATTTTGATCTGAAATTTATAAGAAATTTCTATAAATATGCAATATTTAATCTATAGTCATCGAATATTTTTGACAAGATAGTGGAAATTTCTCCCGAATATTCTAAATCCATAAGGAATCGTATTTGCCCGGACTCTCAACTCACCTTGATACGTATTCTCATCGAATTCTGTATACTTGTAGTAACTATATTGAGTCTACACATCTATAGCCAACCACCGTTAATTCGGCAAAACCAAATTTCATCTAGCTGTACGTTGTAACATTGTGAAAATCTGAAACTCTCCTTCTGTCTATGTACAGTAATTATAATCTGTTTGAATGTGCTGCAAAATTTAAGACTGAAGAATTCGCGCACGCAGTCTACATTGAAAATTCACCGTTAAAAAATTTCAAAATGTACAGTCAATTCCATACCAGACTGTACTCATTGCGCATCTTATTTTTCCCGCCCAACTGTTGTTGCGCGAGAACCTCTCTCGATTGAACTCAGCGCACTGCAGACGTGATTTTTTTAACGTACGCGTTAACAACTCTCAATTGGACAGAATCAAGAATTTTCTACAATGAAATTTCAAGTCTAATATATTCCTCTCCATGGACTCAATTCACACAAACATTATCGCATGATTACATTTCGCCATTTTGTCTCGGGTCCTATTGTCGTGTTATAACATAACATGGTGCCTCAATTTCAAAGAGTCTACTTTTGTACATTTGAAGAAGTTATCGCATTCCCAAGAATTTGAGAGCAAAACAAGGAAGGGAAAGAAAAAAAAAAAACTTTCTTCATGGTTACGATATCTGCAGTTGAGGGCCACACGGCTTCTCACACTCAACCGTGTCAACAATGTTTGAAAGTCATTTGAGTTTTGCCTTCGTTACCTTGCCTCTATTTTCCTCTTATTTGGACGAATTTCGCCTTGAATTCAAATCTAAAACGCAGGTTGTTTATTCTGTAAATCGCTCAATCCGTTGACAACAAGCAAGTATACAGAAGTAAGACGAGCTATCGTTTTACTTTTTCCTTTTCTGTTTTAGAGCATAAGCATTATAATGCTCTTAATCCTAACCCATATTCCTATTCGAGAAAGCGCATACACATAAATGAACATCGTTAGAGTCGAAATATCTCGAAACGCGTGACATGATTTATTTTCTCAACTTCGGAAAATATATTGTTACTTCAAATATCAAATTGTAATTCAGCGCGCGAAGTGCGCATTCGGGTTTGTATCTATTAAACTGCTAATCCTACTGACGACTAACACTCCATACTTTTTTCAGATTTCAAAATTCAGATTGGTCTACTCTGCAAAAATGGTATCATCCACGATTCCAGATAGCAGCGATGTTATATCGCATGTTAAAGCATCACCAGCTGAGGGCATTCCACATGGGGATTATCGTCTTGTTGGATGGGACATGGATACAACTGGAAAAATGCTTGTAGACGAGATATGCCAGATTGCCGGCTATACACCGAGCTCATCTTTTGCCCAGCATGTCATGCCATTTAAGAATCTCACACCTGCGGCTAAAAAACGTCACAATCTCAAAGTGGTAACTAAGGGGAGATACAGATTGCTGAAAAACATTAAGACCAATAAGGTCAGTAATTTTAAATTATTTTATATTAATATAATTATAAATTATTCTTGCCTCCTAGCATTTTCTTGGAAAGATTATTATCTCATCCCGGGTTTTAACACAAACATATTATAGGATATTTTTTATAGAAAATTCTGTGTGGAACAAAAAATACTTTGGATCATTTATCTAAACTGACTTTATCATGAATTATGTTGCAAAAAAAAGTTCAATAAACAAGATGAGAGTGTGACCCTCTAGGAGTCAAACCAATAACTTTCCGATCTCAATGTGTCTATTTATGTGGGGGAACAAGTTTCTTTTTGACCCTTTTCACCGTATCTCTTCGTTCTTACGATGAAGCCATATAAATAATTCAATTTTTTAATAACAATTGACCGCATCAGTTTTTGGGAAGAGCGTTCCCAAAGAGCGAAGAAAAGTTCAAGTTTGATTTTCGTGTGCGATAATTAATTAATTAATTAATTAATTATGCGTGCTAAGAAAAAAAGTCATATTACATTAAATGTGTACTTTTTTACGGGGAACAACTTTCATGAAACACCTTTTTTCGTATCTCGAACCGTTCTTGCGATAGAGTGATATAAACAATTCAATTTATTAATAATAATTGAAAGAATCAGTTTTTCGACAAATCACTCCTTCCGGACCTGGAGACCAGCAAGACGCGTCGATCAGAAAAAACGAGAAAGCGGTCCAGTGGTCCCGGCAGAAAAGTTAAACAAAGTTTTAGCCACACACACACATGCAGACACTTTTATAAAATCGTGTCCGGATGATGTGACACATCGAAAAAGTGAAAATTTCTTGAAAATTCGACTTTTCATTTTCGGGGTGATTACAATAACTTGTGGGATCGGGAAGTTAAAAAAGGTCATCTCTTTTGAATCCTTAATGGTCACTGTAAGATGGAAAAGACCTTGCCAATTTCCGGTACAAATTGTCCAAACTAAAACACTATTCAGAGGAAGTAGCCATAGATAGATATAGAAGGATATATAAAACACAATTACTAGTTTGTTTGTATTTCCACCTTTTCTGAATATCACTCACCAAACCCAGTAATTTTCTCCTCTCCCTTGAACTGTTTTTCCTTTCTTTTTGTAAAACTGCAATTCATCACGTCACTGTGACACCTTACCGCTCTCATCCCATCCATCATTATCTCTGGAAAGTTATTAATAGACGGGAAAAAATTATATCTGCACTTAGGTAATAAAAACGAGAAGCGAAATCTCCGCTATCACAGATTTTCTCGACTGGTTGGAAGCAGTGAAGGGCGATGCTGTTGATGGGGTGATTTTGATTCACCATGAATCAAGGAAAGTCATTCCGGCGATGCTCCTGGCGTCTCTTATTAAGTTCAATCTGTTGAAAAGGTTCAAGAAGACTGTCAAAGGATTCGCCAATGGATTCAACATGGCCAATGTCAAATGTGCCAATACCATCCGTGCTTTTTCCCTTAGAACACTCTCGCGCGTTCTCCTTGATCAGGTAATATGACGATTTCATTAAGGTATTTACTCATAAAAACGTAACTGATTAGATTTATAAACTTCCGGAGGACGCTCATTACATTAATTGGGCAAGACGCATTTTTAACTCTATATGAACCAGTACAGCAAGTGGTCAAAATTCGTTTCGAAAGTCATTTTTAAATGGAAATTTCACTTCCATTTTCTAATAAAAAATACTCGTGTGGTGATCTTTAGTAAATTTTGTAATTACAATTTTTGTAACACTAAGGAGGTTAACACTAAATTCAAGATCAGAAATAAAATTCAACAACGATTCAAAGTAACTTGAAAATGTCTTTATTTTTCAAATTTTTATGGACTTTCCATATTTTTATAATATAATTTTTATTTTTATAAAAATTTTGTCAAATTTTCAGATTTTTTTTTTAACCTCAAACAATCGCGATCTGATGCCAGAGAAAATGCAATCACTACGCTTCCTGCTTATTTATTATACTTATTCCAAAAGTGTGGGCTGTAAAACTATTTCAATTGTGAAAGTTATTTCTAAAATTGGTTAATACAAACTTTTTTCATGTTCGTTCCGTTATTATGTAGGAGGTCGAGCTGGAAGATGCTGCGGAACGTGCACGTTTGGCTCTTCAGATCGTAGAACACTTGAGCACCGACGACACAAGTGCCAAAGCAACTGAGGATAATAAAGCCACATCAAAGGCCACTATCGAATTTACCAGAGAATTTGTTCAGTCAGTTGAGGCAGAAGAGAAGGAATCTGAGAGGCTAAAGCTGGTACTTGATAGACAGCACAGTCTCCTACCAGTTTTTCGTCATCTACTTGCCATGAATCGCAAAGAGAGACAGCATGCCTCCCCTCTAAGAAGGCTCCTGGCAGAGTCCAATATTGATTATACACAAGTCAAAGTAAATTATCACAATAATTCCATTCTCTATCAATGCGTTTACCAATACAGACCATTTAATGTCCTCATCTCTTTCAAAATCTAGAATAAACCTGAATTCCGTATACGAATTTGATTTGCCCAAGCTCTTCTCAAAGATGAAACCTGGACAATAACTTTGCAAAATCGTTAGAAATAATTCCCATAAAATCCTTGAATTTATTCCTATTTAATATTTCAGGAGGCTTGGTCGAATGATGAGAAAAATGGATTGGAAAAATTAATCAAGGAGAGAGCCTCGAGTGCAACGAATAGGGAAATTGAGGATCTTCTTGAAGTACTGGAGTGTCACTTTGACCCAGAGAAAACTCCAAAGGTCAAAGTCGAGGCTAAACGAAGGAAAAGATCAAAGAAGAACAAGGAAAACCGTAAGGATGCCTCAGGGATCGAGAGCCCCGATACCACAACACTGCATTCACCGACTAAAACCGAGAATGAATCACTCGATGATAATGATGAAGCTTCAATTTTAATTGAATAGGTAACACGCATGTACTTTAAATCCAACAGCCTAAAGTAGGCTCAACTTCTTCGATTATTTCATTTAATTTTCAATTCTCTACTAATGAGATTTACAGTTGTTTTCTTTTTTTTTTTGGCAGAATGCTCTTTTTTCTGTCTAAACTATTTTTCAGTCCCGGCGACTGACAGGCGGCAAATTGTTTGAACTATCGATTAGTCTGTTATTCGAGATATGTAGTCGTTTTTATGAGATCATCTCGTATTCTTCAATTTCACAGAGTGATACATATTTTTCTATTGAATGAATTTCCATAAACTGATTAAATTTAAGAGAAAGTATAAATATATGAAAATTTTATATCTATATAGAGATCATGTAGATATCAGCGTCGATATTTTACCAATATTTTTTTTTTGTTTCATCTGTAATTTTTATTTTTGTTAAAAAATACGATTTTTTCCCCCCTCCAAAATACGTGGTGCTGATTGCACGTCATAGAGAGGACACTGGTAAAAGCTGAACTTATGATTATTGATATTTAATAATTCACACTGTTATCTAGTTATTATGCTGATCTCATTGTACTGATAAAACGAGTTCGAAATAAAGTGATTTATAAACTAGTATGAAAATTCGAAAGAGAAAAAAAATATTTCAGAGGGAAGAAAAACTCCTTACACCTATCAGCACAAGCCATAAACCAGAATTCTCTTTTTTACGACCTTAAATTCCATCCAAGTTTAAAGCCGTAACGACCATTATTCCGACTATCACTTCACACAACCGCAATGATATATGCAATCTGAATTGAATAAAAGTTAGTAGGTTTTATCCAGGCTCTTCCCTTAACCTATTGATTCTTAAAGTGCATTTTGCATTGGCTCGACTGACAATTGGTATTTCATAATTCCCAAACTCGTAAAAGTGAAAATTGACCAGGGTAAAACACAATGTTGCAATGGACAGTGTGGGCAGATTTTACTCGCGTGGTTTGCCAGGTCCACAGCTAAGCCTCGTACGCAAAAGCCACGCTGGTAAAATGCCCCATACTCTTGCGACAATATATTACTCTCTCATGGATATAATTCACTCCGGAATCATACGATTTTTTTTATCTTTATCACCCGGAAATAAAATCGCTTGCATTAGAACGAAGAAATTGCGTATAAATTTACATGCTGGAGTGAAACGTTAGGACGAGGTCGTGGATCAATTCTCTGATGTTTTGAATTTTCTCTTATACATATCTTCGATTGTTTGACATTTTTGAATGTGAATATTACGGGCCTTTTTAATTAGGTCAAAAATTAATCCATGATTGTGATAAATAATATGATTGATTTATTTCAGCACTGCGCCCATATCACTCAGCATCTATCCAGAAGCTGATTCTTCCAGATATCCTAGATTTTTCCATAATTATTAAGAACCTTTTTTATATTTTTCGCTTTTTGAAGTTTTCAGTATTTTTCAATATTCTGAAAAACTGAATAGAATATTCGAGAATGTTATGGATATTATATATATAGGTCCAAACTCGACTGAAAAGTTTCACTTAAAAAAAAAACTAGTGGGATGGAAGTGTGTGTATCCTCGTTGGGAACACAAGCCAAACTTGCCCGATTTGTAATTTCTGTTTGCCATTCCTAGATTTTCCGAGACACCAATTAAATATTTTAATCCCATTTATCAAGCAGATAATTATGAATATTTGACTAGCCACATAGTCATCGTGAGGACGAGAATTATGCGCGTTACTTGCCTGGGATTGAGACGCCAATAGGGGTGCGACCGCTCGAGGGCTAAACCCGTCATACCTCCTTAATTATGGCAAATATTGAAAAAAGTCATATGAGATTAAATATGTATTTCCACTTACAGAGCAAATTCTGCTTAATACTTTTTGCCGTATCTCTTACCGTTTTTGAAATAGAGCGTTGTAAACAATTCAATTGTTAATAACAAAACAACTGCTTGGTCAATTTAAACCAAAAACTAATACGATCTGAGTTCCATGAAGACGCTCCGAATAAGACCTCGATGACCCAGATCGTTCTACCCGTTCTGAGAAATCGTTAACCGAAAATTCCGATTCCACACACACACAGGCGTTCTTTCGAAATTCGACGGGAAGCATTTTGTATACTTAAAACCCGAGTTACTTGAGAAAAATCCGGAAGATAATGAATAAAAAAAAAGGCCGCTTGAATGGGCAACATTAAATCTTGAAACATTCTCCATAAAAATCACAGGACGAAAGTACGATGGCAAAATGACCCATTCCCTACCTAAAAAGCTTGGAATGAATCTGGCTTTAAATACACTACTGGTAGGAGAAGGACGAATGTATATGACATCCAAAGGATTCACCATCAAGTAGAAATCCTGATCAAAGTACCTGACCCACTCCCCCCCCCCCCCCCCCCCCCCCCCCCGCCCCTATTCTCTGCATTTCGTCCGGCAGTTCGAAATAACACTGTGACTACTTCAGTTTATATTTATCGCGCTCTGCACATGTACTTTTGGCCCATTCGCTTTCTACCTCACCTGAAATAAAGGTACATACACGCATAAACTTTACTGCCCTCACTCACCATTCAAGCCACGAAGGGCTTCTGTACGTAACAACAGGCCCCGAGGAATATGATGAGTGTATAACATATACATTGAAGTGAGTGAACCATGTCAACTGCGTCAATGGTTGAAGCTTGCCCTCACACTTGAATCATTGTAACCCTATCGGCATCTCTTATATACACATTTGCACAAAGTTTATTGTCCTGCGGTGGATGCCATTGAAAAGCTATCTTCATACCTGCGTGATTTACCATTGTGCGTTGGAAAATCATTGGTTGTACGCAACACGAGAGGATGGGTGATGGGACTTTTTTTTGGTGAAGTGCGCGTAGCACTTCATGCTTTTATCGGTATTTTTAGAGTCTTTAATTCCCCGAATCAGTTTTTTTTTTTCAAGGGAGCGCTCAGAGTTTATAAAAAAGCTGCGGATCGGATTGACGATCATGAAGATTCATTTGTTAAATCGATTTTCATGATCGCATTTCATACTAAATATCCGGAATTTGAGCGTGCAAAAGTTCCTAAAAATTTCATCAATTTAAATTACTGCAAAACTGTGTATATAATTGTCCATGGAAACAGCGCTGTGGAAATGGCTTGAGGGTGTGCAAAAAAACCTTTTCCTTTTGCAAGAAACAGCAAATAACCAACTGAATCAAAATTTCTTCTCCATAAAGGAATAAATTGTTTCGGGGAATAGCTTTTGCTACAAGTATTATCTGGAAGCGATGGCGGTGGAATAAAATTGGGTATGGATTACCGTGAATAAGAGAGGACAATTTCCCGGTGCCATTTATTCCCATGTTTTTGCGATATCCGAGAGGTCGAATGAGTTTATTATCTCATTATTTAACTGGCGTTATTATGTTGAACTTTCGTGAAATGAATTCATTGTTTTCTACAGTCAGATATAACGGATGTATTGCGCAGGCAACGTAAGGTGTATTCCGCAGGTATAGTTCGATGTGTTCCGCAAGTACTGTCGGACGTGTTCCAAAAAAGGAGTCCGATGTGTTCCGCAAACATAAGCATGAGTAGCGTTGATTGATGCCATGCGCGACCTACCACCGGCTTCCGGTAATGAAAAATTCCGGATAATAAAATATGAAACTAAATATTTATGGATAAAAATTTGTTCAATTGGGTTTTGTTGATCTCTTCAAACTACATCATTTTCATTCTAAAAGCTTTTCGATTCGACTCTGAGTATTTCTCCACGCGTTTGAACAATTAATTGGTATCTTTTTAATAAGTTTTGCTTGCATCGGTTTGAATGCGTATACAGAGCGGCAGGGTGGGAACACAACAAGATGGCCGATGGCACTCAAAATGGATGCTCAAGGCTGTCCAGCGCATGCGCACACTAACTTGAGAGTCGGCGCAAAAGAAACGAGTTCTCGAAACGTCTTCTACCGCTACATCCAACTCTGACGACATATTTCAGAATCAGCAGTTTTGTTTTTCTTTGCCCAATTATTGTTTATTGAAAAACTTCTAGGAACCTTCTAGGGTCCTTCTAGGACCTAGAAGAGGAATCTTCTAGGAACTAAAACAGTGTTGTGGAATGCTCTCATACAGATAATATGCTCTTCCGTCTTTCCTCTTGCCTTCATTTATCTCCTATTATCATTACTTTTTATTTCTATTTGCACCACAACAGAGCCCTCCCGGGAATACCGTTGACTTCACTTCCAATGGCGCTTTCAACTTCGGGTAGGGAAGATATAAACGTGAAAATAAACCAATGTTGTGATGTAGCTGAAATAAGAAGAATGGCGTGTCTCTGAGTTATGTCTTTGGGGATTTTGTCAGCTGTGAAGTGAAAATGATGTCGTATTTTCTATGCCAATGCGCTGAGTAGACATACTGAGCTGTTGATAACAATATTTAAGGTGACGACGGTGAACAAGACTAAAATTATCGGATTTTTTTCACACACACACACACACACACACACAATATTACCTACATTGCTCAAGCGGATTTATGCATCTTAAAACCCGAGATAATGAGCAACTTGATAAAGAGTTGGCCGCTTTTAGAAATGTGTGTAAGGTTTAATCATGCACTGTGGTATCACGTGGAAATGAAAAATTCTCTGTGAAACTTTACTAAAAGTAAAAACCCTCACACTTTCCTCATCTTTAATTTTTACATTTTCCCCCTTTTTTTCCTCTCCAGTCGTTGCCCTGGAAGTAAAATCTTTATCAAGATTTTCACTGCGTGTGGAAAAAAAACGTATCTCTGTGACAGAAAGATAGTGGAAATGAAATACTAGAGTGCAACGTACAAACATATCACATATTAATATTTTCCACGGTTACTGAGATGACTCGGCAAAAATATGGCTAGTATTTTTATTCGCTTTTTTTCCTTCAAAAGATTTTGTTTGAAGGGCCCGCGAAATTATGACGCGATGAGACAAAAGTAATGTGCACGAATAAGGGTGGCTTTGGCGGATGTGGGCGGGGGGGGGGGGGGGGGGGGGGGGAGGAGGGGCACAGTGAGATTAACTGGGCGAAAAGCCTAGCAGTAAACTCATGTTTCGTGCCAGTCCTCATTTGCAATGAGGAGAGACTTGTCGTTGGGGTGAATAAGTGCTATTGTACTGTAAGAGCTCACAGCTGCCTAGGGAAAATAATTGATTAGTGAGCTTTTGGATAAACCAGTTAATTGAGGGTTGGAAATACGTTACCACCTCTCAGACTTCGTTTCACTCCATTTTCCATCGTATGCAATTTGGTTTATTAAGAGCCTCCAATTCTCGAGAGACTCTGGAATATTTTTTTTGCCACTCGACCATTTTAATAGGTGATTAAGGCGAATGATTAATCGTAATAGAAGTGAGGCGAATTAATTTCTCTGATCAAATTAATCTGACAGGCATAGAAAACGGCGGGTCTAGGGGGAATTTATCGTAGAATAGATTTCGATTATTTGTGCAAATTCAGAAAACATCATTTTGAATTTTTAGTGTTGCTAGTCAAGGAAGCGCACGCACACGAATGAACATCGTCAGAGTCGGAAATCGTAAGACGATGCCTCATTCGTCTGTCATAATTCATTTTTGAATCATGATTCATTCATTGGCTGATCAGATTAGTCAGGTGACACCGTGAAGTTGATTGGTAATCGCGTTTGCGTCGACAAACATCGATATTTGGGATATCGATTCGGGTTGAGTTTTCAAAAGTATGACAATTGTTCAAGTTGTCATGACTTATGTAGCTATTGAAAATGATATACACAGAATATTTCTGTTAGTGTCGACTATTCTGTCCAGTGTTGAGAAATTTTATATGTACGCGATAATCCTATAGAAAAAAAGGAGAGACGCGAGATACTATGGATATATATCGAAATTATCGATAAGCGTAAGACCGAAACCGACGCGACACCAGTCAGTGCGGCAGGAAAAGGAAATGCGCATGCGCAGCACGAGCCACCGGACTCGTTACGGGCTGGAAACTCAAGCTTCCCCCACCAGGCTTATTTGGAAAGGGTACCCCAGTGGTACCAATCCAGTTTTGGTTTGATTTTGTGGCAGTCGTTTATTTCCTTTTTTTTTGGCAGGTTCGATTTTTTTGAAAATG
This sequence comes from Asobara japonica, assembly GCA_026005395.1. Classification (NCBI taxonomy): domain Eukaryota; kingdom Metazoa; phylum Arthropoda; class Insecta; order Hymenoptera; family Braconidae; genus Asobara; species Asobara japonica. The sequence continues at coordinate 480,000 of BQMI01000505.1, forward strand.
TTATATCATCTAGTGGGCAGCCATGGCTGCCATGGCACCCATGGCAAAATTTAATTAATTCCCAAATTAATTCCTTACTTTTAAATACCTCGGCATTATTTGTTACATCGGTCAATAGATAACTGCACATTTAAAAAAGTGATCATGTATTTTGCGTTCAGAATTGGATGCCAAATATCCTATGTTTCACTCCAACACTTTGCGGCGGATGCAAATACTCAGTAAGACATAATTGTAAAGTTTATGCCATAACATTGGTACATGCCAGTGGTGCAATTGAACCATGTTCGAAATTCAGCGCCGCTCCCCCTCTCATTCAACCTCAGAGAACCAACGTTACTGTAGAGACCTTTTCTTTGGTTCGTTGACACCCCTGAGGTACCCTTGCGTCAACTAAGCATATAGGACTTATACATTGAGTTTCCAGCCCCTGCTCGTTACAGGAAAAACAAACCTCTGTACAACCGATTTCAAAAACTTTCACTGCGTCACCAAAACCTGTGCGATAATTGTGACCATGCGTCGGATACACTGCTCAAGTTAATCTTCCCCCATAAAAAGTAAATCTGCAAATGATGACCCGGCTGCAGAAACGAAACTTTTTTATTACTAACCAGCCTTATGTACCATTTCTGCCTAAATATAGAACTACTACCTTTGCAAACTCGTTAGATAACGATGGAAGAGATTGAGAACTCGTTGGAAAGCAACATTTACCGCTGCAATGGTTAGTGTCCGATACTAGACGCTTTCAAGGGGTGCCCAATGAGGAGGGACTTCCACCCACTGACAGTGAACCTGGTACACTACCGAGCATTCGAGATATCGAGTTAATGGGCCCTTGCAATGTCGCGGTTGAAAGTCAATGACCCAGCCGAAGATTTATATGCTTATTACATAAGAACACTGGATTCTAGAACGTCGTAAAATGAATTAATATCCTTTATATTAAACTATTGCAGCTGGTTTCACTCGTAATTAACTAATCACGGAGTTTTGAAAGCTCGAAATTCTGGTGAACTCATTAAAATGGAATGCTAGCATACTTCAATGGGATTGGCGCATCAAAGAAGGTCTGATTACCCGGTAGCTGAGATTTAAGCAAATACTTGAGAGGCGGTTATTTTAAATCTGCTGATATAATCTCATAATTATAGATTTATTTTCGAGTGTCCAGATTTGAATAGGGAGGAAAATTGAGGGTGACTAGTTACTCCATGTGCTATTAGTTATTAAGACTTGAGATCGGTAGGACGATGTCGTGATTGGAGAATGGTAACAAGAGGTGCAGAGCTGTGAGAAGTATGTGAAGAGTAAGGTGTCAATGAGTATTGGACCTTTTTCCAACTGCGAGGCGTCCAAGCATATGAGAAGCTGAACGTTACAAGGGATTATCAAGGGTCGGATGCAATAAAGAAGAGAGGGCCTTATTATAATTGATACTAAAGATATTCGAGATTCTGGGTTATAAACTGTTGTAAATTTTGTGTGAAGAAGAATGTGTGGAGAAATCCGAGGGTTCAATGAAACAATTGACTTAAAGTGGAGGACAATTTATAGATTCTAGCCGAGATTTGTCTGAAACATTCTTAAATCATTTTACAATATCTGAACAATTGGAGAATCTATTCAAAAGTTTAGTAGACAAAACGTACGTCTAGACAGAAGAATGCTACTAAATACCCGGCAAAAGTACCGATTAAAAAAAATCATATATTAAAAAACGTTGTAATTTGCGCGAATTTGATAGACATGGAAAAAATTGGAGTTAAAACATCAACGGAGTTATTTCATAAATTTAGGCTGCGTGGAAGTTCCCTATTAAGGGATGAATAGCTATTCGAAAATTTGGATCGAATCTTATCAACTTTCTTCTCCACGTAGACGAAAAAGTCGATAAGTAAAACTTACTGATTAATGTACATTCTTAACTTTGAACAAGAGATACGCCACTGGCTTCAATCCCTCATCTCTCCCTGGTACAACGCAAGCTCCTTATAATACTATACCGATGTTTTAAGGAAAGCTGTACAAGTTGCAGACATGCCTAAAGTCCAGTGAGCCGTACAGGAATAATTGCTGCCAGCCAGAGGAATCAACACCTTCCATCCAGATGGTGTACAAACTTCAAATGAACTTTCAACATATCAAGTTTGATAAAGTTGTTGCGGAAGAAGTTTATTCATGGTCTTCCAAACTAAAATGAAACTTGAGTTTTGGACATCTATATATCTATCTATATATATTTATAAACAAAAAAAAAATGTGGATTTCCTGCATTTACACAACTTTCAGCGGGCGGACCAGTTATTTTCCAATTAATTATTGAAGGTATAGTCGGATCTGGTGATGCTAATTAACATCAGAGGAAAGCCTATAGCATATAATTTGACCCTTTTTCATCAGAATTCTGAGATACACCGTTTTTGAATCATCTTTCCGCGATTGATCCTCCTTCTAGGACTCTCCGAATTGCAGAAGAAGCAACTTTTTTCACATTGCATTGAAATGATGCGAGATCTCATATATCCTACGGTATTTGGAGACACTTCGATTTCCAACGATTCATTCGATTCAGATTTATTTACCCATAACATACACAATTTCTTAAACGTCCATAGCTCCTTAATTTTACAAATTTTGAAAAAAGTAACGTGCAATGTGAATTTGTATGCAAAGAATGATTATTCTAATACAATTTTTCAACTATATTGAACTGTTTAGGCGATAGACCTACAATTGAAATACTTCATAACGATATGTACCAGACCAATTTCTCCCAAAATCCACTTCCATTGTAGTGACCTCAATGACCCCAATAGCTTCTTTCGTTCGTCACGAACGTGACTACAATTTTACACACGCACACACCCTTTTTTTCTTTTTTTCGCCGCACAAATTGGATTCTTCATTTTTCATACTTAAATATATATACAAAGGACCATGGGCATGACTACCTTTAAACTATACAATTTTCAAACTCTCAAATTCAAATAATTGAATTAGGTACTTCTCGCATTTCTAACCGGTAACTCATAAATAACAATTCTGTATAATATTGACTATTATTATTATTATTATTATTATTATTATTACTATTATACAAAAATATGATCGCTAGACGGTCTTCGAGGGTTCCGACTTCACCTCGGACGCCGCCTAGTAAGCGAAGCGCTACAAAAAATTTCTAATCGCTCTACAATAGTACTCCCTCCTACCAGAGGGTGAGCACTATTGTAGTCCACAATCATGTTACCTAAGTAGATGGAGTGATCCAAGAATGACAGCCTTTTGCATCTGGCCAGCTAACATTGTGGCATTACGCCTACACGCTGGAATGATCTCTAGTTCAGATACACAAGACTGTCTCATGCCGCCAAGAGAACGGATGATGACGACAACTATCTTGACTCTGAACCTTGGATTCAGCTTACGCAACTCAAACAGGAGAGGCTGATATTTTTGCCGTTTTTCGTCTTGTTTAATGGTGATATTTGTCTCAGCAGGGGCCGAGAAGAGGACAATATCAGGCTTCGTTGCCTGAATAAGATGTGTAGTCGCGAATGAGTAGTTCCAATAAATCTTGCATCTCTCATTATTATTATTATTACTATTGTTGTTGTTGTTGTTGTTGTTGTTGTATTGTATCGACTATTTAATAATCGTGTAAAAAATATATATGGAATGTGCATTCCCCCTTTGTATCGCTGACTCATATTGCGAAAAAAGATTCCATTTCGCTATAATAAACAAAATATTCTTTCCAATTGTCCATGGAGTTTATAGGTTTTATCTTCAACGAACGGAATTACTTCAAAAATTGTCAGTCACCAGACATTCTGCAATACCAAAAATTGCCCTTTCCAGCGAAGCTTGCCCATCAGTTGACAGTAGTTAATGCATAATCTGTGCAACCTGATCATTATACAAATGAATCTGATCCAAATATGACTGAGATAATGCAAGCCTTTTCCTCAAAAAGTATACTTGTTTTTTTTTTGTTTATTAATGTAAGATGAACACTTGTGTGAAGTAGATTTGATGAATATAATTTTTGCCATGACATGTCCATTTTCAAGAAAAAACATAAACCTATTGAGAAATCCTGCAGATTTTCTATATAATGTCGTTATAAAAATAAATTCTAGAGGGAACTCTTAATTCCCCTCATTTATCAGCGGAGTTATCCAAGAAATTTTGACATCAAATCGTGCAGGACTTTTTCCAACGTGTTTCACTTCAATAATTGTTCTCCACTCATTGACGTTAGCATCCTATAGATCTTTCGGCTCAATTCCAATCCAATTCTCCGGCCTGAAGAGCCCTCGCTTGCACCTCTTCTGATCTGGAAAACAAACACATGAGTTTACTCCAAGTGTCACTATAAACAGTTACTTAGGTCAAGTGATACGTCAATAGCGAGAAATATAAATACTGACAGAATATACAGGGTGTTTCAAAACATCTACCGGATAGGAGTTCCATATTTCATTCATTTTCTAAAAATTTTGTATGGTTTTCTAGATTTTTGTGATTTTTTTCAGAATTTCAAATCGCGGCCTATTTTCGCTACAGATTTTTGCTGATTAAAAAAAAAAATAATTGAGAGTACTTTTTTTTCATGGTAGAACCTCAGAAAAAATCGACATCGAAATCTGAAGAGGTAAGGGTCACGGTTGTCCAAGTTGGTATGAAATACGCCATATATAGGATATCCTGAATTACCTCATATTTTATATGAATGATGCATAAAATATATGTCTAATTTATTTTTAACTAAATATGCTCAGCTTAGGCTTCTCCTGCTAGCTCTCAATCGCAAAAAAAAGTTTACATTCAAGTTACGAAAACCAATTTGTTTACGAAGGGCGAGGGCCGGGTTCCTCTCACGCAAAGTGTACATCAAACGCTATCCCACACACTCAGCAACGGGAATTAATTACCGGAATATCCTTCAGCAGACCTTCTCCATCCTCAGAAGAACACTGCATATATGCCTGAAAAACACAATTTTCGTTAACTCAGGTTTACATTAATTTCGTTAGCTTAAGAGATAGGAAAAATGAGGAAGCAACGATGTCATTGTGAAATTTTCTGCCAAGTGCATCTACCAACATCTTGTCGAATCTTACGGATCGTGCCATAGAATGTCGTAATTGTTTAGATTATGTGAGTCATACAATAGAATTTCTTTACGGAATGTATGAAAATGAACTTTCGATCATGTAATTTCCTGTCATATTATCAAGGAAGGTATCGACATTTGAACATCTCAATAAACGAAGAAACAAGGGATATCCCCAGACCTTTTTCTCCATTTTTGCGGATCTAAGACTGAACACCTTTGTTACTTATTGATGAGTTAATCCGCCAGAAATGTAATGTTAAGATCTAACTGTTAATGGCTTAAATGTGATACCTGTGTTCGCCTCAATTGCCAATTTGCATTACTCTAACTGAATGTCGCCATAATGTAATACAAAGGTATTTATGTACGCTCTTTTTATGAATAGCCAATATAGGAGTGATTCTGGATTCAGAAAAAAAGCAGCAAGGAATATGATATGAGAGAAAAATATGTTTCTACGTATCAATTTCCGTGTTTTATCACACTTGTAAACATGTCAAAATACAAGAAAATTTCGTATTTTTTACTAAGAATTTTGTCTCCTGAAGAAAATATGTCAGAAACTATGAAAATCCAACATAGTATGTTATTGTACGATATAGACATAATAGTAGGTACTTCGACAGGAAATTACAGGATTTTTTTCCAACATCGACACTACATCATAATCCTTACGAATTTCTAAACTTCTGAAATTTGAACAATTTTTCATGATGACTCCTCATCTCGAACTATTTATTTTTTACCATTTCCTAAATTTCTCTTTTCATATCTTGAGAACGTTCTCGACAACACGTTTCACAATGACTAACCCCAGAAACTCAAATAAAATAATTCAAAAATCCTGAATAACAATTCCTAAATTTCCTTTTTTTCAATATTGCCAACATTTTCTACCACATGTTCCACAACAACTAATCCCAAAAACTCAAATAAAATAATTCGAAAATCCTGAATAACTCCAATTCGTAATACATAAAAATATAGATTACTTTCATGAGTTGCATTGGGCTTGGATAATTCGCATAAATTGTTTCAGCAATTGCCAACCCAGCATTATTGAACAAGCAAAGTTGTCTCAACCAGAGTCTCTTCAATCCAAACCCACCAGCATCAATCTTAATAGTATTCTTATTATCACCAATGGCATAAAAGTCTATTTTATCCACTTCCGTTTCCCGCATTGCCATCTTATACGGAATTTCCGCAATTGCCTTAGTATACTGCAGGATCATTAAACCCATATCTGTAGAATTTTCGATCTGCGTTGTCTGGCAATTGATCCCAATCTGAACATCAACTAATGAGCATTCAAATTCCTTTCTCGAGATCTTTGGTGTCTCTTGAATATTCCGATACATTGGCCCCAACTTTTTCCTTTTACCACCTTTATGGTAACTAAAATATTCCTCGATACCATAAATGACCAATGACAATTTTTTGTCCGGTACCAGAGCTCCAATATTCATAAGGCTTGCCCTAAAACATTCATTGGCAATTTTCTCCACAACTTCATCCCAATTCCAGACAATCATCAAATTTGGTTGCTCTTCTTCTCGCACACGTGTATCGATGTCATTGTCGCTGGTAACAGAATTGATCTCAGTGAATCTGGTCCACATCAAACTAGCCGGAACGAGCAAGGACTTTTTTCGCGTCTTCACCTTAGCATTATTAAGCAAAACCTGTGACTCCTGGAAGAAATTAAAATGTTCAAGTCCTTCATCAAGTTCCACTTGTACAAAATTCATACATTCACCTGGTTGAATATTTTTGTGATTTTTTTTGGCAATTAACTTCTCAACTTTCTCTCTCTTATTATTGATCTTCCTCTTTGATACTTGTTCGGCATCGGGTTTAGTGGTTTTGACACGTTGCCGTTTAACTGGTACATCACTGGCAGGAGCTGCTGAATGTTTAGATGAAGGTGTGTAATCGAATTCTACAGCGGGAAAATCCGAGGGATCTAGATAGTCCTGCGAACACATGTTGGATCATTCAGATTGCGCCTAATTTCAATCATCAATTATGACGTAGATTCACTGGCAATTTAGTGGGGCATAATCTGAGATTTGAGTGATGACACATTGCACTGTTAGACGGGTGAACGAACTATAACTAAAATCTGTTTTTCACTTCCGCTTAGTGAAAAATTTGAAGCAAACCATCCAATGACGTTTTCAACACGAGGTTATGTTTATGTTTGGCTATGGGTTGGCCGGTAAAAACCGGGGGACACCGACACAGTTCAAGTTGAACTGCCCAAATGATTTCGGGAATCATCGGCTCCGTACGCCAACTATATATAGATATATGATGAGGACATAATGTCGTGAACGATGAACTTCGGATGTTCGGCCGGAACCCCCCACTCCTGTGGTAGCGCATACAAATAGGTAAGTGGTCGGGGTACTTCGGGTTCAAACCGAAATTCATTCTTATATGAGAATTACCTTCGGTTTTGTTCGGGCCTCCGGTTAGTCACGTGTTTCGCGCTGCGGACGGCGTAAAGTTCGGCACCAATCGCAAGACCACTCTCATACCTCTCATAGCGGCCCGAACATATTATGATGCTCTCGCGTAATGAGAAACGAAGGAAATTCTTTCGTCCCTCCAACTAGGGTGTGTTCGTTTTTTAGTGAAATAAAAAATACCCATTTAGTTTCATTCTTGCCCATTCGAAGATATTCAAGATGGGGTTTTGATTGGTGAAATAGGCATTTTGAACGTGCACGCATGCGCAGAATGGCTATTTTCGAACTTCCCGCTATTTCGCCGGGGTGTTCAAACGCTTTTCCGAACACCGATATAACTCCCGACAAGAAAGAGGGAATTTCGATTTTCCGAATCGAAATTCTCACCCCTATGTTCGAAATTACGCAGCAGAAAAACATTTTGAATTCTAATTGATGTCATTCTGGTGTACTTAAAACACCATTCGCAATAACTAAGTTCCCTAAGGCGCGCCTCAGTCAATGGACTCACCGGCCTTGCTCGAGGCGCCCTACTCCACCTACTATCGCTCAATACAGTGGGCTTCCCATAACTCTCCAATCCGCAACTCTCCCACGCCAGCGCGCGGAAGGGAGAGCCGCCCCACTACACATTACAACTTGCACTTGGGTATGGGTGTTTCATGAGCGTGAGCTCACGGGTAATGCAACATAAACGTCAAAACATAACCTGAAGATGGGTGATCAGAATACACAAAGTAAAAAACGTAAAGTGACAGGTATTCCACTATACATGAAATTGAAAGCTATAAGTGATGTGGAAGACGGTATTTCTCAGGACGTGGTAGCAGAGGCATTTAATGTACATGTAAAAACGTTGAAAGGATGGCTGAAAAATAAAGATAACCTTCGTAAATGGCAGAGTGAGCATCATGATGTGCTTTCAGTGAAACGAAAACGATTGAGAAAGCCAACAAATAATCTGGTGGACGAGGCAGTTTGGCTTTGGTTTCAAGAGAAACGCTCCGCTGGTTGTCCTCCCATTGGACCTTTAATTAGGGAGCAAGCACTTCGTTTTTATGCTGAGCTGGGTGGTGCTGCGGATTTTGCGGCTACTGATGGATGGTTGAGTAAGTGGAAGGTACGTCATGGTGTACGATGTTCGACGATGAGTGGCGAAAAATTAGCTGCCGATGTGCAAGGCGCTGAGGAATATCGTGAAAAATTTGCTCAAATTATTGAAGATGAAGATCTGGGGCCAGATCAGCTGTTCAATGCAGACGAGACTGGACTCAATTTTAAAAGAATGCCGTGGGACGGTATCACTGAAACATTAAGCGTAAAAATTGAATCTGGCGCAACGGATTTCAAATGTCAGAGAGAGAGAGTTACAGTAATGGCTTGTAGTAACGCTTCGGGATCATTAAAATTGCCATTGGTTCTAATCGGCAAGTTCAAAAATACACGAGCTATAAAAAATCTGTCGGATCTCCCAGTATCTTACAAAAATCAAAAAAGTGCATGGATGACAAGCTCCATGTTTGCTGACTGGTTTCACCAAGAATTTGTACCTGCAGTGACCCACTTTTTAGCTTCTAAAGATCTTCCATCTAAAGCAATTCTTTTTGTGGATAATTGCTCATCACATCCACAAAATTTGTCAGCCAATGGAATCAGAGTGGAATTTTTACCTCCAAACACTACGTCACTCATTCAGCCTATGGACCAGGGTTGTCTCCAGAATCTCAAATTGATATATCGCAAAAAGCTCATGGGCTTCGTTTTGGATCAGTTGAATAACGAAATCCCTTTGGCTTCAGCTTTAAAAAAATTGAGCATTCGAGAAGTGATCTTGTGGATTGCCGAGGCCTGGTCACAAGTCTCAAAGGGAACTATTATGAACTCATGGAAACAGGTAATTTTAGTCCGTCCAACCATTAATGGATCCCTCGGTTTTTGAAACATTGTAAAATAATTGGAACGTTGCAAAAGCCTACAAAATTTTGCATGTTCAAAAATCTGAAAACTTTATACTATTACAGTAATTTCAAAAATTGCGGAATCGTCTAAAGTAATATATATATATTGAGCAAGCGTTTAACAAATTGACAACAGCTTTGTCAAATCTTCAGTAAATCAAGCAAAAAGCAAATTTGCTCTTTAAGAGTATGTAAAATTATCATCTCAACATTATTATTTGTTTAGCTTTATGCTGACATTGAAAGGGTGGTCATGGAAGACTTGAGCATGGATGAGCCTCAGCCTGGATCCTTCGGTCAAAATGCTGAACTGCTGAGGAGTCGATTCCGTCACTTTCTCGATCAGAGTGCGGACTATCAACATATCAACAACGTTGACATTGAGGCTTGGCTCCAGGCAAGAACAGCTGATGACGACATTCTGAATGTGGCAGAAATTTTGCAGGTCGTTCAGGAAGAGTATGAAATACAAAGCGATACTGTTATGGTTGAAGCGCCACAGGAAAAAAAAGTAACACTTGCTGAGGCCAGAGAGGGTTTGGACACTGCCTTGCAATACTGTCTTAGCTCATCACATTGCCCAAAAGATGTCATTCAAGGGCTGTATCGCGTGCAGGATTATCTGAAGACGTAATCTCTGATGAAGAGCATCGAAATGTCCCATCTTAAAAAGAAAAAAAAAACAGAATTCAGACAAATGTTTTCCGGAGTTCCCTCACTGGGAAAGCCTATAAATGAGTTCTAGGAGTCTGTAGATCTTCAACAAACAGGTGGGTTATAAATGGTGAATAATGTTGAAGAACAACATTCAATATGGTAATCTCCTCCTTATTCTATTATATTTCAGGTGGAGATGTTCATCATTTTCATGTGTCGCTAGAAAAATATAAAAAAATTGAACAAGGAGCCTTTTATTATCGAATGTTATACTTGTAATTTGTAATATCGATACCTGTAATTGGATTTCCAATTGGTTTTGTACCGTTTGTCATCAGTGATTAATAAATATATGGGTAAGCATAAACAGCAAACCTGGTTCTACAGTTGTTGCACTCACACCAAAACCATTTTCTTATATACAATGTTTTCATCTTCCAGTTTCTGAAAGTTGGAATTATGTAAACATAAATTGTCTTTCCAAATATTCAAAATTTCATGGAGACTGATAAATAAAATGTAGGAAAGATTGGTGGAATTATTGGTGGAAAATGCGACTCTTATTCATTCCCCAATTTCCGGGTGTCATCATTGATGTGTCTCTGTATCTCAATATGATTAATAAATTCAGCTATCAACTCTTCATGCCTTCTCCGAGCACTCGCATTTTCTTCTCTCAAGCCAATACTTTTCTTTCACAAAACGTATATTTCTCATTTTCACCTTCACAATTTGAATGTTTTTTTTTTTAATGAGCCAGAGAGGCTGCTATAGGGAACCCACTCTTTAGGTGAATGAATTAATTGGAATAGTATCGTTTTTTGAAGTACACCCAGATCATTTTCATGTAATGAAGTTCCATTAAGAATTTAAATGAGTGAATTTATTATGAAACTGAAAAAAAATATTTACTACAATACAGACTGCAGTTCGCGAAATGTCAGCGCATCATTATAGAAACTTCCAAACGCTACTGACATCGTTATTCATATGATACATTGAATGTGAATGATCATGATATAATAATTTCAATTTTCTCAAATGATATATATAGTTAGACATTCGTAAAAAAAAATCATCTCGTAAAAATCGAAAAATCTTTCCTTCGTATTTTTCGATTTTTACGAGATGATTTTTTATAAATGAATTTTTATAATTGATGAAAATTTGAAGACATCAGTCGGCTAATGATCATAAAAGAATTGAAAATTACGTCGGCGGAAAAATAACGTTGAACTTTTCGATTCGGAGTTTCGGATTTCGTTAAAGTTCGGATACATATCTAATACCTAACTCACTGAATGTGCCGTTCTGACTGTATCGCAGTTATTTATTTACCATCAATTACAGTAATTGTTTATGCTTACAATGTATGCCAGTGTGGATGCTGCCTGGACCCTCAATCACCAAGAGCGTCTCTCGTGATTCCGAAAATTGTGCCGAGCAATAAATGAAAATCTGGAATAAGGAAGACCCGTGAGGTTGAGAACCCATCATTTTCTCCATTTCCTAGGCCACCTGTTGCGCCTGAGCTGCTTTGTCCCTTCAGGGGCTTCATCTACCTGCAACCCCTCGGAAAAGCCCAGCGCGTTCAATGCGAATTACCTAGGAGCAATATACATATAGATACCAGTGAGGCCCATTCATTTCTTAACAATTTACCAATAAATTTCGGCACATTTACCATTCTTACCTGAAACCTTAAGTGACTTTCAGATCACATCGGTGAAAATTGCTCTGTTCTACAATCCTGCCTGCATATCACAACATAAAATTGTGAATTTCAATCATTCCCGCGCCTTTAGTTCTAGATCACGTTTCAAAATCTAAAATTACTGTTTCATGATTCAATTGAGTTTATTATGTTGTTAATAAATTAACAAATGATGTACGAGTTTTTGCATAACGTTATCAAGACAGATTGAAGGGATCTATCGCATCGCCCTCTTGTTGATGTTTTCATCGGTCATGTGTGACTCCAGTCAGAACACGTCTGGCTCCTCGGACTTCATTGAAAATTCCTGTATTTCAAGTCTAACGGTCCAGTGGGGATCGCTAACATTTGAGATAAATGATCTGCAGGATGATACGACGGTGCGTGATATCAAGGAAAAGATATATAAGGAAATTAGAATTCGACCGGATCGACAGAAGCTCCTTAACCTATGCAAAGGTGAGTTTGCGGTAAGAGTAGCGCTCATGAATTTATAATTTGGTGATTAATCATTTCGCTCCAATTATCTGTAATTTAATTCCTAATTGCATTAGTTTTAAAACTTACACAATACTCAGGGCTATTGGCATTATTATGATTGGCGAAGATAGTTTGTTTCAATGTCCGTTTCCTTCACTTAACCGTCCAAATTTTTGTTACAGGGAGTATTTAAAAAAATGGAATTTGAGATAATTAAAAGCAATGAATTTTCCCTTTCTCGTCTGTGACTTTCTTCCATTCATGTACATTGTTGATTGAGTAACTCCAACATGTTTTTAGGTAAACTACCAGATGACTATAAGACGATAGGTGAGCTGAACCTCAAGCCTGGCTTCAAATTAATTGTAATGGGTTCTAAGGAAGAGGACATCATCGACTCCATGTACAGTCTTGCCAGTAATTCAAGAACTAACGAAAATCATCTGCAGTCTCGAAAACGGCAGATTGAGGACGTTGATCCTGTGCCTCCAGACAGAAAGAAAGTTAGGGGGATAGGGAATCCCATAGATTATGAAATCTACCTCGCTAAGGTTCTGCAGAAGATCAGAAATCGACGAGTTAAGCAGTTGGACCAGCTGGACAATAACAAAAAACTTTTGGTCATTGGTATGTGAGATCTTCCGTGAAATCCTCGAACCACGAATCTCCTGTTTTCAATTTTCTTTTTTTAGTGCATCCTAAAAATTATGACACAATGAAAAGGACTGTTAGAAAATAATTAAGAAATCTGTAATGAACAAATGGATAAACACGAAAAATATTCTGAGAAGAAGAAAATCCCGATAAATTTTCAGTGACAGGAAATAACATCTCTTCCGTTTCAGGTATCAACGATGGACTCGCCAGTCTCAAGCTAAATTGTCAGAGAATGCACAATTTTCTAACTCAGGCATATAAGCAATACAATATTGCCATCTGGAGCTCGTCAACCTCATATTCCATCATAAATACACTCCTCAATTTGGCGAACAAACAAAAATATCGCATTTGCCTTTACCTGGACCAAAATTCCATGATTAGTACTTTTGAACCCAACTATGGAGCGATTCGCATAAAGCCTCTGGATGTAATCTGGATGAAGTATATCCAGTGGTCGGAAAAGAACACCATCATGATTGAGGACAAGTGGCTCAATGTGTTTATCAATGAGGAGTCTTCTCTCATTGTCAGACAATTCAGTGGTACCGGTGCGTTCAGTCTTGATAATGGAATGTTGGAGAAAATTGGAGAATATCTTGAGTTAATTGCTGAGCTCAAGGACTTCCGAACTCTTGATCATAAGACATGGATGGATTACAAAAATCAGGAGAGCCGTCGAAGATTTGTAGAACGAATTGGACCTCTCCCTGATGAGAGAGAAATTATTAGATTTTTAAATGGTAGTTATGTTGTTCCCAAAATTTTACTCACATATGCCAATTTACTCAATCGCCAAACCTCATTTCCTTTTTTTCAGGAGACCAAAGACTTGAAAAACGTTCAGAAAGTGATCCTTCACCCAGGAAGCGCGTGAAACTGGGAACCGATAGTTCATTTCATGAAAAAATTGAGGAAAAATACACAGAGTGGAGTATCAGGGAATTGACTGCCTTGCATCCGCAGGAGAAGAAGCTATTGATTTTAGATATTGACTATACGTTATTTAACCCCGAGACCAAATTGGCCCGTCCATATCTCCACGAGTTCCTCTTCAAAGTCTACAAGCATTACGACATTATCATCTGGTCTAATTCTCAGAGAAACTTGACTCATGCGGCTCTTATAGACCTCAACATCCTCATAACGAGAATCTATCGAATTGCCTTTTACCTGGATGAACAAGCGATGGTGTCAGTTGAATTATCAAAGATTGGCCCCATTTCTGTTAAACCTCTTGCTCTCGTCTGGAGAAAATATCCAAGCTATTCAGCCAAAAATACAATCATTGTTGATGATGAGAAGAAGCATTTTCTCATGAATCCACAATCAGGGTTGGAGATAAAACCATTCAATCAGGACAATTTAGGGGAAGATGTAGAGCTGCAATTTCTCACGGAGTATCTTGAGTCTATCGCTGGCGTTCAAGACTTTAGAACCCTCAATCATCGAAACTGGAAAACTGGGAAAATGATTAACGATAAAAAAAGCTAGATATCTAGATTACTAGATACTGACTTATTGTGTGATAAACATTTGTATAGCCTGGAGAGCACACTGAATTTCTACCTCAAATGTACCTCGCTATTGTTGCATCAGTAGTAGACTACATTAGAGCTTGCTAAACTGTTTTCTAACCTTTTGAGGTCTAGTTAATTGTCGAAAAAACTTACGAGTGGGCTGGTTCCCTTCAATTTCTTTTAGAAGTCATAACAAAATTATTGTTGAGAATGACTTTATTCTTTTGGGAAAAGAGAAGTGGCAAAGTATTCCTCAATAAACATTATTCCAATTTTTTTTATAATGAAGTAGTTATTTTAGTTTATTGAGTTAGATTATTTATGGTGAATAATTAATTTAATATTTGAAATATTTGAATAAAATGGACAGAATTATTTCTACTGCTTCTGAGGCAAAAACAAAATGGTCATGGATGAACTGAATCTAAGGAGAAAAATTCTTCACTTCGAAAAGTCTATATGCAGAGAAAACTTTACACTTGATAAATGTTAAGAAGAGCTAGGGAATTTTTAGAGTAATTGTTAGATTACTTGTAAGCTAGACTTTTACATACAGTCTTAGAGTTTGGTAGCAGACTGAATTTGTACCTCGAATCTACCTCACGATTGTTGCATTAAGGGTAGTTGATGTAAAGCTGAAAGATTCGATATGTCAAGTTCTTGGCAGCAATATTATCATAAAAAATGTAAACGAAGAGTTTAGCAATTTTTGAGGAAACTTCTTGCATTAATGAAACAGCAAATGAGGTTTTCCTAATAAACACTATGCCATAATTTTCTATAAACAATTGTTTTTATATTCCTGGAATCTTCGTTAGTTTTGTGGTGTATCAATCAACTATTTCTGGAGTGAAGTGGAGAACTAGGACCAGTAACCACTAGTAATTTCTAGAATATGTTTCAGTACTTCAAGCCAACTTTAGTTAACCTTTTCATTTTATTGAAAAGACTTTGCCATTCTGGTCCATTACTTCACTACAGATACCTGAATTTCTATTCTAAGTGAATTATAATAATTCGGTTTTTTCAATACATTACAATTATAAAATGTTTTGTACAATTCCAGTGGCAGTTTTTTTTTGCATAACTTCATATTGTTCTTTTTTTATTTTTATTTAGAGCTCAAGACAATAAGTCCATACAACCAAGTAACTTCACGTATGTTTCACCAAACTGAGAATTTAAATTTTCCACAATAAGATTTATTGCAATTTACTCAAATTTCAATGAAGTCCATTTCTTTTTAAAATTGAGAAAAAATCTGAATTCTCATAATTCAGCGTATTATAAATGTCTTCCAAATTTTCAAAAGCATTATGCACTGACGTGAATTACTGAATTCCATATCATTTTCGTTATATCCCAGATCTATGTTCTAATATATAATTTTGTCAGTAATTTTGTTTTTCACCCTTTTGCTTCTAATCTTCAACGGTTTGCATTTGGAAACTTTATAACTGACCATTGCCCAAGGTCCTTCAGCCGCTTTTCATTTTATTTTACTTCAGAATTCTCTCTTTTTTTCTCAATTTTGGATCGTCTCTCCTGAACCAACTTTGTTTTAGAAATTGTCGTTAATACTAATTGTGTTAATGTTATTATTTCTATCTTCACGTTTCAATGTTGTGTTGAAATCAAGTTCACTAGTTATAAATTTATTAATGCCCCCATGAATTCCTATTCGCTCCACGATTTCCATCAACATTCATACAATTTGGCAAAAACGGAATATTCAAATTAAACCAACTTCTGTCTTAAATCAGAGTTAGTTTCTTTTCACAATTTCTATTTCAAGCAATATTCATTTTTTTTTCTTTTATTTTACATATAATTTTTCTATCGCAAACTATGTTGTTTTAGCACTTTCGTTGAAAGGAGATTTTTTTTTTATTTTATATTCAAGGGAAAATTATTTAGAGTTTTCTATGTTTTCGCACATTTTGTAATTGCTTCGTCATATGTTCAAATTCGATCAGAAGTGTAGAAATAATCAGATGTACTCCATTTTTCACATGCGATAATCTTTTTGTCCCAGAATGTTTCGAAGAGCACACAAAATAACAATTACGATCTATTCAATAAATTCGATTTATCAAAATAACAAAGCTTAGAGAAACGGGTCAAGGACGAAACCCAATTCCATCATTTCTCGAAAAATTAAATTATTTTTTTTTAATCGCAATATAAAAATTGTCGTTTACGCTAATAAATTCGGTACGGAGTTCTCAAGCGCTAATGAAAATATGTATATATACATATATCTCTTGATAAACAGATAGTAAAATTTCGCATAGTAAAATGGGACAATAGTATTGAAAATTAATATAGGTACTATAATAATAACATTTACTTAGTATATGTACACGTCAAGGTGAAACGGCAGCGTTTGGGTGGTCCTGAATTATGTATACTACAGCAATCTTGATTTGATTCTGCATACTTTGAACGAAGTCTAATCCTCTGATACCAACTGACATTGCTAGATAAGATCAAATAAATAATTTATCATTGGATTGAAACAAAGTTGTGAAGAGAAAAGCTTGAATATCCCCAGAACTATGTTCACCTAAATGTCCCGTTTTACGTGGACCACATATACCCAAGTAAAAAAAAAGTCGTGATTGTTATTCGACATTGTTTTGCACTGACTTTGAAAAAAAAAATCGTGCTTCAAAAATTGGGTACACCTTGTTCGTTCCGCTCCAATTTATCTTATTTCTGTATATTTAACGAAGTTTGAATATTTTAGGAATATCATAAAATTTCTTTACATTTTTTTTATGCGCAAAATACGAAATACATAGAAGCGCGCCAAGAAGAGATTCCGGTGATATTTGAATTACCCGCCTGAGAGAAACTGGCGTCACGCACGGCGCTACCCCTCAACTATATCTATAAGTCCCCCCCGATTGGTCGACACTGGCCAATCAAACTGAGCCGTAAATTTTTTTCATTGAAATTTTACGAACGCAACAGGACAAAGGACGCCCGAGCGTACGCAAGCAAGCGACGCCATGTCCATTTGTCAACGGACTCTACAACGCATCGGTTACTTGCACGTTACGTTAAAAAATTATTCAAATAAAAAAAAAAAACCTAAAAACCAGTGATAAATTAACCATTGATCAGCACTATTTAATTGTTTAAAATGGAGCCGTCCTCAACGGAATTGGAAAAGAGAAAACGGGAGGAATATGAGATGCAATTGTTCGGCTTTCACTCGAGAATAGTTAATGATACTTGTAAGACGCCGTGAAGCTTATCATATTTCTGTCCACCCATATTTTTTTCCCAAAATTTTTAGTCCTTATTTATTTCCAGATATTATTTTGCTTTGTCTGGTTTTTTTTATTATTTTCAGATTACTGTGGCCTTTTATTTTTGTTTTGATTGTTGGATGCGTGAGCTCTAGTGTCATGTAAAATTCGAATCATGACTAGAGTCACACTCGTCCAATAATTGGAATTATTATCTTCATTTTTTTTTTTCGTTGATTTGTTTTATTGTGGATGAATAAATTGTTTTTTTTTCCTTTCCTGTCCTCGGTTACTCCCCAGAAAATCCTGAATTTTTATGTTTTTTTTTTCTGTCTGGATGATTAAGTCACTCATCTGGAACAATCTGAATTTACAGTACTGTCCCTGATCCAAGAGGAGATCCAAACAAAATGCCAGCAGCTGACAGAAACAATTACAGCGAAATGTATACCTGATGATGAGGGCCTCAAAACACTACTGAGGGATGAAAAAAAATTGGCCAAGTGTTATTATCGTGCAGCTAAAAGTCATTTGCCAGCGCTCGAGGTTACTAACTTTTGACCTAACTGATTGGGAGCATTTTTTTTTTCTTTTTTTTTATTCTACACATTCTCGCTTCAGTTCACTTCCTTATATAACGCTCAATCGATACTATAATCATGGGTAATGAGAACATGTAAGAATGGGGAATTTATTTGTTGCAGAATTGCGTGAATAGAATTATTGGAGTGCCACAGCATTTGTTACTGGATGAGGATAAAGTACAGGCATTACAATACAGCGATGAGGAGTTTAAAGAGAGAATGGAAAAACTGGGAAATTTACAGAAAAAATTGAAAGAGGTTTGAATCAATTTCCAGTTGGTTGTATTTTTTTTTTTGTTCTCTAAGTTGTTTTTTATTTTTGTAAAAATTGTGATGTCCAGAAATTGGCAATTTTTTTTCCACATTCATAACACAAAGTTTGTTTAAGCTCAAATTTGTCTAACGAAAAAATTATAGAGAAATTCAAACTATATTATTATCTGGTTGATCCTAAATTTTGAGCATCTTCCATGTAACGTTTTGCGTGACATCTCCACGTCACACCCATATTTTGATCTTGATTTTTTTGTTTGCCAATGATTTTGGTAAATTCGTAATACCTGATAAGAAATGATCTGCTAGGCTTTCAAGAAAAATTTTAGGAGGAATTTTTATAGTTGTGTATGGATTTTTATTACAACATCTTTGTATACAATTAAGGAAAGTAATTTTGAAATTGTAATCATCATAGGCTTGTTAAAGTCGTGCTACAAATCAAAATTGTAATATCAAAATGAAAGTCGTACAAAATTCTCAATTTTACACTACTAGTTAAAAATTATGAGTTGTGACAAGGTGTGAGAATAATCATATGGGAACTTCATTTATTTCCTATAAATCCACGCTTCACGTTTTTCTCAGATCCTTTTTGTGCATATGTAAAAAAAACATAAATGTGGTAATCCGAGAATGTGAGAATGTTAATTTAAGTTTCATATAAATTTTTTAATATAAAATGTGATTTAAAGAATTGACAATTTAAATGCTCAAGTTTTTCTACTGCCACCTTTGCTTGAAAGCCAAAGCAGTAAGCATAATAATCAATTGCTCTAATAATGATTTAATTTGACGATTTTTTAGTGATACTAAAAACTTTATTATTTCAATGTCTATTATGTTTCTTTTAAGGCCATTGTGTTCAATGCAGCCCTGAAGAACGAACTGGAAGAGGCGAACGACTTTGAGTGTGAAGTGGACGCCGCCAATATGCTATGTGCAATAGTTCAGGATGCATCAAAGGTGCCAACTGTCAGCAAAACAATGGTAAAAATCGCTGATCTTTATCAGGACTTCCAGAGACAATTTCTGAGTCTGCTAGTGCCTCGCGGTGATCATATACAATGTCTCTTGACACAACCTCCAGTGGACACATGTGATATTGACGCAATTAATTAAGTCAACTCAACAAAAGTTTGGGGGAGATTGAAATATCAAAACCAAATTGAAAACTGTCTGTGAATTTGTAAATAATGAAAATACGTATTCGCTTGATAAAAAGAAGTGATAAATCGCGAAGGATAGGTTACAAAATCATGTTGCGATACTTCACGAAGTAGAAAATAATTGTCATATATTTCGAAATACTTTTTTAATAAAATCACAATTATTATTATTCTGATTTGCAATACATGTGATTCCATACCCGACATTATTTTAATGATTGAAAAAATGGGTAAACAAAGATGTGGATATAGAAACGATAGATATAGATATAGAAAATGCAGGACATATTTAAAAAAAAAATCCTAAAGGATCTTGACTATTATTATTATTTCGTATGGGATGAATATTGCGTAGAAATTGATATTTTTTGAAATTCATTTTCGACGATAAAACGTTTTGCATATCTTCACATATTTTCTGAATGGCATTTTAGTTATTGGATTATTTTTAGATATGTAAGATAACGATCACGATTGAAAACAGTTTCAATTTCATAAATAACTGATATTTTCTGTGGCGAAGAGATGGGAAATTAGTTCACCAAGAATATTATTAATAATTTGACATGTAATGAACAGCAGTACACCATCGATTTTTCTCTGCAATTTGTTATATCTTATATCTCGTAAGCAATCATGTAAGTTATATTTTCAAAAATCTTTTTGACTGGTATTCCAATTTAGGAACGAAATCTAATTTACTATATATGTGTAGTTCAATATAAAAAATTAGACGATTAATTTCTATGCAATCAAGCTCGATATCAACTTTTCAAAAAATGCACAAACGAAAATCAGAAAATCATAAAGAAAAACTTGTTCTCTCAGGCTTCGCGAAGATGCAAAAATTTGTTATTATTGTTATTCTGATGTGGTTCAATACCCAGAAAATGTAGACGAAGTTTGGGGCCTTTGTCTGCGTTGTTTACTTTTTCATTCTGTTTACTTAAGTGAAGAAATTGCCAAAATTTCTCTCTATTAAATTCCAAGAAGTGACAGGCCCTCGAGCGCAGTGATTGGTCAGCGCGGGGTAGCTGCCTGCCGGGAGGTTCTCAGAATTTGAAATTGAAGGGAGATCTTCGAAGTATTGCGGCGCGCCACTTCAGTTACGCTTCACTTGAAGAGGAATTATAGTCGGGCGAAGTTAGTCCCCTCGAGATTTTTTTTAAGTAATCAACACTTCCTAATTTTTTTCTCATCAGACATACATGACACAATTATAATTTTCTAAACTTTTACATTTTCCACTTTCGTGAATAGTGTAAAAAAGTGCAAACCAATTATTTTGTATAATCGCTGAAAGTTACTAATTAAGTGATATAGTTTCGAAAAATTTTGGGGTAAATTGAGAATGTGAAGACAACTTTTTTTTTATAACAAAAGGTACCAGAAAGATGAATAGAGAAGCTCAGACAGAGCAACTTCATGACGAGTGTCGGGTGACGGCTCGCCTGCTGGACCTGATGAGCCAGACGCACTACGAACTCATACAGGAAAATGGACAACGCAGGCTGACTGCTCCAGAACTCACACCGGACTTCAGGAGTCGGATTAAGGGTGCGGAAGTATTTGTGGGTCGATTGCCCCGAGATTGCTACGAAGATGAGATAATGCCAATATTGGCGCGCGCCGGGCGACTTCTAGAACTTCGTCTCATGCTTGACTTCTCAGGTAAATTTTGATTAACCTACTTTCGTGGAAAATCCTCAAAAAAGAACATAAAAAAATCGTAATATGTGAAATTGATGTGAGATGGAGTTGATCATATTACAACTGCATAGTTATTTAAAAACTACAGAGACTTTCACGATTTTTTTTATCTTGACATATGAAACATAAAAAAATGAAAAACAAAGAAAAACTTTCAAGATGTAATGTGTTAAGAATTACATAGTAAATTAATTTTAAAAAATTTTGTCTTTCGTCTTTAAGAGTGCCTACTGAAGTACCTTAAGTATATACAGTAATAGTAATGTGCGGAAGCACATGTAAGAATGGAGAATTGACGTTAAAAAAAGTGTTTATTTTTCTTTGGACTTATATGTACATAACAAGTATACAATTTTTAATCTCGGTCATTTATTATTTAAAGCTAGCACTCAATGGGAGAATAACACAAAATAGTTGATTTATCGTGAAATTTGTGCCAAAAGTTCAAGTTGTGAACTTGACCTTGAAAAATATATATATACCAATGAAATTTGATTTCCATTCATTGCAATACCAAAAGCGTGGAAAAATAGCACTATATGATGATTTCTGAATTAATCAATTTTTTGTTTTCGTAATTCTCATATCTTTGCAAAAACAGTATCAAGAAAAATTAATAATCATCCTGTCAAAATCGATTGTATAACAGAATAATTTCTGAAATTTAATTTGTAATAATATTAGATTCACTAACTAGTTTTTTAATTCTTAGGTACGACTCGGGGTTACGCTTTCGCACTTTTCGAGAACTCTAAAGTAGCACGTGCAGCATGTGCACTGCTTGATGGGCAACAGATCCGTCCTGGACACAGAATTGGTGTCGTCAAGTCGATAGACAACTGTCGTCTCTTCTTCGGGGGCGTACCCAAGGATAAGACTAAGGCAGAGTTCGCGGAGGAACTTGGTAAATTCCTGGAGGGCATCTCGGAAATCTATATTTACCCAAATGCCCAAGATCGCACGCAGAACCGAGGCTTCATCTTCGTGGAGTTCAAGGATCATCGGTCGGCAGCCATGGCCAGGCGTCAGCTTATACCTGGCAGGGTGACACTGTGGGATCACGAGGTCGCCGTTGACTGGGCCGATCCGGAACCTGGGGATCCCGTGGATGAGGAGGTCATGCAGACGGTAACCAGCTTTATAATGTTATCGAACACTTTTAGTAGAGAATTTCAGTTTACATAGAAACGTTTAGTGGGATTTTTCTGTCCATTGACTCATTTTTTAAATAAATTAAAAATTTGCAGCTTTTGTGTTGGAAAAGAAACTGGAAAAAAAAATTGAGTGGATTGTAACAAAAATTTAAGTTATCAAATTTACGTGAAGATCCATCCATTGCGCCACACGATCATTTTTTTTCGAAAGTATGAGTAAATCCTGTTTGATTCTGAACCCACTAGATTTTGAAAAAAAAAACTTGTACTAGTGGAGAAAATGTAATTGTGGTTTTCGTTCTGCATGCAAGATTCTTCTTTTTCACAGTTATTCCACTTCCGTCAGTTGGCATAATCTCCGCCAATTTGCTAATCTATTTCTCCTGCTTCTAGGTGACAGCCCTCTTCGTTCGCAACTTAGATATTGAGACTGCACACCATAAGATCAGAGATGTCTTCCAGAAAACAACTGGTGTGCCAATTCTGAAATTCAAGAAGATCAATCACTTTGCATTCATCCACTATGAGACTCGTGAATTGGCTCAGAAAGTCTTTGAGATAATGAACAGTAAGTGATTATGAACGGAAAAAAAATAATATTTCAAAACCTTCTAAACATTCCAATTTGTTAAATTTTCAAAATTTGCCAAATGTCTGACAATTTTACCGTTTGATAGATTTTTTTTGAGAGAAAAGGCTTTGCTTTTTTTTACTTATAACACATTATTTATTTGAAGATGACAATACTATTCTGGAAATTGAAACCAAATGAAATATTTCAAATTTTTACTACTTTATTTTTCAACAATTTTGATTTTTGATGAATTCCAATAACCGATTCGAATATTCCAATGCCTCAAAAAATAATAAATATTACAAATGGTTACTTAGTGTACTTTTACTCGTATAATATCGACTTAATTATTTAGATAAACAATGTATCCTCCACTTGTTACAGAACCCGGAGGTGTTGCTGCACAGAATGAGTGGGAGATTCGTTGGGCGAAGCCAATAAGTTCTTCAAAAAATTTGGAGAGACAACGTTCAATCCACGAAGCAGTTCAGGCTTCCCTTCACCCAAACCTCAAGTCCCCAACGTATGTTCCACCCAAGATGAACAGTAGACGTGGCCGAAAGAAGTCCAACAAACAGCAAGTGGTATCTCCCTCGTGCGAGATTCACAGACTCTCCCCACAGGAGACTGAGACAAACTACCCAATTATTGAAAGCCCAAGACCTATTCGTGACACACCACCACAAGGAATTCTCATGCCAGACCACAATTTCGTCGACTTTAAGAAACTTCTCGAGGACCTTGTGCATAAGAGCATTGGGGCCCACTGTCAGTTCCGTTGTATGCAGGTGTATACACCCCCTGGCTATGTTTGCAAGGTAAAGTGAATAAATTTTTGTGTCCCACCAAAGGGATTCCCCTATTTCAACGATTAACGTAGTTTTTTTAAAATTTTAATCTCAAATATGTACACAAAACTTGAAAGTTCTGAAACGCTTTGGCACCAGACCATTTATATCAAAATCGTATTTGAGTGAATTTCTATGTATGTCATATTTTAAGTGAAGTACGTATGTTGACGCTAACCGAAATTCTGAGTCCTTTTACAAATTTCTTCCATCAGATAATCCAATTATTAGGTGATAGAAAGTAGTATTCTGCTGGATAAAACGAAAAAGTAAACACAAATTTTCATATCATGAACGTACAGAAATGAAAATGGTTTATGGCAAATAACGATTGCTGGAACATTATATTATTACATAGCAGTTTAAATATTTCTTCTCTTTTCTGACTCTGTAGAGTTTAAATACATGCCAGGTAGTGGCATAAAATTTAGCGCTGTACAAAGCTCATAGTCACAGAAGTTGAATGTTGCAGATGAACCCAGATATTGGGTGAATTTTGATAAAAATGTTCTGCAGATTTTGAATTTTTGCTCTCAGCATTAACCTCCATAATGATGAATTTGAAAAAAAAAAATTCATAAAATGTAATTCATGTTGCAGATTTCTATTGTACGTGATGAGCACATTCTTTATGAATTTCAAGGTGATATAATGATCACTGAGGCCCTTGCGGTGAGCATCACAGCTAGAAGTGCGTATTATCGACTCAGCAATGATTTTGCGGACATCCCAACACTAGCGAAGCCAATGTACCCTCCAGCAACTCCGCTACAGAGCCGAGTTCAGCCCTGTCACTGAACTATATCCACAGGAGTTCATTAATTCGTACTAAGGGACATTGAGATGGACCTAGAGCGGTTGGCATCTCGTTTATCAACTGACTTTCACGATTTTACGTTACTTTTTCGTAGAACATTTTATGAAGCATCGTATTTATTTTGATGATTTTATTGGCATGATGGCATCATCTTGCTGGAGCAGCTGATTAATATTTGGGAATGTATGGGAAAAAGAGTTAAAGCCCTAATGGAAATCGAGTTGTCAGATTGTGTCAGATTTTATCTTATTTAATCTCATTCTTTCTTAATATCGGTCACAGATTGTGAATCAAATATTATTCAATTGAATCAATTGTAGACCAAATCTAACATAATCTGTCATCAAATTGAGAGTGGAAGATTCAGATTCCAGACAGAAATGAAAGCTCATGTCATTTTTTGTGCATACAGATATGTCAAAATCTAATAGAATTTGATAGATTGTAACACATAATCTCTGTGTTACATCATATTCTTCCATTACATAGCGTGGCAAATTAGCATAATTTCTCACGGATCACGTAATTTATTGCTGTTGGTTTTTAGGAAGTCCTTGGGATTTGAACTTGACAGAGTATGACAATTAGAAAAAAATCAGACAATTCTGACTATGGCAAAAAAACAATATTAACCATATCAAATTTTATAACTCAATTTGTGAAGGTCATAATTCAAATTCGGTGACATGCTCTTTGCGTAAAAAAAATACTTGTCAAACGAGTGGGATAACACCCATTGAGCATTCATTTTTTTTTTCTTATTGATGATCTTGAGTGCTTTTTTTTCATTTCCAGGAAAATTGGAAACATGATAACTAAAAGTTGTCCTCTCCACTTCGAAGTATATACTTATATTGAATGTGTCACGTTAATTTCCAAATCTATCGATCGAAACTCTTAAATTGTTTCTTAACCTACGAATGATAAATTTCGGTGACCTAACTTTGGATAAATTGAATATATAACGTGATTAGTGACAATGTATGTTCCGATGGAGAGATAACATCACCTATTCAATTTTTTTACAGAATGTTTGATCTATAGGCAAAAAATGATATGAATATTTGTCTTTTTTGTCATTATTCCTACTTCGTATGACATTTCGATTTCCACGAGGAAGAGTCCTTAGGGTTAAGGTGATTTTTAGTACTTTTAAGAGTTCTAAAAAAAATAAGAAATGTCAGTAGTGACAGGATGAAGGCACACAGAAAACAAATTACTAGCATTAAGATACTTCCTCATATTGTCATTACGAAAAACGTCATTGGGTTCTGTATATATCACAATTGGACTAGATCAACATTCAAAAAAGATTCCCAAACTTTCACTGATGTTGACGATGGTCAATCAATAGTTTATACAGCAAATCTATTTCCAATTCTGAGATACCTTTTGTAATTTACTCAATCGTATTGTTGAGCCATACTTAGACGTTGCCTGAGGAAGTATTTTCAACAAATTTATATTGTTGCAAGAGAACTTATTTTTTACAACATGGAAAAATTCTATAGAACTCTTTTCGAGAGAATTTAGTCCCAGAAATGGCTGTAGGATTCATGGTTTCTGCATAAATTAATTATTTTCTAAATTCAAGTAAAATGCAATCAGCCATTTGTGATAATATTACCAAGAAATGTGTATTTAATGATTTCATTAATGTAGAGTTGATATAATTCCAAAACACTTGTTCCTCAATCAGTTCCAAAAATTGATAAGACGGATTAAGAATTAAATTTATTAGTATATATTGTGCCCCTTCTGGAAACAGACGGTGTAAGGTTTTCGTGAAAAATATCGAGACAACATCGGTGTTAATTTGAACTCGGTTCAAACAAATTTCTTAATTGAATCTTAAATAATGATCACAATTGTCCGTTTTACCTTATTTCGAAAACAATGTTCGTGAGTTAATGCAATATTGAAATTCCACCAACCAGTGCGTATAATTATCAACACTTTGTTTTTTGTATATGTATGTTGCAGAAATCCTATAGGACTTTTCATACATGTAGACTCGAAACAATTGATGAGTATGTAAGCTAAATAATAGTTCTCTTGCAAATGAAAGCATCGATAGAGATCAAATACTTTGGTCTGATCCAAATCTGAGCTAAATCTGTGTTAAAAATAAACCTATCTGTCATCATATATCATTATCATAAACCGTATTATAGTACTTGTTATCAATACGAAACGTAAATTTGTAAGATGCTGGTAATTTGTGAGTGCAGAAAATTAATCGATGCAACTTGACTAATTATCTTTCTCATATTTTAAAGAAACATTAACTCAGAATCAATGAGAAAGTTGATAACGATCAACAAGAGACTTCGTTCAAGATGAACGAATTACTTTGTCAAAACTTGGTGACATATTTTACTTGGAGACAATCATGAAATATTTCCTCCGAAATCATGAATTTAAAATATCAAGGGGCTGATGTTGTTCTCCAAACCATAGTTTTCAGAATGGTGTAAAATTTTCGTGCCTTTTTGGGATTGCACATGACTGGTCACACTTTTCTCATAGAATAATTGGTAACTTTAAGTCTCGAAAATTTCGATATGAGATAGCATCATAAGACTTGGAGCACATATGTTTAAGGAAAATGCGCAACATGATTTTTAACACCTCACAAACTTTGATCACCTCTTTTTTAAGTTGCAACAATTACGTGATCATAGGTATTTTAATTTTTGCAATATTTCCGTTGTATAATCAAGGTCTAAGGGAGCATCTCTGAAAAAACTTTCGTAGAAAAAAACAGAAAAAAATTTGTTGAAAGTCTTGCCACAAAAAAATCAAGTTTTCTCAACATTATGTACTGTATTTAAAGAAATAATGTTTTATATCTATTGAATTTCCCAAATTTAGTGTTTTGTCTTTTCGAAATTTTCCGATTTTTCTACGACATTTCGATTTTTTGGAGCATTTCATCCCATTTAATGTTTGTTTAATGTCCAAGATTTTGAAACTGGAAAGACTTCAAATTTCCCATTAGTTTATAAATCTTTCAAAGGTGCACAACTGTTTTTCACGTTTTCAATCTTCATTTATTTTTGCACTTTTTCAAATGTCTACTCAATGTACCGCTCGTATCTACAACTGCATTTCCAACATTGCTATCAGATAATCACTAATTTTGATCATCACATTCTTAAGTTGATATTCCATGTATTTTTAATTAATCGTCTAAATTCGTGGCATTAAGAAAAAACTATGTTTTATAATATTCAATTTTTTAAAAATTTTCAAATCTAAAGTATTCAAAGGAGATTGCATTGAACTTCCTCATGTTCATTAGAGGGATTTTCATTTCACTGCCGGATCATTTTGTTGAAGTTTTTCTCCGCAGTTTCTGGTCGAGCCCCCAAGCCATTTAGCGTAAATGACTACATATCGAAATTTTCCAGAATTCTTAAACACTAAGCTATTTTAGTAAACATAAGTAGCAATTGAAAAAAATCATCAGTGAAACTTAGAAATTAACATCATTATAAATAATTATTTCGTGCTTCCCCAACTTCTTTCAGACGATTCAATCATTGTTCATTTTTTCATTCGTCCGAAAGCTGGGAGAGTTATAAGAAGATAGTAAATACATATTTTTTATTGTATTCTTTGAGTATTTCAGACGAAATTATCATTGTCCAAAAACAGTTTGAAGCACTCAAATGCTGTGAGAAAATCAAATACAAACCAATGCCGCAGCCATGAATAACTGGGAGTATTCTAAACTTCCATACGAGCTCACAAATCTCATCAAATTAATTTCAAAAATATTTTTGCAACATTGAAATCAAAATGAAAATGCTCAATAGATATTCAATATTCAATCATCAAAATTTATCAAATATTCAAATCATAAAAATGAACTCAGAATAAAATTGACGTCACTAGTGGCACGAGGCAATCATAATTGGATTTACAAATGTGAAGAAAAAAAAAAAACCCAGTGAAATGTAGATGAAAAATAAAACTGTTCATGTGGAGTAATTCTCAATATTTCCACTTTCATACGTCATTGTTTTTATTGAAACAGTCCCTTAGGCAATGTAGCTTAAGTTAAAATGAAAACGAATCCAAAAAATGGCAAACGAGAAATTTATGAGTTTTCAACTAATATTATTTAATTATAAAAATATGAGTTGAAAGAAACAGAAACGAAAATCCTACATTTATAACAAAAGTAAATTCGAAATATCCAAAGAGCAATGGTTTGAAACTCTGCTCTTATGTTTCTTTTTCAAATTTTATTTAGGATTGCATCACCTATATGGTTCTTGGCTCTTATGGTTGTTGGCATTTGTCCGTTGTCTTGGTTGATGCGCCTCCCTAAATCAGCAGACAAATTCTATTTAAATCGGATGTATTAATTAAATCGCAGGAAGGTCTTTTTTTGACCTTCGGCATGAGTAATTAAAAGCAGTGCAGTACATTTGCAATTCAATGAATTAGATGCAAGAATTGGAGCATTTGATCTAGTTCTAGTTTAATAAAAGAAAGGGACAAGTGGAATCAAGTATGTTCATTCAGACATTGATTCATTTAATTGACGCTGATGAGATCGCGAGCCTCATGTACGCAAGGAATAGAATTTCTCGGTGGCTCTTCCCATAGTCATAAGTATAGAAATTGAAAAATGTTGATCATATATATGTATATATTGGGCATCCTGTTTATGGGTACTGTTAAAATAATGGTTATTTAAAGATTCTCATTATATCCTTAATGACATCACTTTGTCACTCTTCCAAGGGATTTAGGCATAAAATTAGAGCATGGCTCAATGTAAATTTGTCTCGGAATCTAAATTCATAAAGTTTACGATTGTGGTGCATGCCGGGCGCCTCGTAAACGAGTGCATGTGCACTCGCGAACAACAAGTGGGTGTTGCCTCCACTCTTGCATGGTACCAGGGTGGGGCAGGTACAAGCGGCCTTTTGTTCCATCGAAGGTTGAAAAGCTGCGAAAAAGTCATCAATAATGCCTCATTATTGAGATCACGCGTAGTGTGGTAGAAAAATTTATGTGATGAATCATCACTTGTGATGAATTATGAATATTCACGTTTCAGATTGATTTTCTAGAAGTCTTAGGAAAAAGCCAGATGCAGTGTACCGAGACATATGATATAATACCTCAACAAGAATTGCCAGAAAAATTGGAATTTAATAAAATTAGAAAATATGACAAATAATCGAAATCAAATTTTAAGAAAATTCATAAATTTATTTTAAACATTGAACAATTTAGCGCATTTGTATTTGTAATGTAAAATGAACTTCCATGCAAAATTTGGCAATTACTACCCTAAAATCTACCAACCCACTTCAACTATTTTTGAATTGTAACGATCATTCGCACGATTTTGCATATTTCCAACATGCGCTATTCCCACACTTGACTTTGCACGCGATATCCATTAGAATTTCCGTGGAAAAAAAATTCAAGAAATTCGTTTCGTGTGTGTTCTATCAATAAATTGTCAATGACCTCCTTCGCAAACATTATGCACTGGTTGGGGCTGATAAGTCACGAGAGGTCTATGTCGAGGTATTTCCAATTTCAAAGATTCACAGAGAAAAATAGAATTGGAATATATGATCGGTAAATTGTAATTTACATTCCTGGCAATCCTGCTTTTTCGATCTTAGATCATTAAATAAAAATTATATGAAAATTGTAATGTCTTTTTAACAAACTTGAATCATGTTTTCAACATTGTCAATTACGGCCACACATTTTAATTTTTCGGTGTTGAATATACTGTACATATTGCATTGTATATACCACATGTACATATGTGCACGTATAACGTATAGGCAGTAGTACTTGTAGAATGATAATCGTTTGACATTTACAACGTCAATTTTTTGTATTACATCACTGTGCGGCGTCTGGCTGGTTAACATTGATGGAGACAATGATCGATCATTGCTACATGTGTCCCCTCTTTAATTCATAGTCCAATTGATTTAGAAATACCAGAATGAATTGATTGGCTTTCGATTTTTCTCATATTTGCTGATTTATTCTCGCGTAGAAGTCTTGCATTCGTTCCATCCTGAATTTGATTTCAATGCTTGAACTATGGCTGAGAATAACGTGAACATGAATGAAACAGGGCACAAACTGATGGAGTTAGGCTGTCCGTAATGGTCCATTCTCATTTACAACATGATAAACAAAATTATTGTTATACATCTTGTTAAAAATGATCTAAGATGGTCAGAAATGTCATGAAACGTGGAGATTTGTTAAAAAATCTATCAAGTATTCAAATATTCAACATTCCTCAATTTAGGACAACAATTCCCTCTTTTCTGTTAAGAATTATGATTCATTTGCTTCAACTTTTCCTCAGGTAAATCTTCATCAATGCTACAACAAAGAAATGACGGATGTTTATCGCATCGAAAAATAGAATTGGCAAGTGTTGGACTGGCGCATCTCAATGCGAAAATAACTATTGACAGGCGCGGCTTCAGATCTTATTTCCTCTGAAATTGATTTTTTTTTCTTTTCAGAATTGAAGGTGAAGCCATCGTGATTTTCTATTCATCAGTTGTTACCGTGGACCTATTGAAGTTCCACAAAGGATTATTCACACAGGAGTTATCGACAACTGCATAAAAAAAATGTGCGACTTATGAATGAATCAGCCGTTATTGTGAGTCATTGATAGGAGGATTGCGATGTAGAGCGAGTGGATTTATCGAAGGCCATGGTCGATCCTAGTTTTGCTTGAGTGCATATGCACTCATTGGTGAAGGATAGAGGAAAAAATGAGTGTGTGTAGGGGCAACGAGACAGGAAGGAACCTTCAATTAAAATTCGTGAAATGATCAATTTTTTATTTCAATTTTTTGAAGAGGCATTAAGTTGGATACTTCTCTCAAAATGGAAAAAAATACATTTGAAGGATATACTTCCACAACATAAAAAAATAGCATGTGGATGGTGAGCGCGATCCATGGGTGCCACGCAATAAAACTTTCCGATTCGTAATTTTAATTCGACACGTGATAAAATACTGGAAATAGAGGAAAACGCTCTAAATATGAACGTTAATTCTTCATTTCATGGGCAATCATTGAGGTTTCAAACAGAACGTGATACCATCATATCGCTGTCTGTAACACTTCCTGACAAAATTGTGGTTGGATGTTGATTGAGACGCAAAGTCACCCTCCCCACTATAATTACATTGTCGACACTTGGGGAATCCGGGAAAAATTTTTCATGGCAAATATTTCGTTTTGTATCTTTTTTTCCTCCATATTTATCTTATATTATCTTGCGATATATACCAGATAATTATGAAATATTCATTTAAACCATCCCCCCAGATTATAGGATATATAACATATGGATGGCTCATTCTCCCAAATACCATCGAGGTTTTGATCACTATCTTTTAGTATTGAACTGAAAATTTTACCATCGGTTTCCCATATTTAGAGAAGTATTATCCTAAATTTTCAAGTATTTATGTCGAAGTATACCTGAGTAATCGCCGTTCGTTTTTTTCACCAATTTTTTTTAAATTAATTCTCACAGCTTTGATTTCAAATTTAGCTAAAAATTCATAACCACTTCTTCTCCTCCAAATGCCTTGAACTTCCCGAAAAAAAAATTATAATGTTAGGATTGGACCACTTTTTATAATAACAAATTCCAATTGTTTATAACAGATGCCTTGTTTTTATACCAGTCCCCGGTTTTTGTTTGTTTTGATTTCATAAAGTACATACTTTCTTACATATTCTGTGAGATTTTCAGTCTGGGCCCGGAACTATAGGATAGAGCGAAATAAATTACATTTACTGAAATTCCATAAATTATTGGAAATGCAATTGAATGATTTGCCACAATTTTTAGTCCTATAGAATAAAGGCCAGGCAAAAGAAACTATCGATATATATCGAAATTATCGAAAGCCGTAAGAACGAAACCGACGCGACACTGACCAGTGCGGCGGAAAAAGGAAATGCGCGTGCGAAGCACGCGCCTCCGGACTCGTGACTAGAAAACAAAAAGGTTCAATGTAGATGGTAATGTAACTAATCACGAGTTTAGATAAATAATATTTGTTTCATTACATACATAATGAAACCTTGATGTTTTTCATTTTCAATTTTTTCCACGACTTTCTTGATCACTTCCTACTCCGTGACCACTTCCTCGTAGAATCTAATCGTTTTGTCATAGTCTGCTCACGTGACTCTTGCAACTTGCCAAATATTGCATAACTCTAGCAAAGTTTTTTTTTGCAGTTATAAAGTAAATGAGCAATCCTGGTTCAGCTCTAAATTACATGCTCATTGATTCGATGACTAGACATTCTTTTTTATTCCTCCGCGATTACCCGCACATTGTTATGAAGATTTACCGTCTTGTAAGTAGCTGACAATTGCAAAATCAGTTTTCAAGGTTGCCGATGTTGATCATAAGAGATGTAGAAGTTGATGTAACACTTGTATTTCTAACTGTTTAGATAGAAAATCTTTCGATATTAATAGACTATTGACTGGCGATTCAAGTGTCAAACGATATTGTATACACATATGATCTATATGTATCTTCTTGGATTAGTCGAGTGACAATTGCGATTTACGCAGCGGAAAGTAGACAGAGTTGTGACTTCATCCAATCTATAAATGCCTTTTTACGATCAGATGATAATTCAGTAAATTGTTTATTGCGTTCTTGGGATTGACGAGTAAACCACTTCGGTGATATATTGTTGTCACTTTAGGAACCATCAGTTGTGGTAAATCAGCATACCTTATTATCTTGATTAAACCACGTTCTTATTTTATGCAGAAAAACTTTTTCAAGCCTAGATGGAAGTCGTCGCAGAAAACGGAATTTCACTTTTTTGTCTAAGGTGAAACGGTTTGTTGGAACAATCGATAAAATGCTTATCTTCAACATGTTTACAAAAAGCGTAATAATTCACGTTCTTCCAAATGACCGTTTGGCTTTTTTTTTTTAAATTGCAACGCAATTTTCAGTCGGTTGATAAGTTCCTTGGCTCATCGGAATATGTAATTTCCATGCGACATACAACGTCCTAAATTGTAAAAAAAGCCTTTTTGCTGTATCTCTTACCGTTTTTGCAATAGAACGTTGTGAACAATACCATTGTTGATAATAAAAAAATTGATCGGTCACTTTAAACCAAAAACTAATCCGATCTAAGTTCCATGAAGACGCTCTGATTACGACCTGGAGGATTCAGATCATTCACATTGAGAGACATTTGTTCAGAATTCGAAGGGACGCGTTCTGGTATACTCAAAACACCAGTTACAAATCGAAAAAAAAAAATTACAATAATGAAAAATCGGTTTAGGGGTCATTACCATAATTTCCCGAAAAATCGGGGATTAACAAAAATGTTATGGATAAACCAATATGGCCATTGCATGAAAAGGGCAATATTCATTTGATCATATTCATCTGTGCCCTTCTTCAATGACTAACGAATAGCAAAGTGCTTCGTTAATACTTAACGGCTACATACTTTGACTATTAGTGAATGAACATTTGATGGAACTAAATGGCACCAATCTGTCAATCGAATTCATTCCTTAGCAATGACTATAATACGTTCTATAAGTGCATTAACCTTCGGTCGATCATCGTTGATGGTGTCAATGTAGACTTTGACGATACTTAAGAAATCCCTAAACCTATAATCGCTCGATGCGAAGTCAACTGGACCTGCAGATTTCGTTTGCGCATGGATCAGGTGGTACACATATTTGTATTAAAATTGTAACCCAGCTAGTTGGCACCTAGTAGGTGCCAAATCATTGGATCTCCCTTCGAGAGGGAGAATGTTCTCCTGGTCAACACGCTCGTTTTTCGTATCACATGCAAACTAAATGCCTTTAGCCTATCGGCTGATCCTCCAGGTCTCGTTTCAAAGTGCTAGAATATTTGTACATAGCTCTTGGATTATTGTCCAAAAACCACTCGACATATTTATGACTTCAAAGCCATATCCCAATACAAAGTATGACCGCAACGAGGCAGACTCCAATGCACTGAGAGAAAAGTTTGCTTTTGCCGACTCAACGATGTTCGGCTGTATCTAAGGTATTCTTCTCTGAAGTGATGACGGTTTCGGCGCAAGAGAATTGAATCCCACCAAAATATCCTATAAACATATATAAAAAATATATAAATATATATAAAATATTCTATGTGCTGATTCAATATTCCATAGATCTTACATTAGTCATTGTCAAACCTGACTTTTCTTGAATAAATAAATACATAAGTGAAGTAATTTGAGGAAAATAATATTAATACAGAAATTGCAGAACTGGAATTGCATTTGAAATATTAAAATTTTCTACATTCATAAGCCACAAAAACCAGAAGTTTTAAATACAATCAATTTCTAGGATCTCTAAAGGTTTTAACGGAAATTATTCCACATTAAAAAAAATCTCGAAAATGATTAAATTCTCTCGCCTAATGACCTGAACCAATTACCGCATTACAGTGCGCAAGCATCATAAATAAAACGTGCGAAAGAATTTCACTCATGAAGATTGCAATTCTCCGAAACTAATTAAACTTCAAGTGAGTTAATTTCCTCGAGAAAAAATATACATTAAAACTGTTTAATCAATACACAAAGACTTGGTTAACGAATACTAAAACTTGCGATTAACCAATATACTAAAGCCGAGGGGCTATTCATATTAGAAATCATGGTGTCACTCGCTGATGAAATCAAAATGCAATCACGTGAAATCATGTGATTTTATGTGATTTCAATAATTGAAATCATTTTTTGAAATCACATTGTAATCATTCGCAATCAGTGTAATCATTTGAAGTTATTTATAATTAGTGTACTATTTTTAAATGGCTGTGACTTGAGAATACGTCCAACAGTTATGAATTGTATATATTTTCCTCATATAAAAAGAACAGGGAATAATCAAAAGAAAAGGCAATGGTGTTTGTTTGAAGAAACGCATTATGAGTCATGTTTGTTAACGTTAGTATTACACTTTGCGTATTACGGGGGACAAATGTCGAAAAGTCGGAAATTTTCGGGATCCTACGCACGTATCTCGCGAAATACGAGAAAAATTGGAGTTTCTTGCCAGTGGTATATCCTTGACAAAAACTTCAATTCTTTGTTATCACCACCAATGGATTCCCACGGATATATTGCCATTGAGTAACATCGGAAGACAGTTTCTGCCCCCGTAGTGACAGACAACGGATGATTAGCGATTCCCGCTGAAATATACGAAGAATTAAAAACGTATTTTCAGATTTGTTTAGTTCTAGACATATTGTATGGCTTCAAACAATAAAATAAAAGTAATAGTAGCGCAAAAACCTTATTGTCAGTTCTTTAATTTTTTGAATAACCATTCATCTTTTCTGTGATTTCAGTGATTATCAATGATTACCAAACGTGATTTCAATGTTTGTAAATGTTTGGTAATTATTTGTAATCATTGAATTCATTCGAGATCAGTGAAATCACACTCCGCGGCATTTGAAGTCACTGTAGAAATTATTCACTGAAATTAGTGAAATCCCCCTTGAAATCACTTGAAATCACGGGGTCGATGATTGCATTTTGAAATCATGGTGTCACCCAATCCGAATGTGAATAGCTCCTCGACTAAAACGTGGTTAACCAATACACTAAAACTTGATTAACGAATGCACTAATAGTACATTTCGACACAAGTGCGGAAAAATCTTTTCTGGCGACTGTGAGTTTGCAGGACGAGCCGAAGGCGAGTTTTGCAACATAGGAGACAGAAAAGTTACTTCCGCACGTGTGTCGAACAATATTTTTCGATACAATATGCGTGGGCAGGGTTCCGTGGGCGGAAAGCATTGCTCTGCGCACAGTGTGTCAAAAATAGTATATTATGTCATAAGGCCGGTAAAGTAATTTTCGGCCTGGACATCTTACCGAATCTGTGACCGATTTTGGCTATTAGAAGAAGGAGTGAAATTAATTTTCTTATGATTGTAAATCGATGGTTGGAGGCAAAGCAATTGCAAAAACACATTAATTCCGGCCTAATGACGAAATCTACTATTGGCGGCAATAACAAATTGGGAAGTTCTTTGCATAGCTCTGATGGATATCACACAAATTCTAGGATTAGTTGTCATTATTCACGTTTTTGACCATTCACGACTTTAGTTGCGGTAATGGTGCGCTACCTTAAGGATGTTTGTCAACCAGAACGAAAAGTGATAACATTCTGCAATAATTAACAGGTGAAGGGACTCCTATCCTAAAACCACTGGCAAAATTTCAAGTCATATTCAAAAGTTTGCGTGCGCGACCATCCAACTGCAATTACCCAAAAAAAGTAATATAAAAAAAAACTTAAATAAAAGAAAAAAAAACGAGATAAAAAACCAGTTGAAATCTAAATTTTTTTGGAAAGCGTTTTCTTGAAATTAATTCATTCCAAATTTTTAATAAAAAATTGCAATTTGTCATATTTTGTCATAACGACAAGTGTTCAAGTATACATTTGGTTCTTTCGAAAAATTTTCGCCTCTTTAGAAGACGCATGTACTCAAAAATTGAATTTTAGACCTAATTTCGACGATTTTCTCCCTCACACAACAAGGCAACCTCCCTTAATGTGCAACCACGTGGTCCGTCGTTGACGTTACACTCCGCTATAGCTATACGCCGAGCGGTGGTGGGGGCAAGTCGAGTCTCTCCCTCCCGTGCTTCGTCAGTCGTTCGTATAAAGCGAGTTGAGCGTTACACACAAAAGCCACTCCCCGCACGTGCACACGAGCATCAAGTTTCCTATCGCTCCGCAATAACTTTGCACTTTCACATTATTCGCAAATTACTCAGTTTTTCATATCTCTCAAACGACATAAACTAACGATTGCAGTGAAAATTTGAACGGTGTAAAACTTGCATAAAATAGATAAAAGATAGAAAGTGACACGAAGTTTTCATCATACAAAACAAAAGCAATAACAAAAACTGTGAATGCCAAATTGAGGAAAAAGTTTGACCAAGTGTTTAACGAAATTTCGATTGGCCTCAATGTGCAATGCAAAACTGGTAGCAGTGAATGTTGAAGAAATATTTAATTATTGTGAAGTACTTGACGGTGGAAAAAGTGAAAGCGACAAATTTCTGGATTTATTGTGGCTTTAGTGATAACTCAGGGGAATAAAGTGAAATAAAGTTAATCAAGGGATTATGGGGATCGTGTCGTCCACATTCCTTTCGCTTGCTGTTCAGTTTGCTTGGAACTTTCAGAGGTTTCTGGATCCAAGATACAGGTTTGTACTATTTTCGTTTGTTGTTTTTCTTTGACACATTTTAGGGATTATACACACCAGTTACGAAGCGAAAAGAAGAAATCGATTGAGGGGTCATTACGGTAACTTCCCGAAAAATTAGGAAGTTGAAAATAGTTGCGTCGAACTCTTTTAGACAATAACTGTATTCAAAAGGAGAAAAAAAAACGACAGTTTCGGTATAGTCAAGTTCCTCACATTTTTGTCTCAATTTTTACGATTAACACGTGTTGAGAAAACACTCAAATGCACAAGTCTACGTATTGTATCCCTTCTTGCACTGCTAGTGGATATTTTCGCAATTTCTCTTTCTAATGTACAAGATCGTACGCGCGCTTCGCGCGCTGCATTACGATATGTAACTTGAAGTAAAAACAATTCTTGTCCGAAGTTGAAGATACTTTGGAAACTAAACCCGAATCGATATCGTAAATATCGATAGTCGATTTTAATCCGTTGTTACAATTTTCAGCACAAAACGCCATTACGTTTTGCATGTCGAAATTTCCGAGATATTTCGACTCTAACGATGTTCATTTATGTGTATGTATTTTCTTGGATTTTCTTGAATAGGAATAAACAGAGATAGAGACTACGATTGTCAGCGCAGGCGCGGCTGCGCGCGCTTTTCGGCGCGACAAAATTTCGAGATATTCCGATGGTTTATCGATATCAGATGTATCTCCTTTTTATTATTCTAATGCATATGTTTATAGAATTCTTTCTCTTTGTATTTCTTTGAGTGGGAAATTAAAATTTTGGGTATAGCGACGATTTCTCAATAAGAGGAGTTAGTATCCGTACAGTCGCGAAGGAATCACGACTCTCCTTCACATATAGTTTGAGTTTTGGATAACGAGTCTCTATATATAATTGAGAGCTTCGACCACAAATCGAATAAGAATCGCAATAAATCGATTATCGAAGAAAAACTCGATTATCGAAGAAAAATCTCGATTATCGATGCCATGATAAAAATTGAAATCAAAATCGCAGATGGAAATGTATGTGGCCGCGTAGCGGCCACCGACAAGGAACTAGTCCTTATATATAATTGAGAGCTTCGACCAACAAATCGAAATAAATCGATTATCGAAGAAAAATTTCGATTATCGAAAAAAATCTCGATTATCGAAGAAAAATTTCGATTATCGAAGAAAAATTTCGATTATCGAAAAAATCTCGATTATCGAAGAAAAATCTCGACTATCAATGACATGATCAAAATTGAACTCGAAATCCCAGTTAGGAACGGATGTGGCCGCGTAGCGGCCACCGGCAAGGAACTAGTGTTGAAATAAATTAGATAATTCGATATCGGAACGTGACGATCAATGTATCCTTAAACCAATTAATCATATTCAAGAAATCGCATAAATGAATCGCATTATTACACATAAATGAACATCGTTAGAGTCGAAATATCTCGAAAATCGTGACATGATTTATTTTTCAATCGTCATTCATTTATTGTTTGATCAGATTAGTCAGATAACATTGTGAAGTTGGTTGGCAATCGCATTTGCATCGATAAACATCGATATTTGGGATATCGATTCGGGTTTAGCTTTCAAAAGTGTGACAATTGTTCAAGTTGTCATAGCTTATGTAGTTATTGAAAATCATATACACAGAATATTTTTTGACGCCCTGTTCAGACCTGTCATTTTTCGGAAATTTAAGGTATTCAAAATTGAGGAAGACCACGTTTTATTAAGGCGGCAAATGGACAAACTTTTCAATGTATCGCATTGGATGTCTCCCTTTTTTTCTAATTCGAAGATCCTTTATCACGACATCTACTGACAGATCCACTGTCAAAGATCAATTGTCAGAATTCAAATTTTTTCGAAGGTAAGTGTCTAAAAATATGCATATCGAATTGGCGGGAAATTTTCCATTCTTTTTAATTGTACTTTTCGAATGACCTTTGATGTAAATTCTAAGTTTTTGGCACGTCGCAAAATGTTTTACATATTTCTTCCTGAAGTTCCCCGACCCAAGCCCCGTAAAGTACTCCCTCAGTTCCTCGTGGAGAAAAAATGCCGAAAATTGTCACCAAAGCTTTTTTTCAGCTAGAGAACAGCTGAAAAGAAAAAAAATAAGATTCATAGCTTCTAACAGATTGATTCAAAATTTTGTAATGCATATGAAGAACGTATTGATTAAAAAGAGATACATGACACATTGGCTTTTCCATTAGTCGTAATTGATCGTGCAACCTCATTTATAGTCTAAAGCTGGCATGAGAATAAAAATCTAAAAGTGGTGATTTTCAGTGATCACCATGAGACTACTAATAACGACAAAATATACGGAAGGCATAACAAAACAAATACCGGCATTTTTAAATTTGCCGCCACACTAAGGAAAACACTGATTTTTTACAATGAATAGGGAGCTCACGTTTTATTTTTTAGTTCTATCCCGAAATATGTACTCCAAGAAGAGCTAAATTACTAGTGAACAATTTTGATTTGTGTTTTTTTTTACTTATTCAATGTTCAAAACTACTGTTTTTCAAACCACCCCACAACCAGCGTGACGTGACGAAGGACGCTCTGCCGGCGGCAGCAAATCACAGGCCGTCCCCACCACGACTCCAGCGGACGCGTCCAATAGAAAATCTCGGAACGTCGGCGCGACTCTTGTGACTTGACAAACGACAAATTTGCAGTTCCAAATTGACGCATTTTTTATCGTTCATGTAAAACATTGAGGACGAGTTACATGAAGTTCATGTATAGGACTTGATAGGTTGTAATGAATCTCTCGATGGAGTTCTTAAAAATTTTATTCATTTAAAGTGATGCGGTCCATGAACGGGATCATTTACACTGTCGCTCTATTTACATTTGACATTAAGTTCACAATTTTAGATTTGTAGGTTACAGTCTTTCAGATATTTACAGGTCTCTTTTATAAATTTAATGTCGGTGGCATCGGCAAATATTTTTGTGTCGTATGGCTCGGTACAATTTGATTTGGACAATCGCTTCATGAGGTTAACTCTCTCCTCAACATATTCAGAGCAGTACGGCAGAATATGATCTACGGTTTGGCTTTCTGCGCCACAACAGCAACAGGGGTCCTTGGTAATGCCTCTCGATGGAGTTATTTCGTAAATTTGCACAGCAAAAACCAGTGTCTAACTTTAAGATATTTCTTGTAGACATTTTTAAGATATTGGCTGGCTGAATTTCTGGATGCTTTTTAAATGGAGGAATTCTAACATTCAGAGACATCTTATAAATGCCCACACGAAAGATCTTAAATTCAAATACTTGCTGTTACTGTGTGGGCTGCAAGCAAGTTTCCTATTCTGTATTTCGCCTGAGAAATTTCTATTTTGAAAAGCATCAAAACACCAAGTATTTGGGCATTCTTCAAGATTCTGATTTTTTAATTTTAACCGTGTATCATGTGTTATAAATATCCTTCCGTGCGAATATTGTTATGGTTTTCTGTAAGGACGGCGTATGCAGAATAATTATCATCGTGATCAATTGCAGGAAAATTTGGTAGGTGCCCGAATTTTATTCATCACAAATGAATGCGAAGGGAAAAATTATCAACAAATTTACAATCATTTGAAATAGTAACATTGCTATCTGACGGAATGTATAACTTCAAGCGTTATTGAATAATACAGACATTGCATTAGGCTCATCATTCATTGTCATAAAAATGAATCAGATTAGATTGAAGAGTTACGTTTAATGATAGTAATTAGGTAACTACAGGGAGAAAGCTCCTTTAATCCTCTTTCGGGATCAGAATAAAATTCCTGGATTTTCTAATTGAAATATTGAATTGAACCATTCGCAGTGTGGGCCATTCGGTTTTATGGACATTTTCGTTACTTTGATGTATGCTCTTCCCAGAAAAAATCGAAGACCTCAAGTGTAACACTATAGGTAACCTTTCTGATTCTCTTCGAAGAACTGGTGAACCTCTTGTAAATTCTAGTCTTATTATGCTTCTAGAGTAGTTTAACAGGATTGTGTGTGTGTGTGTGTGTGTGTGTGTGTGTGTGCGTGTGACCGTACACGTATGCAATCAAATTCTTTCGTGAACGCTTTCTCATCACCACTTATGCAATGAAATGCAATGATGGCGCAATTGAAACGTTTTCACTTATTCTGGATCGGAAAGGGTCTCAAGGCCCTTAGGTTTCGAGAAATTTGTCGGAAGCTGAGGCTACCAATAAATGCCCTTACTTCGTTTCACGACGTGAAAATTGAATACGTAAAGACGACTTTTGGCCAAAACGATATAATGTTTAATGGAACGAAAATGCATAATGAAGTGCCATAGAGTATGAAAATCATGAGTCAGAGCGAAATGTTGCGAGAGCTAAAGGGTCGTCTAAAAGATAAGTATCCTGGACGCAACTGTGTGAAGATTGAGGAAAAAAGTGGTAATTCCTAATCAAATTATATGTGGAAGTGAGTCACAATTACAATGACAGTTACAGCACTGGCCTTTGGACCCCCAAGGACCGAATGCCCGTACGGAATGTCTCTTATCGGTATAGTAGTGCAGTTGCCCAGATTCTAATTCATAGGAGTTCATTATCACACGGAAGCTCCGTAAAAGAAACGGCTGTACAACTTGAGGTTTTCCATGGTTTTCCTTCAATTACTGGATAGTATAATGCCCCCTGGGCATTGGTTGCGTTGGTGTAAGCTG
This sequence comes from Asobara japonica, assembly GCA_026005395.1. NCBI lineage: Eukaryota > Metazoa > Arthropoda > Insecta > Hymenoptera > Braconidae > Asobara > Asobara japonica. The sequence goes on from BQMI01000505.1 coordinate 523,007, forward strand.
TGTGAAGGCTGTACACCTCGGGAAAAAGTCGGTTTCCATTGGCATCGCCGGAAGGTGTCGCGGTGTATTCTACATTGGATCGAAGCGGAGAAAAATTACATTTTCGAGATAGTAGATTTCGTCATTAGGCCGAAGCGAAATTTTCAGACGAATGACGAAGGATCTTTTTTACTATGCTGCCCTCAAACAGGGTTTTACGGCCGCCAGGTGGTATTTTATGAACATTTTATGAGAATTAACCGTTGATTTTGCGCAACTCTACCACTTCCAAGGGCAATTTTTCTTGTGTAAAATGGAGAGAAAAGAGACGAGGGAGTCGGTGGGAATAGATGAAGCACTTTACCCGTCTAGAGATAATTGTCGGAAATCCTGTAGGAAAATCAAGAATAGTTGACTTGGAGATGAAAATGCCAGGAATGTCAATTATATTACCTCGCATTCTGATGTTTCGCGTTTGCAAGATTTATTTATCAGATCGACGTGAATATAGAGTACTCTTCTTTTCTTTCATTAAAAACGAAAAACAACCGAATATGAAATCAGCGTTTTTTCAATTGTTTCTACTTTTTATTCATTTATGAGTGGAGTTTTTTCATTTTCTTCGACCATTTTAGCCCAATTTGGATTGGGTTTATTATCAAATTCAGTGTGCGTTGCATAAACAATTTCTCGTTATAACTTCATATAAAAAAAGGGGGAAAACTTGGAATGCTGAGCTTATTTCAATGCCTACGGAGTCAGTAATTGACGATATTGATAGATTTGAAAATGCATTAAACATAAATTCTTTAAAAAAGTTTAAAAAATAAATTGACTAAAAAAACATTTTAACCATTTTGTTTTAAATTGAACAATAGCTCAAATATTTGACCAAATCACAGCCGCGTATGGAAAGCACAGGTATGGCTGACACTTTTCGTGTTAAATATTTTCAGTATGAGTTTAATGAGAACCGATTTCTTATATAGCTACTCACGTTGGCGTTTTATTTTCAATCATATCATCGTATGACGCATTTACCGAAAAGACCTGTAATAGCAGCCTACTGCGCTTCAAATGTTCCATAGTTTTATTTTTATGTCTCAAGTATCAGACTATTGATTTTGGGGCAAAAAATCGCGTCAGAAATTTCATGGGCGACGTTTCAGTTCCAGAGAGGTCACGCAAATATACCACACGCAAGGCATCCATTGTTGCCCCCTGCCCCCCCCCCCCCCCCCCAGGTGAAACCCTTTTTTTCCATCCAGAGCGGATTGTGTAACGGGTGTGGGCTCTTATTTTTAGCACATGCTCCCGATTCGGGAATAGGGAAGTGATGTATTCAAGTTCACGGTTGCCCTCGATAAACAAGCCTAGGGACGTTATTTCCTCGTTAACTGAGGAAACTGGCGTGCTACACTGTCAGGATATTGCTTTTTTTTTCCTCCCGTCAAGTCGTTTAGATCGTTTCACTCATTGGAGGGTGACTCATTGCACTACGTTCAAGAGAATAATCTCAGTTTAAAAAAATGCGTTTATCTGAGATAAGGATAGAACGTCGTTATGAATGAGGGATTCCATTTCACGCTTATTAAAGCATAGATAATGGGTTGGGAAAGAGGGAGTAGAGGAAACGGGAAAGTGTTACGCAGTATCGCGAAAAGTAGCCATAGCAGTAGCCAATTTGTAGGGGAACTGCATGAAGTTCAGGAAACTTATATACGTTTTTGCTGCAAGATAATCTCAAATATCAATTAGAGATATGTTAATTTTTAGAAGTTGAATATGTTGGAGCGTTTGATAGCACTGATGATGGATCAATAATACTGCGTTCGTTTTTGAAGATCTGACCTGCACATAACAATATTTGCAATATTTGCTATATGCAGAATGGATCGTTATGTAGCTAGTTGTAATAGAAGGGAGGAATGTGCCCTTGTTGAGGTGTGAGGATACTGGATGAGTGGAGACTAAAATGATCAGTCACGAATTCTAACACTTAAACACAATGTCTATTTTAACAACAATTTATTTTGGGGTTATACCATAAATGAACGCTAATACACGACTTGAGAATATCTCCGACAAGGTGTTTCTCGTATGTGATGGGGTTGGATACTTTGAGGGAACAACTGATTTGACAAATGAAAATTTGAGAAGGGTGAGCTTTGAGGGAAAGGTGTGTACTTATTTTAATATTGCAAAAAGTTTCGTTAGTAGGATTTGGGATGGATGGGACGATTTCATGATTGGAGAAATGGAAGGTGAGATGCGGAGATGTCGGAAGCAGGTGGAGAGTAAGGTGTCTATAAGTATTGGGCCTTTACTTATTTTGTGGGGGTCCAATCGTCGTGGGGATTGAGTGTTGCAAAGGATAATTCAGGGTCTTACCAATAAAGGAATTTACTAAAATTGAAAGGAAATTATAGGTTCTAACAGAATTTTGTGGCAAATATTATCAAATGAATTGACGATGTCTATAACTGACTGAAAAGCTATTTAAAATTTGAGAAAACAAAAGAAGGAAGAGTACGTATGTCTACACAACAGAAACCAACTAATTGGGAGAAATTTAGGTTACAGTGAAATAATATTTGCTTCTTTCATACACAACAATGGACATCAGTTCACCCTTAGCCAACCGCTTCTGCGGCGTACACTGGTTTGCCGAGTTCGCGGACTATTTTCCAAGTTGAGAAACTTTGGAAGATTTTTGGAAGTTTAGACACTTTGGGAATTATGGTCCACTTTACAGACTTTCGGAAATGAAAGAAAGGTTGACCACTTCCATAGTTTCCCAAGGGTGTTTCATAACATTGTAATGCATGGGTGTTCATCATTACAATTTGTGGTGTGTGCTTTCTTCGTAGTTGAGATGTAGTAACGTGAGTTAATCGCATTGATACAAATGCCATTATGGCATAGGAAAAGTAATTAACGAGGTGTGAGTGCAGTGCGGAGACGGTTCATTTTATTAATGAACTATTAGAAATCAGTCAACATCATACGTCGGGGCTTGAGTAATATGGTGGGAATAATGGTCCATAATTGTTAGATCTGTTTAAAGTTCTCTGGAAGTCGTCCATTTCTGTAATCCATCATCCCTTATGACAAATATCAAATCTAATCTTTAGAATCTTCTCCGTTAGAATTGTCAGTACAATAAAATCCTGTTTCACGTACTCCAGGTCAGTGTAGATTATCAGCTAGATAGCGCATGCAACGGTATTCTAAACATGAATGATAAGTTTTGAATTTGATATTGTTCCTCAGTAATTATCGTACTTCGATAGTCTCGCGTCCGTTCGTCAACAGAAACCGCGTTTTAATTAACGGTGAAAATGTCATGTCAATGCAGCGGTTTTGCGGTTATTCCGAATCCACCGAAAGGGGTTTCATTAACGTAATATTCTAGGATATTTTCAACCTTCTGACAAGGGAAGTTATGGTCATATTCCGGCGTAAATTAAATTCCGACTTTTATGGACGTTTAGTCTGGTCCTACAGTGTTTCAAATAAGGTGTGTGTGTGTGTGTGTGTGTGTATATATATTTCCTCTGTCTCTCTCTGTCTGTTGTACTCGCACCTTGCGGCTGGGTCCGGTTGTCGCCATTGGAGCCATCGCATTTCTAAACACGGGAGAAACCTCCGGAAAACCCCGGCGTCACAATGACCCCCCCCCCCCCCCCCATCCCTGCTTCGGGTTCGGTTCCCGCCCAGCTTTGACAAAATATTTCATCAGGTGAAACATTCTTCGGTGGCCGGATGTGCATCTAAGACCTTTGACGTAGTAGGCAGATACTCTACACCAAAACGCGTGACCGTGTGTGGGTGTGGGTGTGGGTGAGCGGGGGGGGGGGGGGGGGAGTGCAGAACGGAGTTTGATAAAGATGGGCGCTTGAGAGGTTGAAGTCCGAGGTAAAACCTGGAAATGACCCACAAAAATGCTTAGCCACAAGTTACGAAAGACATTACTTATTACGATGGCGGGTCGCGGGTCTCGCGCCCGCGAAGCGTGCGGCAAATGCTGCCCCACGCACTGAGTAACGCAAAATAGCGTCAGCATAAAAGGTCAAATAATGAAATTACCATTGGTTTGAATGCTACATGAGAAGAGACAAACGTGAATATCTAGGAAACCAACTGGGACCTTTTCATACGGACGGCCACATATAATTGAACGCTTACTATTATGGGAAATTCTGACAATTGTATTCCTTCTGCGTACTCAGGTTCACTTCTACGATAATAAATTACTACTTAGGTGGGAATAAGGTATTGAGGTTATATTTGACTCCATGATGAAGGCCATTAGTTTCTAAGCTTGTAATTATACTTTTCAGACTCTGATGGAGCTGAAATATTAAACGAAGTAGCGCATTAAAGTCGGCGTCATTCCACGAAATTCTTCAAATACGTACTCTACTTCTTAATTGAAAATATTTTCGTAATTTTTCCCATATATATACCACATATATGTATACTTTTATTATAAGGAGATACGATATTTTCTTTGCAGATCAATGAAAAGAATATTTAGCGGAAAATTTAAAATGTTTTTCACTCATTTCCATGCGTACGCATTACCTTGTTTTACTGAAGATATCATAAGTGATTTTCGGTCGAAATATTTTTATTTATTTATTTATTTATTTATTCATTTATTGATTTCCTTATTCCTTTATTTATTATTTTCGTACAAGTCCCGCAGTAAAAACAAATTACAGATCTCCGATATGTTATCGCACACAGGTACTAATAATATGAATCTATGCTGTAACGTATAATACAATGAAACATAAAAACAGGAAACTTGCTTAGAGTTCAGATTTTTTATATTAAAAAATCATATCGAAATTTTCTGTAATACAATGTTATGTCATTATTACTTGACGTAGTAAGCAGGAAGGTTTTGTTTCTTAACTATGTTTTCATTGGATTCCCATCGTTATCTATATATTCATATTATATATATTTTTTAAAAACGAGTGAAATAAAAATGAACCAATTTTTGTTACCTGCAAACTTAGGTCCGTGAAGATGAGTATCGAGTTTAATTAATGTTTTTCTGAGTAATTCTCTTATGAGGAAACATTGTTTTCCACTGATTGCTAAGTTAGATTACCTCATATATACTCTTGGACTTAGAAAAAACATACCTACTTTTGGTAAAAAAAAAAGGTCTTAGTTATGTAAATGGGAACTTTACTCACTACATTAGAGCTCCGTTATGTGTGTGTGGGTAGATAGATGTGTGTTGTTAAGTGGGTAAGTGGGTGTGGGTGAGTAGGTTGGTGGGTGGCCGGGGGGGGGGATGTAAGACTGGCTCAACCACTTACATTAAACTTCTTCTTTTCCTACGCACAACTTATAAATATCATAAGAAAACTAAATTTATGGGGATGTCACTATATCTTGACTAAATTGTGCAAGCACGGACACTCCGTTTCGCGACATGCATGAATAATTAGCTATTCCAATGTCGGATTGGCATAATCGCCTGAATTGGCGCGGAGTCACGTCTAGTGCGCATGTACCCGTCATATGAGTTCACTCGCATGCGTGAGTGCACGTGCACCCGCGAGAGGCCTATAGCTATAGAGGCCTCCCCACCACCTTTCGCAGTCCACTGAGTATCCATACTTCCATCGCGTCCATCCGTGTGCTCATACTCACACATACGCAATCGTCAGCGCGGAAATGTTCCTTTTACTTCACTGAACATAACAAACAATATATCTTTGCGTAGCAGCTTAAATACAGGTGTAAATTGATAGAATATTTTTCTAAACTCTCATATTTTTTGCAGGTCTTAATAAGCGTATTTTGTTTTCAATTCACGTTTTTTCTAAATTTTTGGATTTTGGAAAATGATTTTGAAAAATGATTTTGAAGAATGATTTTGAAATATGATTTTGAAAAATGATTTTGAAATATGATTTTGAAAAATGATTTTGAAAAATGATTTTGAAAAATGATTTTGAAGAATGATTTTGAAAAATGATTTTGAAGAATGATTTTGAAAAATGATTTTGAAAAATGACTTTGAAAAATGATTTTTCAAAATGATTTTGAAGAATGATTTTGAAAAATGATTTTGAAAAATAACTTTGAAAAATGATTTTGAAAAATGATTTTTCAAAATGATTTTGAAAAGTGATTTTGAAAAATGGCTTTGAAAAATGATTTTGAAAAATGATTTTGAAACATGATTTTGAAACATGATTTTGAAACATGATTTTGAAACATGATTTTGAAACATGATTTTGAAACATGATTTTGAAACATGATTTTGAAAAATGAATTGTTTTCAAAATGTTTCTGTTTTTGTATAGTGTGTATTCCGGCACCTTTCTGATCCAAATTATGATCAGATTATGAATTCGATTCCATAACTGTATTGAAGGTTAATAATAAAACTACCTGTTTTATCAAGAAAATACATACATATACCAATTTTTACAATAAACATTCCATCCAGAAATTTCATCACAAATTTGTTGACAATTCCATCAGATGTGTATTAACAAATTTAACGACGTGTATTTTAGATTTTCAATACATTTTGTGTTACAGAATCTCAAAACACGTGTTAAATTTTCAATACACCTGTACGGTAATAGAGCACCACAGATTTCAAATATTTCATCACTGCGATTTAATTTCATTTCTATTACTGCAATACGGTGTTGCATTTTCAGTTCGGGAGTTTTTAACAGTGTGTGCATCTCGATTCCCCTTCGAAGCATTCCTCTTCTTGCGCTTCCATCAGCTCAATTTAACCTTCCTGACCAAAAGAAGTTTCATCTGAATAAAAAAAAATCTATATCGAGTATCTTCAATGTCAAGTGATATCGTCTTCTTCATTCTTCCATTTATCTCTCTCATGTGGAATGAAATAACAAAACTTTCACTCTCTCTTGTGCCACATTGTAAGCACATGACGTGAGCGCTTGACATCGAAACGTGCATGATTTTATGTTGTGAAAATTCTTGCAAACTGATCTTTATCGGCGATATGAAAATGGCAATATCGTAAACGTTTCAGGTATTTAAGGACGTTTTATACATTTCGCAAAAGTATATTATTGCTGTATTATATGTATCTGCAAAATGGAAATAACTGATGGGCGGCACATTGCTCATAGGGTGAGCCCTGACCCATCAAAAAATGTCAGCCCTCTTTTTGCTATACTCATAATTTCTGAAATCTGAGCTTTTCTTGGGAGGCCCACCTAAACGATTTGTCAGCCCTTGAGAAAGTAAGGAAATTGATCCAGAGCATTGATAGATAATTGGCCTGAGCTGGGTTAAGGAGATTAAACACCGGGGACTTTATCGCTGGAAACTTATGCTCTTAACGAAGTTTCAACGATTAGGCTTAACGCTATCGCTGTACTGATTATGGGTGATAGTGGGCAACCTTGACAGTTGGTATGGCAAGCTGTCACGCAAGTCTACCGATTTTTGTCAAGTTTCGCATGACCTCCAGAACTTGGGAAATAGGCGAAAAATTTTGACCTCTCACTGGGCAACCGAGAGGGTAATTTATTATTGAGCTCGTACATGGAATATTTTATTGAACTGAAGAATAAATTATTCAATTTTTGTGGCCACGAACCACGTGACTCGGGGAATCCCCTCCCGGAATGGTTGATGGTACTTGAAGAAATTGTAAAAAAATCTCCAGAGTACTAGATGAGATCACGTGGGAACACGTGATAAGGTGTAGATCAATACGTGTAGGTTGGTATTGACCTCATTATGGATTTCAAGACTTTCAATCGTCAATTTAAATTGTGCGAGAGACAATTTCCGAAATTTTAAATTTTTTTTTCAATATTCTCGGAATTTTTGGCCATTGTCAAATATTTGAATTTTATAAAAATTCTGTGAAAATGAAATTTCCAAAAGGCTAAACGTAGATATTGGTTTTGCCTTGAGAAGTTCTTTTTTTCATGTTACAATTTTTAAGGGAAATGTTAACAATTTTTAAATTCTTAAAAATATTTTCGGAATTTTCGAAACTCACCATTTTCACAGTTTGATATTAGAAACGCACACAGTTTGATATTGCTGTTGTAGGATTTAAAAATTTCTGAATTTACAGGCGTGTGAACTACGTTAAAACTCACCCGGTGGTCGAGTACATAAAGCACATCCCATGACGCGAAATATTTTATTGAGTCTCACATGTGCTGCTATTTCAGAAACATTTCAACAACATTGCGTCGTCAAAAAACCTGAGAAGCTGCACGAGGCCACTGAGGCCTTCGTCGTCAGATTGTTTGTCATATGTACCGGTTACTCCATTTTTTTTAATGGGACTAATATATTTTATCTATAAATATAATATCGTTGTGAATTTATACCAATAAATTCTTCCATGGTTATTTGACAAAGTTCGGAAATATTGAATAAAAGTAATAGATTAGGAAAATTCAAAACGATCATTCACATTGCATCTCTTTCGCCATCATTCACTTCAAAAATTTCAATATACCACAATACATTTGCAGAAAATACTAGAAAATTTGGGATAATTACTAAATATCCCCAAAGTGTTGATTCGTAAATCAATAATTGCACCGCATTATGATTATTGTTCTACAATGTTTATAAACCTCCATTAAGAATGTTTAGGGATCTTACAGAAGACACACAACAGGGCTATGAAAATTTTACTGAGAGTAGGAAGACCCATAGTAAAAGACCCTTATGTGTTATGTCAATCGAAGGAGTGAAATTTAATGTATGCCCATTTATTTACAAAATAATTAACAACTTAGTACCACAATATCTGACAAAAATGGTTAAAAGACATGATCCTAGTTATAATACTAGCAATAAAAATGAATCGGTGAAGTCAAGGAAGAGAACTAGAAATGCGGAAACAAGAATAGATTACTATGGGTTCGATATGTTTAATAAATCGAAAAGTGAGACTAAAAATGCGAGATCATTACCAGTGTTTCGAAGACACTTCAGGGAAGAAATGAAAATTGGAGCTATATAAGTTTGTTATCGAATATATATATGTATACATATCTATCTATATATAGATAGAATATATAGAATATCTATATTCTAGAATGTATAATATAGAATATATATATATCGTCATATATGGTTTTTTGTTAATTTTAGGGAGATTTTAGGGAATTTTTTCTAAACTTTTTTCGAAACCCAAATATATATATATATATATAGACACTTGTTGAATTGTATGTGGAATATATCAGGTAATTGTATATGCAGAAGTAACTTCAGGCGAAATAAATACACATTGTTATTAATATTGGGAAGATCCTAGCAGTGGCTGCGATATCCAAATGCAAATGATTAAACTATTTCATGGTCCTGGATAGTACAGCCTTCTAAACCAAGAACGTTGGAAAAATAGGGAGAAAAATATGCTTCTGGCACAAATTTTGCTTTGTAAAAAGTTTTACAGTTTTGAAATATGTGAAACGTTCCCAAAGGCTTCAACTACCAAGACCTTCTCTCAGTGGGGGAGCGCGACAGATTAGCTCGTGCTGAATCATAGCAACGGGAATTCGTTGCCAAGACTTATTATCAATTTATCAATTTTTTCTTTACCCCGACTATTTCAGAAAAGTTGTTGAAAGTTTATGAACAGTTAGCATTTTTTTTCTCTACAACTTGGCAGTGATGCTGTAGTCTGACAACCGTGATTGATGGCTGTGATGTCACGCCGTAATAGCACCGAGACCCTAGATTTACCCGATTGTTTTGCTCACTTGCACAAAAACAAGGCTCATTATTTTCACTAACAGAGCCTAGGATGTTTCACAATATCCAATCTGGTCCTAACAATTGAGACATTAATTGTGACATTTATGAAGCTATCGGTGTCCGGAAATTTTCGAAAAATTCCATAAACTTTGAGCCACACTGAAAGATATATGAACTTGGTAATTAATCGTTATCATGTTCAGATGGCCGAAAACCTTGCTTGATAATTTAGTAAGCATTGAATGCTACAAGAAATATTAACTGCACGAATTAAATTACAATTTTCTCCCCTGGAAGTCAATTACTGCAGTTGACCTCCATTGGACCCCCCCCCCCCCTCCTCCCCGGCCTGGGATCACGAAAGATTCTGAAAGACCCTCGAATCGACCTCACGCGAGGGTCAGACAATCGAGCAGTTACTCAGCACCAAAAAACGCGAGCAACCAGAGGCGAGATACCTCCACTCGTTTAGATATCAATGGACGCGATTAAGGCTGTCTCGGGTCGTTTATTGCGGCCCATGAACTTTGGGGAGCTCCTGACTCCAGCCACTGACCCTGATTCGTTAATTAGTGAAGAGACTGGGGGACTTGACGTAGCGTTAGTAGACACATCATTGCACACTTGGAAGTCGTTCTTAATGAGAATTTAACAGCATTAAAAGTCTATATTTCATTTCGAAACTTCTGTTCTCATCCAATAAAAAATATAAAAATAACCAAAAACGCTTCCGCAGAAGTTGCTTCGTTTTGCAATGATGAAATTCGCGGGCGAAATATTTTGCTTGATTTTCTTTACATTAAAACTAATTGTTCAATTGATATTTTTCCCCTCAGCAAGTACATGGAGCCAAAAACAATTCCTGAAGCTCCATCGGAAGCACTTGGAGTGCAATCGAAGGGCCTGGCAATTGAGGATGTGAGCGCGCTGGGGATTGAGGAGTGCACTTCGACTCATCAAGAGAATAAGAGGAGAAGGGCTGTACAGCGTAGGTACAGGAGGAAACGGCCGTCAAGCTTCGATGCCTCTCTAATCGTGAGAAATTTGACTAAAACTGGAATGGCTGTAACGAGAGTTGTCTCATCAACACCGAGTACTTTGACGAGGCAACAAGCGCCAGCTTGGAATGACTCGTCAGCCTCATCCTCTACATCGAGTGAAGGTGAACAAAAAATTGGAAAATTCTCGGTGGTAGTTTAACATCACCAAACGTTGAGATAAGCCATTGGAAAAGCAGACGGGCAGACATTCGGTGTCACCATTTGCATAGCTCAATCATTCGGTTTGTGTGACTATATAACAATACAGTAGAACCTCGTTTATCCGAAGTAATGTAGGGCAGTACCTCGGATAACCCGGAGAAACATCGAACATTTGAATAACTTTTCCTGCATCTAGTATCGTCAAACGAAATGTAATCTTTGGGTTATAACGCATTCTCAGTACGTAAAGTGCAAGTATCCCTGAGGTGACTTAACGATTTCCAGACTAAGACTGCTTGAACCTGCCCATTCATTAATTAGTTGCAATAGTTGCCATCGTTTCGGCAGTAAGAGATTACTTTCATTACTTTTTGGCTCTTCCTCAACATCTTTAAGAGCTAATTTCTGGGCATTTACGCCGTCATCGCCTCGGATGATACGGAGGCTCGAATAAGCGAGGGTCAGATAAACGAGGTTTTGCTGTAATTGATATCACACAAGTTCAGCATGAGAATACCTAAGTATTTCAGTTGACAGGTTACTGAGATAGACCCTTCTAGATAGAAAACATCGAGTTAGACTCGTATTAACAGAAGTTAATACAAACGGTTGAGGCTGGTACGGCAACTGGTACCAGCGAGTCAATGCAATCGCATATAATTATTTATTGCTCAATGCCCAGTGAACGAAGAAAATTGAAAGAAAACGATGAACCTACAAAGTCCATACGAGCAGATTCTTCTATCAAAGTTCCATCCGTTGAATTGTGTTTTCGCGTCCAAGAACTCGAAGAAGTTATTTCCATTAGCTTGAAAACGATTTTTGCTGAATATAGTTATAACTTAATTGATGAAAAAAACGCAAATATTTCGGACGATTGATAACCTACCGCAAGCCAATTGATAAGACTTTGCATTGATATTAAATAATGAATTCATTGCACCGTTTGTATGTGAAAGACAACATATTTGAAATATATTTGCACTCGTATTTGGCGAGGGAGATATTTTTCTATTATATATGAAGCCTCAGAATCGAAAAAATTAATATGAGTAGGAGGCAAATCCTTAACACGTGGGAAACTAGTGCAGCGATGGTAATCTGCTTTGCGTTTCAGACGATTGAATACGTAAATGGAATTTTTTTTTATTGATATAACCAGGCTAGTACTCAATATTCCGATGTTCTTACAAAGCCTTAATTATTCTTCATTCTTTCATGCTTTAGATTCAGACCTGGACGTCAGACCTGACAAGGCTCAAGTTGAGAGGCGCATTGCGGATAACTCAGAGGCTAAACTGGGATCCGAGGAGTATGCTATGTCCGCAGCGGAGGAGGCGGCGTTCAGGATGACAGTGGGTCGAGGGCACTTCAGCCGATCGAAGAAAGACAGATTTCTTAATCACCTCAGGCTGGAAAAGCGCTTGAATCGTGAATTCTTCGAGTTTGCATATCGTAGCCACACACGCACCCAAGACGTCACACCCGTAATCTGATAATCATGCGATACCTCACTCGTGTGACTTGCTGACGCTTGCACAGAAAATGTGTTACATGGTAGAAGGGAAAATTTTAACATGGCTGCCGATTGTTCACATTCGTTAGATTTGACCATTTTAAGGATGTTCGACCCCTATTTCTCACTTTTGTCATTTTTTTGCTAATTCATACCACATTTTTGGTTTGATAGGCAGGCAAAAATGTACGCTTTTTCTGTAGCTTCATTCTCTATCGACTCCCGAAATTTCATTGCCGCAGACTCATTTTTCAACGTTTTTTCTGAAGTTTTATGAATTTTCATATAAATGTAGGGAAAAGACTAAAAAATATATTTACGGTGATAAAATTTCGAGAGTTAATAAATAATAATGCTAGGGACAAATAGTTCGATATTTTCCCGCCAATGGAACCAAAAATTTGGGGTCAATCGTCAAGAATTGGTTAAAAAATGACGAATGGGGGTCGAAAAATTTTAGACAGATTTTTTTTTCTTTGGAGAAATTATCGAACTCAGGATTTTTGCAATTTTTGAAATTCAATTTTTTTTCAATGTTTGCATTGTCTCTGTACTTGCTAAAGTTGCTAAAACTCAAAATTTCTGGAACTTTGGAAAGACAATTGAAAATTCTGGAAATGATTACCAGCTTTGAGTGTTTTGGTATTTGAAAAACAATCAATGAAAAGAACATCCTAATGTGGGAAATTGCTAAAATTTTTGGAGGATAAAATTTTTTAAGGACTTCAATTTTTTCAAGTTTTGAAATTTGTGAAATTTCGGAAGTCCTTCCACTTTTGAATTATAAAACAGAAATTGACGATTTTCAAAAATTACCAAATCTCAATTGTTTTAAATTTATGTAATTTTGAAAATTTCTGATTTTGTTATGAATTTTGGACGTTTTTGGAATTCTAGGAATTTTGGAATTTTCAACTTCAAAAAGTTCTGAGCATTTTTGAATTTTTTATGAAGGTACCTTCCTATTTCAATGATTTTAAAAACTTGGCAAATCGTTAAAGTTTGTGAACAGCTGGAAAGTGGTGTAATTATTTATAACATGCAGGACTTAATTCCTCGCAGAAGAGGCCATAAAAAGAAGACTTCACTTCACAAATTTCTTTATTCAAGAAAAAATTTGTAAGATTTAAGGAACATGCAATGAAGCATGATGACGTAGGCAAATGACGTCAAGCTGTTATCGTGATCTTTTAGTGTTTTATTCATTCATAAAATAACTACAAATTGCTGCAATATTTCCACTGAAATAGAGCATAATTAAGTCCATTTTTTTCTCAAATCCATCCAAAGTTTCTCACTAATTAAACAAAAATTTCATGAAATTATTTCACTACTGTGCCTGAAAAATTGCATTCAGTTCCTCAAACTTGCAATATTTTTCTCGATTCAAGAAACGTATATTTCTGTACAAGTCGATGACAAGTCATAATGAGGATTAACAAAGAGACCTAAATTTTATATCAAGACGAATGTTACTAAAACGTCGCACTTAAGACTGAGAATTTAATCTCGAGTTTTTGTAAATTGTAATAGCTTTAAATTGCCTAGTCTAAAATTGACGAAACCAGGGGGACAAGAGATCGACAATAATTGTTAAATTGTTTTTTAATGCTGGGTAAATCATTGCCGATCTCAAATATTCCCCTATGTATTGCCTTAACACGAACAGAAATTTTGTAAAAATTAATTTGTCAGAATGACTGGATCATGACTCAAGGAGAGTATTATAATTTCATTACTATTTCGAATGTGTGATAATCGTGCAAAATTAAGAAATTAAGATAGAGAAAAATGAAAGTGATATGAAAGATTTATGAGAGAGGATGGAGTTGTTTTGAAGGTGAATTAAATGAAAATAATTTTTTAAAAAATGTTGTGTGCCATGTGATTGGAGAGTGGATTCGAGAGATTTCGTAATCACTGACATAATTTCACTTATTTTGAGGCAAATACGTCCATAGTTTTCAAGTTAAACTCTCTATGAAGGTTTTTCAAACGAACAAAAATTCGAGGATTCTTTTCAAAGAATTTCTGGAATTTTTTTTGAAAAGACCTTGGAAAGTTCTAATAGTCTATGAACTTCTTCAATGTTCCAAGGTTCTGTAAAATGTTCCGGAAGATTTCAAGGTGTTTGAGAAGATTTTGAAACTTATCGGAATTTTTCTTAGAATGACCCAAAAGGTCTAGAAATCTAGAATTTTTCAGGAAGTACCAAATTTTTTTTCGATAAATAATCTGCTATTGTGAAAAAAAAATAACTAATCTATAAATTTTTGAGAATTGTAAAAGTTCTCAAAAAGTTTGGGGACATAATGAATTTCTAAAACTTACCTAAAAATTTTGGGAGATCTGTGGACGTATTTACGTTAAGGGGAGACTACTGCGAATGGTCAAAGTATTTGAATAATATATCTTATGTTGGAACTTAGTCAAATACATGTAGAACCGAAGAATCACTAAAAAAATTGTTTCGTGTTTATTTCCCTATATCCAAGATTGGATGAATAGTTTAGTGTACTCGATTTTATAGATAAGAATTCGTTCTCATAAGTTCTTATGTAACCCGTAAAACAATCATGAGATCGTTTTCTTGCAATATTCCGTTTTTTGAGAGTACAATTGACGTTATTTTTAGTCATTTTGATGCTACGAATTGGTTTTAAGCCAACTGGCGTTGCACAAATTACACTAATTGTGGCTAAAAAGTAGAAAATTTCTTGGCCAGAAATAGATGTGGAAAGAACAGCTAGTAATTGACTTGTTTCGCTTAAAAAGTGAAGTAAGTCGAGTTAAAAAATTGAGTATACTGATTTTCGATCCACTTGAAAACGTATGGAAAGCAAATGAACATTGGACAATTTTTTTCTCGTGATCCATCTAAATGATTCGAAAATGACTACTTGAAAAGTAGTGGTATGTGAAAATCTTTCAGATGAAAATGTGTATGCTCCTATAGTGCAAGCATAAATTCTTTTTTCTGCAAATGTGACCAACAATTTTTCCCTTACAAAATTGTAGTCATTGATACAATATGTGGATACAAATGTTCATTCAGATATTCGTTCCACTCTTCTCGATTTTCTGTAATAATCAAGGAAGCAAAGAGCCATAAAACGTATCACCAATTACATATTTTGTAAGACAAAAATTGTTGGTCCCATTCGGAGAAGACCTTATGCTTGCTGCATAGAAACCTGTCTGATTATTTTACAAATGATCTTGGAACACCCTGTATAATTATAGTGACTATATGAGACAGTAAGTCAAAAAATTTAGTCACCGATTTTTTGATGAAATCTGCAACATTGTCCCAGGATCTGTACCTAGTTCCAGCATACAAATTATCTCATTAGCATTGTTTCAATTTTGTCCAACACACAGTAGTCTCTCCGTTAAATTTTACGCATATATATCAATTCCTTCACATAGAGTTGTTGTGTTTTCCATCTAACAAATCATGAAGTTATCTGGAGAGCAAAAGTGCAAGCCTATGGTTTCCTGGGGGGTCCGTCCAGTGGCGCAACTGTGTCATCAATGTAGTTAAGTCTCTGAAATAATTAATCAGTTAGACTGCGGCACTCGATACAGGCGGACCTTGATGGTCCAATATCAATTGTATTTTTGATTAAACTCATTAGATAATACTCACAATACTTCCATTATGTACATGTTCAACCTAAAATTTGTATTTTTATTTTTCGTAATAAATGATTATGACTGTACGAGTGTTTTGGGGAAGTCAGAGAAGTCGCTGCCAATTGTGATGTGGCATGGAATGGGTGAGTTTATTTATGAGAGGCGCGGGGGAGTTTTGGTGGCAATGAAAAGCAACCAAGGCCAATTCTGGTTGAGACAAGGCCGACAAGGCTGAACAGACAGCACTCAAGGACGAGATTTCATTGTCACGGCCGAGACATTCAAGTTCCATTGGCTAGTGTCAGTGGGTGCGCGCATGCGCACTCGTAAGCGCGAAAATATGAATTGGTGGAAGCTCTGCAAGAAAATCAATTGGGAGTTGAGTTTCACTAACTGAAAATTGTGTTGGAGTGATTATCTTAGATTTATCGAGAAATGAAGATTGTTCTAAGGCGGTTCTGATCTTAATTTGCACACGGTGCAAATTGAGATTTAATATTGCGCAACAGATGCTTTTTCCCATCACTCAGATCTGATTAGATTTTGGCCAAAACCGGAGGAATGATTTATTGTAAATTAACCACCGTCCTCCTCCTCCCCCCCCCCCCCGCCCATATTTGTAAAATTTAATGCTTTTCCACGTAATATGTTCTCAACGAGGTAATACCAACGTAACAACCTCCAAGAAAAACAGATTCACTTTTTGGATTTTTTTCATACCAAGGAAATGAAACGGAATCATAATATTGGGAAGGTTAAAAAACCGTATATTAAAGTATTTAATAAAACATTCCACAAATGACACACCGTCGTTATCGGCACGCAGTGTAGAGTGCAGCTTACGTAAATCTGAAGCGGCAGCAAAGGAAAAAAGGAGGTCTCTTCATATTTACATGAGTAGAAATCTTATAGTTAAAAGGAGAGACGAAAGAAACTACCGATCTATATCGAAAACCGTAAGACCGGAACCGACGCGCCACCAGTCAGTGCGGCGGAAGAAGGAGCTCAGAAAACACTGAGCCGAAAAATTGCGGCAAATAAGGACAGTTTGCGGGAATTTTTGGAAAATCTTCGAGTTTTGCTATCTGGGAAATGCGCAGCACGCACCAAAATTATAACTCCCCGATGTCTGCGTGGGTGTGTGTATTTTCTTTCCAATCTCTCATTTTGCTCACCATAGAGCTCTCTAAATTATTTCAATTGTTTCTAACGCTCTAACGTCGAAACGGATAAATATGCGGAATGAAAATGGTTAATAACAATAGATAGAATCCTTATTTCGTTCCCATTCGGATTTATCTGTAAGATAATTAATTACTTAATGATTTAATTATATGTGTTAAGAAAAAAAGTAATAAAACCTCAAATGTGTATTTTTTTGCAAGGAACAACTTTCATTAAACACTTTTTTCGTATCTCGAACCGTTCTTGCGATAGAGCGATATAAACAATTTAACTTGTTAATAACAATTGAAAGAATCAGTTTTTCGACAAATTGCTCCTTTCGGACTTGGAGACCAGCAAGTCAGGTCGATCGAAAAAAAAGGAAATCTTTCCAATGATTCAGCCAGACACGTTGGACAAAATTTGTTGTCCACACACACACACACACACACACATAGACATACAAGCACTTTTCGGAAAACAACTAAGGAAAACATCGAGGAAAGTGAAAATATCTCGCAATTTTCACTTTTCATTTTCAGAGTGATTACAATAACTTCCCTAGATCAGAAAGTCAAAAAAAATCCGTGAGAGACTTTATAAATATTGATTTTCTGTGGAATTCATAATCCGGAATGAACACAGCATTGCAAAGCGATATTGCACATCTGCACAGGTGCAATCAAAAATTCATCTGGTCAAATTGGCCGCTAAAATTCTTATTTTATCTCTAACGCCTTCGTTCCTTAAGGATACGTGGGCTTGTGGTCCATACACTGCACCGCATTTCCATGATAAGACACAGGAAACCACAGAAAAGCTATGTCGGTACAGACCGCTGCTCTATGAGCGACCTCCCGCTCGTCAGACAATCCAAAGATTGATTGCTTTCATTTATTAAAAAAATATTTCACAAATTTAAGAGCAGAAATTTCGCGTTAAAATGTGTCTTATTGGTCGATTAATTTTATGGATTTATATTTTTTTTTATTTTAATTTGATTTTATATCAAGATGTCTTCCACCTTTGCTTGACTTTTAGAATGCTTCTTTACATTGCAAAATAGAACCTGAGATTGAAATTCCAACCGAGTTGATTTATCAAATTGGCATGACATATCTGATAATCAATTCAGATATTAGAGTTGATTGAACATCCTGTTGTCCAATGGACTATTACTGAGATATTGACATGGAACGGATTTCCGAGATGAAATTGATGGCAAAAATACTTGGACATCATCAATTAATCGCGCAATAAAACATGAAGTATTGGATTCATTTTATCTAGGACAGGAAATATTTCCGCTGTCATATAGAGAAATAGAATTCAATTGATCTTGCATAGAATAAAAAATCATTGCAGCAGATGAGAGTGAATGATCGTTTCATCTAAAATGAATTGCATGTTTTTTAACACTTTTTTTTTCGCTTTAGGCGACAGCTGCTGCTTCTCCTTCAGCCTTGGGCAGATCAAAACTACGATAGAAGAGGAAATTCCAGGAGTTTATGTCAAATCTGTTCGAATTGGCGGTGATGTTGTTGAGGTTCTATACAGTTTGTTTGTATATAAGACAAATCGTTAGATAAATTTTCCCAACTGAAACCAATCTTGGGTCGAACATTTCAGATTTACTTGGTAATTTTGTTGGAGAAAATTATGTATTTAGCTGTTCAGGAAATTTCAAATTGTCTCTTCTGAATTGAAACAATTTTTGTTTATCCCTATCTTGTTGTCTATATCTGTATAGCAAAGATGCACTTGTTTCTTGGTTGGCGTAAAAAAAATTCAAGGTCGTTATAGACATGCTAGTCCTGGCAATAAACTCAGTTTTGTTCGATATAATTTATTTAGAATAATTAGGCCTATGTTATCAATAGTGCTTACCTTAAGATGAAAGAATTTTTGGTACAAGATAGTTGGTAATTTATGAAATTTAGCAAATGATTTATTTACCATAAACAAATATTAGTTAGTGATTTCTATAGTAAACTGTTGGAAGACACATGAAAGCTATTTCACAATGTTTTGATGGCGATCCTTGAAATTTTGATGATAATTAGGTGCATGTATATGGGACAAGTTGAAAAACAAATTTGTGAACTCTTTGCCCAACCCATTTTGAAGATATGAAATTTCGACAATTGCAACTATCAATGTGTTTCTCAATTCTCGAAGCATCATATCTTAAAAATGATGTGGTGAAGGTACTGGAATATTCAAATTCGTTTCGTAAAAAATTCGTCTGTACCAATTTTCTGCTTCTAGCATATTGCGATTTTTTTGTGATCTTTCCTCTTGATAAGTTGCAGAAGTACTTTAATGACATTTTTTTACAGGACGTGAAGAACAGTTACTTCAGAAATGTCAACGAACAAGTCGAGGAAGTTTGTAAAGATCTGGCAAACGATGAGAAGTTGCAGGGCGGATATAACGCAATTGGATTCTCTCAGGGCGCCCAATTTTTGTAATTATTGATTTTTTCATGAATGAAGCCTTCAAGTAGACTAACTTAAAGAAGTAGGAACTTGCTCATACTTGGCTGGAAATCGCTGGGATTTTTCTCACTTGGAGATATATATGTGCGAAAGTATGCAGGATGCTTACAAACTGATGGTTTTCATTTCACATATGGATAACGCATGCAATTCGAAGCCTAAAGTTCCTCTTCCTATTTTCGCATTAGACCTCCACTTCATACTTTAAATCATTAATGCATTCATAAAAATTGGTCATAACATGTGAAACTTACAAAAAACTTTAATACTCCATTCTCCAATTTGTGTTGCTCAATTTTTATGGATTTAATAATGATTAATAATATGGACTAATAGTCTAGCGCAAAACTGGAAATGAACTTTATCAAATAAAGAAAAAAACAAATGAACTTTCGGCTTCAAATTGTATGTCTTACCTATATATGAAATAAAAATTAACAGTATGGGGAGACCATGTACATAGTTTATATAAGAAATTGAACCAATCTCATTTCTTCATATTCATTATGTGGAAAAAATATATCAAAAATATTTTTCGAAATATATACCATGGATTGTATGGAATAGCTCAGACTATGAGAATAGCTACATCTATGTCTTCATGCCGATTGATTCAGAATCCTAATTTGTTTGACCGATCATATATCAAATTATGGAAGTTGTGTTCTTATGTTACGACGTATGAAAAAGGTCATTTCGTATTTTCTTTTTATATATGAAACAAGGCCAAAATCTTCTTTGCTAAAAACGACCGAAAAAACCCTCTATTTTTCTTATTGAGTATCGAAAATTGTGGAATTTATAGGAAGATCCGTAGTTCATTGCAATCGACGAGTGAGCGCCTTTGAGAGCAATGCAGCAATGCAATCTAAAAAATCTTGATAATCAGATCCACAAAAAAAAAACAAGTGATCATATCCAGTTTCGAAATTGTTCATCGAGCAGATCTAGAGACATAGTATCTACAAAATCTTGCTTATCTCACGATTGGTAATCCTAAAAGATCATTCACATATGCATCATATCGTAACTCACAAAAAGTGAATTAATTTTTCAAACCATCGGATTTATTTATTTGATGAATTTCGTTTTGGAGATTGGTATTACTTATGAGCATACAGGTTTTCTCCCATCAAACAACTCCTAAGGCCTACGATGGTTCGATCAGTTAGATAACTGATTTAATAACAAATGAAATTCTCCAATAGCTAAGAGACTTATAATCATAATAAACAAAATCATATAAATATAGCGACATGAAATGACGATGGAAACAAAATTAAACCATTCGAGATAATTGTTGACGTAAAGATTCACCGAGGTCAATTTCACACGTAGATCATTCGATTAATACTGTTGCCTCGAGCTAATTCAAAGCACCATGATATTTGTTTTGAAAAATAGTTTGTATTTTCATCTAGACGTGCTGTGGCGCAGAGATGTCCAACTCCCCAAATGGGCGTATTGGTATCGATGGGTGGACAGCATCAAGGTGTTTATGGATTACCAAATTGTGGATCTATGGAGCATCGGCTTTGTGATTATCTCAGAAGAGTATTGAACTACGGGGCCTATCTCAAGTATTGACCTTTCATCCAATTTAATCTGGGTCCACAACCTTCAAGTATTGATTGAGCATTACTGTTTGTTTCCAGGCTTATCCAAAATCGATTTGTTCAGGCTGAGTACTGGCACGACCCCTTGAAAGAGGAAGAGTACAAACATGGCAGTATCTTTTTAGCTGACATTAACAATGAATTAACAATCAATGAGGTAAATATGCAAGCTGCTTCAAGCAGATGTTATTTGATAGCTTAGGCTACATGACAGAATAGCACATGGACAATCATATACATGAGAGTTGTAAAATTTGAGGAAACATGCGTTGGGTTATAATATCAGTTTATTTTTCAATTTGTTTTGATAAATTTGATGGATTCATTAATGATTTAAAATATGAAGTAATAGTCTAGCGCAAACATGGAAGAGAAAGTTTTGCTTTCAAATTGCATGCTTTATCGATATATGATATAGACTAGCGGTTTTGAGATATCCTGTATATACAATGTATAATGGTATATTCAAGCCCGAATTTCCTTAAGAAATCAATTTTGTTTATGATATTTCCAAATATGCGTATACAAACCGTGAAAAAACAAATTGCGTTCAATTGCATAAATCTTGAACAAATAATAAAAAGTTGTGATTTGATTCTCTTTCTGAAATTTTTTATTATATCTCTTTAAGGTATGCCGGGATGAATTCGGAAATTTGACCAATGTAGACGATGTCAACAGTAGCGAAATCATTCATTTTAAAAATTAGTAAAAAAAAAATTGCTGCAATATTTTCGGAGAATAGATTTAGAGAAAATGAATTCTAAACTACATTACTGATGTACTCAATTGCGTGGGGAATTAATCACTCCAACATTTTCTTACAGTACTGAAAAGTCGGTAATGTAGGAAAAATGCAATTGTTATCTGCATCCCCATCTAACATCATCTATCACTAATACTTTTGCAATTTATTTTCGCTATTCTCGTTCTCCGATCATCATCGACATTTCATATATTGGTTTTAAATTGATTTCATAATGCTGCTAATAAATTTCATACATATATTTAGATGACTTTTGAAATCCTCGCGTTGACACAGGAAATACCTCGAGTAACAAATAATTCATGTTAAACAATACAGATTTTGTTAGATTTTTTGTTAAAGTTTAATAGCCACAAAAAGGTCCTGGGCTGATTCCACCTCAATATTGGATAGTAACACAAATTACTGTTTTCAGAACTACAGAAATAATCTAAAAACGCTAAAGAAGCTAGTTCTCGTCAAATTTGATAATGACACGATGGTTCAGCCCCGTGAAAGCGAATGGTTCGGATTTTACAAGCCTGGTCAAGCTGTGGAGCTCGAAACTCTTCAACAATCGGCACTTTACACTGAGGTAAGATTGAATACAAAATTGGAAAGTAACCCTGACGAATCTATCGATTACTCCTTGATTGCGGATGAGAGAGGAACAATTTGTGCGTACGGTTGATCATTAGGTGATCGCTACTTGACTGCTTATTCGATCAACCTTCATGAAGAATTGATCGACAGTTGAGCGCGACTTGACCGGCAAACATTTCCACTCGAAAAATGAAAAAAAGCAAAAAACATCAAAAAGTCATATATATTGAGAATTTCGAAATAAATGGCTGTGTGGCCCACATATATATTTTCTCAGTGCACCAGCGATCAAGTAGTGATCAAGTGCGCGCACAAGTTGATCCTCCAAATCAAGTTGCAATCAATGGGTCCATCAGGGGCACAAGTCGATTGTGTAATCGATCCGTCCGCCAGGGATATTGTATTGATCATTTACTGATATATGTATTCTAGGATCGTTTGGGACTGAAGGAGATGGATCAAAACGGCCAAATAGACTTCTTATCAATTGAGGGCAATCACCTAGGATTCACCAAAACTTGGCTGAAAGAACAAATCATTCAGAAATATTTCATCTAAGACAACATCATACCAAACGAGTTCAATATTCATCTGATCCTCTGTACACTCCCAGTGACTTTATGTTTTTTAATGATAGTATATACATACTATATATAAAATTATAAGTATAGAAATTAGAAAATTGAACAAATATCATGGTATTTTACCCAATGATTTTTCACATAAGGTTTTCTCACTTTCGCAAAGTCAATGCAAGTAGCGATTTTTCGCGCTATACTAATGAAAATTTAGGAGACATTAAGTCAATGTGTCTACACTTCTACGAAAGCATATTGTCAACATTTATAAAACCGATTAAAATTTTGTTTCTGAACTCACATAAAAAATACCGAATAACTATTCATAACAGTTAACAAACTTGATGTATATATAGATATACACCTCACAGGATAATCTATATATACAACCTAGTGACCGCAGAAGCCAATCGAACAATTTACCAAAACTAATACCACCGGTCAATTAAATACATTAACGAAAACAGTTAACAAGATAAATATTATTCCAGAAGTTCTTCTCTATCAACCTGCCCGCGATACATACTATATCCCCAGGATTTCCATTTTATCGACTGCCAAAAGTTCAACCCGTTGGGACCTAACTCTTACATTTGAATTCCCTTATCACCTCAAAGTATCAAATAAACCCCTCATCTCCACCCTCACGATCTCCGGCAATCACGATAAGCCTCTAGACCCACTTGAGGGCCATCCGGTCCTGCCCCCCCCCCCCACCCACCTCTTCTCAAAAGTGGATCAAAACCCTAACACATTTGCATGGATTCACCCCCTCACCAAAAAAGTCAAAAGAAGAGGGAAAAAAAGAATCCGTGTACATGAACATACTCGACTGATGCCCCATTAAGAGATTACATTATGAACTTCACTTTGTGCTCTTGCGTGTCTACAAACCTGCACCACCGCCACCCCCTCGCTGGTATCCATACGGGCCCCTGACAGATGGGCGTAGATTTAACGAGATGAGCGGCATCCTTGGAAATGAAAAAAAAAAAAAAAGAGAGCTCGTCATTGTGAGAGCCCTGGGGGTCTCGCGTGGATAAACATGTTTGTATGCAAAAATTTTCACCACCCCTTCGTCCTCCTTCAGCATCACAAAACACGGTCATCATATGATTACACTTGCCTCTCCTCCCATCGCCCTCTTTATCAATCCCATTTTTTCACTCAGTCTTTCTATCTCTTTTGGCCATTCCTCGCACCCTTGCACCCCTCCCCCTCCCACCCCACCCACCCCTTATGCAACGGGCAACAGACATTACGAGATGAGATATTCCTCGGCGAGAATCGCGTCAAGACTTTTGACGCCCGCTTTTTTTTTTTATTTCAAACAGTATGAATTTTCCGCCCCCTTTGTTTTTATTCTTCGACTTGTGTTGTATTTGTTTTTTTTATCAAGTTTTTTTCTTAGTGGTGTTTTGTCTTGTCCCTTTTACTTTATTTTTCAACGTTTGTCTCTATTCTTTATTTGACGGCGGCGATTGGAGTTTTTCTTTTTTTTTTTTTTTTTCTTTTTTATGCCATTCTTGGGGGAGGTTACTTGGGTCTTTACGGCCTGGATTATGGAGATCAATAGGGTTTTTGGGTTTTTTTGGTCTTGTTTTTAGGGATAGAAAGGAAGCAACAATGCAGTTCCAAATGATACGTTCCGAGGGAAGGTCCGCCGGAAATAATAATAGTAAATTTTGAGTTTCGCCCACTGATGGTAGATCGACATTGCAAATGTTTATACTGTTCCACTGGGTAGAATATTGAAGTTATCGAGAAACTTATCTAAAAGAATTTGTTCCTTATATGAAAACACACATTTTATGTGTAATGATTTTTTTCCAGAATTTGCATAATTAAGGAGGTATGGCCGTCTCAACAATTATGTATGTAATAAGTGAATGAATGAACCCAGCGCTGCCATGAAGGTCTCAATCGAAGCATTTCCGGGCAGAGTCGAGCGGATTACATTTTGGATGGCATGCGTGCAGTATATGCAATGTTATTAACAATTGCAATTGTTTATGCTGTTCCACTGGGTAAAATATTACAGTTATCGTCTTTATTGCCGCCGCACCCACTCAAGTAACCCGCATAAGTCTGATCCTCATGCTCACCTTGGGTCTACTCAAACATTCATAATTATCTGCTTCATAAATGAGTCAGCTTAGAATTCTCAAATCCGCAAGTTTTCATTATGACACTAATAGGGGTCACACTGATTAACCGGGGTATATTGGAGAAGAATAAATTTAGTACGCTGCGCTGAAATACCCAATCGGGAAGTTTTGTTTGTGCCTCGAATGGAGCACACACATGCTCTCACCACCAGTTTGGTGAAGTATCGAACTGAAATTCTTTCTAGGTACATTGGCAGGGGTTCCCGATGGCAGTCTGACATTTTCTGAGGTCGTTCCTCCTCACTTTTTCTAGGTAGGTCAACGCGGTTTATTCCCCGACGATTTGGGCGGGGTTCTCACCCGGTAGATTGCAAGGGTTTTTCCTAAGTAGCTCAATGGGGCTTTCCCCGGGTGGTCGGACGTAGCTCAACGTAAACATCCAAAGCGTCGGCAGTATACAAAAAAAAATGATTATCCGTTTCGTAATCCCTGCGTCAAGTTAATTTAATTTTTCTTATATATACTGACCAGGAAACATGGCCTCAGATTCTATTTGGTCTATTTGGTGAACAATTTTTTCTTAAAAATAGAGTTTTCTATAAAAAAACATTTTGTCAAAGTCCTATCATGCAGCTTCTTCAATTTCTATCCTGAAGCAATTGATGATGCGATCCATAAAGGGTTACACGCACACTCCGTTTACCTGAGATCATTGTTAGAAAAATTGTGAAATCTTTGGAGATTTTGAAACAGGATGTAATAATAATAATTATAATATATATATAATATATATAAATAATCCGTTTTCCACTACCACTGAAATTTCTCGGTTTTCCAGCATGACAAAATAAAACAGAAAAATGAAGATTTGAACCACAAAATTTAGGGAAAAACCAGGGCTAATGGATAACCGAGGAAGACTGAGTGAAGTCTTTCACTCGCCGTTTTTTTCATTCACTCACATTATCCATTTTTTTTTCATTTACATTGTATTGTGTTTTCTGTAAGCTTTATTTTTGCTCTGTGAAAAGTCGTGGGGTACTGCAAGTACGATTAGCTTATTATTCCGTGCCTTTGTCGACAGTTTTGTGGCGTATTTTTTTGGATCAAAGCATTGGTTCCTTTAGGACGGAGCAATGATTGTCTATCGGCACTCGAAGCTCCACTTTTTCTTTTTTATTCGATGAAAAAAAAAATATATAGTTAACGTTATCAGAATGTGAGGGACTTTCTATATGGGAATTCTTGTTTTAATTACAATAGTAGCCATGAGCTAAAAAATGACGAAAGCGGAGGCATAATTCGTATTGATATTCTAACAAAAGTCGGCTCTGTAATTTACCAGTGGCAAAGGATGAAAATTAGCCCACGGCTATATTACGTATTAACGATGTACATGATAGGGATAATGTCAGGTAATCACGATTTGGACGTGTGCAGTATTCGCGGTATTCATGTGTTACGTAACGTCACTCGTTCAGCGTTCGAGCGGGTGGTGGGTGGTGGGGGGGGGGGTGGGAGGTATCAAGGGTTGAAAATAATTAATTGCGCAATTGTTAATTGGGGAAGTTAATTGAATACAAAAATTGGGACCCAAAAAAAAATTAGAAATTTTTTTTTCCAAATTTTGGAAATTGGTGAAACTTATTTCGAATGAGTCTTACCAATGGAATATAACATATGTGGCGCGAAGTTGTTAATTCATGAAGCAATTGGTTCGTGCGTATGATGCAAAAGACAGTTACAAGGGAAAATCCATTTTCTAAATGTTGACAAGTTTTTAGAATTTCAATGTATCAAACGGAGACCACAATATAGTCTACAATCAACTATGTGTTAAAAGCTAAAGCTTTGTGTAACAAGATATATTCAATTGGGGAGTTCCCCCATCCCTCGATATGAGCAATTGCGGGGAATCCCCGATGATATTGCAGGGACATTTAGTTTATGGCCCCTCCAGGTATTTATACTTGTAGATTTGACCTATATTAACTAAGTTATTATTACTTTTATGACCAGAGTGTATCTATGCAAGATCATATACTGGTAAAAGTGTAGGCCCGAAGTTTTCCCCACCATTCTGAACCTTTCTGTGAGGTAGGGATGAGAAAACTCCTGGTAACTTGGAGCTCGTTTCTTATAATTTTGAAATCTCATTCAAATAAAAGATTTTTACATGCGAGACTATTTGAATTTTCCCGCGCTTGCCCAACCGGAAGTGCACCCCCACCACTGTTCCACGTGGTAGTTCAGGCCAGGCCCGGCGGATCAGCAAATTGCCATGGACCGATGGGGTGGAGGCGGGTGGACCATGTGTGGTGGGCCACCCACCTCAGATTACCATGGGTGGTTTTCACCACCCTCACCACCCAACTTCCGCCAGCTCTGGTTCCGGCTGAGGGGACTCAGGTACGAACGACTGACCTTCAACACTAGGGCCTGCCGAATAAATAGATTCTATTCACTTTGCCTAATTGGGTCTCGCAGCTTGGTTTCTTGTCAGAGCAGCGCTTGCCCATACCTGACCTCAGCTATATAAACGCTTATAGTCCTCTTAATCACTGGAGAATCCATGGAATTTCATGTAACTATCATAAACCTACTCAACACCACTTGCTGGGCATTTATGGTCAACGTATACATCGTTGCCTATTTCCAATTAATCTTCAGGCAGCTGATTCTCTAACCTGACTTGGGTTTCTTGACACCTGGGGCGTGGACGCCGATGTAGTCTTTCCCCACTCGACCGTGGGGAAAACCCGGGTCAGGTCAGTTCCGTATGCTCCACCATTACCCAATGTACTCGGTGTATCTGGTTGAAGATAAACTGGTAGGGTGAGCTTGAGTGTGCCTCATCCGGAGCACAACCAAAATTTTCCGATTTGGTATATACCATGGTTAATCAGTATGACACCTCTTAGCGTCACAACGAAAACCTGCTGAGAATTCTGAGCTGACACATTTATGAAGCAGATAATCATTAATGTTTGAGTGAACGCATGGTGAGAATGAGGACGAGATTTATGCGCGTTACTTGAGTGGGAGTGAGACGCCAATAGAGGTGCAACCGCTCGAGGGTTAAATCCGTCATACCTTCTTAATTATCATAATTATGGAAAAGTGTCAGTAGAAATTAAATGTGGATTTCCATCTGCAGAATAAGTCCCATACAACACTTTCTGTTGTATATCTTACCGTTTTTGCTACAGAGCGTTATGAACAATTGAATTTGCTAATAACAATGTATATACTGCTCCAATCTTATATAAAATCTTTGGCAATCCATTCTCTGTGGAAATCCTGCGATTGCAATCTCGATGACGACCCCGACGTGATTTGTTCACTTATTACAATAATGATTGTTCACATGACCATACCTCGTTAATTATGCAAACTATGGAAAAAAGTAATTAAACATAAAATGTGTGTTTTGATATGAGGAACAACTTTTGTTGTTATACTTATTCTCCTATTTCCGCCGGTTTTTGCGATAGAACAATTGAAATGTTGTTTGTGAATTGTTGTTTATAACAACATAAATATTGCATCAATTTTATCCAAAAATGTAAAACGCTCATGGAACTGTTTCGTTTGCGTTGATCATCCCCTTCGTTCGCCAAAAATTTGGGTACACGTATATCCACACACACACACACCCAGGCTATTGTCCAGAAAACGAAAGTATCTATTTCCGGGGACATTACAATAACTTCTCGAAAAATCGGGAGGTTAATTATTCGTGTTTTGAATGATGTTCATCTGAATTCAATATCACTCCTAGTTTAGAAGATGATGAATTTTGAAGGGAACCGCTGACTTTTGGATAGGTCGGTACCCTCACGGAAATATATTAACGGAGATATAAATGTATGATATACGGATATATCTGGATATATCTTCGGCCAAAATTCTCTGTGAGATATAACCAGGATGTATCTAAGTGTATATATTCATGCGGTCATATAAACTATATATTTTCATTATAAGTAAGATATATATGAAATATTTCTTCGGCCAAAAGTGGGATATATATTTTTCCGCACGGGTATGACATTATGGCTCCGTACGCGAGGGCCAAACACTGTTCTTGTTCCGCTTCAACTAAATTTTACGAAATTGAGGGGAAATTTTGGAAATTCGGGTTTTAACACTGTAGTCCTATGCATACGAACAATATACAATAGAGATTTCCTTAATATTCTGTCCGTGTGAAGAAACGCCCTGTACGTTGTAATGTCACTGTCATTATTAGTTGCCAGCATTCGGAGTATCCAGATTCTGATTGAATAAGATCAGATGCCAAAAGTAGGCCGGTGTAGTGGAACTTGTCTAAGTTGTCCCATCTCCTTGTCGCGGAGAAGCGGAAAATTTCCCCCGTACTCGGTAAACCATTCTCGCTTTCTGTCTGAACGCACGCTCTGTCTTTCTCTCGCATAAGCGCGTCAACACGAAGGAGGGGATCTCCGTAAAGTGCCAGTTCGTGGAATCGACACCCCGCATGAGGTGACGTTATGGATGTTTTACTGTATTTGTATAGGAGCCCGGTTCTCGATCGTTGGAAGAGGACTTTGAAATTCCGCTGATCCAACTAAAAGCGTATTTCGACGGTGGAGTGGGGCAAGCGCGTTATCTAGTCTATCATCTTCAAAACGGCTTTCTTCAGATAAATCTTAATCGATCATTAATTTAACGAGTATCTTTTCAAAACCTGTTCAGTTTTCAATGATAGAGAATTCAAAAATGATTTTGCAATGAAAATAGTTTTCTGATTCCCTAATGTCAAAACATTGCGCTTGGTATAGAATAAATATTAGTTTGAGAAAGAGTTTCAAATGAGGCTTCTCTAGCTACATTTTATAATCCATTATTTTAGTTCCAATGAATTTAGAGCCAGTCATTATTTCTACGAAATTGTTAAAGCCAAGTCGGCAATAAGTGAAAGATAAAAAGTCAAAGTTAAAGCAAAACATACTTTAATATGTAGTAATGTTTGTTACACTCGCGATATTATGATTTTATCTCGACGGCTTTTGGTCGGTATTGAAGGGATAAATTAGCATAGGAGTTCAATTCCATTTTACATTAATTTTCGATGGATATATCGAGATGAGACCGATGTGAACAGATCTTATAATAGCTTTTTTTGCTAAAAAATCTCCTGGGAAAAAGCTCGTTATGAAAACTATCTTTAACTTTCCAAATTTTTGTTCGAAAACACTAGCTAAACATGAGTTTGTATCGTAGTTTACTACTTCGTTACAGATTTCAGGAATTTCAATGCATTACGCTGGAGATCTCACTCGCCGTTTCGCGCTAGGTGGAGGTAACGGCCTGGAGCAGTAGTGGGGAGAGAGAGAGTAGTGGGGAAGAGCATATAAAAGGTGCGAGTGCGCCAGCCAAGGTCATACTGGAACTTGCATTAGCCGCAACAAAATGAAGTTCTTGAGCAAATTCATTCGCCTTTTTGGTGCTCACAAACCAAGAGTAGACCCAGTTACCAAACTACCAGTTGAAGTGGTTCAGTCCATATTCAGGCTGCTCGATCCGGAATCGCTCCGGAATGTAGCTCAAGTTTCACGGAGCTGGCTCTATGTCTACAGAGGCGACTCTCAACTGAGAATTATGGCCAGGCGCCATCTAAGAAGGGAGAAACGACGTGTTTACGATTTGCCATCTTTGAGGAACCTTCCGGGGAACCAGGAACTACCGCAACATCCCATGCAACATACTCAGAGAGCTCCGATTCGTTCGACCCTGATGACGAATCCTCCTAGACGTGGCAGGTCTAGCTCAGGACGCCGCTACCTTCAATATACTGGATTAAAATTGGGGTTTTATCGATTAAGGAAAAGGAATAGGAAGAGATTATTGACCAGCTATTTTGTTACGGGGATGAATTGAAAATAACAATTTCACTGAATGCAGTTGTAAATACAGTAGATTAATAAATTGGTCATTAATTAAATTTTGAGTGTTCGATTTCTTGAGTTCATAGTAATAAGTAGATACTTATCTCCATTCGACGTCTTTAAATTAATCATTTGGTATACAAAAAAAAAAAAAAAATTTTTTTTTAAACTAAAAAAAACAAAAAGTTAAAAAAAAGCAAAAAAAAAAAACAAAAAAATTTGAAAAAAAACAAAAATTAAAAAAAAAACAAAAATTAAAAAAAAAACAAAAAATAAAAAAAAAACAAAAAATTAAAAAAAAAAATTAAAAAAAATTAAAAAACAAACAAAAAAAAAACAAAAAACAAAAAATTGAAAAAGAAACGAAAATACATAAAATTTTGAGAATTCCCCACAGCAACAAATTTCGTCCTCAGATTAGTCACCATTTTTTTTCTTTCCGTGTACGCTCTCCTAATTGTGCTATTCGGATTACGAGAGCTTTTCACTTTCCATTTTGGATAGTATCACGTTGAGGCATCGAATTAAATTGAATAGAATGGAAGAGACGATGTCTATGAGACATCCGATGCACATATGTGTGTTTGCTATTATGTAGTGCAGATTGTTCCCAAAGTAGTAGAGTATATGACCAGTCCTGAAAAAGCACATTTTAGGGCTGTCCATGTGAGGTTTCCTGATATTGAGACCACATCCAAGAATGAGTCCATTGGCGACGGGAAATACCGATGGCGGCGCTGTTATCAATTTCAAAATGGTCGTGTACGGAGCAAAGCTGACGCGGGGTGTTGGTACGTATGTCACATTTGTTGACAGTATGAATAGAGTAGCGAAGTATTTCGCTACTTTAAGAATAAAGCAAAAATATGAAGACGATTTCATTGAAGAAATTTAAGTTTGCTGACGCTACATTGGAGTTTCGTAGTATGCTAGAAGGCCAGGCAGTTCTACATTCTGTGAATTTAGTGCTCTGTGGAATTTCCGAAAAAAATAGTTTAAGATTTTCTTCTACTAGTTTCCATACTCTGTTTATTCATGCCCATATTTGTGTTCATTCCAGAAGCTGGTAAAAAAATAAAAAATTTCTAGAAATAAACAATACTAGGTACGTCACATTGATGTTAATACGGGTCTCAATGGTCTCGTGCGAGGCCATTTTGATTTTACTTCGCACTAGTCCTGCAAGGGTCGCATTCTTATTTAGCGTCGCCAATATCGCCGTGACCGACATCAAATGCAGATCTCTGGTAATATTAGTTGCCACAATCAATTCAAGAACCACGATTTCAGAAGAGATCGCTCAATAAAAGAAGAAAGAATATACGATATGTTGGTCGTACTCATCGGGCCTCAGTTCTTTCAAATCTTAGCGCCAAATTTAGAGAAAAAACCGACATCAGAATAACCGAGTGGGCTAAGCGATCAGTTTTGGTACTGTCGCTTGGGTTCCTAAGTTCAAATCCACGACTGAGCCAAAATTTCTTCGGATTGTCTGACAAGCGGGAGGTTACTCAAGACCGTTCAACCATATATATATAAAATATCGTTCCGTTGTTCCAATAAGCAGTTGAAACTTGGGGTTTCGAGTGACGGATATTTGGCTGTGTTTACTTGATATAATTAGACCACAAGCAGAAGCACGCCAGGTTGTGGAAAGTCATCTGGTTGGTCTCTGTCTTCTGCTAAGAAAAACATATTCAGGGCTGTTACGATATCCTGTCCGAGGTTATTTTCTCCTTAGATTGACGGCATAAATCTTCCCTAATGGTGAATATGTAATACACCTCAATTGTATTTTTATTGTTTTCGTACTCCATTAAACCAAATTACAATTTCTCTCATCCTCCGGGCCGAAAGATGTGTTTCAAAAGAGGGAAAGGAGATTAAAATCGTGATATTATGCCATATGAAATTGCGTCTCTGTTCCATTAATTGTTTCTACATTTTTGTTTTTAAAAAAAAATTTTATGAAAAAGGAAGGAATTGTTCATATTGCAGTTTAACTTAATGCAAGAATAACATTTTATCAATATTTTGTCTTTGAATATGTCAGTTGAATGAGCCATTATTCTTTCGCTATGATTGATGTCATTTTGTAGACCACTTAAAAGATTGGTTTGCGCCAATACCAGTAGCATTTACCGCAGTTGGATACTCGAGCGAAACAATGAGCTGAGAGGCTGCATATGATTTCTCCATCTCCTTTTTTCTTTTTATTTGCCAGTTGGCTATTGCCGCTTCCCGTATTACGCGATTGTGGCGCATCAACGGATAGCATTGTATAATATACCCTGTTGTTCCAGCATCCCTCCACCCTCTATGCCGGGCACCGCCCTCCGCAGTCGCGTTTTCCTTTCAGCGTCGGCGCGACATCCCTTCCTAGACCACCGAGAAGGAGCACCCACTGTGAGGGAAATATGAGAGACTAAAAATGAAAGAAACGTAGGAATAATGATGCGCAGGATGAAATGATAAATATGGATTCTGTTCTGTGGCCCTTTGTCAAGAGAATCCAGCACTGATGCTAATGGACCTACTCTATTTTTTGATACGCAAAATTGAAGATTCTGAGGTGAAGGAGTTGGGCTGAATGTAGGACATGTGCAATTTAAAGAATACTGGTATGATAAAATCTGATGGAATAGGATTGCCTGTGGATATAGTGAACAGAATCTAGGATTTTTCGTTGCTATTTCATTATGTCAGAGTACTTTGTCGGAAAATTGTAAGAGGACATTTGGGGGGATACGTTATGTCATCCGAACCGAATGGTAATGCTGGATTTTTTTGGAGCTAAAATGCTACATTTAGCCGTCGTGAAATTGTCCATATGTGAACTACTTGAGACGAAATAATTTTACTCCCTTTTTTCACTGCCAAGACGATCACCAATCGGGTAAGACGTCAAAGTAGACGCCCCTGGATTACGATGGTTTAAAACATTTTTAATGATTGTACATATAGGACGAATAATTTTGGCCTTTCAAAAATGTCATATTGGAACATCTATCTATAATGATCAACGTCCCCAGCGTGCCAATGGGAATTTTTTGGAAGTGAAACTTCTTATGGCGCGGTACGCCGTAAAATGAAAGGCCGATGTAACAGATTTCCACAGGGCGTGAGGGGCGGGCGGTCGTAGTAGGGGCGAAATCAGAGGGAATGGGAGACTAGCAAAGGTCGTGGACAAAGTCTATGTAAAAGCGAAAGTGTAAAATTTGAAAATATTGAAGAGTGACCCTATCACGCGACGCCATTCCAAGAATCCGAAACTGCGCCGAGACTCATTTTTTCCCCTCCGTCCGTCTCCAGAAACCCCTGTGCCTCGACAACGGGCGTCTATGATACCCCCCCCCCCCCCCAATAGATTAGGTTCCCGCCCGGCCCTCCGGACCCATTTCATGGGCACCGTCGATATCACACACGGAACGTTCCTGCTATCGATCGTAATACATGAGAAAATATTTCATCATCTGAAAGATTCTCCGGAGGCTGGGCACGAACCCATGAACTGGGGGAAATAAATTTGTAAGAAATTTTTTTTGAACAATAATGAAATGTCGTGAATTTTCAAACACAATTTGTGTTCCCTTCCATTCATATGATTGACTAAAAACTACAGAATTTTGTCTATTGTGCCAGCGTTGATTAATTTGTCCAGATGAGAATCTACCCATTGAACCCATGGTGATTACATTTGATGATTTGACTCCGATGAATTACATACCAGGGTTCTTTGGTTGACCCCAAACATGTGCGTAGTATGAGATTAGTTTTCATTGAAAGGTGATTCAATACAAGAGTTTGGGGAGCGGGGAATATACACACTGAGGGAGTGACGTTTTCAGTGATGATTTGAGAATTGGTATGGTACTATACACTGATTGTTCCCCCGAGGGTTGTAACGCACTGTCTCCCACGAGAACAACTCAATTACAGTGGATTAGTCCCGGCTCAGCGCACTCCGTTACTTAAAACATACAATCATTTTGTCATCGGATAACAATACTGATTGGTGCTACGGAGAAATTGAACAAAATCAAGTGGATTGGAGTTTTATTATGCTTTCTGGTTTTTACTTTTAATGCAAATATTTAGTTGCAAATGGTTACGCGTCTTTTTCTCGTTTTATAAGAGATTTACTGAGAACAGAAATGCGGGCAATTTTTCGTGGAAATTTTTCGAATTAATTTGTAATTAATGAAAATTAAGTAAGTGAAATATGTAGTGTCTCATGAACGTTTACCACTTTAGTAAAATTATGTTAAGTGATTTTGGCAAACTGTTAGTAATGTATTAAACTAAAATTATTTAGAGAATTCAGTTAATCAGCGGAAAACTCGATTGTTGCACATGACGTAATTATGTCCAATTGTATTGTTCGGTGGTACCAAAAAATTGAAGATTACAAAAAACATGCAGAGAAATGACGATTTAATTGTTACCGTTCCATCACATTTTTTGGCTTATGTGGGCGGAGCGCCGTTTGGAGTCAATTCGCCAGAACTGCGGGCAGACTCCCTAGGGTGTGACGGTCCATTATTTCCATCTCAATTAATATTTTAATCAAGCCCCTTCCCATTCTTCCATTTATGTAAATCCCTTTCTCTTGAAGTATTACAATACTATTGGGTTGAATACTTGAAATTGAAAATTTGAAATTTGAAATTTGAAATTTGAAATTTGAAATTTGAAATTTGAAATTGGAAATTGGAAATTTGAAATTTGAAATTTGAAATTTGAAATTTGAAATTTGAAATTTGAAATTTGAAATTTGAAATTTGAAATTTGAAATTTGAAATTTGAAATTTGAATTTTGAATTTTGAAATTTAAAATTTAAAATTTGAAATTTGAAATTCGAAATTTGAAATTTGAAATTTGAAACTTGAAATTTGACATTTTGAAATTTTGAAATTTTGAAATTTTGAAATTTTGAAATTTTGAAATTTTGAAATTTTGAAATTTTGAAATTTTGAAATTTTGCAATATTAAAATTCTGGAATTTTTGAAATTTTGAAATTTTGAATTCTCAAATTCCGAAATTTCAAGACCTCTTGAATTTTCAGAATTAAAAAATTAAAAATTTCAAGACACATGTCTTTTCTTCAAAAATTGACTTCGGTCAATTCAGAGGTTGTCTCCCGCGGAAATTTTGCTCGGAAAAGTCTATTGGTAGATATTTTCTCCGCGGATGGTACCGTATGGTTGATTTCCGCACATGTATCGATTCCAAAACTTCCAGTCTGGCCTGAACCACCACAAAAAAATGCGCCAAAAATGACCACAGATATATTGCAAGTAATTACAGAAATGAATGCTTGAATAGACTTTATTTCCAGTTTAATTCAAATAAGTACAAATTGAAGGCATCGTCTGGGAATTTGGATGAGTGAAGGCGAACGCCAAAGGATGGAGTGAGAAAGATACGGGGGAGCTTGGTTAGGGAAAATCCTAGCGAATCATACCCGGCCGCCAGTAAACAATGCCCATTGTCCAGCATATCATTTTCTGCACTCATCCGCCATTTCCTCACTCATCTCTTCACCAGTAAAGTAAACGGTGGGGCGGGGGGTGAGGGGGTGGTGCTCGCGAACTCGCTCGGCCGTTTCGCGCTCTCCACGAATGAATGCTGTTCCACCCGCAGCTTCAGCTTTTTTCCGCTCTATGTTTGTTTTTTTTGTTTCAACCTGTGTTATGGCCCTCAGCCCTTGCGATTTTTCAGTCGCTTGCCGCGCTCGAGTATCCTGGCCAGCGCGCTCCACAATGCCCCATTGTTATTCTTCCTTGCCTTCCTCATGCCGCTTTGTCTCCCCAGATTCTCCGTTTGGGGTGCACTTCGATTCACTGGGGGTTGCTGATGGTCAGCGACAATTATTTGAATCGCCCGGGTTTGACGTTTCTGGAGATGTTGATGGACTGAACGCAAGAAAAAAGGAAGTGAATAAAATGGAATTTTGAGGAAAGAAACTCTCTGATAGCAACAGTCGGGATTCGAACCCGGGTCTTGCGGTCACGTGGTGGGCCACTGAGCTAGTCGCGTGAGCGCAGATTTCGGCTTTTAAACTCGGACGGTACACATTGCCTATCAGCATTAATGCGTACTCGTCATTGGCGATAGGAAGTTTGCCGAAATCTGGAGAATTTCGGGAATAGGGAAATTTTAGGATCTTTGAAAATTTGATTTTTAAATATTTCAATAATAATAAAATAATATTAAAATTCTCACGAGATGTGAGAAAATAAAGAATTAATAAATTAAAAGCAGGAGATTATATAAGGTGGGAAATTTGTTTATTTTTCAGAGAAACAAGAAAATAGAAGATTAAAAAAAATTGGGAAATTTCTCAACATGTGCTCAACTATTTATGAACAACCCAAATTGACGAAAATTATTTTTTCGATTCACAATCCAAAAAGAATCGAAATTAAAAAAAAAAAAAGAATAAAAAATGTAAAATAATTAAGGAAATTAGAAGAAAAATGAGAATGCTGGAAATTTGAAACACTGAAGATATTTGGAAAATTGCAGATGTTTTTTTGCTAATTGATCACAAATTTGGAGGAATTTGAAGGGTCTCAAAGTTTGTGGAAATTTAGAGCTTCAGATGATTTTCAGCATTCGCTGAATCTTATACTCTAGCGTCATACCCTCGGCAATAATTTGTAATTCATTGGTACGAATCGAATTGCAGTAAGCCACTGTACAATACATATACATAAGCCGTACAGCCATGCTCTATAAAATTAGGAAGGCTCATAGAATTTCCATAACACAGAAATTTCATGGAAGATCTTAATGGGTGAACTTTGTTCTTATGAGCTTACCTGTTACCTAATTTTTGCATCTTCTTTATAGAACGGGTCCTGTGGCGCGTGCTGTGCACGCGCATTTTCCGTTCTCGCCGCACTGACTGGTGTCGCGTCGGTTTCGTTCTAACGCTTTTCGATCATTTCGATATATAACGATAGTTTCTTTCGTCTCTCCCTTTTACCATACGATTTCTATAGACTTACTTATTGAAGATCCTAGAGAACTCCAATCGAGTCTCTACGGGACATTTTCCAGAAAATTTTTAGCTTTTTTAGAACAATCCTATAGATTTTCTATAGGTTTTTATTGTATCGATATTTCTATGGTATCTTCCACACGTCTTTCCTACGCGTATCTTTAATTGATCGCCCCATATACAATGGATGCTTCTCCACGTCTCGTTCAATTTGAAACGCTCCATATCCAGAATGTTGCACCAAAATAATCGAATTTCAATGATCCCCATAGAAGTTGCCCATCCAACAAAAATCCCTCGTTAACCCAAGCAACGTGTTATGAGTACCCCAGTTGGGGCTAGACAATCATTCATGGGGTCAATTGCGTTCACCCCACATTTTATTTCCATCGTCAGAATCAAACTATAACGCATGGAGTCAATAGACATATTGTTGGGATAAAGCTTATCCATGATTTCATTATGAGCTAAATTACCTCAAAACACAGCACGTTCCACTCATTCCCATTAAGGCCATAATGGATATTTTGGAAAAATATGAATCTACAAACTAATTTTTTTTATTAGTAGATTATTATATATCGTTCATTAGAATTTCAATGTATCGAACGAAGTCGTATATTGCAACAATGTTGCAAACAATACTCTGGCCCAAACTTCGAAATTACGCAGGATTAGATGATGACGTGAAGTTAAGACACCGTATTCGTGACATCGAACCACCCAACCCCTCTCCTCACGGAATTAAGCCGAATCGTCGTTTTCATAGATCTGGCTACGTGCTCTCATGTGGTTGTCCAGAATGCCCAAGTTCGTAGAGCATTCGGCTCACCCTACTGTGGCCCATTGGAGAAGTTCTTCCGAATACATTTTCGGACCGGCCGAGTTGCGGACTACCAGAGCGTTCCAATCTCCATCGATAGCCTGAAGCCAGCGTATGCGCTTCCAGACGACCTGAACCAAGTGCTTGGTCAACTTCTACATGAAGCCCAACAAGCTCTATATAACTAAAAACGTGTACGAATTTATGTAGCATAAAACCCGATCCGCTACAGGGGGATCGGGTTATCGGGCTAGGGGGATGTCCCTCAGATTGGGGGGGGGGGAGGTGTCCCACATTGGGGGGGGGGGGGGGTGTCCCCAGCTAAGGGGAATTCCGTTTTATTCTAAAAATTGTTGCAATCCACGTATCATCGATTGGATTTATGATGTAGGAAGCTTGCCATCAGCTTCGTCTTGATATCGCAACGTTCGGAAACATACCATCCATCATATACATTATTGCTAACTACCCAAAGGTAGATAATAGACAGACCAAAAGAGTCAGACTCAAGAGAATATTTTATCAATATGACCCTACTTTGCTCATCGACTTTAAAATCCTATGTTCCGTTTTCTAACATTCTCAAAGTCTTTTGCACTCCATCCTCTTTCCATTCCCGCCTTAAGAACCTCCCATTCCCCCGTCCAAGTATCCACTTCACGGATTTCAATTCCAAAAATTATTTCCATCTAGACTTATGAAAATACGAATTGAACATACGTTTTACAGGCGCTAAAAAAAGGCATGAGAAAGGGATTCACTAAAGGAGATAAAGAAAAAAATTCATACATACCCTCGAGATGGGCATATGCGAGAGCTGAATGGAATAGAGTGGGGGCATCTTATTTCGTATGGGAGAAAGGGATAATCTCACGGAAAGCACTTCAGGAGAAATAATAGGAGCGATGAGCAGAGAGTGGATAAGAGTTGGCTGGGAGAAGAGCGAGCAACATAGTAAGCCAACTTTGGCAAATATAGTATTAATCTCTTAAAGCAAATTAGAGATTGGATTTTGTCAAATCAACGGTGTTTGGCTATAGTTACTTCCCCGATAGCATTCTTCCCCCGAATCGAAGTTTCCCGAATTTTCTGATTTACAAATTCATCACATAAGCAAGTGAGTCATCCTAGGCCGGAAATAGAAAGTAATGTTACACAAGAAAAATTATCTAAAAAAAAATATAGCATGGAGCATTCAGCCCGTCCATAGAATACTGTTATGGGTTACAAATAATAGGAGCGATGAGGAGATAATGGATAAGAGTTGGCTGGTGGAAGACCAGCGCCAGAGGAAAGCCGAAGATGGATGGGAGGGACTAGTAAAAGAGCTGAGGGGTATGGTTACTCGCTTCGGTATTTTCTAAGGAGATCGCTCGTGATGAAGTTGAAATCTAAAGATGAACTTTAAAGCCCATGAATATTCCCAGTGGTTTTAGCGCCATTGGGATGGGATAACGGTGAGTGAGAGAGAGGATGGTGCAAATGGCCGACTAATTAACGATATTCCCGTTGGTAATTAAACACATCCAATCTCAACGAGCGTCCGGTGGAAAATGATGAGAAGGAATGAGTAAAGAGAGAGGGGGATGAGTTGCGGGGGGGGGGGGGGGGGGAGGGGGGTGAAGTTGGGTTATCCCGAAAATGCCGCAAACGACCCAGGTTTCTGGCAGTTTTCTATGCCATTGCTGAACCAACGGAGGAAACCACTATTGGCCTATCCCCACTCGCTCTCTGCCCATGTAGCTTTTCAACCGTAAAACGGATCTCGTAGAAACCTCATGCCCTTCATGTCTCATTTCGATTCATTTATACAGTGTCTGCACTGTTCACTTGACCTTCTTCAAAAGAGAAACCAAAAAAACAATGAGTGCTTTAAGAAAATTCTTTTTTGTGAATGAAACGCAAGTTGCCATTGGGGATTCTTCGATCAAGAGGATTATCAAATAGATTAGGTGATTACTGCAGGGGTTGATTAGCCATTGAACACATTACATAGTGACTGATTTATTTTGTAAGAAACCTTAGTAGAAATTATAGAAGCCCCTGCGATGTTGACCGTCCGAACATCGCAGCGACCTCGCGGCGAGCTCTACGCGAGGTTACGTCAAAAACACTTTGCAGTAATTATTACATTACTTGATTTGCTACTCAATGGGATACTGGAAAACATTGTCGCAATGGTCCTTCAAAACTCACATTTGTTATTGTCAATAGTATGGAATACTAAAAAAAAGGGATAGCTTTGTGATTATATAGTGAGTCCTGACGGTTCAATTGATGTCAGGTTCATAGGCACTTGAGGGGAAAGGGTGATGCACTCACTTCACCCCCATTAGAACCTTGGTCGATGGAGTGAATAGCTTCGATTAGCACTCGACCATCTCGGAGTCGATTGTAGGTTAATGGACGTTCCAAAATCTAGGAACCATAGGTTCTCCAGATTTAGTTTCATTCCACATTACTGCATTGCATTTGAAAAATTCGTTTATTCATTATTTGTCATTTTGAATTTGTACATTTTGTTCTATAAATTGCATTTTGTTATATAGTGTGAGGTGTCTAGTAACATATGTTAATTTTGTCCGCATCAATTTTCTTACCTATTTAACATATCATTATTATTATTATTTAATATTTGTTTTCTTATAATTTTAGGAGGGGGAGCCGGGGTTCCCTCCATATTATTTTTTTATTTTATATTCGTCTTCAAACTAGATAACTAATCGAATAAATCTATAAGTAAATAAATATGTGAATTAATAAGATTTGATGACGAGGCTAATTTTCCATATCCGTTCAAGTTCCTGGTTTAAATTTCATTGTGAATGGACGATGCCCCACCATCGATCAAGTCTCGAATAGGGATCGAATGAGTGTATCGCTCGATACCGTGGACATCTGAATGAAAATTAACAGAATGTCTGTAGCGAAATTTCCCTAATGTATTGATTGCGATGAATAACTGGGCACTGAGGTAAAGCATGAGGATATCTAAATTCCCTCCTGTGCTCTTATCTATTTCCTCCTCCCGAATTCATATGGTTTCCAGGACATTTTGTCAGTAAAACTTTGATCAGAAGTTCAGAAGTTTCTATGCATATGTAATATTAAATCTATAATCATAAATTTTTTTTTCACAAAATAGTGGGTCTGCGTTAGTTGCAACCTTCGTTAGTTGCAATATTCGCCTCTTTTATTGTAGACGAACATATGAACGATCCTAACTTCTTATTAATTCAAATCAAAGCTGTTTTAGTGGTTTTTCTTGGTTTTCTCCACTAAGATGAACAAACTGCAATTGAATATTCAACGCTGTAATGGCATTTCATCGCGTAGGGTTAAAAAATGTCTACGATCTGGGACTCGTGCAGTAACTGGGACATTGACGGTATATGCTTGCTCATCGTAAATCCTGAGAACTTCCTTAGGCTGAATGCCGAGCATTTATTCTTGGTGTCACTTTTGGTCCGATAACGCGCGACTTAGCAGAGTGGGAATTTTTTTGGCGCTGTGCGGAGAGAAAAGTTCAAACCACCGTATCGATTTAATCCAAAATCTAATCAGTTCTTAGTTACGTGAAACCGCATCG
Organism: Asobara japonica; assembly: GCA_026005395.1. Classification (NCBI taxonomy): domain Eukaryota; kingdom Metazoa; phylum Arthropoda; class Insecta; order Hymenoptera; family Braconidae; genus Asobara; species Asobara japonica. The sequence continues at coordinate 565,737 of BQMI01000505.1, forward strand.
TTTAAAAAGAAATCATCAAATCGCTTCATTGGTGTTGAAGAAATCGTTGGACAAAAATTTATGGCACATACATACCGATACAGATATAGCGTTACATACATATAGATATGTTCGTTATAATAGCTTTAAACGACTGGCGATAGCTTGAAACGTGGAGGTATGATGAAATTTCCATTTTTGATTTTCGGGGCCATTGCAGTAACTCTCCCTTCGGGAATTCAAAAAATAATAGAACAGGTAAAATAAAAGAGACATTAAAAATTAGAAGCCCTCGTCGAGCTCCAAATTCAGATTTGAATAAACAGAATGTGCGTGTGTAATGTTCACATCTATTTCAACTCATCATTTATCATAATGCTCTCAATGAAAAATATGTTTTCCATTCCGTTTTCCAAACATGTAATATTAATTTCTGTTCAATCATATTGTTCACCATTGATATTTAACATTACAGTCTCAACGACAGCTAATTAATTAACAAATTAGCTTTGCAATTTGTTGATTACAATCTCCCCTCGCAGTTGCAAAAAAAAGAAGGAAAAAAATCCAACAAAAACAAGTCGTTCAATGCCGAAATGTATTCGCAAATGCACTCGAGTGCACATGAATCGGATGATAAACCGTGCAAATGGGATAGTCATTAATTGCCGCTAATTAGCATACTAATTAACTGGAGGGTGTGTGGGAGGACGATATAATTCACGTTACAGCAGGGAGGAGTGAACAATCGCTAGAGATGCACAAAGGGGAATCCCGGGGATTCAGTTTTTTTCCACTGCCTCTCGATTCCTCTTTTTCCATCGTTATTCCGCTGTTTCTCCGTCTCTGTCTTCCTCTTTTACCATCATTTTCGGCAACAATACATGGAGCTACATGTGAGAGAGGTAAATGAATGCCTCTTGTGCACATATATGCAAGTGTATGTTAAATTATATGTATGATCATTGTAATTAGTTCCATTTATGTGAGCTAAAAGTCCCAGGGCGATTGTAATGTACAAGTACTGACGTGTATAATGAAAATTCTTGGACAGAATTGAATGGCCAATTTCGCTTGCAATGTTATGAGAAGTATACTTGACTTTACTTCTAGTACATTCGATACTTGATTTTAGGGTATCACCATCCTAGGTTATTGAAACACTCCAAAATGGCCAAGAGAAGGCTCTCCATTGAACCACATTGGAAGCTGATCCCATAGTAAAACGGAGAGACGAAAGAAACTATCGATATATATCGAAATTATCGAAAACCGTAAGACCGAAACTAACGCCACATCAGTCGGTGCGGCGGAAAAAGGAAATGCGCGTGCGAAGCACGTGCCACCGATCGCGTTCGAGTTAAAGGAAGTTAATCGACAAAAGTTGTGTTACGAGAATTATCATCACTTATTGAGCTACTAAGTTTCTTTAAATATTTCAATGGCGTCGATTAGTAGGATACGGACCATACGCTGCACCGCATTCGCATGATAAGATACAGGAAACCACAATAAACCTATGTCGATGCAGGCGGACTCTAATTAGCGGGTTTCTATTTATCTATTAACTTCTCGATAGGAGAAGTTATTAAAATGCCCCCGATTTTCGAAAATGGATTTTTTAACATATCTCCACGTTTCATGACATTTCTGACCATTTTGGACCATTTTTAACAAGATGTATATATGTATGTGTGTGCATGTGAGTTTGGATGGAATTGGTGCAGTACATATATTTTTATTAACAATTCCAATCGTTTATAATATTCTACTACATAAACTGTTAGAGTTAGCGCAAAATTCATATAATAAAAGTTGTTCCCCATATGAAAATACGTATGTTATGAGGAATGTTTTTTTTTCATAATTGCATAATTAAGGAGGTATGGCAGTCTCAACAATTATGTATGTAATAAGTGAACGAATGAACCCAGCGCTGTCATGACCGTCTCAATCGAAGCCTTTCCATGCAAAGTTGAGCGGAATACATTTTCAATGGCATTCGTGCAGTATATGCAATGTTATTAACAATCGCAATTGTGTATACTATTCCACTGGGTAAAATATTAGAGTTACTGTTTTTATTGCGGCCGCACCCCTATTGGTGTCTCAGTCCCACTCAAGTAACGCGCATCAGTCTCATCCTCATGCTCACCATGCGTCTACTCAGATAATTATCTGCTTCGTAAATGAGTCAGTTTAGAATTCTCAAATCTGCAAGTTTTCATTATGACACTAACAGGGGTCACACTGATGAACCGGGGTATATTGGAGAACAATGTACTGCACGTCGATGCGGCTCAAGCGACTCAAAGGACTCTAAATGCTCTTTTCATATTTTGCACATGTCTAGGACTGACAGTAAACGCAAAAAAAACCCAGATAATGATTTTCCACAAGAGTCCGACATACATTAGCCCACGTTCTGGTATGATGGTTCTAAAATTGAGACGACCCGAAGGGGGCACACACATGCTCACATCACTAGTTTCATTTATTAATGTTGGAATATCTACAAAAACATATTTCTCTAGACATCGGAAAACGTATGGTAATAAAATGTGTTCAGGCAGAGAGGCTCTTCCTCTAATCACTTTCAGGTAAATAGAAGTGCATCCCTTCGCACTTTTTGCTTTATGGCATAGCAGGTCAGGGGCTAAGACTGTCCCTTATGGATACCTCTAGGAAATAAGTTTAGTTCAGTTTTATACAAATATTAATCGTGTAAAGATCTTCCTCTCAGTACACCTTTTCTATATAAAGAATTTTTAGAAGTTATCAATTATTTTGTTCATTTACGTTTAACCATACTCTATATATTCTAATAATTAATAATAATAGAGCGAATAAGAAACTAACTAGGAGACATTTAGTTTCTTCTCTGAAATTTAAAGTCCAATTCCCCGACTTATATTCATGATTTATCAATAACAACTCGCTTCTTATTTATCTTGGTCCATTCCTGATCAATTCCAAATATTTCCAAATATTTCTAGTTTGAAATTTTTATCTCAATTTCTAACCAAGTTAATTAAAAAGTTGCATCTACACCACAAGGCGCGTCGCTGAGTTCTCTCCTATCTCCCTCAGTCTCTAGACGGGTGGTTTTAATTACCCCTTCCATTAATGGATAAAACCAACCCCGTTACAGGATTCATTTAGTCGCATTACCACTGCCACCGCTCAAAGTACATACGTCCCTCCATCTCAGTCCCACCACTCATTCCATTCCAAACTCAGTGTATGAAAACGTATGTACATAAATGCTGGGGGCTGCCAGTGCAACTTTGCCGTAACGCTCGCTGAGTAACGCCCCTCCATAAACTCAACTAGAGCCAACAGAATGTCGCTAATCAAATTATTACCATTTCACCTCATTTTCAAATTCTACAGTGGAAAAAAATTTTCTCAGACATTTACTCATGACCCAATTATTCAATCATTCGCTCCATTTCATGCCGAACGGAGATATCAGGAAATTAACTAAGCTCTGACATTTTTTATTTCCGATATTCGATGGAATGATGAAAAATATGGAGTGATAGAATCGTGGAATTTTAAATGGAAGTAGGAATTGATAGGATTAAGCGGATTAAGTATTGATCGCTGCTAGATTGAATTTGATTGATTGATCTTTACTCGAGGTGGGTTCAGAAAGCAAGGTGATTTTTCAAATTTCGCGGGCATATATTTACAGGTTCAGGTGTATAATAGGTTTAGTTTTGCTTTGTCTAATACTGAGACGTGAGACGTGAAAATTTCGATTTTTTTTTTCATTGAGAAAACCATTTTTTTGTCCTTCAATATATACTTAAAATCAATCAAATTTCAATTATTTATCCCCATCCCTTCCGTGCAAAGGAAAAATCATGAAAAATCGCTCTAAAACGGACGGTTACAGTGGTGCTGCCCCTTAAGGATCCCATCACGACGGCCAATAAATATCAAACGTGTTACGCCATTTTTTATAGACAACATTCTTGGAATTTTTCAATAGTCGGGATTACTTGCTTGTTCTTCTATTATCTGTTATCATGGTTCCGTCGGAGAGAACGAGAGTGTTCTAAGGGAGAGATACTTCTTGATTTTTAACTGACTAGCCTGGCTTGTCGACGTTTACGAAATGATTGTTGAACGATGTACGTATTTAACCGATCTTATATATTTCTTCCACCTGTTCCCGGAAAGTCCGTACTTTTCGGCCGAGTGCGGAAAGTGCATAGAGGTCCTTCCTCGGGCGGAATATACCCACTTACGAGTGTAAGAGTGAACACTCAATGACAAGAAGGATCAAGAATATGGGCCATTCCGAGGGGCTATTCATATTAGAAATCATGGTGTCACTCGCTGATGAAATCAAAAGGCAATCACGATGAAATCAGCGCGTAATCAGTGAAGTCAGTTGAAATCACGTGAAATCATGTGAAATCATGTGATTTTACGTGATTTCAATAATTGACATCATTTTTTGAAATCACATTGTAATCATTCGCAATCAGTGTAATCATTTGAAGTCATTTATAATCAGTGTACAATTTTTAAATGGCCGTGACTTGAGAATATGTCCAACAGTTATGAATTATATTCATTTTCCTCATATTGAGCAATATCGGAAGACAGTTTCTCCCCCCGTAGTGACAGAAAAAGGATGATCAGCGATTCCCGCTGAAATATACGAAGAATTAAAAACGTATGTTTAGATTTGTTTAGTTCTAGACGTATTGTATGGCTTCAAACAATAAAATAATAGTAATAGTAGCGCCAAAATGTTCAGTTCTTTAATTTTTTGAATAACCATTCATCTTTTCTGTGATTTCAGTGATTACCAATGATTACCAAACGTGATTTCAATGATTGTAAATGTTTGGTAATCATTGAAATCATTCGAAATCAGTGAAATCACGCTCCGCGGGATTGGAAGTCACTGTAGAAACCATTCACTGAAATCAGTGAAATCACCCTTGAAATCACTTGAAATCACGGGGTCGATGATTGCATTTTGAAATCATGGTGTCACCCAATCCGACTGTGAATAGCCCCTCGGGCCATTCTTAGCACCTGGGGCACGCATTCAACACACTTATAAATCACTCCAAACCGCCTGATGTACTCTGACAGCACGAATCGATTCCGTCCAACTTGGATCGTAACAAAAAACGAATTGTCTTGTGGGGAGAGAAATAGCAAGTCGTCTGATCGCCATTACCCCTAATCTTCAATTTCTTTGCGACCTGGAGAAACGAATCTCTTACCTAAAAGCGTTTTCCCTTCCCCCGCGATTTTGCTATTTCAGCCCAGCGATTTTCGCTAGTCGCAAGACAATGCCAGAGTGTCTGCATGTAATAATGATAATGAAGAGGTGTTGGTGGCCCCTAGGCCTGATCCTCCAGCATCAGAGTGACTTCAGTGATAAAGGAGGCAAAAGAAACGCATGGGAACAACAGCCGGGGAGGGGGTGGAGGGGGGGGGGGGTGAAAAAAAGAGCACTATCGTTAACTCAGAGAGGTGTCCAAGCGTGTTCTTACGCTTGGCACTTCCGGAAAAGACCACGTCAGCCTAGCATCAACACCAGCTACAAAACCAAACCCATGAGAAATTCCTCTGTGGAGATGTCACACAGGCCTCGTCGCCTCGATAAACACACCACTCCCTCATTCCTCATCTCTTTCCCCAGTGTTGTTCACTCTTAACACCTTATTCGTCTTTTTGCACTCTTTTTTTTGTAATTTTTTGTTGCGCCTGTTCGCGCAGTGCTTACCATGCTGCATGCACTGGGCCCCGACACTGTGACACGGTCGAATCCTCATTGTTCCGTAGAATAGGTACACTCGAGGGAGGAGAGACAACAGGAAAATATTTAAAATGGGGGAGGAATGAAATTGGGAAAGCCGCAGTGAAAATTTAGATTGCCGGGGCGAGGGGGGGGGGGGGGTGGAATGGAATGTCGGGATTTTGCCAGGTTCTCATTAGCTATTTGTTCGCCAAATTGGAGGATCGGGACATATTGCGGTGTACGTCCAAACAGACAAAAATTATGTTGAGAAATTACCTTGAGTCTAACTTAACATAGTAGTTAGGTCGAAACTTGAGTATTATGAATTCCTGAATTGAGGCATTGCCATGGTTGGATTTAAGGTCTTGAATTTGGGGTGCCGGGGCCGGGGGGAGGGAGTGGGTTTATATATATATATATATATATATATATATATATATATAACATTTCACGATATACAATTAGATATAACAGTCAAAATTGATGTATACCTGGACTGACATTCTACTCACAATTTTGCAGTACCAAGCTATTACATTTAACATAGATGGTAAATTCAGTCTGCGATACTTACGAGAACCTGTGAAATAGAATAATATAGATTTTCACATAATCTTTATAAATGAACGACGTGAATCGTGCTAGTAATGTATACGAGCAAAACACGTGGTGGATAAAAATTATGTGGCTCATTCAGGCCGAACAAACGCCTGCGAACCATTTCAGGAAGTAAGAGAGCTATTGCGCAAATCAAAGTAGACCAGGGAGCTCCAAATTTCCCTCCCTTCCCACTAACTCGATAGATTCGATTTAGATGGGTCATGGACAGGCGACACTCCATGTCTCAGTACAAAATATTGTGGTTGGACGAGAACAACCTAAAATGTTTAATATTGCTGAATCATTAAAATCCATCTGTACCCAGGGACCAAAATTAGGATTAAAAAAAATCTCAATGGTATCAGCCTATAATAAGGCTTAGATTAGTATTGAGAGTTCATTTTGGACCACAAGGCCCGACAAGTTTGATAGATTTGCTTATGAGATTTTTTATTAAATTTTTTCCGTGTAAAAAGTCATTATTCCAGCCTTCATACTTGGAGATCATCAAGACCTGCAACGATTATGGAGATGACTGTGGACCCCTACCGGTATTCTTTTCTACAGCGCGACCATTTAAGTCGAATGGAGACCACGTTCAGCTCCCTACCCCTCCGCCAGTGACTCGTGCCAGACATTCTTCCTCCACAATTCCCTTTCATTTGCATTATTATATGGTAAATGAAACTGAGGAGCGGAATTAAGAAAATGGAAAATATTTTGTGGACTCTTTTGTCACAGGACGATTGTTCGTCCAAGCCATTCTCATTGATTATGCTTTTCCTGGAGATTTTTGTTCTTTTGTGTGGGAACTTCAAGGTTTCAGGAATATATGCCACGATTTTATCCAACTATGTAAAGTAAAAAAAAGGGGAGAGCCATAAGTTTGATGAGTTGCATTAATGATGATGGATTGATTGATTGAGTTTTATTTACTGTACATTATGTTGTACAAAAGCTTATGGCCGAGTCATTTGAACAGAAAAAGTATAGCATAAAAATAGATACGAAAATATTGCGGTCGTGTAAGTAACACTAATATAACATGGTAAGAGCAATATTTGGAGAAGAATATACAAAGAACTAGTGGTGTGTGCATGTGTGTGCTTCACTCGGGGCACAAACGAAACTTCCCGATTTGGTTTTTCAGCACAACCTACTAAATTTATTCTTCTCCAATATACTACGGTTAATCAGCGTGACCCCTGTTATTATCATAACGAAAACATGCCTATTTGAGAATTCCAAACTGACTCATTTATGAAGCAGATAATTATGAATACTTGAGTAGACGTATGGTGAGCATGAGGATGAGACTTATGCGTGTTACTTGAGTGAGAGTGAGACGCCAATAAGGATGCGGCTGCAAAACAAAAACTTTAATATTTTACCCAGTGGAAAAGTATAAACAATTGCAATTGCTACTAACATTGCATATACTGCACAAATGCCATCCAAAATGTGATCCGCTCGATTTAGCAAGAAAAAGCTTCGATTCGAACCGTCATGACAGCGCTGGGTCCATTCTTTCACTTATTACATACATCATTGTGGAGACTGCGATACATCCTTAATTATGCAAATTATCGAAAAAAGGCATTCTACATAAAATACGTATTTTTATATGGCAAACAACTTTTGTGATATGAATTTTGCGCTAACTCTAATAGTTCATGCAGTAGAACATTATAAACAATCGACATTGCTAATAACAATATAACTACTGGACCACTTTTACTCAAAATTTAATCAGTTATAAAATATGCTTATATCTTTCAACTGTGACATTGAGTACCTGGATTACAACATTTTTGTGTGAATGAACGTTCATTATCACTATTTTAGATTTTTGCTCAACATGAATTTCTCAAAACCAGGGGAACTACTCGATGGATTCGATCAAAAATCTAATCAGCTCTAAGTTACACGGAGACGCAACGATTGAAAAAAAGATGAATCGAATCGCACGATCCGTTTCCGAGAAAACGTAAACGAAAAATTTGGCCACATACGGACGAACACACACACATACAGACACTTCTCTGAAATCACTTCAGGATTATGCAAAACGTCGAGAAACGTGAAAATTTCATCGATCTGGCACTTTTCATTTTTTCTGGGTCATTACAATAACTTCCCTAGATCGGGAAGTTAAATATATACAAAGGGCTTCTAATAGGAAGGAGAAGATGAGAAAAGAGAATGTGGAGAGAAAGAGTGAGAGAGAGAGAGCATAAAAAAATGGAGTACAGTAATCCCTATTAACATCACCGCGAGAACTTACAGATTCGAGAATTTAAAACTGACTTATTCATGAACCAGATTCTATAGTAAAAAGGAGAGAAGAAAGAACCTATCGATATATATCGAAATTATCGAAAATCGTAAGACCGAAACCAACGCCACACCAGTCAGTGCGGCCAAAACAGGAAATGCGCGTCCGAAGCACGCGCCGCCGGACTCGTCACTAGAAATGAGACACGATAGAGTGATGACGTGATGAGCGGTGCTCCGGTAAAAGAAAATTAGCTGAAACCAACTGGACCTAGAATATTGAAATAAAACAGATAACTCATCGGGAAAAGAAACGGGAATAAGAAACAAGAAGTGGAAAAAAGGGGATTACCAGGTGTGTCGTCTTAATATATGTCATCATCTTTTTGTTTTTCAAGGAGGAGAACGAAAAGGAAGTAGAGATCAACTGGTAGGAGCACCGCTCTGATCATCAAACAACTGCCATCTATTTGAATTTGTCCTGAACACGGGTATTACCCGAAACATTGGACAGATGGCGTCTTATCACGACTCCAATCCACAGAGAAGGAATAGACACTTGCCTCTTTTCTAGAGGATATAGTCAGCCAAAGGAATAGAATAGAATCGTCACTAGAAATATTTCTGTAGACACATGGTGAGCATGAGGACGAGACTTATGCGTATTACTTGAGTGCGAGTGAGACGCCAATAGGGGTGCAACCGCTCGAGGGTTAAATCCGTCATACCTTCTTAATTATGATAATTATGGAAAAATATCATCAAAAATCAAATGTGCATTTCCACTTACAGAACAAGTTCCATTCAACACTTTCTGCGGTATCTGTCACCGTTTTTGCTATAAAGCGTTATGAACAATTGAATTTGTTAACAAAAGCGTATATACTGCTTCAATTTGATATAAAGCCTTTCATCCTCTATTCCCCATGGAAATATTGCGATTGCAACCTTAAGGATCGCGTATTTATTCGTTCACTTATGACAATAATGATTGTTCAAACGACCATCCCTCCTTAATTATGCAAATTATGGAGAAAAGTCATTAAACATAAAGTGTTTATTTTGATGTGGAGATCAACTTTTGTTATCATACATATTCTCCTATTTCGCGAAAAAAACGGCAAGTTAAAAAAGGTGAGTTTAACGTGGTAAATTAACCACACAGTGGTTCGGCGAAAGTATACGAAGTCAAGGAATTTAAGGCATTATCAATCCTACATAGTGTCGGAAAGTAGAATAGTTAGACTGACAAGACCGGGAGGGAGAATTTGAGAGACCGTCGGGGTTGTTGTTCAAAAATCAGGGTAAGTAGAGAGTTAACAAGAAAGTCTTAGGCGAAGGTACTCCCAAATCTTAGTTGTACAGACGAAGTCCTTGATAGAGGCATTAGATGATTCACGTTATGTGTAAAGTCGATTCAGTTTTGTTGAAGTACGCAATAGGACAGTTTTGAGAACGTATGCTATAGCGTCTAACAAGAGACAATACTCGGAAAAAATGTAATTTACCGCCTCCATAATAAATCTCAAATTTTTTCCATCGCTAACGGCGGCAGGGTATTTTTTCAGTTATTTAAAGTCGCATTGACTGCTGGGTCCTCAGCAATTTCACAAACTTGTGGAGTTTAAGCTGGATAATTATGTAATAAGTTTATATGACTGATATGGTTCAGATGTAACTGAAAAATAATTTTCTGTAAATTCCAAATATTCTCATATGAATCAATCATCCCCGAAAACAATAGTGAAAAGCCCAGCAGACACGAAGACAACTCCTCCCCCCGACGTAAAGTCCGCAGTCGTAACCCGCGGCAATTGTGATTGTGCTAAACCTAAACAATGGCCTACCCCATCAACTACCCAATACCCAGTACCCAGGTTGAGCCGTCGATCCCGCGGGGGGAGGGGTGGGCTCCATTGCGCGCAACTCTCACCCCTCGCCCAAGATACAAATCCTCTTCCGCTCCAATTCATTCATCCTTCCGGACTAATTGACTTTTTCAATCCCGCCCACATGCGCATGCATTCGCACACACTATCTATACTATATGCTATTTTTTCACGTTTAGTTGTATTTCCATCTGGTTTCCCTCGTTGTCTCAGCTTTACCGCTCGCTTTCACGCTTATTTCAGTGGAGCAGAGCTGCGAGAAACATCGATTTATTGATTTCATCCATTAAAATTGTGATGTAATAATTCTGAATGGATGACAAAAAAATTATACAAAATGACATGTATTTTAGTTCCTATAGTAAAAAGGAGAGACGACATAAGCTATCAATATATATCGAAATTATCGAAGACCGTAAGACCGAAACCGACGCGCCACCAGTCAGTGCGGCGAAAAAAAGAAGTGCGCGTGCGCACCACGCGCCACCAGACTCGTATGATAAAATTTTGTACTCTAGTTAAAAAAAATTTTTTTTGTTTTATTATTTTTAGCGGAGTGATTAACGTGAACACGTTTACTTCAGACCTGTAATGAATAAACGGGATCTGCGTGTGTGTGCATGTTATTGCAACTATTGTAGAAAATAATTATTTATTTTAATTTGAGGTGAAAAAAAACGTCATAAAAAAATTGCAGTCTTAATAAACTTGTAGGTGAATTTTTCGCCGGAGGAACGGCAACAATAACAAATGTTTATTCTCACGTAATGTTAATTTCCTTGCATTGTCACAGCGACAAGAGAAAAGGGTTGATGTGCAAGTGAAAGAGGAGTGCGGGTGGGATGAGGGGGGGGGGGTGGGCCCGCGGGTACCCTGTGCCGGGACGCATCGGTGGTGGCGGTGGTTGGGAATGAGAAAACATTAATCTAGGCATGTTTTGCAATCTCCAACAGCACGATGCTCTCTCCAATGTGTATTTTCGTACATAAATTCATGTGGAATTCAATGTATGTGTCACTGTACCTTCGCCGCCCCCCCCCCGCCCTCCCCAACCCCACCCACCACCCCCTCGGTCCCTGTGAACAGTGTATTATGAATGCGATGTTCGTTTACAATGTGACGGTAAACCCATTCCTAACTCACCCATTGTATCCGTCATGTTGATATGAATTTATCGATTTTTAAAACAGAAGAGAATTCTATTGTAAAATCTACATTCGCGGAATACGTTGGAAAAAAAATTGAGTAAAAGTTATGGGGGATATTTACGTAATTGCAGAGGGATGCGTTGATTTGTTGAAGGTATTGTTGGTACGGTGAATAATCAGAAAATATTGATTTTAGAAAAATTGTTGAAATGATTTTTGAGGATAAATCGAAGCATATCATTAATTGTGCAATCAGGATTTATGATATCCCCAATTGATATATCGGCCATCTAGAAATGACGCTTCCTTGCTTACATAAATCGCATCATACGTGAATGATAATAGAGGGATAAAAAACAAATGTTTGTCCGGAAGTTCCTAATCGATAATCTGATTCTTACGTGTAATGGATTCTAAGAATATTCTTATATATATATCAATATTCTTGAAAAAATAGTTGAAATATTTCTGCAAGAGGGTTTTTTATTAATCAAAAATTTGTCTCCAAAGAAATTCTTCTAGATTTTTTGCTCTATTGGACTAGATTCCTTTTTAGGCATTTAGGAATCTCTCAACACCTGAGAATTACACAATTTTGCAGTATCTAGTGTCATTGATTTCAAAAAATATTGTTCCATTAATGTACAAGGTCGGCCGCGCGGGCGTCGCACGCGCATTTCCTTTTTGCGCCGCACTCCCTGGTGTCGCGTCGGTTTCTGTCTTACGCTTTTCGATAATTTCGATATATGTCGATATTTTCTTTGGTCTCTCCGTCTTCACTATAGATGAGTAACGCGGATGAGACACCCGGAATGTTCCCGCTATCGGAATCCGTGAGAAAATATTTTTGAAAAAAGATCGGAGGATACCGATTTTGGATGTTAATTTTTCAGTATCATTATGCGTTTAATAATGCGGGAGAATAGTACGAGAGAGTTTCTAACCGATACTCAGATTGTTAATTATGATTAGCGCGACAATCGCGCGCCACAAAAACACCCTCACTGAGGTACTCACTTTTGACAGTGTACAATCTCAATTGGTGAATTCAGAAAAAATATCTGGAAAGCAGCGTTCAAGGGTCTCACTTCCCTCAGTCCCTCCCGTTCCCCTACTCCGTCGACGACTATTCAAATCGCGTCATGGCTGCTGTCTCATCATCTCTACATTCATACCGCTCTAACCCATTGCGAACTTCATTATCGATGTCATGTGTTGAAAGAACTAAATGATGAAGAAATGTCTAAACGATTTTGAAGTTTGATACCCATCAACATTCTCCGAATTCTGAATGTTTTTGAAATAATCAATATTAAACAAAAAAAAAATCCCTCCTTTTTTGAAAAAAAAAACCCTCAAAAATAAAGAGACCCTCCGTTTTAGTGGGTCTCAAAATTACTAAAAGTTGGGAAATTTTCCGATTTTATTTCCAAATTTTCAATTCGAAAATGTGGAACAATCTAAAGATGATAAGCACTACGCATTTCGAAAAAAATTTAACGCATTTGATTTAGACATTTCCAAACACGTTAAAATTTCTTTGCTACAACTCCCCCCCCCCCCGCCCTGTCACATTTTAAGATCTTTTCAGATCTATTGCTCGAAGCAGACCTACCGGTCGCGGTTATCTTTTCTTCACTGTATTCTTTATCATAAGTTCGACCTTGACATTTTGTTATTTTAAAAAATGTTTAACAATTTTTCCAAAAATTCCGATCTGGAAACTTCCAGTTGAACACGTTAAATCCTTGAGCATGGAAAAACTTCCAGCTTTAATCCAAAGGTGACATATGGGTTTTTTCGAATTTCCATTAATCCTCTTTGAGGAAACCTTCCCAGAACGTACAGTAAGTGGTCATCGGGAAGATATTCTGAACTTTCCGTGCAGGACATTCATATCATGTATAATTTAAGTTCTTATTGATTTAGTCTCGGGGGAACTTTCCTAGAACGCTCAGGAAATGTTCACCAGGAGTATATATATGCAAACATTTACAATCATTGAAATCACGTTTGGTAATCACTGAAATCACAGAAAAGATGAATGGTTATTCAAAAAATTAAAGAACTGAAAATTTTGGCGCTACTATTACTATTATTTTATTGTTTGAAGCCATACAATACGTCTAGAACTAAACAAATCTAAACATACGTTTTTAATTCTTCGTATATTTCAGCGGGATTCGCTAATCATCCGTTTTCTGTCACTACGGGGGGGAGAAACTGTCTTCCGATATTGCTCAATATGAGGAAAATAAATATAATTCATAACTGTTGGACATATTCTCAAGTCACTGCCATTTAAAAATAGTACACTGATTATAAATGGCTTCAAATGATTACACTGATTGCGAATGATTACAATGTGATTTCAAAAAATGATGTCAATTATTGAAATCACGTAAAATCACATGATTTCACATGATTTCACGTGATTTCAACTGACTTCACATTACGCGCTGATTTCATCGTGATTGCATTTTGATTTCATCAGCGAGTGACACCATGATTTCTAATATGAATAGCCCCTCGATGAAGACGCTTCCGAGAAAACCTCGATGGCCCAGATCGTTCGACCCGTTCGTGAGAAATCGTTAACGAAAAATTCCGATTCCGCAGACACAAACATACACACACAGACATTTGTTCAGAATTCGACGGGAAGCATTTTGGGATGGATGTTAAATATTATTAACAAGCTCGTTCTTCAAATTTTGTCAAAAAAAAAACGTGAATATAAACTGTCGAGTAACGACAACCTGTTAATATATTCCACCTGTCTTACCACCGCCTCATCTATGCCGCCAAAAATGACTTCCCCATATAGCAAATGACGTCATATATAGCGATTGGTACGCGTTCCCAATGTTTCTATTTTAATTCCCCGTAAAAACGTACAGTAGCCGAATGGGCGTGGCGGGAGTAGATTAAACGATTGAGGCTCCCGGGTACTCGAGTTGTGGTGGCTCCCATCGGCAGGGGTAGCAACGGGGTGCGCGGGGGTGGAAAAGAGATTTTGACAAGGGAATTAATAAAGACCCCCCCTTCGCCAACGAAGGCGTTCCCGGGCGTCGATGCACTGTCCAATCGATGCCTCCATTATTCCATTATCCTCCCCCGCAATAATTAATAAAACCATCCCTAAGTAGGAGAAAATCGTGATTCAAGGGGAGACTTTCATAAGTATTCCAAGTTTTTAAGTATTAATGGAAGAGATGAAAAATTTGAAGATGAAAAAAATATATGAATTTTAAAAATTTCCGAAATGTGTTCAATTTAGAAAATTGCAAGTCGTTATTGTATATTTAAACGGCTGCAAAAATTCCAAAAACAAAAAAATGGAAAAAAAATTCGGAAAAAATGATAAGGATTGTCAAAATTGATTTCCATTACTTTTCTTAATGATGAGTTCAGTACGTCAGAAAATAGGACATTAATAAGGGGCAACACCACAGTGAAATTTTCAAAAAAACGATTTTTCTTTGATGGCGTTAGAAAATAGTTTGAAGCCTGTAGAATATAGTAAAATAGCTTTCATACTCGAAACAAAATTTCTCATTGAAATTCCGGATTTTCAGCCGGCCGCTGCCTGCGGCCTATACCGCATGTCGTATATAAAATAAAAAACTTCATGAAACTTCAAACGCGTTTTTCTCGAAACATGATTTTTCGAATCGGCACGCTATAGAACTCAAAAAGTTCTCAATCTGTCGACTTGAAATTTTAACCATATTTTCAGAAGACCATTCTCTAGTGACGGACGTACGAAAATTCCGGAAAAGTTCATTAGAAATTATTTTGATCAACAGATAATTGCCAGTTTGTTCATCGAAAAATTAACGACCTTTTTCAAATCTTCGCCAATTCCACAAAAATTAATATTTTTAAAAATTTGTACGTGCAACAGGGGATGTATTCATGTAGATTAAGGAGATTTTTTTTGTTCAGCTCCAAATTTGCAATATTGACGCTACGTGCCGCAGAGTGCCGACAGCTCAACACGTCTCGGGAGAAGGGTCCAGTGGCGCCATTTTGGATTTTTTTTTATTGAAAAAATTACTTTATATCCTTCAATATATACTTAAAAACATGGTTAAATTTATCCCTTTCGTGCAAAAAAAAAAATTATGAAAAACCGCTCCAAAATGGACGGTTACAATGGTGTTGTCCCAGAAAGTGATTTTCACGTTCCGTACGATACTACTCATCCATTGGCGCGAAAATGTCAGTTTTTCGTGAAATAATTTTTGCAGTATTGCTTAGATATCCCTCTTCCTCAACGGAATTTCTGCATCTCCATGATTTTCCTTGTAAAAATCATCAAGGCTGTTGAGGATTGTCCGTACTTGTTAAGTCACATTCCATTCAGGGATCCACGTGCTCATCTCCGCTCCCATGTACCTTTCTCTCCCCTTTCCGACTAATAATCTCACAATTTCATCTCCAGCGTACAATGTAACTACGCGACTGCATCTACTCATTAACACGTATAATGATCTTGAATTTTTTTCTGGCAAGATGATTTTGACAGTGGAACTCTCGAATTTTTTTTTTTTTGTTAATTCCTCGCAACGAAAATTTCTCCGTTTTGAACGGAGGTAAGGGTAAAGGGGGTAAGAGTTCCTTGGGTATGACCTCCTCAAAATGTATTATTTTAACTTGGAGAAATATTCGAGGAGAAATTTTGTAAGAAAAATTTAGCTCCAGAACCGGACTGTCATTCGCCTTAAATAAAATGAAGCACTCCCACATCATCAAACTACTAATTTCTTGACTCGCCATATTTCCTCGGTTCCCATTTCCGTTCACCTATAACCAACTTCCGTATATTCGCATTAATCGACAATCGATTTTCAATCAACTCCAATCAGCTTTTTCATCCAACGAGATTTCCTTATCTGAAGAGATTGAAAAAATCAGGAAGCCAGGGTAAGTGGGAGGGGGGGGGGGACGTGGGTGGTTCCGTTATTATTTTGATAATATAAAGCAAAAGACGGGACGAGAGAAATGGCAAAAAAAGGGGCAGTGGGGGGAGGGGGGAGGAGGGTGGGTGGGAGGAGGAGGAGGGTGGGTGGGAGGAGGAGGAGGGTGGGTGGGAGGGGGAGGCGCATGAAAAATTAATAAAGAAGGCCTGCAGTTTGTGGGAATGCAGAGGTACCGGTACAGTGATTTAAAAATGTATATATGTATACAGTTATAGGGAAAAGTCAGGGTCCAGGAAGCAGCGGTGGTGGCGGTGGTCGGGAAGCATCAGACAGAGGCACATAGCCCCAAGCCATGTAATTCATTACTAAAGCAATCTCACCCTGGCTCGCCCCCCCCCCCCCAACCCGCCGCTTTTTTTTCCTCTCCTTCGCACTCCTGTGCACTTCCCTCCCCCGCCCCTGACCCATCAGCCCCTCCGCACCACGTTATAATATAAAAAAAAAAGGAAAAAAATGCCGAATAGAGTAGCGCGCTGACAACAAAACAAACATGAAATACAAAGCCGCGTTCTCATAATTAAAAAGATTGCGTTGTGAGTCTCTTGTAACCACCCTCCCAACCCCCGTGCCCAAGCTTTTTTTCCCCCACCCCCCCCCCCTTTTTTTACTCCCTGTCCCCAGTCGGAGGGACATTTCTTTCTGGCTTTTCAACGGGTTTTATTCTTCTTTTGGCGAGCGTGGAAGGGGATGTATTTATTTAAATAAAATCATTTATGGGGAGTTATAGGAGTTTAGCCGTTCGGGAACCATTTTTAAATTTTCGCTGTTGGGAAAATAGAGAATTTAGGGTTCATCAGATTCGTATTCAAAGGGTAAGGAAGTATGGTAAAATTACAGGTAATGTGTTGATAATTGCAAAATTTTTTGATATTTTAACAATTTTTGAAAATATTATATTTTTTTACGTTTTTCAATATTTTGAAATTTTGAAAATTTCATAAAATTCAGATATTTTTTATTTCGTTGTTTTTTTTATCCGAGTCGGAAGAGTCATTATTTTCACTCCGATAATGAAAAATCGATTTGTGTGTGTGTGTGTGTGGTTGATAAGTGACTCCTCAAAAAATGGCCAGTAACATTATCACAATTATATCAATGCAGATTTCTTCAAACCAATTTGGCCAATTTGGCAATAGTTTAGGATAATTCGGGACTAGCTTTTTATAGTTTAGCACGTGATAGTTTATTCATTATCATTTTTTAATTTTTCAAAAATCGTTAATCGTCCGCGAACTATACGACCGTTTATTTCTGGTATTACGTTTCATATGCGGACATCTGCATAACCTGATCATCAAGTGCAAATGAAATTGTGCGCACATTGCGATGTTGAAAATGTGCGAATAATGAAACTGTAACAATAACTTTTTCTCGTTGAAAATTGGAGAAAAAACCTAAGTTGTAATATTTAAACCACATTTCAAAAAAACATGAATACAATATGTTCCCCCCCCCCTCCCCGTTTTTTTCCAATTATGTCCATTTTTCAATGGGACAATAAGAAGTCACACTTGAATGCCACAATCAAATGGCCATAATTCATCAAAGGGTGGAATCTGGAATTTCGTCTCATACCCAACGCAAGTTGAAAGACAATGATTACGATTCGAAGGCTAGGCTAGTGTGGCCCTTGCTCCCCTCCCCCCCCCCTCCCACCCACATTTTAGCAGTAAATCCGGCGGTTACTGTGGAGCTGTATCTTTATCATTGTTTCCCCTCTCGGCGGGCACTTTTTCCACGTGAAAAGTGCTACTTTTTTTTGCGGAGGGTGTGGACTCACTGGTAACGCCCAATCTCCAACCCCCGGACCAATCCCCGACGTCGCGCAATCGCCGAACAACCCTTGGGACTCTGGAGGGTTGTGGGGTCCAGATGAACTTGGGGTGCAGATACGGTCAGTCAGTCTTCTTACGGAACCGGTACAAGTCACTTTTCTACGAATAAACACCGAACAATTCTAACCCCCAGTGAATAAAGCTGGCACGCATAGGGATTGGACAGTGACATTTCTGGGAAAGTTTCTTATACTAGGCAGAGAAAATTTCGGGATAAAATGGAAACAATTTTTCCACCGAATGAAGAGATAACAGAAAAATAGATGATACTATTTTTTTGGGTACCAAAGATTTTGTAATCAGATTGGGAAATTTCCCATGAAGTGCGGACAATTTATTGATACTGCGTCATAATTTTCCGAACGCAGTGTTGCGTTTCTGGGACTTTAAAATTTTTCTGGGCCTATAAAATTTATATTCTTTTTGAACCGTGTAAATGTCTTTTGGAAGAACTTTTTCACTGCAGTAAAATCATGGAATTGTCCAAGATCTTAGTGTGATTAGAAGCAGTTTCGGACAAAAAAACAAATCGAATTGAGTATACATAGCGATAGACTGCATTTTTTTTTAAGTGTGCATTTGGGGTAGTGAACATGGCAGGACCTTATTTATCGCCGCTTGGGCCCCAGGCCGACCTCCTCACCGAGTACATGTTCGGCCGACGGCGTCAGGTCAGTGTACGTTACTACTTTTATTATAAAACCTTCCCTCAATATTTCATTCATACATTTCATTAATTTATCCAAGAGAATGAATTAAAAAAAAATAAAGTATGTATAATTTTTTTATTTAATATTTTTTTATTTAATTATTAAACTACTTATTAAAACTTTCATGGAAGATCATTGATTTACAACTGATTGAGATTTGAGGTCAATGCAGTGGATGAGCTTTTTTCCTACGTTACTTCCCCATTAATTTGTCAAATTTGAGAGGTTTATGGAACTGAAAAAATCGGTTGTTAATCAATTTGTTAAATTAACTTTATTGATAATTAATCGGAATGAATTTTTCTATTATCAATGTTCCTAACTCAGAAGTTCTCCAACGTAACGAATTTGTTCAATATCAATTTGAAAAGACGAAAATTATCTATATATTTTTTTTTCAACTTTCTTTGACGCAGAGACGCAATCGTACGACCTTCACCCCCCAACAGCTTCAAGAGCTCGAGTCCCTTTTCCAGAAGACGCATTATCCCGATGTATTTTTACGAGAAGAAGTGGCGCTCCGAATCTCCCTATCCGAGGCTCGAGTTCAGGTAAACAATTTCACTATGCAGTTCGTAATAATTTTGATAAAAATTCCTCTTAAGATATAACTATATACTCAGAAGTTCCTTTAAATAACTTTCTTGAAATTTAGTCAAAACTAAATGTTCAAATTTTTTTTTACTAACTAATTGAATATTGAATATTAACTAAATAGTCAAATTTTGTCTAATCCAAAATTAGGTCAATTCTTTCGTACACGAATTTGGCTCTGAGCGCACTTTACTCCATTCTTCATAATTTGCTTTCATCCAAAGTAGGAGATTATCTCATAAGGAGGCTGGGTAGTAGATTATGAGTCACAAATTGCGAGACGATGTTTTTTTTTGGGAATTCAGAAATCGTAGCCCGAGGGAAGACCGAGGAATACATTGGAAATCGCAAAAATTGTTTAGGCGGGAGTTAGAAACACTATTGTTCGTTAAAACTAGTCTCCAATGACCGCAACGCGAGATTGCTGCAGCGTCAGTAATGCTAATATACCTATACCTATTGAGCGTTCAGTTATGATAAATATAGATATATTGATTACGTGACAAACGCAACGACTGCGCCGCGTTGCGTTCATTGTAGACTAGCCTTTGCGAGGGGGAGGGGGGGGGGGACGAAAAACTATATGTGCCCACCTTCGCGGTTGTCTGTTACTGACTGAATTGAACCCCTGATGTAAAGTGGTTGCTAGGGATGACAGAGCTTAGCCACTCCTAAGAGTAATCAATTTTCACCTATGCTCCTAGCGGGGGATAGATAGATAGATAGATAGATATTGCAGTTTATTTTTTAGATAGTTAAACAAACAGAATACGTGATTAGAATACATAGAAATAGCGTATACTGAGAGACAGATTTGGTTTTGCCAGATCAATAATTATCGTATTCTTTTCTCAAGTAATTATCTTGACAAAAGTAAGCATAATTAGAATGAAAGAATTCGGTGAAAATCCAGATCCAAACAACTTATTTATTGAAACTTGAAAGCGGTCTCTTATTATTCTTCAATTGAATATACCTGGTTGAAAGGTATCAATAGAGAATTTTACATATTTTGGGATATTGAGAGTAGTGACTGGATGAATAAGACCAGTGGGCCACACAGAGTCGAAAGCCTCCTTACTGGCCAAGAGAAGAAGTACGGTATCTTCTTTCGTAGATTCTATTTGGAATGCTTTGCTGGTCACTTTACGTTCTTGAGTTTGTTGTCCCAAGTAGTTTGTTTCGAATCATTTATTTCAAATTTGATTTCCGAGATTTACTGACGAGTTTTTTGCCAACTTGATGCAGCAAAGTTATTGATTGAGATTGAAGATGCTATTTCAGGAGGGAGTTGGGGAGTCCAGGGCTTTTTCAATAATAATGGTGAAGTTCGTCATTAGTCCATTTAGTGCTTCTTTCTTATTATAAGGCGGGCTTGCAGCAGAAATTTCATCGTTTATGAACTCCTTGAATTTAGTACAGTCGATCTTCGCCGAGTTTACAATTTTTGGAGGAGTGTGTAAGGCAGGTTTACCAAAAAGGGAGAAACCAACGGTGAGTGATCTGAAGGAGATTCGGGAGGAACACTAGAGTTGTTTATGATGGAGATATGGTTTGTTAAAAGGAGGTCAATGGTGCTAGGAAAGTTTGAGTTGTAGGCATAGTGTGTTGAAACAGCTGGAGAGAACAGATAGTTCTTTTGCGCTGTCAAAACGATACCTGAGGACTCTGGCTTAGCGGAGGTCCAAGTAGTATTCTTTGCATTGTAATGTTCAGCACTAATCATTGGAGTGTTTTGAGCGAGGGGATATTCATATTAGAAATCATGGTGTCACTCGCTGATGAAATCAAAATGCAATTCAGTGAAGTCAGTTGAAATCACGTGAAATCATGTGAAATCATGTGATTTTACGCGATTTCAATAATTGAAATCATTTTTTGAAATCACATTGTAACCATTCGCAATCAGTGTAATCGTTTGAAGTCATTTATAATCAGTGTACTATTTTTAAATGGCCGTGACTAGAGAATATGTCCAACAGTTATGAATTATATTTATTTTCCTCATATTGAGCAATATCGGAAGGCAGTTTCTCCTCCCGTAGTGACAGACAACGGATGATTAGCGATTCCCGCTGAAATATACGACGAATTAACAACGTATGTTTAGATTTGTTTAGTTCTAGACATATTGTATGGCTTCAAACAATAAAATAATAGTAATAGTAGCCCAAAAATTTTCAGATCTTTAATTTTTTGAATAACCATTCATATTTTCTGTGATTTCAGTGATTACCAATGATTACCAAACGTGGTTTCAATGATTGTAAATGTTTGGTAATCATTAAAATCATTCGAAATCAGTGAAATCACGCTCCGCGGGATGTGAAGTCACTGTAGAAACCATTCACTGAAATCAGTGAAATCACCCTTGAAATCACTTGAAATCACGGGGTCGATGATTGCATTTTGAAATTCTGGTGTCACCCAATCCGAATGTGAATAGCCCCTCGGTTTTGAGATAATTACAAGGAGTAGATTCTCGTTATTTCATTTTTGACTTGGATCTTAACTCTCAGGTATTCGGTGAGGGACAGCAGATCGTGTGGCAGAAGTTTGAATTTGAGAGACTTATGTATAGCACAGCGACATAATCTTAATTTTATTTTTCTCAACAACATGTATTCTCTCTTCTAAATTAGGCTTGCAGATATTCAATACTAGGATCTTCATATAGTTCATGGAAGGATTGAAAGTGCTTCAGTGGTGGTGGTTCGCGCAGTTGAGTTACTTCCTGGTACAGACTTTGAAATCTAGATTGCAGTGCTGGCTTGCATGGTCATTATTCACGAACTGTTCGATTTTGTACGTGTGATAGAAAATTGTTTTGATAACAGGAAAACGGCTCAATGTTACTTTGAGGCCAACCATGACAGGAAACACCTGTAGCGGCCTGTTCACTTTATTATTTCCGTCTCTTCCTATCTGTGACAGTACCTTGATTCCGTGTTTTGATATTTCGCCTTGAATCTCGTTCTCGGTAAAACTGGCAGGAAGACCTTTTAGGATAAATTCCTTCGGTCTCTCACTTTTTAGATCGAAGGTGTAAAATTTGTCATTTTCCCTCTTCAGGATACAGGGAATTTTATTGTAGTCTCAAGCTGTACGTAGGTAGCCAATTGTGCTACTTCCATTGAGCCTCGTTTTGAAATTTCCGTGTACAGCTTTGGATTGCCGGAAGTTGATTAATATATTTGTCTGCTTGAGGTCCATTGGGGATGTTGGAATTAACGTTGAGTCGGAGGGGAGCGAATGTCGCACTAGTTGGCGGTTGATTTGATCCGTTGGGTGTTCCGAATTTTTTCGGTGCACTTGGAGGAGAACTCATTTTGACTTTTCGTTTTGGAGCCGGTGGCAGTTTGATATTTTTTAAGTTCGACACTTTAGTGCCTGAGTGTTTATTACTTCCGTTGTAAATTCACTGTACTATTGGCATCGTACATTAGACTTTATATTTGATGGAGAGAGGGAGGCATGTGTCGGTACGGCACCGCCTCAAAACAAATGCTCTTATACACCAAAGCCTCAATTCATGTGTGTGTGTTTATTTCACATTCATTTTCTTCTTCTTTCTATTCTTACACTCACGACGCTCCAATCAATCCATAAAAAAGTCTGAAAGGTTCACCATAAAGTACATTTTTTTTTCAACTCGTTGGGAACAGTAGTTTGCAAAAGGAAAAAATACAGTGACTCGTTGCAGCACTTCCCTCATCACGTGACTAAACTACGATTAAATATTAAAAAAATGACAGATGATAATTTTAATTGAACAGAAACTTGCAAGTACGAAAATAATCATGAGAGCTTTAGGTCTGGTTCCAGAATCGTCGTGCCAAGTGGCGGAAGCAGGCGCGTCTCCAGCTGCTCCAAGATGCCTGGAGGATGCGCTGCCTTGGGCTAGGTAGCGCGGCACCACTTCTACTGAGACCCCCGCCCGGTGCAGGAATAGAACGCTCAGATTCATCACCCCCACCTCCGCCACATGCGGGTGGACTGTCACCACCACAAATATCTGGCTCGCCTGACAAACTCCCGGATAATCCTAATCACTCTGTCTGCAGAGATTATCGGATTCTACCTCCACACGGGTAATTACATCATGTACATAAATACTTGTGAATGCAATATGAATGAAAGCGTTCAAATGGTAAACGTTTTTAACAAACGTTTGTTTAAACAAAAAACAGCCGTAAGCTATGGCTTAATGTTTTTATAATCATCCTCTCTTCTCCAGGTACTCAATGTCATGTGAAAAGTCCCCGGAAAACGGCAAATGTGGCTGTGGCTCACCACCGCGCAGCACATCTACCCCATCGAGTGTCGAAGTGGATTTAACACCGCGTGACCGTCCACAAGAATCAGAAATGGACCTCACGATCAAGACACCTGTCCCCACCCGCCATCCCCAAATTCCACCGCTATTCCATCACATTCCCAGTGAATCTCGACACGACATGAGTCCAGTAGCGAGGTCCCTGGATGAGCCCCTAGACGTTACTCTCAATGGCAACAGGAATAACTAAACGATGTTGAAAAAAAACCACTTTATGTTACAACGCCTTCTAGCATGTTTCCAGCAATTACGAGCATGACTCTCACATCTCATCTCTCTTCCTTGCATTCTCGTCCTTGACTCGAACGCTCATGTAAATAAACTGCAATCAGCATAATATCGTTAAAACAATCGTAAATCCAGGAAAAATTAATAGTTAACTCTGATGAATAGTTGGGTATAAGAGATGAGTTATAATGAAGTTAAAGTAGTATGGTCGTAAAGTCAATGGTATATTCGTTAAATAAGTTTATGGTGAAATAATTTTAGCTCAACGAAATAAAACTTGTTTCGAACGTCTATTTTTCGAATTTAGGTCTTGTCTATTCAATGCAAAAGAAATTAGCGAAATTTTCGTGTGATTAATTACAGAGGTCCTTGACTCTTATTTTTCAATTCGAGTTCGGTCGCGCGCGCTGCGCACGCGCACTTCCTTTTTCCGCCGCACTGGCTGGTGTCGCGTCGGATCCGATCTCACGCGTTTCGATAACTGCGATATATATCGATATTTCCTTTGGTCTCTCCTTCTTACTATAGAGAATACAGAAATCAGCATCAGCATTGTAAGTAAAATTGCAATTCATTGATAAAAAAAGGAGTCAAGGGAATTGTGATTCGTGGAATGGCCAAAAGTAATAATTGGAAAATGTGCTACCAAAGAGACCAAACCTTCACATCGTACTTAATTTTTTTTTTTCTCATAAATTGAGAGCGTGGTTTTCGGTTCTGATAACTTAGCGTAAAAAATACTATGGGACATTAAATCGAATTATAACCATACTACTTTAATCAACAATTTTTTTATTTAAAATTGCGGCAAAATACGATGATAAGGCCCGGATGTATCAATAACATGTGTGAAATTTCATAACGGCACCTCAATTTTATGATCAGCGCCGTTACGCAAGGAGATAACACGATCAGTGAATTATACTCTAATTTTTCTTCTTTTTTTCTGAAAAATACTCATGTGTTATGTAAGTTGGACAATCGAATTAAGCGAGTAATTTTGAATTATTACAGAGTAACGCTAAACTTGAATAAACAAAATTATTCATCAATTTGTGTTACGTTTCATTGATTGATGGTGGTTAATTATACTTGGCGACTGCTGATTTTGAGGATTGTTTGGTGGAATCTACGTGTTGGGGAGGGGGGGGGGGTAGTTAATTCGGTGCAAAATCGGTCATTTTTGACGATTTTTTATTGGTGATACGGATAGCCTCAGTTCATTTACGCTATAATAACTTACGCTATAACTTAACGGAAGACCTTCGCGCTATAACTTATAGGAAATATCATTATGTTGAAGATGTTATCAATGGTAAATAATGCGATCGGTAGAAAATGAAATTTTGCAATCATCAGATCGATATCGAGAACTCGGTGGAGAAAAAGCTGTATATGAATTTTTACAAAGATAATCGATTTCTATGCTTGAGATCATTTCTAATTACAGATGCGACCGGCTGAGGGTCACACTCACGTCCCATTTATTTGAAATTGGCGGATCATTATTAATCGTGTTCACTTTAACAATAGATCGGTGTTCGCCGATCAAAATAGTTTTTGTATCGTTTCCACAAAATGCGACACATGACTCATAAAACAGTCAAGATAAACAATGGGTTCTCGCAATATGGTAACATACTTTTTAATCAGGTAGTTATCAACTCCATTATGTCGAATTGACTATTTTCAGATTGGTATCGCTTTAGTGAGGCAAAAATTTGATCATACTAAATAGCATACGACATACGGCCAGAAAGTTTGATTTCTTGCCGTGCGTGATATGAAGGCCGAGGCGAAGCCGAGGAAATCAAACTTTCTGGCCTTGGGTCGTAATATACTATTTCATTTTCGGGGGCAAAATAGTGGCTTCCCCTATGGGAAAATTAAAAAAAATCCATGACAAGTAGACTTGGATAAATATGACTCCGAGTATTATTTAGAGCA
This sequence comes from Asobara japonica, assembly GCA_026005395.1. Taxonomy (NCBI): domain Eukaryota; kingdom Metazoa; phylum Arthropoda; class Insecta; order Hymenoptera; family Braconidae; genus Asobara; species Asobara japonica. The sequence continues at coordinate 592,035 of BQMI01000505.1, forward strand.
CATGTTCGGTGGCGCGTGCTTCGCACACGCACTTCCTTTTTCCGCCTTCTATCTGGTGGTGCGTTAGTTTCGGTCTTACGGTTTTCGATAATTTCGATATATATCGATAGTTTCTTCCGTCTCTCCTTTTTACTATAGGATAATCGTCCCTGAACGAGTTCAGAAAGTTCGTGTCAACATTTTTTGTTAAGGTACTCAATTAAATCAAAAAACGTAGACGATCATCAATTTGACGCAACATCTATGAACAGATCTTATTACATTAAGTACATCATGTGCCATTTTTAGTAGCAATTTCCTCATATCACAGGAATTGGCACGACTAAATTGAACCTCTTTAAATCGTTCTTCTATTATACTTCGGTACGATGCAATGGTTCATGTAGGTAACATGAAACGTGGATTGTGCAATGCTCATTACGGTTACGGTGGTTGTCTCCAACGAATGAGTTTCTTTCTGTTTTGTAGGAAATTCAGTTTTGAAATGAAACATTGAAGAATCAAATGAAGGACTTCACTGTTTATTTCAGAAGCGAAGCGATTGCTCGGTTTAAATCGGTTTAACTTCTCGTTAATTCGATAAGTATTTCGCAATTGGACGAATATGAGGTAATTACAATGAAGTCCATGTTCGTAGGTCTTATTCCAGACACAAACATAGGACTGCACATAACCACAGCACACACCATCCCAAAAGTATTCAGGCATGAAACGTGAACATAGGATGAATTTGAGATTTTTAATTTTTCAGGGCATTTCCTATCGAGAATTGAGAGAAAAAATCGAAAAATTTTCAGTTTTCGCAAGTTTTTTGAAAGCTTTAAAATGTTTCTAGATTTTCAAAAAAATTTAAATTTCTAAAATTTTCAAAATTTGCAAAATTTGAAAGGAAAATTGAAAATTTGCAAATGCTGAAAACATTTCAAAAATTTGCCAAATTAAAAAAAATTCAAAAATTTTCGAAAATTCAAAAATTTTCGAAAATTTTCAAAAATTACAAAATTTTAAAAATTTTTGAAATTGTCAGAATCGTGAAAAATTTTTCGAATGTCCACAATTGTCTATATCGGTAATTTTCTATGCAAAATGAAAAATTTGGAACTCCAAACTTTCCAAATTCCAATTTGGTCACACTGCAAAACATGTGTAAGATCATAGGATATTGGCGAAATTTGCCAGATTGTTTCAATTTCAGTACAGAACTGATAATCGCCAGTTTGCATCGTCGTAAAATCTTCCAAGCTGTCCTGCTGTTCTTACATAAATTCCAGCAAAAAAAAAATACCGCTCATACACGAAATTAGCTGAAAGCACTTAAAAAGTATGACACCACAAAAAGCACCTAGAAGCACCGTCCTCTTTTTATATACCATTTAATTCATTCAAAAACTCTATGCTAAATATCAACATGCATAATCGACCAAACAATACCGAAAATTCGTCTCAAAGTGGCAAGTTATACACGAGGCGCGTAGGAACGTCGATAGGTTTAGTACTTTCCCAACATCACCGACTGGTCGACAATGTAGAAAATCCCAAAAACTTATCAACTCTTCATCAATATCCGTGCCTAAGAGGTCAATTACAAATCAATTTTCCCTCTAATTTCGCCATCCACCTATATTCATACTTTGCAAACTGTTTCTAAACGAGCTAACCACTGTATTAAAAAAAAACTTGTATGTTTCCGCTGGATTTTTTTCTCCCCATGCATTACACCTACACCCAATAGAGGGGTAATTTTTATCGAACTTTTTTTCACCGTGCACAATGCCCCTACGACCGGTTCGACCGCGCAGTGGGTCAACCTCTCGTTCGTGCAGAAAAAATACCACGTAATAAAAAAACACCGCAGTGGAAAGAAAAAGAGTAAAAGAAAAGACCAATGAACGCGAAGCCGTGGAAAAGGGCAAGACGCGTCTGTGGCTTTGGCGCTTTAGTATAGAAGTGAAAAAGAGAGGCAGCAAGGGGTTACGCTGCTCCTCGTGGCACATCAAGTTCAGTTATCGTTGGGCCGCCGGTCTCGCCCGTCACCCAACCGTTCCCCACCACTATGAAAACATTATACCACTAATAAAACATTCTTCATCGAGTTTAAAACCTAAAAACATGAACAAACGAATATTGCATCAGGAAAAATTTATTTCACATCCGCAATCACAAGAGGAATATTTCTCAAAGCAAAGTTGTTACCTGTAGCAAAATTGTTTAAAGGTAAGAATTGTTCTCCTCATTTTAATTCTCTCATTTCACCTGAAATTTTGGTAAATTCCACTTTAAAATACTAAATACTGTCAATAATTTTAGTAAGTGCATACATTATGCGACAAGTATTTTCATTAATAAAACACTGGGGACTGGCCTTTAACTGCGCCAGACAATAATGATAAAGATAAAATGCAAAACAGTATTAGCGCCCAACAGCGTCCGGGAAGTGGCTTATCGCTGCATAGGTACTTGTTGAAATGCAATCAAGAACACCCAGGGCAAAAACCCATATATCCACCCCCCCCCCCCCCCCCCCCCCGCCTCATCCTGTGTACATTTGTATTCATCGTCGCATCGTGAAACCCATCCGCACACAAATGCAATACTCGTGGACAATGAGTTTTAGTTTGTTCCTCAACGTAGTCAAGTTGATACAATGAACTTTCGTTAGGTTCCATTACAGATGGTCAAAGTTGAATTTCAAGTGGACAGGCTTGTTTTATGAGAATTGTTTGGGGAGGTAGTTCACTGGTCCATTGTATCACTTGTCCTTTCGCTGGCTGGTCATGGATTAAGTTTAGCTGGAAATTAATTGACAGCATTGTTGATAATTTCTTCATCATGATGACAACGCGCCGCATGATTTACCTCTCCTTGTTTCTAGCTATCGAAATGCTACTTGCGGTGGCCTGGATCCTCATCTTCAGTGCAACTACAACGCATCAAGCCAGGTGAGCCATCATTGTGTAAATACAGTGGCGTTGAATAAGTACACACCCTTGGGGCCGCAAAGAAAATTATCAGATGTCTAATCGCTGCCTAAGAGTTTGTTGTCATGAAAAGTCAGATGGCTCGGGAACGAGTGGTTTTTAAGAAAAAATGCTATCCACTTTTTTAGGAGCAGCAAGTTTCAGATAAGAAAAATTTCACGTGATTTTTCGTTGAATCTTTTCAGTGTCGATATCACTCCAAGCATTCCCCAACTTACTCATTTTGAAATGTCCAAAAGCATATTTAGCAGATTTCAACGAAAGTTTAATTTGATAGGGAAGACACTTCGATTGTGGTAGACGGAATTTTGATCATATAATTTGTCAGCAAAACATAGTTTGTCTATGTGCTGTACACACACACACACACACACAAAACTAGTAGGATAAAAGCGTGTGTGTCCCGTTGGGAACGCAAACAAAACTTCGCGATTTGTAATTTCTGTTTGCCATTCCTACATTTTCCGATACGTGAATTAAATGTTTGAACACTGATTTCAGAAAAAAATACTAGTGTGGGTAGATCAGTGGGACCCGTGAGGTTCACACCGAAAATTTGCAAATTTGAGAATTTTAAATAATTCCATTTATCAAGCAGATAATTATGAATATTTGTGGAGTGGAAGTGAGACGCCAACAGGGGTGCGAACGCTGGAGGGTTAAAACCGTCATACCTCCTTAATTATGACAAATGTGGAAAAAAGTGATAAGAAATTAAATATGTATTTCTACTTACAGAGCAACTTTTGTTCAATACTTTTCACCGTATCTCTTACCGTTTTTGTAATAGAGCGTTGTAAACAATTCAATTGTTAATAACAACAAAACTCCTCGGTCAATTTAAACCAAAGACTAATCCGACCTAAGTTCCATGAAAACACTCCGGATAAGACCTCCATGACCCAGATCGTTCGGCCGGTTCGTGAAAAATCGTTAACGAAAAATTCCAATTCCACGCAGACAAACATACACACGTAGACGTTTGTTCAGAATTCGACGGGAAGCATTTTGGCATAGACGTCATTACAATAATTTCCCGAAAAGTTGATCAAAGACTTATTTCTTGGAGAAACTTCATATTTAATCTTCGGAGGCAAGATAATACCTTTCCGCGAAGCGCTTAACATCATCCTGAAATTTTGATAACCATAATCTTTCATGGTACACAAGTCATGGAAACTTAAATATTTTCATTCATACGGTATCCAGTCAAGTTTTACGAGGTATCTAAATCGGGATTAATTACACATGGATTGCAAAAATAAATAACTTGACTGCAATCATGTGTCAAGGTTGAAGTAAGTTTGTTGAATGTGTTATTATATAACAGATATATTAAATTGGTCCACTCAGCGCTGAACTGGAACTGGCAAGCAAGTGATTTCAGTGAAGAAACAGCTTTCATCCCTTCGCCTCATATCGTTTTCATTCTATCACCAAAATGCGGATTGGATAACCACGAAAAAGGAACCATGCATTAGGATTTCTCTATATCTATAGTATTTTCCTATAATGCTGAATAGTGTCATGTATAATGCCCGGTAGAGGTCAACCGTAACCTGGGATTTTCTGAGCGTTCAAGACTTTTCCACAACACCGTGGGAAACATTTAAAAAGTATCCTCTAAGTACTAAAGAGTCATTATAAATATCATTAGTCGCTTCCGGATGGACGCCTGCCTTTCGCAAACCTTCTTCTCTGCAACTTCAGGGATGTAAGCTCCGATTCTAGTAAAGAGTTTCCACTTTACTTGCAAAAACTCATTTATCATTTGTCATTTAGAAGCTGTCCATTTTGTTCGATGGATTGTGATATCATATATTGTGAGATAGCTGTTAACATGAGTTACTTTTGTCCTTATGAATTGCGTTATATCATTTTTAACATACGACTCCGGTGGCGCGTGCTTAGCACGCGCATTTCCTTTTGCTGCCGCACGGACTCGTGGCACGTCGGTTTCGGTCTTACGGGTTTCGATAATTTCGATATGTGCTTCTAATTCTTTCGTCTCTCCTTTTTACTATAGATTGCCATTCTCATTATTTCAGTATATTGAGTTTCTGATAATTTCAGAAGTTTCAAAAGTTGATGTGATCATCTATGCTCAATTTTAAGATGTACATTCTCGTCATTGAGTTTACATGTATGATTCAATGCATGCATTGACTTTCAAAAAACTTTCCAGCTACCTTTACTACTGAGTCTTTGACAGATTTTGTCAATCCAATTCTTCATGTACGCCGAGATTTCTCTTTCTGGGCTCCGCGTTGCTAATTGCCCTCATGTGTTTGTTTTATATAATTTGTAGTCCCTCAATACTATTATCACATGTGCTAGTCGAGATGGCAACTGCGTATATAACTAGAGGTTTAATTAATATTTCATACATTATTAATTGGTTACGTATGTCTACTTTGCTAACCCATTTAATTAATGGATTGATTTTTGATTCCATGAACTTTCTGCCTCACTGCGTCCATATGTTTACTGAAATTAAGTTCCTTATCTAGCATAAACCTCAGGTGATATACGGCGCTATACGGCTTGGCATCAACGTTCCGCATAATCAGCCGGCTCCCTCCAATGGTCTTTGCATTTTTCACTCCGGATTTCTTTATAAAAATTACCAATTTACTTTTCATGTGATTTTTGGTAGTCTCCCATAAGTGAAGAAGTCATTGAGGATATCCCGATGATTTTCGAGATGTTCATGGGGATCAGCTTGTTTCACCAGGAAGCCTAAACCTCTGTATTCCCTGCAAATAGCACAATGTCTATTTGAGATGTTATTGGAATATCATTGATGTATATCAAAAAGAACAGTGCGCCCAAAGCAAATCCTGCGAAACCCCTGCCTGTCTGTCCCTATATCTTCACTGCTGCCGGTTAACTCTAACCGTAAACTTTCTGTTAATGAAGTAGTTGTAGACAAATTTAATCAATAACAATGGCAAGTGCATTTCTGTCATTTTATCAATACGGCCTTCTATCCACATCGCGCCGAAGGCCTTGTCTGTTTCCAGCAGGATGAAGCCTGCCATATCAATTTTGATTGACATTGAAACTAACCGATGTATATGAGTTGGCGTGGCTAGCCGTCTTGCTGTGCTATGATGATTCCCGAACCTTGGTTGCTTAGGAATTAGCAGGCCATGCTTATCTAGGTGATGTTTAATCCTGCTGAACAATAGTTTCTCGAATAGTTGACTCAGTGTGGATTAAAGGCCGATTGGTCTAGGATTTCTGGGATCAGCTGAGGTTTTCCTGGTTTTGGAAATGTAATATTTGGCATCTGGTAAAATCGGCTATTTTTGACTGCTCGGGCAATATATATTGGAAACAACTATTGGAAATTTATTTCCATGGTCATATTGCTTAACTTGGTCGATTCTTCAAAATAATATTTTATATTTTTTCTAGACCTGCGGCTTTTTCGGTTTCAGGATATCAACTTTACAGATCAGAGCTATTTCTTACTATTCACCCTCCGATTAGTCATCAAAAATTAGACCGCCGAGTCCGTGCAGGACTGGAATTTGTTTTTTTTTTCATTCCTGGCGTTAAGTTTCAACAATTTATTGTTCCACTGATCCCTATTGTGAATTGAAATTATTGATAACAATTGACGGAATTGTCTCCCAAAATTGACACTCCTTCCCGCGCGGGTATCAATGAAAGGGGATCTTTGCTCAAAAGTAGAAACAAATCGCTCAAGCCATTTACGAGGAACTGTTGGCTAAATAAATAGAATTTGTCAAAATGATCATCGGTGTCATTACGAAAACTTCCCTAAATCAAGGAGTTGATAACAGGAATTTTCATTCCGTTAAATTCAGAATTTCCATCACTCTACGTCAGGAATTTTGTCATCCCGTGGCTCGATTATCGGAATCGTTCTTCAATCTCATTCAAAATTGTTGTCTCTCCTTGATCCAGAATGCTCTGTTTTAATTCTCCTTTCTGTCCGTTCACTTAAACAATAACCTCCCCCATTTTTCGCTTGAATACTTGAGTCACGTGTGGGTATAATAAATGTTCAGTGAACCTTACTCATAATTAACATTTGCCCTCCAGTTTCTTTCGAACGTTTGAGTGCATCAGCGGCCAGTGTCAACGAACTAGTAAACCATACTTGCTACTGGATCCGGAAACATTGAGAACCAATGGACAGCATACTACATTAGCAGCCTGTAGACTTGTTTGTGGGTCCGATGGATCGCTCTGGCCTCTACCTACTGGGAATTTCAGCATCGGGAACAAAGTTAGAATATTTTTCTAATTGTATGTATTTGAGCATCCCCTATCCACGCTCCAGAGGAAAGTCCACAGTTTAGGGAACACCCTGTCTACTTGGATAGCCGATCCCAATGGCGGTTAGGATAGCTTTCATGGAGGAACATCAGCGCTCCGTGTGCCACGGATGAACTAAAAACCTTTCTACTGCGCATGCGCCGTTTAGTCATAAGTGGTTAGGCAGTGGTAAATTCAGTACCGCCAGCAGCGCATGCGCACTAACGTCATCTTTAGTACCAACCGTATTATCACGTGGCGCTGGTGACCACACATTGCGTAGCACTTTGAAAGTGGTGAGGGCATAGGGATCAGCTATCCAGTTATGTAGAGATCAGTTATATAAATATCTATGAATGTCAACAAACCATGCATTGGTCGCATCACAACAAACGAATCGATAAATTCGTATTCTAATAAATACGATTAAATCCCCATCTAAATGTTAGTGACACATAACTTTCTCATCGATATTCTTGCAAACATCGATTTAACAAACAAAAAGTTTTTTATAATAGTTAATTTTTCCATTCAAATTTTTTTTGCATAGTTTTTTACTATATCAATAAATTTGCTGCTAATCTCAATATCTCATCACTTCCGTATCTTTTGCAGTATCTCCCCACACATCCCGACGATATTACATTTGACGTGAAAGGAATTCCTGCAGAAGTTGATGCATTCATCTCGGCGGTAATTGACATCTTCACATCAAATATTCGTTCAGCATGTGGTACAGCATGCGAGGCCGTTGATACCTCGGTAACGGTGCACATGAATGTGAAATCTAAAAGTCTTGAACTTAACTGGGATACCCGCGAGGACTACACTCTTCAAATTGCCACGAAAGGTACTTACCACCATGAAACATTAAGCCGTCTAGAATTCCATTACAAGCTTCAATGGAATGTCGATAGGATTTATAGGGGATTTTTTTATGTGACCAGTGTCACCAGGAATCGGCTAACATGCAGAGGAATTCAGGATATGTCATGAAATCCCGAAGTTCCGTCATTTATCGATTTCTATGAGCATTCTGTAGGAATCGGGCGGTTTCCAATGATATAGAAGAGATTTAAGTCTCTGTTGCATTGCAATAAAATGCTATAGCAATCTTATAGACATCTATAGACGCATAAAACGCTACAGTTACTCGCTGTTCAAAAAATTGAAAATACCGGTCATAGATGGTTTTCAATCTTCTTTCACTTTCAATTTAAGCCTTCATGTACGCGCCGGTTCGGCTCTTACGGTTTTCGATAATTTCGATATATATCGATAGTTTCTTTCGTCTCTCCTTTTCACTACAGAAACCGTGCAAAAAATTCACAATGCAGGTAAATATCAAAGTATTCCCTGCATCTTATAAATTTATAGTTCAAAGATCGCATATGCATTCGCCCGAGTTATCCCGACATCAGTTATTTTTTATTCGACAACTTGTTGAAAGTGTAGAAATTTGAGAGAACTGCAGATAACTCGGCAAATGCGCGAGCTAATAATTTGATCCTGTAATTGGCTGCGTACTGTTGTATTCCAATTAATATGAATGAGAAGAGAGGAATTTCAATGAAATCGGTTGATCACTCACCCGATAACAACCCATTCCAACTAGCACATGATTCTGTACAATTTAATGGTGGTTGCCCTATTATAAACAATATGTTTCCATACTACGCTATCTCATGCAACAACTTAATCTTTAGGCGCCAATGTGGACGTTACAATCATCGCACATACAGCATATGGGGCCCGACACGCTCTGGAGACTCTCTCGCAGCTAATTGCCCCCGTGGTAAAGTTGGGTGATAAACGCGGTCTGGTCATCAATGACATGGCGGATGTTTCGGATAAACCGGTGTTTAAGCATAGAGGCGTCATGATAGATACTGCGAGAAATTATCTCCCAATTTCGGCAATTTCGAGAACCATCGATGGACTTGCAGCGACAAAAATGAATGTTCTACATTGGCATGCAACAGACACGCAGAGCTTTCCTCTGATGATCAAGAGTCGACCGCTGATGTCATGGTATGGATAATGAGAAACCAGTGTAGTCCGTGTAGATTATGTCGCTGAGTATAAAAAAGCATTTTCCACCCGGCGCCGGAAATTTCGTACTCTCCCGCCTGGAAAGTTTGCGCTTGCCGCCCTAGGGCGGAACGTAGATAAGCGGCCTCCCCCCCCCCCCCCCGCTCCTCCCGGAAGAACTTACTTCCCAGCCTTCCCGCAAGAACGAACATCCGGTGAGAGGTGCGAGAAATAGTATTTGCACTTCCGGCGAGCGTATCGGTCGGTCCGTCGACAAAAAAGAAACGCGCAAAACGCTCTTCCGCCTTCAGCACTCGCCGGGAATATTCAGCTTTCCGCCCTAGGTGCCCAATATACTAGCTCTCACGAAGTTACTAGCAAAGCAGCTTGACGCGTATCCATCACACTTCAGAATAACCACACAACCGTCAAATTGCTCTCATTTGACTTCTACTTGACGTAATGACTCCAAATTTGAAGTGAGGTTAGTTTAAGGTCTGCTCCATGTAATGCAATGAGTATTGTGGGTTAATTTTTTACATTTTAATCGTAAAAAGCCTTGCAAAAAATTTTCCTAGAGGTATGACGGTTTTCTACAGATTTTCTGTAGAAAATCGTTATCTTACTCATAACGGGGTGAGAACCAGCCATGAAAGTTCTCAATCAGATCTGCCGCATATATAAGAAGTCCATAAAAGTTAAATGAAATAAGATGAACAAGGAAGCATAGGACTTGATTAAGAGCAGTTCAACACCTTTCAGGTACGGGGCTTACTCGCCCAAGATGATCTACACTTCAGAAGACATTCAGTGGATAAAGAACTACGCAAATCTTCGCGGAGTTCGTATAATCATGGAACTGGATTCTCCAGCGCATGCAGGTACTGGCTGGGAGTGGGGCGAGGCTGAGGGACTTGGAAAGCTTGCAGTCTGTGTGGACCAGCAGCCCTGGAGAACATACTGCATTCAACCCCCTTGTGGACAGTTGAATCCAGTTAATCCGAATGTATTCGACGTTCTCCGGGATATCTACAGTGAGTTTGTTGCAGTCCTGGGTAATGACACGGTTTTCCATATTGGAGGAGATGAAGTAAATATTTTTTCACTTACCGTTCACACCATCTTCATCTGAGCCAACCGAGCATAATAACACCATCAATTTTCAGGTCTGGTTGCCGTGCTGGAACTCGACCGCGGAGATAGTCACCGCGATGCAGGCAAGAGGTCTGGGAAGATCCACAGAAGACTTCACCGAATTGTGGTCAGAATTTCACAACAGACAATTGCAACTCATAGCTGATCTCAAAGAGAAAAACGACTCGGTGATCCTCTGGAGCTCAGGACTCACTGAGCCAAGTGCCATTGAAAAATATCTGGATAAAAATAAATTTATCATTCAGACATGGGTACCAGCCGCATCTCCCATGCCTACTGAACTGCTCAAACTTGGGTATAAACTTATTATTTCCACGAAGGACGCTTGGTACTTGGATCACGGCTTCTGGGGAACGACAAAGTATCATTCGTGGCGGAATGTGTACGAGAATAAAATCCCGAGCAATGTGCGTATCAGCGGTTCCTTGAATTCTAATTTTGTTGTGAAGGGTAGCACGTAATAGAGAAATGGCCGGGGAATTTAATTTTTGTAGACAGTGACGAACGATTTGATCATCACTAATTTCTGGAGTTTCAATAGATTAAATGAGTTAATCAGTTCTGATTTTTCTAATGACTGATTGATTGTAAATTAGGGCGAAGGTGTACTCACAGTTTAGGAGTTCAGAAAGTCACTTATCTCCTGTTCCCACTTTGCTAGTAACATTGAACGATATATGTTCAGTCTCATATATATATATATATATATATATATATATATATATATATATATATATATATATATATATATATATATATATATACATTTCCTCTAACCTCCTTCTTACGCAAAAAATAGGATTTGGTCCAAAATAGTACACGGTGCAACGCGTGACTAACGGGTCATGTTCTTTGCGGGAGCTCTGTGACATAAGTCAAATGTGGGTGCTATAAACCCACAAGCTACATGACCCATTACTCACCTTTGTACAATATTTTCTATAACGTTGCATGAAATATAATTTCGGATACTATCCTTTATAGGAAGGTGTTCTCGGAGGTGAGGTGTGCATGTGGGGGGAATACGTCAATGAGGGCGGTCTGGACGCTCGCATTTGGCCAAGAGCCGCAGCAGCCGGTGAGAGACTCTGGACTGATTCTAGTAGCCTTAAAACCTTGGATGTGGAGCCACGATTTCAGGCCCACCGGGAGAGACTAGAGGGCCGCCACATCGCGGCCGACGCAATCTCTCCTGCGTGGTGTGCACAGCACACTGCTAAATGTAATTAAAACATTGACATCCTAATGGCAAAGTGACATAAGTGCAAATGAATTTTCCACCTTCCACTTTTACCTTGTATTCACCGCTATAGTGACGGATCTATCGATTACTCCTTGATTGCGGATGAGAGAGGAACAATTTGTGCGTACGGCTGATCATTAGGTGATTGCTACTTGACTGCTTATTCGATCAACCTTCATGAAGAATTGATCGACAGTTGAGCGCAACTTGACAGGCAAACATTTCCACCGAAGAAAAATGAAAAAAAGCAAAAAAACATCAAAAAGTCATATGTATTGAGAACCCCGTAATGAATGACTTTGTGACCCACATATATATTTTCTCAGTGGGCCAGTGATCAAGTAGTGATCAAGTGCGCGCACAAGTTGATCCCCCAAATCAAATTGCAATCAATGGGTCTATCAGGGTATCAATCGTATTTATAATGTCTGGAAAAAAATACCTGTACAAAAGTTTCTGTTGCACTATGTCACGGTGTTAAAAGTCAATATAGTTTGAATACCAAATGTGTGTGTCTTATTGTGATTTTTATATTGGAACCACGAATTTTGTTGATCACTCGGTTAATTACTCGTTAAGAAATTGTAGATGAATAAATATTTTTTATACAAAATTTTTTTCCATATTGACACAAATAACAAATTGCAAATGTGTTGTTGTTAGGGGAGGCGAACATTGTACCAATAGGCTTGTTGGACCAATAACCACCGTTTACAATTACTAGCAGGCAAAAAAATTTTTGTTTTTGCGCAACTGGAAGCATGGCACACCGTTACCTAGTATCCATGATAATTTCAAAATTATATTCGTTCAAAGCCGATAAAATATGGGCCAGCACATTTGACGTGATTTCGATGTAAGAATTTGCGTCTAGCATTTAAGCTTTTTAACATTTTTAGTCACTACCAATCGGCAAAAAATTATAAAATGTCAACGCGCAATTCATTAATCTATCGTTGGGCATCCACATTTTTGTGCAATCTCTGCCGGTGAAATAATTATTCATTATTTATCAACAGTCCGCGTGCGTGTGTAGGTGCGATATGTCAGTGTGTGATGTACCGATAGCTCGGTGTGTAGTACTGCCGGTCGAGTGACAGCTGAGACCGGTGAATGACTGAGGGGCCGGGCGGGCCGGGCAAATTAAAGTAAGGTTACCAAAGATTCTAATCATTATTTTAAAAATAAATGCGTTGGGCTTTTTGTATTTAATATGATTAAGTGATAAACACAGTTGACAAAACATTATTTATTAAACACCTCGTGGAAGAAGCGGCTGACCAGAGAAATTACCAACTTATCGGTACTAAAAACGGCATTATCGGTACACCACACCACTGCGCGCAGTACCGATAAATCGTAAATTTTTAATACATTGCATATTCAAATATTTTGAGTGCTAAACAATTCTTGGTTTTGCAATATATGTAGAAAAGGGTTCAATGAAACTAATTCAATAGTTCATTGGCGCTTATTTGAGTTAGAAGTTGGAAATATCTATGATTTCCCTTAGCCTATCGGTACAATGCCCGCCTCCCTCGATGCAACTGCTTCGAGATACAGGAGCGAAGTTTCTTCCTAAGAACTACATTTCGAAACATATTTTGATGGAACTTACAGGCACTACTTCAAGAAGAATGGCCCGATCTTAGATGAAGAAATTGTTTATTTTTTATTCAAATCTGGTTTAAATCAGAATCACCAATACTAATTAACATCAAGCTATAGCTTCCCATTGGTCGAATGAAGCATTCGTGGAGATTAGCCACTTATGCGAAGCTTCAGTATCACCCTTCCTTGCGAAAACTTGCTAAGGGTAACGATGTCTTCATAGAGCATGTTGGTAATGAATGTTTCATTACAAAGTTCATGGGTGATAAGGCAATCATCCAATTATCGTCTTCCTGCTCATCTTCCTGATTGTCGATCGTTCTTTTTATGTGCTTTCGAATACTTGCTGAGTGAATGGATCTTCACAAATAAGATCCACTCAGGCGTCAAATATTAAGCCATATAAATTTTCTCAGTGTCGTGAAAAATCCTTGGCTAAAGGGGTGTGTGTTCAAATGCCCGAACTGATGTCGGGTGGTCCAGCACTGAAAACCCCCGGAGCGCCCTGCAGTTTGTGTATACAAGGAGTGAAATTCCGTCAAAAATTCTCATTTAACAATGATGAAAGTAGAAAATTGGGGGGCAGATAGTGATGAGAAGGATAACAACGAAATTGACCGTGAACCGGATGAAAATAATAATTCGGAAGAAAGCGATGAAACAAGTGAGGAAAAATTTCGAGGATGAAATTCCACACGAAGTTCTATAGTTTAACCATTTCACTAACCACGTTTTTTAGTTTTTCGTGGAGGGAGGGTAATTCCATTTTTGGAAAGGAACTTTTCTGCCCTCCGGCCAGAAAGCGGTAACTTTCGGGCCGCTGCGCTAAACGAAGTTACCGCTTTCTGGCTTCGTCGAGCAGAAAAATAGTATACACACCTCGACCAGCAAGTAAGAAAGCCTCAGATCACATTATTGTCGACCTCGGCTTCGCCTCGGCCAACAACTAAATGTGATCTCAGACATTCCTTGCTTTGCTGGCCTAGGTATGTAATCTATTAATTAATTGGTTTTGATGAAGGACCCCATGGTTTGGGGCAGGGAGAAAATGTTCAACTGCCCGGTTCTTTGGGAAGTTATTATAATTTTGCAATCTAAATTTCGCAATCCAAATTTGTTGTTTTATCATGTAACTAGGGGTTTAAGGATATTCCACCTATATTGGCGAAGATATAAGAATTGCTTGAAATTTTGACATGTTTTTGAAGCGGTAACAGATGCCTATGTATGAAATTTGAGATGGATTCACAACACCGTTTTGTAGTTATTAATTATCAAAGTTCTCAATTAACCCTTAAGAGGTCGCGCCTCCCCACCGAACGTAATCGGTCGCGTGATGGGCGCCGCGCAGCCGTATATTTCTGAGTGCGGCGTTGCCGGACCCGTATTTGCTCTAACAAGGAACCGTGTAAGTCCAAGGCTCCGTGTAATACGATTTGGTAATCAAAATGTACATTCATTTGCAATAAAAGCTGTATTTGATACATCGAAGATGTATCAAATACCTACACGAAAGCCGGTACCCTAGACGAAAACTGGCAACGCCGCGAGAAAATTTTCTACGACGGGAGTGGTCGCATGGTGAGCGTTTCGCAGCAATTCCCTGATTTTTCTCCATTTGAATATTCGTTATTATCAATTTCGCAAATGGAAGAGGGCGAAATGGTGATCAATCACATGATTACATATCAAGTGAGGAATACCTAAATTGGCGTTCCGTCAAATACAACAGTTTAGCATTTATTCGAAGAATAAGAAAAACTGCTGCGAAGGCACACCGCGCGACCTCTTAAGGGTTAACACGGCCTCTTATGGGAAAAATAAAAATTTCTGTAAATACAGTTCAAAACATAAAAATTTCTTGAAATTTTGAAAATTCACTATTGAAGCAGATATAAAACGATGGTAAAAATTTCATGACGATTGACTGAAATTTTTTTTCATTTATTTGTTTAAACAATATAATGTTGATTCGCAAAATCAAATACAATATAATAATTTTCTATGGCTATCACTTCAACTAATTAACGCATTGAAATATTAATTGCAAATTATTGGCAATAAATATAACGAATTATAGAAAGGGTCATAAACTTTGGTTTGACTATACGTGTTGAATATCCTTAAGTACACCAAAATGATCCCCGTCAAATTCTGAGTTGACGTATGTGTGTGGGTGTGCATGTGCGCAAAATTTTTCCCAACGGTTTCTTATGAACGAATGGAGTTATGGAAATTATCAAGGTCGCATTCGAAGCATTTCCGTATAACTTAGAACTGATTAGATTTTAGATGAAATTGGTACTATATATTTTATATTGTTATTAACCATTTCAATTGTTTATAATGTTCTAGTGCATACACTCTTCGAGTTAGCGCAAAATTCATATGAGAAAAGTTGTTCTCCACATAAAAATACGTATTTTATGTAGAATTACTTTTTTTCGATAATTTGCATAATTTAGAAGGTATGGCCGTCTCAACAGTTGCGTATGTAAGAAGGTCTGAATCGAAGCATTTTCGTGCAGAGTCGAGCAGGTTACATTTTGGATGCCATTCGTGCAGTATATGCAATGTTATTAACGACATTGCAGATTGTTATTAACAGATTGCTGGTTAAATCGAGGGGCTATTCACATTCGGATTGGGTGACACCATGATTTCAAAATGCGATCATCGACCCCGTGATTTCAAGTGATTTCAAGGGTGATTTCACTGATTTCAGTGAATGGTTTCTACAGTGACTTCAAATCCCGCAGAGCGTGATTTCACTGATTTCGAATGATTTCAATGATTACCAAACATTTACAATCATTGAAATCACGTTTGATAATCATTGGTGATCACTGAAATCACAGAAAAGATGAATGGTTATTCAAAAAATTAAAGAACTGAAAATTTTGGCGCTACTATTACTATTATTTTATTGTTTGAAGCCATACAATACGTCTAGAACTAAACAAATCTAAACATACGTTTTTAATTCTTCGTATATTTCAGCGGGAATCGCTAATCATCCTTTTTCTGTCACTAGGGAGGGAGAAACTCTCCTCCGATATTGCTCAGTATGAGGAAAATAAATATAATTCATAACTGTTGGACATATTCTGAAGTCACGGCCATTTAAAAATAGTACACTGATTATAAATGACTTCAAATGATTACACTGATTGCGAATGATTACAATGTGATTTCAAAAAATTATTTCAATTATTGAAATCACGTAAAATCACATGATTTCACATGATTTCACGTGATTTCAACTGACTTCACTGATTACGCGCTGATTTCATCGTAATTGCATTTTGATTTCATCAGCGAGTGACACCATGATTTCTAATATGAATAGCCCCTCGGGTCAAATCGCGATTTCTCAGCATTACAAGAAAATCCCAGAAAATCACGAGGTTGATGAAAAATATCATTGAACCCTCCTTCGAGAAGCCTCATATAAAACATTCAAATCAGAAGACTCGCAGAAATACAAATCAAATTCCAAGTGCTGAGATTTACAACGACTAAATGAACCCTCGTCTCTATTATTCGTTGGCAGTGGCTACTCACGCCACGGTAAATGACGCTATAGGTAGTTCCCATCTTGGATTTACCGTAGATATACGGTAAATTTATTTATGCGGCAGAAGCAAAGAGACATTTACCGTGGTCCATGTGAATACTTTCTTATTACTTCTCCACATCATTCATTCAACAAACTCATTATTTTTCCGAGTTTCACAAACATTTATTTTACTTCGATAATCGCGACCCGAAGGAATGAGGAAAAAACGACTTTTTTAATGAGCCCCATACATTATATGGTTATGTCTTTCAAGTTCTCTTCATAAGAAAAAAAAACAGCCGTAATATTTGCGACGCGCGAATAGCGGCAGCACCAGCTGGAATCGCACTGCCCTTCCACCCGCCCACACACACATACATTGGAGCGCTCAGCTGACGTTTTGACAATCGATGTAGTGATCGGAAATAGAGGCTTCCGGGATATAGTTAAAGCGCGATATTATGTTTATTTAATCGTGTCTTCCTCAAACTAATCTTAGACTAGTTTGTCTGAAATGTCAGCGAGCAATGTTGTGACATTAAGGCCGGGTAGAACCCATCATTCACCCGCGAATTTATTACATTAGGTTATGTTTTTGAAATACCGTTGTGTATTTATAACGATGAATCTTCGATTTTTTGTGATGACTTTTACTCTCTCTCAATTTTTTATGTAACTCACCAAATATTTTCCCTTTATTAGGTAAGTCAAATGATTGTTGAATGGATTATTGGAGTAATTAAGTTACATTAATTTTTAGCACTATGATTACAATTAATTCACACAGTTGACATTCACTATTTTGACATTTTATTCATATCTTATTTGCGGAATAACTTATGATGGTTCACGTGATTAATTTAATTATTTTTCACAGAATTTCCCAATTCATTTCGTTCATTATAAACAAAAAAAAAACAAATAAAAAAACACATATTTGATAATTTTCACAAATTAGTATTTGACATTTTTGCATCAATTTTTATATACCATTACATAATTTTTATTTCAATTGTTTATTTTCAATTTCAGGTTAACACATTGAAATGGATATAATAGATATTGACGTTCTCGAAGGGAATTCTCGTCCCCTAAAAAATTCTGGAATAAGGTGCAATTGTATCAGTTCTAATTCGGCGTGCTATATAGCAGTGACAATAGCCACATTGGGATTCCTTGGCGCTATTGTTTTCATCTGTCGAGATTACATTAAACTCCTGTTATATTGGATTGAACACCAGGACACATGGGTCATCACAGTGATCGTCATAGCACTATTTACAGTAGTGTCGTTCCCGATAGTCATTGGATACTTATTTCTCATCATAGCTAGTGGATACTTGTTCGGTATCATCAGGGGTATTGCTATGGTTGTTTTGGGGGCCAATTTGGGAATTGCTGTAGCACATACAACACTCAGTGCCCTCTCCACGAAATTGCCTATTGGTGCTTTACTCAGGAGCGAAACTGCCCGGGCCATTTTGAGGGTCATATCTGGGCCACAGGCTTTCAGGGTAGTTCTATTTGCAAGACTCACACCTATTCCCTTTGGACTGCAGAATACAATTTTTGCTGTGAGTTTACCTTGCTTTCATTCGTTACTTGGTATGTTTATTTACGAAAGATTTTCGCAGGGTTCATATATGAAACAATTAGTAAGATAGAAGAAACATTCCCTGGAAACATAATTAGAAAAAAAAACTGCTTCTTGTATCTTAAAATATCACAAATTTGCGATTTTTTGAAAAATTGAAATTTTTGGAAACTTGCAGAAGTTTCTTAAAATTTTTACGAATTTTTAAGGTCATTAATACTTTGAAATTAGATTAGCTTTGAAATAATAAACCAATGAATTCTTAGAATCTTTGATATTATGGAAATATTAACATTATAGATTGTTTAAAATTTCGACAATGTTCGAAAATTATGGAAATGGTAATTCAAGTAAAATACTGTCGCATATCATGAATATAATGTAAATTTTGATAAGAATGACAATGTAT
The DNA here is from genome assembly GCA_026005395.1 of Asobara japonica. NCBI lineage: Eukaryota > Metazoa > Arthropoda > Insecta > Hymenoptera > Braconidae > Asobara > Asobara japonica. The sequence continues at coordinate 610,905 of BQMI01000505.1, forward strand.
CCCTTCAAACATTGTAAAATATTCTTTTATGCACCACACATTATCTTAAAATGAACGTAAGGAAAAAAAACCGCATACGTCATGCATCAAGAATAGATCGGTGACAGAATACATTACACTCCGTTTTTACGAGCGAGTTTTTACCTTTGCTGATCCAAATTTTTTTTTTGGTCTTTATTTTCTCAACAGGTCAGCAACATTAGTGGTTTGCGATATCACATTGCAAGTGCACTGGGCCTCCTCCCCGCACAGATAATCAATGTTTACCTCGGAAGTAGCTTAAGATCAATGCAGGATGTCTTGGAAGATAAACATACTGCCGTGACAGGATACGTCGTTTTCTGCATTCAGGTAAAATTCATTTCCGCCTTTTTGCGCATTTTCCTTGATCGTAAAATATGAGCTAAGAAAACATAAAGCAGAGTCCAGAAATTCATGAAATGAAAAAAATTTAATTTGAGTCTCAGAAAAGAAAACAAAAATTAATTGACCCGAATTTTTTAACATTCTCTAAATGTCTATTTGCAAAACTTTGACATCTGCAAAATTGGAAAAAAATGATACACCGGTGTTTTTATAATAATGTGTTTTACTTACAGATACTCGTTGGTGTTTCCCTGATGGTCTACGTCGTTCAGAAAGCGCGACGTGAGCTACATCTTGCACTTTTGGAGGCAGATCTCGCCTCCCTGACAGACAGTTCCCATTACCTCCATGATGGTCTACCCGACTCCAAAGGCTCCCTCGTAACTCTCATAGCATAATTATTAATAAGCACTGAGTAATGAACAAAACAAAAAATTGAAATATTCCTCAAACACCCCCAATGAATCGTGATAAATAATATATTTATTTATCAGTCATTATTATCCAATCGTACTTTCATTTTCGTGTAAATTGCCAGTGACTAAACGAAAAGTCTGTAAGAAATTGAATCATTTAATCAGTGCCAAACAATTCCGTAAATCATTTGTTTTATGATTGAATATTTTTTTGCACTACATCATCGACCTTCCTTCTATACAGTTGTTAATTTTGTGTACATCGATATATCCTCTGTTGACGAGAATTTTTAATGGTTTATGGTACCAATTATTTACATACGCATTTGTTTTGTACTCAGAGTTTTTTTTCTACATTCATCTTGATGATGACAACATTAATTGCTATAGGAATAGCGAATACTCCAAACAGAGAATTAATCATATTTTGTCCAAAGAAATTCCATGTGAAACCCCCCAGTAGTAATTCTCAATTTTGAGTTTTTAATGTGTAAAGACGTTGAGCTAATTACAAAAAAATAGTTTATCGATAGAACTGATATGCACTATTTGTCGCGTGTGTTACAGCACTTTGTGAGTGGCTAATAACCTAAAGAGTTAATAAGTCAATGAAAGTTTTGGAATTAAGCTCCGAAATAAGAAAATTCTAGAGTTAAAATTGTCTATAGGATAAAGTATTCAGTATACTCCATTAATTTGTTTATTTTATAATAATTTAATCGATGGAAGACCACTGTAAGTCTGGAGAATAGGGGGGATACTAAAACGGTCTCTGTTATACGTTGAAAGTGGATCAAATAGGTGTAAACACCAAAAATTAGTTTCAATAATTTTTCAAAAATCTGTTATTAGAGTTAAGACACCTGAAGTGGGGGAAGAAAATTCAGTGCACTCAATGATCGATATATTTTTTTGAAAAAACAATGTGGCTTTTTGAAATATCCAACAACTTTTTTTAATTTGCCTTGTATATACTAACTTCTACATTTATTTAAATACGAAAATGGCTTCGTGTCGAACAATCTTCAACCTTCAATTTTTGTGTGCTTTTTTTTGTAGAAAATCAAAACTCATAAAATAAAAATAAGATATTGGTTATTAAGCAAATTGAAGGAATTTTTATGGAAGCAACATTTTTCAATTCAGAAGACAATTCTTAAGAGAGCACTCTGCGATTTTTCTCAAAACGACGTTAAACAAATCCGGTCAATTATTATTGAAAAACGCATTTTTTCATGCAGCAATGGGATTGGGAAAACATGGGTGAAAATTGTTAACCAAGACTTGTTTTGAAAATTGTGTTGAAAAATTCAGAGCTCATTGGAGTACAATTGGGTACACTCAACGTTTTTTCCAGTTCCAGGGCTTCGATCTACTAGAAAAAAAATGCGAAAAAATTCTGATAAAATAAGTCCCTCTATCGATTTTCTGCAGACATAAAACTATATTTGATCGCACTTCGTCATATAAGGAACGTCATTCGAAAATGCCACGATTTCACAGACTCAGAGTGGTCTTTCCTCAATAAGAAATTTCAAAATTTATTTTTACATTGATATATTGGATAGATCGGAGACACTGACACTTGCAAGTCTTCCGTATTAAAGAAAATTAACAAAGCCCAATTACGCTCAAAGTGCAAAGGGAAACGAATTGACAATGCGCTAATATGATCATTGATTGGTTAAAAATAAATCATATTAATTTATATTCAACTCGAATTGTGACTGTTGGATTACAGTGATATGTATATAACAATTTAACGAGTAATAATTTAATCGGGGATTTAATCTCTAATACTCTTGATCTAACACTCAATCAACAAGACATTTTCATAAAATCGATAATGTTAACTGATAACTTCAACATAGGTATAAAAATTGTGAAAAATAGATGAAAAAAAAATTTCCCATTGAAAAAAAATCTCACAATTAATTAAAATAAAAAGATGATTTACGTCAACTAATTTTTTTTTCAGTTCTGAAGTGTTATATATTTTTCTTATCATCTTTTTATTCTATTCAATCACACTCTCGATCGTTGAACTGTACAAATGTAAAAAATATACATACTATGAAAATAAAAAAAATATGAAAACCATCACAGAATTAATTTCAAACAGCTCCAAAATAGACATTTTCACGATTTATCATGTGCCTGTCTCTGCAATTGTCCAGTGCTTTTTTAATCACTTCAACGGTGAAATCAGCGTCTTCTTTCGTCACGCACATGGGTGGCTTTATTCTCAGCACCTATAAATAGAGGCGAGTGTGCATGAATAATCAACATGATTAGAAATAGTAATGAAATCGTATGAAGCCTCACGTTTCCATGAATGCCCCCCTTGCCGATCAACAGTCCCATATCCTTAATGTCCTCGAATACATTAGCCACGTGATCAGGGTCTAGTGGTATTTTTGCATCAGGATCTGAGACAAGCTCAACGCCAATCATCAATCCTTTCCCTCTAACATCACCAATCATTGTTGGATACTCAAGCAACAGAGTACTTAAACGATGTAGCAGATATGTACCAACTTCTTTGCAATTTTCTTGGAGTTTTTCTTCCTCAATCACCTGAAAAAAGCAATGAGAAAGTGACAAAATGTGGAAATGTGGACTGTGTAAAATTCATTAAAAAGTGTCCGCAACTCACAAGGACAAAATGTGTTTTTTACCAGATTAACATTCACAGATTGCACATCAATTGCTCTTATCAAAGAATATTGAGTGAGTCCGATTGCCTAGCCTTGACACATAAAAATGTCAAGTTGAGGCTGTCAGTGATTGTACACTTACATCGAGTACGGCTGAGCCAACAGCACAGGCCACTGGGTTCCCCCCAAATGTGTTGAAGTGGAGTGCCTGATTCAAGCACTCAGCAATTTCTGGTGTTGTGATAACTGCACCCATCGGGAAACCATTACCAATACCTTTGGCCATTGTCACAATATCGGGTGTAACATCGTGCCCTTGGAAACCCCAAAAATGATCACCAGTCCTTCCAAAACCTGTCTGTACTTCGTCAGCTATATATAACGGATTGAACAAGGATTTTTTGGATTTTATTATTTCGTAGGCTCCACGTAGGTAGGTCCGGGGATATTGAACGGTACCGCCCACTCCCTGAAATAAATTGAGATTCACTCATTAGGGTGGCATTGCAAAAATGAAAATGCGCGCTTACCTAATTTTGAAACGTTAATTTTTTTTGAAACGTTATTTCTTATTCCACTCTCATAGGGGCATATATACTCGGAATGCATGGGCATATATATCTGCTTACTATGTCTAGACTCTGACATAGTTCCAGAAGAATAGATCACATTGATGTTTTGTATCGCAAATTCTCAAAGTGTAAATTTTCACAAACGGAGCATACATTTTGTTCAACTATTTCTCATTTTTTATGGAAAATAATTTGGATATTTACTTGAGGTAAACAAATCGTTGTTGCTACAAGAAATTTTCCTAGGTACAAGAGAACTTTCTTCTCAATGTGCCGCTTCAAGTGGTAAAAGAAAAATAGCTTTCAAAAAAATAAACCGGAAAATCCGGTATCATATCTATTTATTACAGTGGTGTAATATTGCGGCATATTTCATTACAGAAAAAATGTGGGGTATAGTTTATTACCGTGAACAATTCATTACCATTGTTTTTTTTGTAACGGTGTCTTTGTTATATGTAATGATTACAGGATTTCATTAGAAAAAAAATCTATGGAGTTATATGAAAAAATGATTTTCTTTGAAGATTTCTTTAAAATTATTTTCAGCAAAATGTCATAGAATTTGTTTTCTCGGAACATCGAAAGCCGGTGCGGCTTCCTATACTTTTCATAAAACAAGACTCGCCGCCCGTGTTTCGTGCGCGCATTTCCTTTTTCCGCCGAGCTGACTGGTGTCGCGTCGGTTTCGATCTTACACCTTTCGATAATTTCGATATATATTGATATTTTCTTTATTCTCTCCTTTTCTCTGTCGCTAAATGACGTAAATTTTTCAACAACATATCTGCCATTCAAATCATGAGTACATACCTGAATACTTTCAGCAATAAACGCTGCAAATTTCCCATTATTAGGTAGGGAGAATCGAATAGAATCAGTAAGGTCATTCAGGTACTTTTCCGCAGCGATGCATTTATTACCAATACACTCGCATGTCCTCCCGTGCTGTGATATCGGACTGTCGCGGCATTGTGGCCCACCCCAGGGACCTTTGTACACATCGGGATTAGTGACCTGTTGATGAATGACCTAATTACTTTCAATGTTCCAATTTGGCGCAACCATCTTTTGTTTTTTTCTGTAATTATCGCGTGCATATTAAATTTTCAACACTCGCCAGATTATGTAAAACCCTCGAAACTTAGTGAATTAACAAAGCCTCAACAAAATATTCTGCGTATATAATTTCCAATAACTACATAAGTTATGACAGTTTGAACAATCGTCATACTTTTGAAACCTAAAGTCGAATCGATATCCCCACTATCGATGTTTATCGATGCAAACGCCAACCAACTTCACGATGGTATCTGACTAATCTGATCAACCAATGAATGAATTACGATTCAAAAATAAATTATGACAGACCAATAAGGAGGCGTCTTACGACTTTCGACTCTGACGATGTACATTTTTGTGAATAATCTCCAAAGCATTCGAAAACATTAAAGTCCACGGAGCAAATTACCTGAATATGCCCAGGAGCTGAAGGCATTGGAAACCGCCAGGTGGACATCCCAGTAGCTGCATTCGTTAAATAAGTTCCCCCATGATACGAGTTCTTCAATGATATAATATCCTGCGCTCCAGTATATAATTTAGCCATTTGGAAGGCCAGTTCATTGGACTCAGAGCCGCTATTTGTCATATACAAAACTTTCAATTTTCCCGGCATTTTCGCCGTCAATTTTTCCGCATACTCATGGTACTTTGGATGCATATAAATCGATGTTGTATGACTCAATTTGCTCAGTTGATTTTTTGCTGCCTTCGTTACTTTCCTAATAAAAAATACGAGCTATCACGTACACAAACAATTGCTAATATACAGCAGTAAATTTTGAAGTTCTGGGGTTCAAGGTCACGCCGGAAGACGAGTCCCCAATGAGTTAATCGAAAGTGAAATAATCAATGTATAATAATAATGTGCATTCACAGCGTTAATTACCCATCCGTGAAGGATATAAATTGCTTGTTGCATATTATAAATGTGAGGGTTTCGAAACGATGAGAATTGCAATTGTGATGAGATCGAGTGATAAGTTATGCAGTGCAGAGATCGTCAATAGAGTGCAATTATGTTAACATCGTTTTCATAATTTCATATTAAGTGCTCTTTATGTAAATAGCTGATATTGATGGTTTACAGCGTTTTCTTAACCCGTAACCGTTACGGTAGGTCAAAAGGACCCATCAGAGCAAAATGGCCCAATTATCGTCCTAACTACTGCTCGAAGTTATAAAAATCGTTTATAATCACTAGAAACTCCAATTTATATGCTCCGATTTACCTTCTAAATTATACGTCACTTATCGAATTTCAAAATCCGAAATAATATTTCTTGAAACTTTCGTCGCCAAACTATTTTTTCTCCTGGAAAATACTTTAAGAAAAAAAAATTATACTTTGTAAAAGTACAATCCCGTTGGATTTAAAAATGAAAAAAATTGATTACAATGTTTATGAATTTTCATTTAAAATTGCGAAAAAAGTTCATAGAGGCTTTTTACTATTAAACTACTGAAAGTAACTCACAATACTCATCGCATGACAGAACAGACCTTACACTAACTTCAGTTCAAATTTCAAGTCATTACGTCAAGTAGAAGCCAAATGACGGCAACGTTTCCACGGTAGGTCCTTCGCACCCAGCATGACGGTTGTGTCATTATTTAAAAGTGTAACAATCACGCGATAATAATCGATATTTATTAAATGTCCTAAAACGAATGAATGATCAGACTGATGAGATATCTAAATTTCATTTGCGATACATGTTAATAGTAGTATTGTATAGTAGTACTGTTTTTCATTCGGCAGTATGGATACTGTCATAATTTATAAAGGAGATCCTGCGTTGATTAGAGATAAGAAAAAATGCAGCCTAGCACGTCAAATTTTTTCGCTACACTATCTAATTCATTTAACAATAGAATACAAAATATGAGAAGATATAATCGACCAAACAATGATGAAAACTAATTTTAAAGTTGCTAGTTATACATGAGGTGTGATGAGCCAGCGATAACTTTAGCATCTTGCCAACGTTACCGACTGATAATGTAGAACTTCCCAAAATTTATGGCCGTTTTATCCTCCCGAATGTACAAGAAGACAGCTTAAAATTTTCTCATTTCTTCAGCTACATATCCAAAATTCGGGCAGTATAATACGCAAAAATTTCCACATCATTTTTTTGCACAGCTACCACGGAACTACTTTGAGTAACGAATTCAGGCCAATAAACAATTCAGTTTTCCAATTGAAAAAAATTCAAAACAGATTGCATCAAGCATTGCCAGTGCCCTTAATTTGCACATTTTAACTTTAAACTCACGGATGCGAATGTCCCACAGAGACGGTAACAATGCCTCCGAACATATCAAGATATCTTCTCCCCGTATGATCCCAAAGCCATTGCATATGACCTTCATGAATCAAAAGCGGCTTTTTGTAGAACGGTCGAGTGCTAGGGGTCACCGATGTCATCCTCCACGACTTGACACTATCGTAATTCGGCCCCTGCCAATAAACCACACAACCAATTAGACTTATCACCAATTTTTTAGCAATTTACTCACATCATACTTAGATGCTGTGAAGCTACAACTTGGTATTTCAGGCACTGAGCTAAATTTTCGGAGTGATCCCCAGCGTACGTTGACTCCTGCGAAGTAATCGGGTCAAGTGTCTTGTTTATTCTACCCATTTACATCAAGGACTCACCTTTTAGGGCCATTTTTTAAAGTCGAAGCGCACAAATAAATTTAATCACTTATGTTACAATTTTGTTTTTCCACAAACTCCGATCGGAATTAAATTTCCAATTCACCGTAAATTATCCAATTTTGGTATTGTCAAAATTTGAAAGTTGCATGCGCGCCGGCTAGCCAACGTTGCCAGATTCAATTGAAGTATTTATCGTCCCGCATGCCAGCAATGTCAATATGTATCCATTGAACCACGTGATTGCGACTTCGAGAAGTGGGAGAAAGTAAAAGTTGTTTTTTTTCTCACATATGTATTTTATGCGTACGTCCTCCACGACTGTGAAAACACAAGTGATGGGCTTGTCACGTACGGGCAGATAACTAATGATTTTATAGAAGTGGTGGGCGGGTGCAATTGGAAGAATGAAAATAATTTGGCAAATTTTTTTACTCGTCTCTGGGGCTTATTGGGAATTTTTTTCACGGGGGTATCTTACTGAGTCAGTAGTGACATTGGCGGGGTCATTTTTCGGATATTCTCAGATGTTAATTCTGAATGTAAATGAGAGTTCAAAGTACGTTCATGCATTTCTGTTGTGCTAACCGCGTCATAAAAGGAAGAAAAAATCCCAAATTCTGTACTAATTCTCATTTTATTTACAAATAATATACAGGAACTCGTCAACTTGCGATTTTCTCAGCTTTAGCACCCTCAAGTCCAGCATCATTCGTGTTCCCAGCTTCAATCGCTTTCGTTTGATCATCCGGTCTGTGGATGAATTTGAAGAGAATTGGTATTTGCTCTAATGCGGGATTGCGGGACTGAAGACACCGAATCCAGGATAGGAGAGAGTCTTTGGTTGAGGTTCCTGTTGCACAAATGCCGAGTATCGTTTGCTCATCTTGTTGGTGGATGCTTCGACGCAGGGCCAGAGCTGCGCGGTTCTTCTTCCAAAAATTTATTTCGTAGTTTGAAATATCTGGAGACAAAAGTTGAGGATTCTGATATTGTTGGACGATGCGAACATTGACATTGATGGGGTTCTGATTGCCGACGAACCCGACATAACATATACATTTCAAACTAGTCAAATCACTGGATTCATTATAGATATGTAGAGCAAATTATAGTTTTTCCGTGAAACAACTAATTCTCAAGAGGAATTCAAAATTTTGGATTTTCTGCGGTTCGCCCATGAAAACGGAAAAAATTAGCGAGCCCATTTTTGGTGAACAATAATCAAATGTAAGTTATCCGAAGAACCCTTGATTGGTCTACGTAAGACTTTAATCGCATATATGGTTAGGTCGCGAAAATCGGTGACGAAAAATTTGAAAGCACACACACACGATATTTATTGAAAAACTGTCACCATTATGTGTTGCCTATGTGCAAATTTCATCTATTTTGCACTTTTCATTTTCAAGGTCATTGCAATAAGTGCCCCTATCAAAATAGCAAACGAAAGTAGCAATAGGACATTACGTGGACTATTTATCTTCGTAGTTTTCTGGAAAAAAATCAGCAACAGGCTGAATTCTAACTGGACTGGAATCAACTCTAACTTATATGGGGACACTTCGATTGCAAACTTGAAAGCCTTGAACGCTCAGGAGAAATCAGAGGGATTATATGGGTCATTTCGAGAAATATACCTATTTCGGTGTTTCTTTTCAAGCTTATCGTAAAGTTTTTAGTTATTCTAATTATAAACTGCTAAGTAACGCTAAATTTCCATTCGGAGACGCGTTAGGTACAATTGAATTTTCTTCTTTATCTTCTTTCTCTTTGAAAAAAAATATATAAATGGGCCAAAATCGTATGTACTGCAAAAAATATATGTGCTACTTTATATATCCTTTATATAAAAATGTGCCAATTCCGTATATAATATCTATAAATCTACTTAATCTTCAGCATATGTATTTTTCCGTGTGGGCAATGAGACTAATTTGAACACGTTATGTTAGAAATAAGTTTGATAAACCTGGATGGGTTCAATATTTGAGCATGCTGGGTTTTGGAGAAAAATTCGATTTTTTTCAAGTGACGCACATTTATCAAATCCTTAAAATTTAGGATTTTACTATTTATCGTAATTACATTTTTTTTTAAATATTCAAAAATTTTCTAAAATTGAAGAGAATTGCATTGAATACTGTTGTTCTCCTTCCAGACAATTTTTCAATTAATATAAAATCCAATTGTTTAATCGAGAAGAAAAGGAATGGACAGCAATAAATGAAGTGGAAAAAGTGGATGACTTTTCGCGAATCAAAGATTTTCATGAACAACAAAAACTCTGATAAATAAATATGAAAAATATTTAATTTGCTGATAAGAAAAATAAAAACAATTTTTTTAGCAAGCAAAGTAAACAAAATTTTCGTTACATACAAGCCTATACGGGTTTTATTTTTACAACTTGACTGATAATTCGTACATTGCAGGAGTCTACCATCAAGATAAGAAAACAGTAATGTGGAAAAAAATACACGAAAAGAAATCGTGGATGAATGAATTCACTTTGTAAACTTTCTCTTGAAAATTTCTACAACGCGTTAGGCTGTTTTTCAATGACTCCAAACCATTTACTATTGTTCAACCATTTTCGCAAATTTAGAAAGTTTTTTGAAAAGTTTAAAATATCGGAGTGGGATTGCCGCATAATTGGGTTTTTTCCCATTAATCTGATCATCATGAATGTAGTGTTCGTCTTGCTCATAGTTTTCATCAATTGCTAAATTTTGTGAATCTAATGAGGTTCTTCAACTCGATTTCTTGAAAATACAACACTTACCATCATTATCGTGATCATCCTCCTTCCACGTTTTCAAAGGATCGGCTCTCAGCAGAAAATAGTCGACGGACCCCTTAGACACCCATATTTTAAAAGGCCCCTCCACGAATGCCGCCACATTCTTGGGATGCTCCGCAATGAGTCTTTCCTGATCCGGACTTGACGCAGATACAATCCACGTTTTATCAACTGATTCCTGAAAGTATTGAATGACAAAAGCGTGTCTGATGAGGTCTTGAAATTTATAGAGAATGATCATTCCATTGAACTGTATATGACTTTGCAAATAATTTTTGGCAAATAATCTTCCTCTTAAATTTCTGGCGATCAGAAGTCTTTCGTACATATAGGACAATGGTTATTTGGAAGGTTTCTTGAGATGAGAACAGTTCAAACTTGAAACTAAATCAATGAATCTAGGAATCTTAGGTCAATATCATCGTTAACGTTGTTCTGATGAATTACCTGAATAGTGGCGGTATCAAAAATGGTAACTTTACTCTGAACATCCACAGTCGCGATTTTTTCGATAGCGATCTTAGCAAGTTCCAGGGCATCATTGGGCATTGGCTTGGGCCAGGGCCAAGGGTTCATGTTCTTGAATTTTCCCTGCCAATACAGCATCCGCCTGAGTTTCCTCAGGGGAACTGCGAGGTCGCCAAAAATATTAATTAGCATCATTTCAAGCTCCTCATCTGGAATGACGCCATTATTCTCCATCTTCTCCAACAGATCAATCGCACACTGTTGTTCTCGCGGGAAGAGCATAAATTCTGCTTGTAGAAGATTTTTACAGTTGAACCTTCCCTTTGGCAGAGTGTCACAAATTAACTTGTATACCTGTAATGAGTATAAGGTTATTGAGATATATTTTTCGTCAATTCAAGTTGAGTTTGTAAATAAGTCATGTCTTTTGAGGTATAAAATTTTGAGAACCGAATTTATCGTGCTCGTTTCTTTTCAGTTTTTTGCGTTTCATAGCTCAAGCATGTGTTGGTGAATGAACTTTTACCATTAAAATTTTTAAATTGCTGTTATAATGTATGAAACTATGTACTACAGTTGTAGTGCACATGTTGATGTCATCAACACTATGTGCTGATCATGTCCAGAGTCTGAGGAACCCAATCATGAAGACGTTGACAATTTGACAATGTGTTCAGTGTGGCAAACGGTTGTCTTCCGCATCTCTCAAAAAGTAAAGAAAAAAAATTTTCCACAAGAAGATACCCACCTCGAGATCCTCATTTACCCCGAACTCGTCCATGTACTTCAAAGCAGCGTAAACAAATTGCACATGACCTGACTTCCTAGGTGGTGAATTTTTGTATGAATAAATGACATTCAAGTACGTTTCCTTTTCCTTTTTCTGCTTTCTCGCTGCATTGAACAGGGCAATTGTGGCAGCCTTATCAGCACTGGTATCAATAAACCTGGTCGAACTCGTGTGTAGTAATTTCCCTGGCAGCATGCAGGTGATTCTTTTTAGGCTCTGCAGATGCTGACCATGCAGTACTCTCAGGCACTTTATCGACAATTTCACCGACAGCATGACCATCATCTTTGCATCGATAAAAAACTGTTTAATTAGTCGAGTCTCTCCAATTTCAATTGTTCATTCTTCCATGACAGGCATTCATCTGTAAACAATACATTTGCAACAATGACAATTGATGATCCATCTAACCTCAAAATTTTAATTATAGTGTGAATATGTTGATTCTGGGAAATTCAAAATTCACTGCGCTCCAAAAATTTTCTGACAATTTGCTGAGTAGAAATAGTCAAATTTTTGAATTGATAAATACCTGGTTATTCATAAAAACACCGGACCATTTCGCCGACTGGGGGACGCCATATTGGAATTATCACATTGATACGTTTCCTGCATAATCGGTGGAGCAGTAAATTTTGAAGGTTGGATTGGCAATTCGGTTCCACGTAGGAAACAAGAGTTCACAACAGTTTTATTGAAACTTATGGTGTGAGTGAATATTGGACATTTTGGGGAGGTTATTTCATGATTTAGAGATATGGTGATGGTGCTGAATAGTGGAGAAGTGGAGGATGAGAGTTTGGAGGGCTCGGAAACTGCGGCCAAGGAGGCGACAGTTTACTCCCTGGAGAGTATCCTTTAACAATTGCAACACTGGGGAGTTCAATTCATCTCTAAGGCCATATGTCTGTTGTCGATTATTGCCACTCAACCCCTGGAAGTTTATAACCATGCAAATATCTATATATCCGAATCTGTAGACTTTATTCTCAAATGAATGGTGAACATTGTTGTACACATGTGGGGGGGGGGGGGCAGAACGGGGCGCTGTATTATTTTCTTTAATTGTTGATTTATTTTTTTCATATATTGAAATATGGGAATTCATATCAAATTTAAGGATATCCTGTTGTACCTGCCGTTTGAAAAAATCAAACATTTTGCAAATTGTAAAGAAATTTTTTTCTCATTTCATAAATTTTGATGCTTCAAAAATTGCACAATATTAAAAAAAGAATTTTCGGATTACTTATTAATTCCATTCATGCTATTCAGGAAACAAGAAATTTCAGATTTCATGCCTTTTAAAATTCCAAAATAAAGTCAGAGAAATTAGTAATTCTAACACTATTTAAAAATGCGAAAGTATCATAAATTTCAATCGTCTTACACGAGTTTCGAAAATCTCATTGTTTGCATTGCAAAAGTCAAAAAACGGCAAAATCTCTCAAAAAAAAAAAAAAAAAAAAAAACAATTAGAGTCTCAAAAATTGACAAGACGGACTAAATTTATAAACAGATCACCTATCAATGAAAATATTATTATGGTATGCTTTTTCTTAACAATATTTTTTGTTTCTTTTTTCATATGTAATATTATCTGTATGACTTTCTGACGTATTACCTTTCCAAGAATTAAATGGCGTAGTAATAACCCTTCACGCTTTTGCAATACCTGTATGTTTCATAAATGCCAAGATTATTTTTCTTAATTTTCCTGCAATTTAGTCCTCAAAATAATCAAAGAGGCACAGCAGCAGCATGGACTGCGTCATGGGGACTATCAGAGATATAGGGGCTATTGCTCGAGACGTCTTAGGAGACTGAGGAAGGTTTTGAAAGTGCCCCAAGGCGACAGGAGACACTTCAAACGCAGAGACGTCACCGTTGCAATGGTACACGATGACAAATTTCTACAAGTTCCACTTACAATGGCTGAACGCGCCTGGAGCTATGCAATGCAACTTCGTATCGAGGCCAACACTGAACCTAGGAAGAAGTTCCATCTTATATCGAGGCTGAGGAAAGCTGCTGCTTACTCTATTCAGCTTCAGGAGTTGATTGAAGTAAATTAAATTCTTTGAATAACTTTAGTCATCTAAAGAAGATTTATTTCTTCCAGTTGAATCCAGTATAGAGGATTTTTTTTCTATTTTTATTAGTCAAACAGATCTTGGGATGAATACATCACAGGTATATTTTGGGAACAATGGAGCTGGGAACCATTTTTTTTAATCGACTCGAAAATTCTTGAGGTTCCCAAAGAAGAACACATGCTTAGTCGAAAACTTTTTTGGTATAATCCAAAAAAATGTTTTCTGTTTCACAGAATGTAAACTGCGATGCTAGAACAAAGCTGGAGGCTCAGGCGTACGTAGCCTGGATGCAGGGTTCCCTCCAATTCGAGCTCCAGCTGTGGAAAGACGCCATGACAAACCTGAAAAAGGCCCAAGTAGTCTACGGTGAATTGGCCTCGGCCTTGCCCGAGCTGGAACAAGTAATTTACAAGGCACGAGTTGAGGAAATTGCACCTAGCCTCCGATACTGCGCCTACAACGTAGGAGACACTTCAGCAATTGATGATCTAATGCAGATGAGAGGACAACTCAGCAATGAGCTCCTCATGAGTCTTGATTCCTTGATGGCACAGACTCGTGAAAAGCAATCGAGTGGTGAAGAAGTCAATTGGCGTGGAAAATCATGCGGGGTAAATAGCCTAACTTAAATAATTATTCTTAGTTTCATTACGTGCATTTATTGATGTTCTGGCTCGAACAATTTTTTCCCAAATCCGTATTTCAAGTACAGTGATACCCAATTATCGAAAAATGAAAAACAGTGTATAATAAAACTACCCAGGGTTGTATGATATAACTTCATGAGTTATAGAATGACGACAAAGTGTGGAAACTATTCTAATCAATAGTTTGCCAAGAATCTAAAGTGTAAATTAATAAGATTATCAAATATAATTAATGTTTTTTCACCGTGCAATCTCTTCACTTTTGTCAGATTGTGCCGCCAAGGGCAACAGGCCTTTTGATAGCCGACTCTCGATTGAATCAATCCTTGGAGAAGACCTCGACCCTCCAGGGTAAGATTGATCTGCTTGAGGCTCATCTGATTGATTGTAAGGACGTAACAGCAGCAGTGCGTGAAACATTCAAAACAGAATTGAAGAACAAGGACGATAAGACTCCAGCACATCACTTGATAGCTTACTTGCAATACATCAGGCTTTCTAGAACCCTTGAGAGGAATCTTGCACTGGTTAGTATTGCGGGAGAATCGGAGAAGGCCAAACCCCAAGACATCGTGCGCCTCTACGAGGCAGCTCTGCATAATTTACTTGAGATGTCGCAATTGCTGGACGATGAGGAGTACATGAAGGAGCAAGAGGCCAAAAGCAAGGGCTACAGAGCTTTCAGGTAAGGAATGGGCTAATAAATCCGATTTGTTATTTTTTTTCTGTATCAAATTCGGTCTAGAATACATTTTTTGAATTTTTTTTTTCACGAATTGTACAGGCTCTGCTCAACACCACCAATAGCAATGTTCGAAAATTAATTATCATGATTGGTAATCTCTGTTTTAGGTGCTTCCACATGGCCCAGTCTCTGGTCAATGCCCACAGATGGAGAGAGGCAATGGCGCTTTATCAACGCGCCCTTCGCCATACTCTGGATGCTCTGAAAGACCAATCCTTCCTACCTGAGGACCTCAAGGCTTCCTTGAAACAGCTTGAGAGTTCAATTGAGGGAGCGCAGTGCGCCGCCCATGCTCACAGCGTTCTGGAAGAGGGCACTGAGGAAACAGGAGCTGTCAAGCAGATGAAGAGCAAGAAGCCGCTTGTGGAGAGACTCCATGAGTACAGGGAAGACAATTCTTTACTCAGCAAACAACCTAATGTCATCAATATTCCACCGCCCATGCAGAGCATTCCTTGCAAACCACTGTTCTTTGATCTGGCCTTCAACATGGTCGAATTCCCCGATCTCACGGATAAACTCGGTGATCAGGGCAAGAAGGGACAGGCTGGACTCACTGGATTTGTTAAGGGATTGTGGGGATGGGGTAATAAGTGAAGTTGAGAATTGCGAAATGGATTTTTGTAAGATCTTGGAAAGAGGTCATTTGGTAAATAAAAACAGCGGTTTGTTTGATGGATTTGGTTGTTATTAATTCATCTAATAAGGAGCTAATTTTAGAGAGTTACTCAAGGGTATGAGACTTTCGCGCACAAGGGAGAGCAAAAGAACTTTAAATAAAAAAGTAATACAAGAAAACCATGAAACAAACTCGTGAAAAAAATTCGATTATTTAAAATCGATCCAATTCTTATAATTGTGTCCATTTTTGGAAATGCGGAATTTTTAGAACTTTTACAAGTTTGTTCTCTCCAAAATTTCCAAGGTACTTTAGAATTATAGTTTCATTCACTTTTTGAAATGCACTTCGCTTAGTAATTGATTTAATTTATGCAACACATTTTTTTTTGTGTTTTCAATAAGTTTCAAGTTTCTTGAAAATTCAAAATGCATTAAGGGTGTTTCGGTAGCAGAAGAAAAGAGAATATTACATCCTGAAAAAAATGGATAATGAAAATATAAAATGGATAAAAATAAAATATAAAATATAAATTGAAAATCGATTTATCAACAATCCCATTGCTATCATCAAAACATCAAAACATTGTTATTTAAAATACTTCAAAAATGAAAAAATGAGATTACTTTAAAGAACAAAGTATGTAAATTCATTTGTCATATATAGTCTCAAAATTTAGAATGTTTTCAATAAACATTTGCAGCCATCTAGCTCCTCTGCGCAGGTTACGAAATTCAAATTTTGCGCGGCAATCGTCAGCCATTGGCTAACATTTTCACTTCAACAATAAGCACGTGGAGTGGCTACTGTGATCCACGTTTTCACCTACTCCAGATTAAATTGTCCAACTATTTCCACCAGCAGTGTATTAAAAATGGATAAACAATTGAAAGAACTAGCTGTCGAGCTGTACGAAATCAACGCAGTGAAATTCGGGGATTTTGTGACTAAAGTGGGCTTGAAAACACCCGTGTACGTTGACTTGAGGGTTATCATTTCATACCCAAAAATATTGGTAAACAACAGATAATTTTATATTCCAATCGTTAATAAATTTACAAAAATAATAAAAATTGTCAATTGCATTTACTCTGATGTGAATTGTTGAAAAAGGAAATACTGTTTTTTTTGTTTAATCATTTTGGCTTTGACAACAGAAAAAAATATCGAAGACACTTTGGAGTTTGGCTAACGATGTGGATAAAATCGATCAAATTTGCGGAGTGCCGTATACTGCCCTGCCAATTGCCAGTGTCATATCCGCAGAATCAGACATTCCGATGGTGATTCGACGAAAAGAAGCGAAAGCCTATGGAACGAAAAAACTTATTGAGGGAAATTTCAAGCAGGGTGAGACTTGTGTGATCATCGAGGACGTCGTAACAAGTGGCAGTAGTATTCTGGAAACCGTGAAGGACCTCAAAAATGAGGGCCTGCACGTCACGGAGGCCCTCGTTATCATGGACAGGGAACAGGGAGGCAGGAAAAACATTGAGAATAGTGAGATAAAAATGCAGAGCCTTTATACTTTGACGCAGCTCATGGAGTATCTACTTGAGGCTGGAAAAGTTACGAAGGATGTAGTGAAATCAGTCGAAAATTATTTAAAAGAATGCTCGGCTCCTATGAAGACATTGAACGATGGTGAGAATTTAAGAATTAATTCTTTCAGTCGGTTGGAAAATTAGTTTGTAGGAAAATTATAAAAATGGCGAAATTCCCTAATTCATTTTTGCACATATCATATGACAAAAGTTTTTTTTCTACATTTCTAACAGATTATAAATAGTGATTTGTTTTTTTTTATTAAGTATTAATGCTACATGAACTATTAACATTAGAAGTGTACATCAGTTTTCCACAATATATGTACAATCGGTTAAGGGATCCTAAATGACAATTGTCTATTTACTTATCACTAGGTACAGAGTTGAATCAGTTAAATCTTAATATTACATTTTTGGATAAACATATTAATGTGTTTTAATGGAACTAAATTAAAAATAATGAACGATAAAAAAAAGCATTTTTAGATATCATCATTCTTTGATTACTTGCTTCCATCCTTTTGCAGCAATCTAGATGTTTTTTTCCGTAATAAAAAGATGAGAAAATTTTTGAAAACAAAATAAGATTTACCAAAATAGGAGAAACCCAATTTCAAGGATCGTTCATAACTTGCTGAGTTGTTACAAAAGTACTTTAACAAGTGAAGTAAGTAGTACTATAAATCGCTCAGTTTTCCTAAAAATGTTGCCCCTTCCAGAGTCGGCGCCAAACCGATTGACACTAGACTTCGCAGAACGCTCCAAGCTCGCCAAAAATCCGCTTTCATCAAAGCTTCTGGACTTAATGTCTCAAAAAGAGACTACATTGTGCCTCGCAGCGGACTTGACCTCTGCCGACGAAATAATCAACCTAACGGAAATAGCGGGGCCCCACATAGCTATCCTGAAGATTCACGTAGACGTAATCGAGGATTTTAACCAGAACTTCATTCAGAGATTGAAGCAGCTCTCCTCAAAGCATAGGTTTCTCATAATGGAGGATCGAAAGTTCGCAGATATTGGTAACACAGTGTCCTTTCAGTATGAAAAGGGATTATACAAAATAGCCGAATGGGCAGATTTGGTGACCGCCCACCCAGTTCCTGGCTCAGGACTTTTAGACGGACTGAAAAACGCTTTGAAGCATATTTCTGAGGATCGTGGAGTTTTTTTGATAACCGAGATGTCCTCGAAAGGCGCTTTAACAACGGAAAACTATGTCAAGGAGTCTCTCGCTCTTAGCAAGGACTCGGACATCGTTGTAGGGCATGTGTGTCAAAAAAATGTCTTTTCTGATCCAGGCCTAATTCAATTAACACCAGGGGTTAAACTGGTCCGAGCATCGGACGACTTGGGGCAACAGTACAATACTCCAGAAGCCGTTGTTAATGCTGGAGCTGACTTGGCGGTGGTTGGACGAGGCATCACTGAATCCACCGACAAACTATCGTCGATTATCAAGTACAAACAACAACTCTGGGCTGCATATAAAAATCGAACAAGCTCGTGATTTTATACTAAAAAACTTCCAAATTTTTTAGAACATTTTCTAGCATTTGTTTGTAGTTTTTTGAAAGTAAATTTTTTGAAAGTTCCTCAGGAATTGTTAATCAGCTTTTAGATGTTTCAATTTTTTTTTACATTATTCATGCCGGCAGTTCACAGGTCGATCGTTGGTCAAAGTATTCCAGTCTGTATGAAGTGAAGAGCCAATGGCTCTCCCAAAATTCTATGTCGTTTTTTCAACATAACAAAACTAGAAAAAAAGGGAAATTTTACTTCAGGATTTTGTGAAATGTCCATCTCAATTCTTTTGCTATTTAACGATACTGAGGTTAATACAAATTTGCCCACTTTTGTATAATTCTTTTATTATCAATATAATTCTTGAATACCGCCCCGCAATCAACATTTTATAAAAAATATTTTCCATGTTAATTTACAGTATAAAATATCTCTAGAATATTTTTCCTGAAAATGTACAAGATACAAAATATAATATCTACATCTCTGTGTTTAAGTAAAATAATAAAGTAAAAAGAAAAATAATAAAATAAGTAAAATAATCAAGTAAAGCGATAATATTTGTTTGCATGAAAATTGGAATATTCAATTCAATCAAAATTTGGGAGGAATTTGATTTTATTGTTCTACTTACGCACAGAGTACGAGTTGGTTTAAATAAAAAATTGTTAATCGGTATCATACGTTCGCATGTCAATCACACAACCATCCACTCGTCAGTTTAGAGAGGTTCAAGCTTCCTTGCTCTTGGTGAGCTCCTCGACAAGTTTTCTGAAGACTTGCGCGACTGGACTATCGGGAAGGCTTACAAGAATACTCTGTCCCTTGTCAGCAAGTTTTCCAATTGCGGGGTCTATGGGAAGTTTAGCTAGAAATGGAACTTTTACCATTTCAGAGAGAGCGATACCTCCACCGGATGAGAAGATATTGGTGCATTCCTGAAATTATTAATTTGCAGCATGAAACAATTATTTTATCTGCAGTTTTTAATTTTTTTTGAAAGCATGAAACAATAATTCTATCAGCAATTTTCTAAAATTTTCTATACTGGAACTAAGGTACTGGAAAAATGGAATCAATAGGGATGGTTGTATAACAGGTATAAATTGCATTTGCTAAATGAGACTGAGATATTAGTCCATAGAAACGAATGAATTTACAAAAGCAATTTAATGCAAAGACATTTTTCATTTTTAATTTTTCGTGGAAAATTTCGTTGGATAATTTGTAACCCTACATTTCAATTTTATCAATTTTTCACTGCTGACATTGTCTATGAAATTTTACGAAACTTTATTCAAAGATATAAAATTAATAAGAAACTGCTTAAACTTCAACTTTATTCTTTAGGGATAAAAAGTAAGTAGGAGGGGTGCTAGTCAGAGAAGACACAGGTGCATGGCCGTGAAATTGATCAATTTAGCCCTGAACTTTGGGTTCTTTAATCATTGACTTCATTTCAATATTGCACATTCATGACGTAATATTGCATTCAATGTGAATTAAAACATTGCTGTATTTTCAATGTTTGATTTGAAGCAATCTGGATGTTCACTTCACCTTGTAATTGTATAGATTTTCCTCATTGCACCACATTCTTGAAGAGAAAATTGTATCAATTATCACAGTTAGTGAATAACGATTTTTTAAAAATGTGGGCATACGTTGCAAACTTGATAATCATCTAGTTTTATGACTATTCCCTTAACCACTTCCCACAAAATGCGACAACTTACCGAACACGTAGGGCAGACAAATCCACTCATATTCTCTACAATTCCAACAACGGGAATTCCAGTTTTCTTACAAAAAGTGACTTCCCTCAGGACATCGTCTACAGCTACAGCTTGAGGGGTTGTGACGATAATAGCCCCATCACATTTTACATCTCTGTAAATGAGTTATACAAGTTAAAATCTTTGCTATTTATATTTCTGTGCTGAAAGCCAATTTGGGTGCAAACAAGCAGGATGACAATTTTTTGAACTTCCATTATTACCAATTAAATTGGTAGCACACTTCCGAATGAAATCTACCACCCTTCTGCCATACCAGAAATGATAACACAGCGTTGCAGTAATAAAGTTGACTTTCGAGTTCATTTTACAAGCTAGTAGTTCGTAAATGCAACAAACCAAAACTATTTTCCCCACCATTGATAATGTGGCTTTAGCACGTGCCTGTAGCATTTTACACTATTGACATTTTATTTTTAGCATGCACTGTATTTCTTCATTTTGTAAAAACAATACCAACAAATCCCGATGGCTTCAAACACTCATTGTTTTACATGAATTAGGGACGTGAAAAAAAATCAGTTCCAAAAAGATCAAATTTGTTCTCCCCATATTCCTCAAATTCCTAAATCACATGTCATTGATCAGCCATCACTCTTATCAGTCCGCCTCATGACCAGCTCTTATCTCATACATAATTATTCCAACAATATGTCATATGATTCACAATCATGGAAACATGTGACTGTTATCAACATGTGACTCTCCCTCATTATCCCGCAACTCGTGTTCACCGAAAAACAACATCAAACATTACCTCAGGTTTTCCATAACAGTAATGTGCTCATCAGAAGTGCCAGGTGGTGTATCAATGATCAGGTAATCAATGTCCCTCCATACAACATCAGTCAGAAATTGTCTGATCATGCCTGTTTTCTTAGGTCCACGCCAAACCACTCCATCATTTCTATCTTTCAGAAGAAAACCAATGGACATTACCGCCAATGTCTGCTCTTGATCCGTGTAAACTGGAATCCATCTGTGGACCAATAAATAGTAAATCACATGGCAAAAATTTGGTTAGAGAGTAAGGTTTTTTTCCATAAATATAATTGGTTCTAAAGGACATGACACTGAGACTTGTATGAAGATGATTTTGTGAAGTCAAATTGTGATATATCAATGACAATATTTTCCCGTGATTAAGATATTGAGAAAAAAACCCAAGCTCTATCCCGAGAATAACATAAAATATGTCATCAAGGTTACAAAACGGTTCTTTGATAACTTGAATTTAGAGACCTAAGGTGAGGTTATTGATCAAATTTTTCAGAAACTCGTACGAGCCACATGGTATTTGTGATTAGACCCGAAAATCACGTGTGCACGCTGCTAATGATATCAATGAACTTGCTAAAATTTCTCGGTTGAATTAATCAGTGGAACGTTTTATTTTATGCAAATCAACGTGCTTGCATTCTAATAGAACATAATTTCATATAAATAAACCAATTGAAAATGTGTAGGAGGAAATCAACTTCAATACTAAACCGAGCAACTTTGTTTCAATGGAATGAATATGGAAATGATTCTTATATGAATTCTGATTGTCATTCATACCCTTCCGAGGACTGGTGGACGTCCTTGTCCTCAATATTGAGGAGATAAGGCACACTGGGACCACAGAGGTCGACATCGAGTATTCCCACCTCCAGAAAAAAAGGACAATCAGATTTTTTTGGGGCTGTTGTTTACAGGAGATCTTAACCTGCTAATTTTCCCATTTGTGTTTTTTTTTAATTCTGTACCTTGAAGCCAGCTACTTTGAGGGCTAACGCCAGCTGGGTGCTCACTGTGGATTTGCCGACACCACCCTTGCCTGATAATACCAGGAAAACGTGCTTCACCTCGTCCAGCATCGTTGAAAGAACTGTGAACAACTGTCTCTGTGTTTTATCAAGGGATTACAATGTTTTGTCGGAATACCCCTTCCAATGCTACTCAATGACACACTGGGGAAGCTGAGAAAGTGATTTCGATGGTTATTTCGAGCCTGTAAGCCAGTTGCGGGTTGTACAGTGGTGGCGCTGGTGGGTTTGTTGATCGGCACTGGTGTCATAGCAGTTTGAATAATCGATAAAATCGGCGGTGTTCAGGGAAACGGTAGTACAAAACTAATAGCAATTATTGTTTTCCAACAATGTCAGCTGAATAGAGTGATGACAGTAAGTTTGTGACTTTGTGTTTGAGCGAACGCGAAACGCCAAGTGCCGCGTATTTTTTAAATTCAATATTTTAGTTTATTATACCGCAGAAGAAAACACGGCACATTGTAGAATTTTGCGGGCTTCATTGATCGTTGAAATTTGCACATAGTTGTGGTTCTGATGACAGTTCACTATAGACAGTAAAGTATTGGATGATCTATGAACTCCGTGTGACGAATGGATCTGACTTAAGGTGCTTCTGATTACTCCACGGAGAGAAAGAACACTTTTGCAATGGAATAGCTATGATAAATTTATAATGGTGAAATGCCAAATACTTGACATCATTTTTGAGATTAATAAATGATAAAATCCGAAACTTTGATTACAAGCACAGTTTGAATTATTCGATCCATTGCTTATACGAAGTGCAGGTCTCGCAACAATGTGAAAGGTTCTTTGAAAGGTGCATGATTTGTTCTATCTGTTACTATGTTTTTAAAGTAAAACTGAAGATATTGATATTGATTGATGTTCACATTCTCAGATGCTGGCATTGCTTGGCCTTCTTCAAAAATCTTCAAGATATCTTGCTAGTTTTCGTCGAGAAGTTTAATCATTGAGACATCCAAAAATGGTGAGTCATTTTCTTCAGAAAATTGGTTACCCTTTTTATAAAATGAAAAAATGTGTCGACAAATTAAACTGTTAGTTTGCCACTTTGAAGCCTGTAATTGCCCCCCCCCCCCCTCCTCCCCTTTCTCTTGTATGCCGTTTCCGCCTTATTCTGCATATAAAATGAATAGTTCCATCTTGAACATAGTTCAGTAATTGTGTGTGGAAATTTCAGATTAGTTTAGTATTGAAATTTTTTCCCGTACTTTAATGACTATCGCCCAATATAATGAAATCCTATGGTCAATTTTTATTAACTCATGTTCTGCACAGATACTTTCAAGATCGAAACCCGCATTGTCGGATGGATCCAGAAAACCAGCAGTGCGTAAGGATATACCCAAGCTTGAGGAGTTTCTGGAGAAGCGGGATTATGCAGGTGCCTTGACTCTAGTTGAATTCAACGCGACAAGTAGCAATGCAATTGAGACCGAGGTGTGGATAGCATACTGTGCCTTTCACCTGGGTGATTACAAGAGAGCTGCCCACGTGTACGAGGGTCTGAGGAAGAAGGATAATTGTCCGGCCGATGTGCCCACTAACTTAGCCTGCTGCTATTTCTTCCTGGGCATGTACCCAGAGTCCAAGGACATCCTCAATGATGCACCGGAGAGTGGATTGAAGACAAGATTGCTATTTCATTTGTCTCATAAAATGGGTGACGAGAATACGCTATTGGAGAATCATGGCAAGCTCAAAGATGTCATTGAAGATCAGTTGTGTCTCGCCTCGATTCACTACCTCAGAGCACATTACCAGGAAGCTATTGACATCTATAAAAAAGTGTTACTCGATAACAGGTGAATGACCTTTAGGAGTTCTACTTAAAAACTCGTACCTGCTTATATCCGATTTATTGTCCTTTCCTTTTCTAAAATATTACCTTTGGCATTTCCTCAGCGACTCTCCCACACCCTCATCCCCCAATTCCGACGATTCCAGTGCCTTTGATGAATTGAATTTCCTTACCTCTTTAATGAAATCCAGGTGATCCCCTTATCAGTTTCATCATAAACTATAATCTTTAATTAAACTTGTCATTACAATGTAATAAAATCATTCAATTTTATACTCGCAATCATAAAAAAATCGTTCTTCGTTTTATGATGAACGATATTTGTTATTGCGTCCCAAAAGTCCATGCAACTTTTATTAAAACATACTATTTTATAATTAGAGTTTTCTCTTGATTTCAGGGATTATCTGGCTTTGAATGTTTACGTTGCACTCTGCTATTATAAGCTAGATTATTATGACGTTGCACAGGAGGTTTTGCAAGTTTATCTCCAGAAATATCCCGACAGTGCAATTGCAATAAATCTGAAAGCTTGTAACCATTTTCGGCTGTATGATGGGAGCACTGCGCAGGCTGAAATGAGACAGCTAGTGGAGAAGACAGCTTCCACCTACAGCTTCGGGCATGATTTAATCCGGCATAATATTGTGGTATATACAAAAATAATTTTCCTGAAAGTTGCCAGACAATTTGATCGAAATCTTGGTCTGAGAAAGACTGTAAATGACATTGTTAAAACTCAGTTTTTAGTTCAGTAAACTGAAAAAATCGTACTATTAGTTTTTATTTCTCTTATTGATATTTCGACACGTATATAAATGACCGTCGAAAAGATTTCGGTTAGACTGTATATAATTTTGAAATTTGAATACGGCCCCCAGTTAATCACATAATTGACGATAATTAATGTTTTTTTCGTATGGGGTTAGTATTGAAATTATTTGGAACCACAGGTTTTTAGAGACGGAGAAGGAGCGCTGCAAGTTTTGCCTGGGCTGGTGGATGTAATTCCAGAAGCTAGACTGAACCTTGTCATTTATTACTTGAAGCAAAATGATATTCACGAGGCCTACGACTTGATCAAAGACTTGGAGCCAGCTGTGCCTCAAGAGTACATCCTCAAGGGAACTGTTCACGCTTTAATCGGCCAAGAAACTGGCTCAGTAAGTGAACAATTTTGCAACACATTATTAACCATCCACGTTTGAAGATTTTTTCTCAAATTTCTACCACTTTTTAATATCAACTGAAAATGTCAGGGCTCATATATTTCCACTAAATCTACAATAAATCGCAAACCATTGAAGTGTGAGAGTCTAATTAAATTCTCAGGACAATTTTGAAAAACAATAATCTTAGTTAAAAATAGCAAATGGCGAGGTTTTTTGGATAGCTATATTTGTGAATAATCATTATCGTGTAGGAGCCGTTCCACCCTAGATTCCAAAGAAAACCAAAATTTATCGGTGTTTTTTTGGAAAAGCATTTTGTTTACATCAATCAAGATTTTCATTACATATCTTAATATTCATGATATTGCAGAGGGACAGCATCAAGACGGCCCAACAATACTTTCACCTTGTGGGCTCATCAGCCTCCGAATGTGATACAATCCCAGGGAGACATTGTATGGCTGCTTGCTGCTTCCTCCGTCGACAATTTGAAGAAGTCCTCGTATACCTGAACTCCATTAAAACATATTTTTCCAATGACGACAGCTTCAATTTCAATTACGCCCAGGCACAGACAGCTTCTGGGTACTTCAAGGAGGCTGAGGAAGCATTTCTCATGATTAGAAACGAGAGATTTAGAAATGACTATGTTTACATCAGTTTACTGGCTTACTGTTGTAAGTCTCGATTATTCAGTATCATTAATTAATATATCCAACAAATTTGTATTGTCAGCAACGAAAAATAGTTTTTTTCTTTACTAGAAAAAAATAGAAATCCCCATGAAGTTGTCATTTTTTTATTCTTACAGATATAATGAATAAAAAAGCCCAACTAGCCTGGGATTTGTATCTCAAGATGGACACATCGACCCAGTCTTTCAATTTGCTCCAGTTGATCGCAAATACTTGCTACAGACTAGGAGAGTTCTGGTATGCAGCCAAGGCTTTCGACATGTTGGACAGGATGGACCCATCCCCAGAATATTGGGAGGGAAAACGAGGCGCTTGCTGCGGAACTTTACAATATATTGTTGCTGAAAAACATCCAAAGTAAGTTTTCAACAAGACAAAAATATAGGGTGATGGAAAGGTGGAAACGCATTGGATTATTTGAATTCTGCTTCCAGGGAACTCTTACCGGAAGTCATCCAACTCCTCAGGAATACCTCGAATTCACAAGTGGAACAAATAATCCGGGTTATGAGAAAGTGGGGGAAGGATCATAGAGTCAATTGTTAAGATTTAATTGGAATCTTACGATAAGCAGATATACCGTTCATTTGTATATTGTACCAATAAAGACCTGAAACATAATTGGAATCTCTTCAAATTCACTCAGTAGGAGAAATGCCCATTGTTATTCAAATAAATACTTATTTTCTTAAATAAAAAGCGCATCTGCAAACAGAGTCGTTTTCTTGGGAAACTTCAAGTTACGGATCTAAATCTTGAAACAAGTTTATTGGCTTGATGATAAGTGAAGTTATGAAGTCATTGAAATAATAGGACATTTATTTATGATGGCGATCGAATGTTTCCAATAACCTCCTTAGGATTGAATTTTGGCGGGAAGCCGCGGGGGGCGGAGTAACCACATTAACAGATTCATTACGACTTTTAAGTACCACTTCACATGGAATCTTGTTTTCATACTGTTTTTGAATCAATAAACGAAAATTTGTCAATTTCAAAATCGCAAATTTATCGTTCGTGATGCCACAAGAGTCGCGCGGGTATTTCTATACTTTCTATTGGATGTTTTCGCTCGAGTCATGCTGAAGATGGCCTGTGATTGGCTGTTGCAGCGGGGATACTTCCATGGCGGCAAAGTTGTCTTAGGTGGTTCGAAAACCAGTTGTTTTAAATATCCGATAATTAAAATTAAGGATAAAAAACAAATGGAACAAAATTGTTACTAGTGTTTTTCCTCATTCTAGACTATATACGATCGAAAAAACAACACATCAACAAAAAACGAAAGTTTCCTACTTCATGAATTTATCGATGCTCAACGGAAGAGGGAGTGTATGCTTTCCTCCTAGATCGTTTTGGATATCAGGTATGTACCATTTGCGTATAAAAAGGTTGCACTCGTTTGGTTATTTAATAACGAATTGAGTTTATCATCAAAATGAAAGTAATCAATTTTTTATCACTATATTTTCGCCGTATTCTTTCGGTTATGTCTTCAGAGTTTTTCCAATTCACCACTCCCGAAATCGAGGGAAGTAAACATCGTTACTGGATGATCAATTAAGTTACGCCCATTACTTTTATCTATTAGTCCATTTGCCACATATCCAGTTGAGCTTAGAACCCTGATAGGTCTCGACGTCAGGTGGAGTACTTCAACAAATTCATCAATTTGGCGGGATTTTCTTTTATTCAAAAAAAGATCGGTCTGATAAGTTGCTATAAGTATTATGTTGAAAGGATTTCTGGAAATGTTATTGATACGGTGTTTAATAATCCGGGTGCACTACATTTCTTTTTTTACAAAGAAATACCGTCAAATATTTCTCCATCATTTCAATTTTCTGACAGTTTCGCGCTGAAGCTTCACCGCGCATGCGCACACGTGCATTTATGAACTCTACTGTGCCTCATGCTGAGTAACGTAGTATATGACGTTTATAATAATCATAACACTACCCATCATCTGATTTTCGCCTCCAAAAACGTTCTTACCCTGCAAACGTTAAAATGTCCAAAGTTATAACCGATCAAAAAGCCTACCTGAAAAAGTACCTGCGCAGTGAAAAAGATGACAAAAAGAAGAAGCGGAAGAAAGTCAAAGTATTATCCACCAAGTAAGTATAGCATTGTTATACATTACCTGCGCTGGTTGAGGTTATATTTGTGTTGAATCCGCGTAAACAAATGCACATAATTCTCTATAAACATTTCACAGAACCTTGTAGCAGAATGTGACCTTCGTTTTTGGTTTTTATCAATTTTTGACATATACTTCTTTTACAATGCAAAATGCCCGTTTGTCAATTTTGAGAATTGCATTTCTTGAAGTAATAAAAATAAGTGACAACTATAGTTTTCTGATTGCAAGGCTCACTATCAGTATCCCTTGCGGTAAACAAATCCTCATTTCCCAAATTTATTTTTTGGGCATGGAATTTTTTTTTTACTAAAGAAATTATAAGAGTTGGTTTTTTGCCGAAATACATGTATGCTTCGAAGAAACCGGCTATGGAATGATTTTGTTGTTTCATACTCTCAATAAAATGAAAATAGAAAAGTCTTAGTACAACCAGAAGATCAACAAATCTACCAAAAATGGAAAGAAACATATGAAAAATTATATTAAAAACTTTTGTGTAAACTTTTGCCTCAAATATAAACAATGTAATGACTAATTCATACAGTTATTTCCCAGTGTGAAAATTATTGATGACGACATTGACCTGGATACCATACGCCCAATGGATGAAACAGAATTTGAGATTCTCAATGCCACAGAGGATGCACCGCAGATTGTGGGTGTTATAGACGAGCGAGGTCCCGTTGATTTTGCTGACAGAAAGAGATGGAAAATTATAGCTGACGACGGTGATGGAAATGTAGCACTGAGCTGTAGTCAGTCACGTTCCAGAGATGTTGATGACGAATCCATGCCCAATGTAAAAAATTTGTCGAAGAGCACACCTAAACTAGCTAAAAAGGATCGCAATGATGGTAAATTAAATCTAACTCCTCCCAAAAAAGCCAGAAAAAATTCTGACGATGATTTGTCTCCACCCAGAAAAGCAACCGTCAAAAAGAAATCCAAAAAACGTAGAAGAGATTCAAGCAGTGAGTCAAGCTCTTCCTCAAGTTCCAGTTCCTCACCAGATTCGTCAGAGCCCGAGCGAAGGCGGAAGTCTAAAAAATCTTCCAAAAATCGTGAGAAACCTGCCGATGGTGGGGATTCGGATTTGAGCCCACCAAGACCACGAAAACGAAGGAATTCCGATGATTTGAGTCCAGTGAGATCGAACAGGCAAAAATCTACGAGTCCTAGAAGATCCCATAAGAGTCTGGAGGTTTCACAGAGGATGAAACATGATGACCTTGATCTAGACTCGCCTCGAAGAAGTCAGAGTCATTCCTACAGAAGGAATGATGGAAAAAGCTCAAGTCCTTCCCGTTCCAGCCGACGACGAGACTCAGATGAAGATTTGAGTCCCCCTAGAAGGCCCCAAAAGGGCCCCAGAGATTCAAAAATCCGTAGAAACGAGGATTCAGATCTAAGTCCACCCAGAAAATCCAGGAGAGACGTGTCCAAACTTCCCAGAGGGAAAAAAGGGGATTGTGACTCAAGTCCCAGAAGGGCAAATAAATCTGAAGGAAGATCTCGTGGAAACGGAGGATTCGATTCGGATTTAAGTCCCCCCAGAAGATCAACCAAAAGTGAAGGGCGATCTTGTCGACGAACCGGACAGTCCGATTCTGATTTGAGTCCTCCCAGGAGAGCAAATAAATCTGAAGTGAGATCGCGTAAAAATGGAGGATCTGATTCAGACTTGAGTCCTCCCAGAAGGCTAAATAAATCTGACGGGAAGTCTTTTCGTAGAAACGGAAGATCTGATTCAGATTTGAGTCCTCCCAGAAAATCAAACAAATCTGAAGCGAAATCCTTTCGTAGAAACGGAGGATCCGATTCTGATTTGAGTCCTCCCAGAAGAGGAAATAAATCTGAAGCGAGACATCGAAGAAATTCCCCAAAAAAGCACAGGACCTCCTCTCAGAGAGACAACTCTGAATCTTCTCGGCGCAATGAGGAGAGAACATCGAAGAGAAAAAACTCTAGATGGGATGAGGATGATGACAGATCTCCATCGCCAGATGTCGACAAACGCATGAAGAAAACATTGGATGGGAAAACTGCGGGATTACAAGACGCTAAAGCTCTGAAGGAAGAAACATTAGCACATAAAAAACGAGAAATGCAATTGTTCAACGAGGTAAGTAGATTTCGCGATTTGTTTAATTCATTTTGTACATTCAGGATGTGACATAAGAGACTCATAATATAATATTATATACGATGAGGAAATTCTTGAGGTATTTCCTCAGAAAACAATATGGAAGACATTCCACAAAATGTGGCAGCACAATCTGATTGTATACATCTTTGTATACATTTCTAGTTACATATAGTAAAAAGAAGAGACGAGAGAAACTATCAATATATATCGGAGTTATCGAAACGCGTAAGACCGAAATCGACGCGACACCCGTCAGCGCGGCGGAAATAGGAAATGCTCGTGCGCAGCACACGCTACCACACTCGTTACATGGAAAATTTGAGTGCAGGAATGAAAAAGAATGATTTTTGCAAAAAAAAATTAAAATAGAGGAAATCTTTTTTGAGATAATAAAAATTTATTGAAGTCATTTGAACTTGTAGAGAAAAATAATAATTTTCTGGGCTTGGATTTCTGTAAAAAAAGGTTTTTTATCTCATGGTTTCAATTCATTTTACGACATCACATTAAAAATGGCAATGAGTAAGCCAACAACTCAAATATGATTAATGTTTTACCTTCTAGGCTTATCCTGCTGTTTATTCAAATTTAATTTTGAATACATTCATTTTTGACGGAGTTCGGCTAAGCACCACATTGTAATTCTCATTAAAAATTCGTGTGTTTGCTAGTTGCGGGACATAAATCGAGTTAGAAAAAAAATTGAGAGACAAATGTAAAACGCGAAAAGTCCAAAGAAAATTGACCACTTCCGGTAGCTGGATTTTTAATTAGTAGGATGATAATTTGTTTTGAGATGTCTCATTACTTAGACGAGAAAGTTTTTTTAATTTCATTCATTATGCTCGGTATGGGAGGACTTCTCATAAATTAAGTTTCTAGCCCTAGATAATTAATCCAGCAACTAATTACTCACCGACACTAGTTACGCAAATACTAATTGAACCTTTTCAGCTCATTCTATTATACTGAAAGTTGGAATTTGTGAATGTCAAAATAGTTTGATCAAGTATTCAAATTAAGAATTTATATTCTATTTAAGATGAGTGCGGAGGTGAGTGGGCAGGGGCAAGCAGCAGTTTTGAGGGACAGAAAGACTGGTAGGCGACGTGATTTGGCTGCTGAGGAAGCTAATAAGCGGGAAAAGGAGAAAAAGCAGGCGGAGATCGATGAGAAATACGCTAAGTGGGGTAGGGGGTGAGTATTTTAACGAACATTCACTTATATTCTCCTTTTTCATGGGCTTTTTGCCGTTTCAAGTGACGAGAGGTTGATGAATGAGGAATGGGCGAATCACGTTACTGAGTACCGGGATTAATGAGAAACTAAAATCATTGGAAATAATGAGGGATTAAGTGATTGGAAATTTGATTGCACAATTTGACGTCAACTAATTATATTTCTCATTTGAGATATTCTGAAAATAGGAAGAAATGGTTGAAGATCCTTCACCAATACAATACAATTTTTCTATGTCCCTATTCAGTAAGGTACTTCTGCAGAAAAAAATAAAAACCTCTGAAGGAAAAATAATACCCCGTAACGGAGCAATGAAGAAAATCCGCAATGTGGTGCAGTTATAAAATATGGATGCTACGTAGTTGGGTACGCTGCAAACTTAAGTCCAAAATTCAATTAATTTTTCGCCACAATCTTTGAGATAAAACCTTTCACATGATATATCAGGAAGGTAAAATATTGATTTTTTTTTCAATATTCGACGGTCCATATTTGGAAAATTATGTGTTATATTTATAACAGCATTTTTCCTCCTATCCAAGAATACCTTGGGCGTTCTTGGCCTAATTTTCTTCAACCCCAATCTATTCCTCATATCTTCTCCAGATCTCGGTGCCAGGTAGATCTTTTGCTACTCAGGCACTACAGGACTGGTCCTCATTTGACCTAATCGCAAGATGAGTCATTGTCTATTAATACTGGGTGTATTGGATGTTACCCGGCATTTGCACATTGACCCTGTCGTAAGCCCGGTATTGGATGCTCAGATCCGTTACTGGTGACTGATGAGCTGGTGACGTATCTAACGTACCAGCTAATTAATTAACACGGTCGAGGGACAGCAGAATGGTGTTCCATGTTTCGGTCGCTCAGCGTGTAGGTTTGATGAAACCTACGCACCGAAGTTTTACCTAAATTTGTGCTTTCAGTATGTCGTCAAATTTTCGTTGTATTGGTCTTCATTTATCCAAAGCGAGTGAATAATTCCTGTGAGCTCTCAGGAGATATAGTTAAACCGCATCTGTGAAACGTTTCACTTGAAAAACGGATGGAGAACTCATGAAGAGCCATTAAAAATTCAAATATTGAGCATGAAGTTTCTGTGGCCCATATAAAAAGTTGTGCAATCATATTCGTCAAGACTCCAACTGCGTCCATCAACTTCAAATGGGTTTTTTTATTATCCTTTTTCGCACTCAACTAAAATGTCCGACGGTTTCGAGTAGTTCGGTAATATTTGAAGCTAGGTCACGTGAAAATTTGAGTAAGGTCAAGTAGGATGTGATATAGTTTTATAGGCAAATCATGCTTCAGAGGTTTTCATAAAGAACTATCGATTGAATTGAACAGATACATATAGATATTTTCTTCTTCCTATTCATAGTCTTCAACTGGTGCATCAAAGAACAAATTTGCAATATCCAGCAACCTTTTTTTACCCTCACCTTCTAGAATATTTTCAATTGCGATGGCCACCTTCATGATATCTTACATAAATTACTCAGTCTCATTGAAGCTCTTGGTTAATCGATAAAAAATCCCCCATTCTATTCCTAATTTCATTAGAAGTCATTTCCTTATTACAAAAAGCGAACAGCATGTTGGTATTGATCTCTCTACACTCTAATCAAGCCCAATGGCAAAGCCTCAAACAGACCCTCCTAAATCCACTGCCACATCAAATAAACAATCCAATAATTTCTCTCTCAGGCTGAAGCAAGTGAGCGACCAAAGCCAGAAACTCCAGGATGATCTATATGAGATGAGTAAACCCTTGGCTAGATATGCGGACGATGCTGATCTGGATTCTCGGCAGCGGGCAATGGAGTACGCTGAGGATCCAATGCTTGCGTATATCAAAGATAAACAAATAAAAGAGGGGAGACGAGAGCCTGATGCACCGCGTTACGAGGGCTCATTCATGCCGAATCGATTTGGAATTAAACCGGGTCACCGTTGGGACGGAGTTGACCGTAGCAATGGATACGAAAAAAAATGGTTTGAAGCACGCAATGCTAGAGCTGCTGGAGAACAGGAGGCTTACAAGTGGTCCTCAGCAGACATGTGAATCTATTATTTATTAACATACATCATAGTTAATAAAGAACGGATCTATTTTATAAGTGGAGGATCTCTTGATTTTTCCTGAGGGATGCAAGGTGGGGGGAAGGGGGGGGGGGAGGCAGGGGCAGAAAGATGTTTATGTGTTTTTAATTTGCAAGGTTTTCAAAGTAACAAAATTAGTGATTTTTTATTTTTTTTGAAATTCAAAATTTTTTGGGAGTTTAGAAAATTTTAATCCCTTAATGACATGGAGTGCATTTGAAACTATAAATGTTTGGTCCATGGTGTGTTCTATCTAGAGCATGTTCTGAGTAGATTTTGTAGCCTATCCGGAAATAATATCAAAAATAGATTAAAATGTTGTAAGAACAGGCGGAAAAAATAATTGAAATTGAAGGTTTTTAAATGTTCAAGTTTTTCAAATTTCTGAATTTTTTTGGGAAATTGAGTTCTGAAGATTCCCAAGGTTTTGACTTCTTTGTGGTTGGTCATGTTTTTAATTTTTTTAAAATTAAAAACGTATGCGCTTTTATAATTTGGGGAGATTTTTCAAATTTCCCAGTTTTCAATATTTTTGGAGTTCATAAGTTTGAAGATGCAAACTTCAAAACCTAAAAATTTGCAAAATGTTGGCATGATGCTGAAGTTCATGTAGCATTCGTCTGTAACCCCATGATACTGTTTTTAATACCTTTGGCGGCACTATTTTCAAATTGAAGTTTTGTTGGAATCATCAATTTTTTTTAAATTTTTGAATTCAGAAGAATCTTGGAATTAAAAAAAATCGTCAGAACGTCTGTAGACTAGAACTTCCTATTTTCCTTAAATTCTTGATATTTAGAACATTATCCTAACTTATTGTGCTTCAAAAAATTACAAAATTCCTCGAATTCTATCAATTTTCCGAGTTCCCGAATTTCGAAAATTTTCGACCATATTAAAATTCTAAACTTTTCGATGTTTGAACAAAATTTCCAGTACTGGAAATATTGAACAATCTCATCGTTTGAAAATGTATCGATACCTTTGAACTATCCCCAATTTATAAGAAGGGAGAGATTCATACAATTCTGGACCTCTCTTTTTTCTGCATCTCGAAATGTTGAAAAATATAAATCATCCTCCCTTACATAGCATCAAAATTCCCGAATTTCCCAAACCCCGAAAATTCTTGAATCTCTCAAAATATTCGACCATGCAGTAAGTCTCCAGCATTCTTGAAAACTCTCGCAAATAAGTTAAGAATTTTGCTCCAATTGCAATGAAAGACCTGCAGACTCTACTGATGCCTCCAATTAAGAGGTGAGAAGGTGGCTTCCGCGATGGCAAAAGTCCGCCGTTAATTGCGGCATTAACAAAAGTCAGAGACGAACATACTTAGGAGGATGTGATGCGTAAGCTCGTTGTGTGGCTCCGGGCAATCCCCGCTAGTCAGCAATGTGCGCTTACGGGGTGAGTTTCGATCGGTTTACACCGTCTCTGTGTCGGCAAGACTCCGAAAAAAAAAATATGAATTCTGCATAGGAAGGGGTAGTTTGCCGTGAAGCTGGAGGCCCCTTTCACAACTACCAGTGCCCGACAATCTACACTATATACATACAATTGAACATATATCGACGCAGTCGCGACGCAAGGGCAGGGTCGTCGGCAGAAACGCCGGAGTCAGTCAGTACGCCCCGTGCAGGCCGACGGGATCCATCCATGTTACTCGTTTACCGTAGTATAGGTACCCCTAGTAACACCGATAGTTAATCCAACAACCACGAGTAATCGTCAATCTCATCGATCAATTATTTTTGATAAATACCCATCGACGCAGCACTAATTTTACCCAAAAGTGCACACTATTACCTGCGTTAAACGAACAAGTGACAAATTTTTACATTGAAATTTAACTAAGGAATTGCAACATAACACGTCCAGCCTCAAAAAGTGCAAAGAGTATCGACTGACTTGTAGACACTTAAGATACCGCTAATTGTCAAGTGATTGTTATCTGTGATTTTAATTTTTAACACGACCAATTCATTGCAACAGGTTTGTCAGTTGCACTCTTTGTTGAGTACTTGCGACAAGTGCGCTTCCGTGCCAGATTGATACGAATTATTCGCCACTCTTGCCCGCCCCCCCCCCTCCTCCGCCCCCTCCAATGTTGATAAGAAACGTTATTTAAGTTCAACGCATACGAAGACCAAATAGGTTGGCAGAATAATTTGTTTATTATTGCAATAAGAAAAAATGGGATGCAATACGAGTAAGGAGAGTGTGCAGGCGGGTGCAGAAGAGGCCAAGGAGGATGTTAAGAATGGTGGTAAGTACTCATAAATATTTATGCTCACATGTATGAAAATACGAGTGACACTTGGACTGAAATGAGCTCTAGACAATGCTCTTTTTCCCCTTTGGGAAGTCTCTATTCCTTCTCTTTTTTGTCTTCGTAAAAATGTGTATTACTGTGAGTGCAAAACCTCATATCTGGCGTGAACTAGCAACGTGAGAGCTTTTGTATGTCATGGAGATCGTGGGGGATTGCCCGAAGCTTGATCTGGGGCCTTCGTTGAGTTCGATAAAAAATCGAGGAAGCTAAACTTTCGACGTTACATGCTGAACTAGATATTTACTTATCGTTTCCGCAAATCACAGATCTCACTATTGATGTTCACCGTCCTGATAGGCCCAATTGTCAATCAGGATTATGGGATTTTTGGAGAAAGTATAGAGTGTCCAATCGCCGCGTTTAGCTTGTTATTTAATCCCCGGTGCTGGAGACAAAAATAATATCATCGGTGATTGTCATGACTGACAATTTTTAGCGTAGATCAGTAATAACATAAGATAAGATTAGAATACGGAGTTAATACGATAATATAAACGCTATTTATCAGTGCGTAGCTGCGTATCACACGTTGACGATTGTCCTTATTTATCTTCAGAAGTTAAGTAGATAATCCAGTGAAAATTGCATAACATAGTGTATCGAACTTTCAATATAGTTGTCAGAATGATATAGATACTAGGCATATCGTGCTGCTGTTCATCAGTACTAACTTCCGTCACGTAGACATCAAGTTGAATAGATTGGTCCTGCGTGCCGCGAG
Source organism: Asobara japonica (assembly GCA_026005395.1). NCBI lineage: Eukaryota > Metazoa > Arthropoda > Insecta > Hymenoptera > Braconidae > Asobara > Asobara japonica. Next base: position 647,856 of record BQMI01000505.1, read on the forward strand.
CAATAGATATTGTTTCTCGTGGGCGTTAGACGAGTCTTCCGCGGTTGTACCTAATACGAAAAACAGGTTGGCTACTGTGGGGTGGGGGAGGGGGTGGGATGGGGGGGGGGAATTGAATATCCACAGAAGTGGACATTTAAAGTTCTTCACGAGGAATACATGAAATGAAATTGGCGTCGGCACTTGGCAAGGACTGTGTATATTGTTTCATTATCGATCGATCCTGCGCTTCCGCTTATTTCTACTGTTTTTCTTCGACTTTTTTTTCCATTGTACATGAGTAATGCCGACGGGTATTACCATATCAGGTGGTATCTTTGGTTGAAATAGCAGTCAGTTGGAATCACGTACTATTTTCAATGCTTTATGAATCAATACATCAAATTTTTACTATGGCCCAATGAACGGGAGGATAATGCAAATCGATATTCGTGGAATAATGTATGAAAATAGGTTTAGTAAATGGAATAGATAGTACATTTTTCAATTTAGTTGCTGATAGTCAGGAGGAAGTACGACCCTAATTTTGGGGCCAATTCGGGAACATTGAAATTCTGGAAATAGGTAACACCCACCCACCCACTCACACCCACCTACCCACAGCCACCTACCCACATCCACCCACCCACTCACACCCACCTACTCACACCCACCCACCCACTCACACCCACCTACCCACACCCACCTACCCACATCCACCCACCCACTCACACCCACCTACCCACTTACCCACCCTAATGACAGATTATACATGTAAGATGAAAGGCAGTAATCCTGTTTAACAGAAATGCCATTATTTATTTTGAGAGGGCTTTGCCTTAGAGGCCACAAATAGTTTCTGATATTATTGTTTTATGGCTCCAAATGCATCATCGCTCTGCATGATTTGTTAATAATCATAGGACAAGATGTCATGCTGTACTTGACACTGGTGTTTATGGCATTTTTCCGTAGCGTTCTCTGTATGTGTGTTCGTGTGTGTATGTATGGACGTATGCATGTGTGTTTGTGTGTGTTCGTATGTGAGCAATTGTATCTCTTACGGTTTTTCTTGAACGGATTGATGGAATTGCTTTTTTTCCAAAATTTCCTTCCGCTGTTCTCTAGGTTGGAAAGGATTGAAAACCCCTTCCTTCAATTATGATTAACACACGTACACGCACATCATTTCTTTATGTTTTGAGGTCATCAAAATGATTTCGGCTATCGGTGAACTGAAAAAATATCTCGATCTCCACGAGGGCAATTGCAAAGATTTAGCGATGTGGATGTCATCCGATAGTATTGAATGTTCTCTGTATTAGTTTGTATTATTTGTGATTTGGAGGGAATTGCAATTCACGTTTATGGGTGATTTCGGCATCATGAAGCATATCCGTTGGTGAGGGATTTCATTATCTAGATGGATGGGCTTGGCATGGATTATAATAGTCTCGAGGTACTGTTATCAGGGCACACTGGTGTGACTTAATGATGACACTCGAGAGCCTCGGAGATGTGCAAAATTTAGGGGTGTGTTATAAGATACTCCTAGTTGGGGGATAAATTGCGAGGTTTTCTCGGGATTAACATTTTAATAATTTCATAAAGCCGTGGGTCAAGTGTAATGGAAAATATGAGAAATATGTTAGTGAAAAGTGATGAAATTGTTTCCTATTTAGTTGAAGAATTATTCTGATAAACACCCATAAAATATTGATTATGGTGTAAAAATTTGAACAATTTTGAAGTGATAATTCTATAGGCGAAAAATTCATATATGAAGTGCCCATCTAGACCCATTTACAACGTGTTGCATGGGAACGTCGATAATAACGCGTTCGTCATAATTTAACGCAGGGCGTGAGATGGCGTTACGCGCATTTTCTATCTACGGTAAAACGCCAGCTGTTTTCCAGTCTGGTGTGTTAATGTATACGTTATATATGTGCCGAGCGTTATTTTCTATATCATAATTTATGTCGTGGAATAATTTGGTGTGTGTTAATCAAAAGTTTTCGTTTCTTACTTCAGTCATCACAAGCCGATAATTTCATTTGTGGAAAATCGTGAGATGGAAACAGATCTGTTGTATATTGATATAATTGAATTGTTTTAAATCATAATCTTCGATTTACACCGATATTAGAGCCACTTAGTTATTCTATCCTCAGCAGTAGAAAAAAATATTTACAGAATATCATAACATCTCTATAAATTCGGCCCGTACGAAGTTTAACTTCTGTCGCATGGCTCTCTACGCACATGTTTTTTTTTGGCTCTTTGGTTTGGAATTTGATGTTTGAAAACTGAATTTTAAGTATATTGAATAATGAATTTATGATGGGAAAATTGAAATGCCATTCACACATTAATCATTTTAATTAAATTCGTATTGTATTATTTTGAATAGTGCAGGTGAAATAGAAATTTTCATGATGAAATGTCCGTACATTTAAATGACTTGTCCCCGAGGGCTTTTGTTGTTGAACATTCATTTAGAGGCCACGCATGCAATCGAAAATAGAGTAAAATAAATTACCGAGAAAACAACACAATCTCGGGTATATAGTTATGCCTTTCATTGGTGTGTCTTTACCCCTGAAATGAATGGAAATTCAACAAATTACGAGTGTACTCCATAATTTCCCATGACCTTTCTCGACAAAAAAAGAAAGCTTGCTCTAAAAATACAGTTACAGGTGAAGTCGAAGCGCCCTCCAAATACTTGACATTCCAGGAATCAATGAATAGCAACTTGAAATAAATTGCCCTTTGAAATTGTTGCAAAAGTAGTGGTGATTAGATGTCTGCTGATATTGCATGAATTGGTAGTGTGCCATAACTCCGCGTTCAAATGTGATGGGACTTGAGACTCGGAAAAAAGAGTTTAATTTTTCGGTAATTTTTCTTTCGCACCAGGTTTTATCGGTTGACTTTTCTTTTGGAAATTGCAAATCCAAAATTTGAATGCGCAAAAATGGAAAAAATCAATTTATCGAAAATTGTCGAGTTCCGAATTTTCCTTAAATCCAAGTTGAATTTCAATAATAAGAATGAAGTATTGAGGTTTAAATTAAGTCAAATTTGAGCTTTTTAAATGCTATACTACTTTGTTATATATCCATTTATTTTCCTTCACATTATATGTCTTCTTTTATTTCTTCACGTATCCGTTTTTTGTTACCATTTGAATGATTATTTTGTTTCTAATTTTTATGTTCGATGTTTCCTTCATGCAAACCGGACACAAAAGTATCCCAAAAGTATTAATAAATTAATATTGGATACTGAATACTGATATTCGGGCTAAATGGTCATCAAATTTTCTGTCAAATAAGTGATGGTCTGGACGATTTATTAGTAGATATAAACAATCAACGTTGTATAAAATTCTTGGCAATGCTTCTAAAAATGAGAAATTGTATCAGAAACTCACATTATTTTTCCTCCCAAAATCCGTCTCCTATCACCTTTTTTCATATTGCATAAAAAGAAGACGTTGGTGGTAGAAAATTTTGGGGCTGAGGGAAGCCGGTTTAAATCCCGCCGGTGGACAAAATTGAATTTTTTCGGGCTCCAATTCACTTGTATGGTCTCACCACCGAACTAGACTCTCGGAAAATAGTAAAAAGATATTTCAAGGTTTCCTCACATTCCAACCAGAGAGGGTACGCTTCCGGCAAATTCTGTCGAGTTGCGAAGGTACTAAATCGTAAAATCGCAGAAAGGTATAAATAAATAAATTAATGCATAAATAAATAAAAAATAAATAAGTGAGTAAATAAATAAATAAATACAGAAAATACACAAATAAATGAATAAATAAATAAATAAATGAATGAATTAATGAATTAATCAATCCACCAATCATTCCATAAATCAATCCATCAATCAATTCAGCAATTAATTAATCAATTAATCCATCAATCAATCCATCAATCACTCGATCAATCAATCAATCGATCAATCAATCGATCAATCAATCAATCAATCAATCAATCAATCAATCAATCAATCGATCAATCAATCGATCAATCAATCGATCAATCAATCGATCAATCAATCGATCAATCAATCGATCAATCAATCGATCAATCAATCGATCAATCAATCGATCAATCAATCGATCAATCAATCAATCAATTCATCTATCAGTCAATTAATCAATATATTGCACGAAAAGTTGGGATTTCAAACTCTTCCTGATCACCGATACGTAGTGGTCTAAACTATCTCCCTAATCGGATCGGAGAAAGTTCTGAAATCAAAATGATAACATTCGATGCATATTCTATTTATAAAATAGTATTGTATGTCTATATGGATCGGATGAAGATGAAATATTATGACTAAAAAAGTGTTGGTGTGCAGTTTTTGTAAAAAGTCTCATTTTTCGATCGAGATCTCAAACCCGGCTGCTTCCACTTTTTTTACTGTTAAAAAGCAAGACTTTACACTTAAGCATAATTCACGTATTGAGTAAGGAAATTCTTCATACCAGAGCTACGTCAGGCACTTGGCTATGAAGTGTACAAAACCAACTTTATGCTTAACTATTAAGTAAGGAAAGGCTTAAAACGCGCGAATTAGAACTTAGAAAAGTTTTATGCGTTCAGTCACGGTGTTCAAGGTAGAATCTAATTTGCGTTGTGGAGGCGCGAAATGGCGAGTGGGATGAATAGTCTATTTCCTGAATGTGGCCAAATGTCGGTCAGCATGACTCTCGGTTAAATTAGCATAGTAATTATCTAATTAGATCTTCTTCATTTTCCAATATCAAAAAGGCGAGATGTTATAGTTAAATGTTCACTGTTTCTTAAAACACTTGTTCCAATTTCCTTTTTTAAATGACATCATCATACAAAAAAGAAGTTTGATAAAATTGGACCCAACAGTTTTTTTTATAATCGTTAAAAATGATGTTTTCAAACTTAACTCGCAAGCAAAGCCGCTTAGAGCTGATTGACAATTTTTTTTCTGGTAGGAATCTCTATAGTAAAAAGGGGAGAGCAAAGAAAATATGGATATATAACGGAATTATCGAAAAGCGTAAGACCGAGACCGACGCGACATCAGCCAGTGCGGCGGAAAAAGGAAGTGCGCGTGCTTCGCACGCGCCGGACTCGTCCCCCACCCGGCGTATCTCATAATATTTTTGAGTACACACCAAGTCGAAGAATATACCTCTAGATTATTCCAGAGGGTTTCGTGGAATCTTTTAGTCAATAAGAATTGACTCATCGTAGTAATCACAGTCTCGCAATCTATTCAATTTTAAGTCCAGTCGCATGTCTACATCTCTTATCGAGGTGTTAACGCGCGCCCAGGCCCTAGAGAGGTGCCCATAACTCTTCAGTGCGTGCAAATGTCGCGGAGGAAAAAAGCACCTCACGGTTAGGAAAAAGCGTCTGTCTGCTTCACAATTTTTCCATTTTTTTTTGCCTCCACTTTCCATACATTATACGAGGTCTGGCTGATGTCGTTTGTCTTCTTGTCAACTGCGTACACATACAGCTGTAAATGTCAATGTAAGTGCAACGACCAAGGCCAATTGGCTAAAACTGCCTCACCAAATGGACAGATCTCTCCTGAATGACAATAACCAAGTACTACGACATTTACGTTTGCATATGAAATTGTGTATTGAATTACACATACGCTGTCACATACGTGATTAATTCAGTTTAGTACACCAGAATTTATCAGGAATACGTGAGCGGATAAATCAGTGATAAATCGATGACAAATTGAGGGTAATTTTAGCTGAGTAAAGAATGGAATTTAATTCACGGAACTGTGTAACTGAAGTTGCAATTGTTGTCAATCGCTTTCACTGGACTTGATGGGTATTAAGTTTCCGCAGTTGTGGCTATTATAACTTACTACGCGAGTTAACCTTTCGTTGCCGGCGCCTCTTCAACGCACGTATTCCGTTGGTCCCCAGGCAGAATCCAATCTACGTCCAATATTGGATACATACACACATCCAAGCTTACTAGAATCATCCAAACCCAAGCTTCAGAAACCGTGTTGTGCTAAGCTTGATCCAACCTCAATGTTCCTATCTTCGAAGTTTGAACCAAGATAAATTTTGTAGCTTGGACCAAGGTTAATTTCGATGCTTCGACCACGAGAAACTTTGGAATTGGACGAAAACGAATTTCGAGGCTTGTACCAAGATAAAGTCCGAAGCTTGAATGAAGATAAAGTTCGAAGCTTGTATTAACCTACGTAACCAAGCTAGGACCAAGCTTATTCTCTAAGCTGGGATTGGTGTTACATTCGCATGTTCTGCACAGATTGACCAAGGCATCAAAATACAGCTTTGGCGAAGCTTAGTCAAGCCTGCCTTAATCTGCATCCACACCTTATTTAAAAATTCATAACTAATTATTCTGCGATTATATATTATGTATATATAGACGCTCCTCAAATTTACCAAAAAGCATCCCTATATTGCATTGGATTCACAATTCATCAACTTGTTGACAACACACCTCCCAGTAATAGCATAGCCCTAACATAAAATGCTCCGCAACAAAGTGATGACCCTATAAGACTGACTTATTCTACAGTCACTAATTGATTCCTATCCAACATGCTGAGTGGTTAATCGACCACAGGTTGCACCAGGAGCTTCCTACTGATACCAGCATTCATAAAATCATTATTTTGGATTGTAATCTCGGAAATCAATTGGTATCAACGTTCCTTTCATTAACTTTATCGTTTCACATATTTACACAGTCAAATAATTTAGGGGACCATTGGGTGTTACCTAACACCTTGGCAATGGTGATTCTTCATGCACCCGATGCAATTGAAGGGGCCAGTATAAATGGAGAAGGAAAACACAGTTGAATATGAAAGATTGCGTGCAACACAGCTGACCTGCTTGGACTGACGTTCTCCAGAGATATGTTTATATTAACCATAAAAAAAACTCCTCCAATATACATGAACATAATTCATGACATATACATGAAGCTCCATGAAATTCTCGAGTGGAGGGAAAAAAAAGGAAGCAAACATGAATAACAATAAACGTATTGTCATGGATATGAGGGGATTTATTTTGAGCTTGCGATAGAGGGAAAATGTCGCCGAACTTTTGGACAGCAACGACATTCACTGAACAAGTTTCCTGGATGAGGGAGGAGCGAAACGGGGAAACGGAAGAATAAAAGGAGCTTGAAAAAAAAGGAAAGAATGAACAAGCCACTGAAATCCAAGAAACAATTGCGGCAATGCTCAGGTTGTGAGCCGACGAGCGCGATGACCACAGACTAGTCTGCCGTCCTGGTGGTTTCCTAGTGAGGTCATTGGACGCTAACCATCGATTTTCTCATATTGGCGCCTTGCTTGGCATTTCCGCTGTTGTGCAATCGAATGCACGCTTTATGTTACAAATGCTTTGGGGCTGAGCCTCTTAAGGGCTATATGGCCTGGAAAATGGGCTCAAACGGGAATTATTGGCGGAAATATATTTATGCTCAATATGCTAAATATTATGGGGAAGGGAATGTTGAAGGATCAATGATGCGAACCGATTTACTGACGCTCGAGGGGAGATTACTGTCAAAATTCGGGAAGTATTTGCATCACAGCGATGACATATTTAAATGTAGACGAATATGATTGGGTGGTGGTGAGTGGGGGGGGGGGGGGGCTAGCAGGGGGGGGGGTATTTTTATAAGTGTTTTTTTTTTTCATTGAAAGAAAAGTGTGTAAAATAAATAGTTTGACTATTTTGTTGAATCCCCTTTCGGGGTTTCGCGAGTTTCATTTTATTCATATATATGAAAAGAAATCGCGTTATCTTGCGCTCGTTCTGCTTTGTATTTAGAAGTTGTAAGGGGAAAGTTGATCCGAAATTATTATTTTGTGTAGTTATTTGGGGAATGTTGAAACAAGTTTTTTGGTGGTGAGACGAACAATAAATTACTCGTTTTTCACATCAACACCTCGTTTTTGTGTATAGTCGAGTTGGAACTTTTCGTGAGGATTATCGATCAATCAGGCCTGAGTGAATTTAAGCATAGGGAGAGCTACGCAGGAATATTGCTGAACGTTGCACAATTCATGGTAGTCCTTGTTTAGTCATCTAGGAAATTTTATCAGCAAAGTATGACGAAACTAGGGGTACATTGCTGGTCGCTCGCAGGCTCGCTCCTATGGTGGGTGCCTTCGAATACGCCATATTGTATGGCAGTGACGTTGATATTTTCTCCTGAATTCGGGTGCGTGGGAGTGAGTATGACCCGCTCGGCCCGCACAAAGAACTTCCCGACAAAGTTCGTACGCATACAATACACATTCGATTTCAGTACAATCATAATGTTGTAGGAAGACTTATGATGTTGTTTGATTTTTTTTTAATTTCATAAAAATCGTGAACGAAAATTTTGATCACATACATTGACACACACACACACACACACACACACACACACACACACACACACATATATATATATAGACATGTTTTGGAATATGGTCAAAAAAGGTGGGAGGAACCTCAAAACGCGTAAATATGAGAAAAAACCAATTTTTCATTTTCGGGGTGATTACATTAACTTCCCTAGGGTCGGGAAGTTAAAAACCATTTATCGACAAACGTTGGACTTACATGCTTGAGGGAAGGTCGCGCTAGTAAAACTTTTTTTGCCGAGGGAATAAATAATGAAAAATCAACGGTTTTGTATGGCGTTTGGGGCTGAGGGAAAACATTTAGGAGGTCCATTGTGTTTTTCCGAGCAGTTCAAATATAACTTCGGAATGTTTCACTGCTCGAGGCATACTTTTTTGTGATCTCTTTCGGAATATTGTGACGAATTGGAAAAAATGAATAAAAAAAATTGAAATTTACATTCAGAATTTTCTCGCAGGTTCGGACGAAAACTAATTGGCCTTCTATCCCCCCCCCCCCCCATTTTAGCCCATGTCGTTTGGGTGAAATATGATGTTGAATGGCTGATATTGGATATCGTGTATTGGTAAAAGAATCCAAAAATTTTCGAAATTTTGTCCATGAACAGACAGCAAAATTTTTGTTTATGTTACTGATTACACGAACAATTGATTGAACTGTCAAATAGTAAGTACATAAACAGGTGTTGGGAAAGCGGGATCTTAGTCTTTATTTGCGGTCGAAAAAGTTTTTCATACCACCAAAAGATAAAAGTTGATTTCTATCGCATTGGAAATAAAAAGTGGACAGTACGAATTGTTGTAATGTAAGCAATTTATCGAACTTGTTCATATAATCAATTTTTGGTCAATTCGGTTCAACAATTTTTCTGTTTCATAAGAGTATAGAAGTAAAATTAAGAAAAAAATCCTCGGGTGTGTTTATCGAGATGCAAAAAATTCATCGCTACAGGGGCAAAACGGGTTCGTATGGGTGAAAATAGAATTACATTTGTCGTCTTTACATAGGACTATCTTTGGCAATTTCAATTGCATTTGAATACATTTGCTTTTAAAACGGTCGGAAGACGCCAACGTTCCACTTATCTACTCTAGATTTCGTTATATATATATAGCCTCTTAATTCTCTTTTTTCCGTAGGTGAAATGAATGCGTTTCTGCTACTCTTCGAACATTTCAGAGTAAATGTCCTCCCATAAAATGTGAAAAAATTCTGTAAAAAGAATGTTTTTCCAAAAAGAATTTGGATATGTCGACAAGTGCTTTAAAAAGCGCCCGACAATTTTCAAAAATAATGCTGCAACATAAATCTTCACCTTCTCAAAAAACTGCAAATCCGGAAAACAGCCGAGGCTCTTCAAATTTTAACATTCGCTTCCTAATGCAGGAGAGAACAATCAAAGCACAGTTTACGTCTAATAAAGCACATTTCATATCCGCAAAATTTTTCCCATATTTTTCCTAAGGAAGCACACCTCAAGGTTTTTATTTCAGGAACTTTTTATTTTATCTCGCTCGCCCTTTAACACAATCGCAAAGTTTTTAGCGCGAGCCTCCAGGGCTTCACGTGAATTTCAATGCCCCTGTGAATAACATAGTGGTGGACGCGCTTCACCTGGTGATTATAAATTTAAGCGCAAATTCGGTAGTTAAACTCACATGATCGAAAATTAATTGTATGACATTATTTTGCAATTATCTCTACGCAAATTAATTGGGGACAAGTGCAATTGTACGGAAATTGTCAGATCGAAACTATAGTTCACAGTGACTCAGGTTTGAAAAATAGAAAAGAAAAATCAATTGAATCGCGTTTGATGAAGTATAAAAAATATACCAGGCAGAATGGTTTTCAAAGTCACATGAATTTTACATTGGAAAAAGTAATATTGTAACGAGTGATGAAAAGTAGGTCACTTAATGTCCAAGTGAATTTTCCGGTTTTCGCGGAAGTTTATTCTTTTGCACTCCCCCCCTCCCCACTCAACTTCACCCTGAAATTTAGATGACTCTAAAGATATACAATTCAGCTCTATTTTCCTTCTACTAGCCCAGGTTTAATCAAGCATTCCGGTGCATGCAGGGTGTACGGCAAGGCAAATTGCATTACAAAAATTATTGAACTATTACTCCAAGGATCCATAATTCTCCATCTATTACTGTGAGAGAGAGGGAGAGAGAGAGATGGACTTGCGGCAGAGGGCGTGGGATCATTGCTAATATCCGACACCCATGTACACACTGTGTTAACTCTTTTACGTCACGCGACACGCGCCTTCCCGGGCAATCGACTGGCTAATATCATGATTGACTCACGATAGTTCGTGTCCCAGTTTCTCCCAAAGCCAAGTATTCACCGTCACTCGATAATAATTCTCATCCAATTGAAATAAGATTCCACTTCAAGATCCTTTAAATTTCGTTTCTCCTTGGCCTATTTATCTACACTCTCAGGAAATAAATGGGCCGATGAAGTGCGATAATATAGAGGCACAAAAGCCAAAGGTGATGGGCAAATTTCCGCTGGCGGTGACAAGATGTCATATTTTTTTCGTATTCTCATTGACACATGATAACGATTTTTTTTTGTCATTAATTTTCTGTTCAAAGCAAGTATTTTATCGACTTTTTTTTATTAACGAAATAGAGAAGTTATGGCAATGCCCCCAAAAATCGAAAAAAAAAATTCATCGGATGTTCACGTTCCCAGATTTTTCTAACATTTTTAGACTATTTTAAACAAAATGTGTCGGTGTGTGGGTGTAGCTAGGTATGTATGTGGTTCAATTTTCCGCCCACGATTTCTCGCGACTGAATTATGTGATCAAGGTTCTGAATGCTTCAACGGAAGCGTCTTCACGTAACTTAGATCTGATTATATTTTGGATAGAATTGGTCCAGTACATATATCGTTATTAGCAATTTGGATTGTTTATAATGTTCTACTGCATAAACTATTAGAGTTAGCGCAAAATTTATACGAGAAAAGTTGTTCTTCATATAATAATAAGTATTTTATGTATTATGATTTTTTTCGATAATTTGCATAAGTAAGAAGGTATAGCCGTCTCAGCAATGATGTATGTAATAAGTGAACTAATGAACCCAGCGCTGTCATGAAGGTCTCAATCGAAGCATTTCCATGCAGAATCGAGCCGATTACATTTTGGATGGTATTCGTGCAGTATATGCAATGTTATTAACAATTGCAATTATTTGTACTGTTCCACTGGGTAAAATATTAAAGTTATCTTTTGTATTGCGGCCGCACCCCTATTGGCGTCGCACTTCCACTCAAGTGGCCCGCATAACTCTCATTCTCATGCTCACCATGCGTCTACTCAGATATTCATAATTATCTGCTTCATAAATGAGTCAGTTTAGAATTCTCAAATGTGCAAGTTTTCATTATGACACTAATAGGGGTCACACTGATTAACCGGGGTATATTGGAGAAGAATAAATTTGGTACGCTGTGCTGAAATACCAAATCGGGAAGTTTTGTTTGTGCCCCGAATGGAGCACACCCATGCTCACACCATTAGTTCGTCATTATTATACATTACCAAGTGGAAAGAGCATCAAAATGTTTGATAATACCATCTCTCTTTGTAACAAAAGTGTGTATTAAAACCAAAAATAGTGAAGGACAAATTGCACAAGGTTTTGTGGAATGGTTCATACATATGCGCATGTATGTAGAGGTTTATTGAAGTTTCAGGGCGAATAGCACCCTAAGGACCACGGCAGGATTAACACATTCATGTTAGCACACCGAGTGTATGTAGCGTTCAAATCGTCACGGTACATGTAATTATGAGTGTAGTTACATCGCCTTACACATGTTTGTTACAGTTTGAAATCGATAATTTGCGAGATGTTTTAATGGATAGTTATAATGCGGCAATTACCGATTTATTACCATCTTCATTATTTCGTTCTGTTGTACATAGTCGCATTTCCACTTGAAAAATTAGTACTATGAAGATGGTCTGTACGCACCATATTAGGGGTACATATAAGTTTCCGCCATTTTCTATGAAGAAAGTTGAGATTTATTGTGACATAACGGTGCATTACATTTTATTCAAAGCATTGTCTGTTATCAGACACAACCTTCTCTTACGTCATATCATAGTATCAATAATGCTTCCGGTTCCTTGTCCTCGTACACTTTTGGCCTTCCACTGTGTTCTTTCTTAGTCACGTCTAACGTACCGTTTTTAAGTTCCTAGTTTAGGGAAGTTATTGTAATGACTCCGATAATGAAGAGTCTCAGAAACGGAAAATTTTCACTTTTCTAGACGTTTTACATCATTCTGATAAATTTACGATGAGGGTTCTCTGTGTGTGTATTCGTATGTGAGTGATTTGTAAGCCAACGGTTCTTCGTAAACGGCTCCATCGATTTGTGTCTCCTGGGACCAAAAATCACCTCTCACTGATGTTCAGGCGGGAAAAAAGTGTCAATCTGGAAAAACAATTCCTTCAATTGTTATTAACAATTTTAATTATTCAAAACGCTCTATCGCGAGAAGGGTCAGAGGTAGAAGAAAAAGGGTACCATGAATGTTACTCCTTATACACAAATACACACATAATGTTTCATGACTTTTTTTCATCACTTTCATAGCTCAGGACATATCACTGGTTAACGTTTCTCATTGTTTATATCGCTCTATTACACGAACGGTCAGAGTTAGATGGAAAAGTTTTCAATGAAAGTTGTTCCCCATGTAAAAACAAACATTTTTTGTTATATGAATTTTTCTGTAACACTTATAATTAAGGCGATAGCGTTCAATTTATTCATAGTCAAACTCGGATTGAGACGTTTAGTTGTGTCGATGTGTCCATAACCTTCTGGTGGCGCCATCCTTTGCCGAAATGGTGGAAACTTATTTGCACACCTAATATTCTAAAGTGGTTGACCCCACCCATGTTGATTATGCCTCAAAGTATATACGTCGCCCTACCTATTAACAGTTGAAATTTCTCGTCCCCAATGTCATGATACTCTTCCTAAAAGGCCTCAATTTGTTAATTGGAAGTGGTATCAATTTTGGGTGACAGCCAAAAATAGTAAATGTGAATGAAATGTTGTACTGCTAAAACGTCGAATAGTTCACAGCAGTAATTTTTCTATTGACACCGAGGATGAAACATTTCTTGATGATGAGAATATGTTCGCCACCAATTTCAAGAAAATTAAATACTTAGGGGAGGCGGACATTGTACCGATAGGCTAAGGGAAACCATAGATATTTCCAACTTCTAACTCAAATAAGCGCCAATGAACTATTGAATTAGTTTCATTGAACCCTTTTCTACAATATATTGCAAAACCAAGAATTGTTTAGCACTCAAAATATTTAAATATGCAATGTATTAAAAATTTACGATTTATCGGTACTGCACGCAGTGGTGTGGTGTACCGATCATGCCGTTTTTAATACCGATAAGTTGGTAATTTCTCGGGTTAGCCGCTTCTCCCACGAGGTGTTTAATAAATAATGTTTTGTCAACTGTGTTTATCACTTAATCATATTAAATACAGAAAGCCCAACGCATTTATTTTTAAAATAATGATTAGAATCTTTGGTAACCTTACTTTAATTTGCCCGGCCCGCCCGGCCGCTCACTCATTCACCGGTCTCAGCTGTCACTCGACCGGCAGTACTACACACCGAGCTATCGGTACATCACACACTGACATATCGGACCTACACACACACGCGGACTGTTGATAAATAATGAATAATTAATTCACCGGCAGAGATTTCACAAAAAAGTGGATGCCCAACGATAGATTAATGAATTGCGCGTTGACATTTCATAATTTTTTGCCGATTGGTAGTGACTAAAAATGTTAAAAATCTTAAATTCTAGACGCCAATTCTTGCATCGAAATCACGTCAAATGTGCTGGCCCATATTTTATCGGCTTTGAACGAATATAATTTTGAAATTATCACGGATCCTAGGTAACGGTGTGCTATGCTTCCAGTTGCGCAAAAAAAAATTTTTTTTTGTCTGCTAGTAATTGTAAACGGTGGTGATCGGTCCAACAAGCCTATCGGTACAATGCCCGGCTCCCCTAGAGTAATCCAATAATTATTCAAGCCAGGGAAAAATATTTTCGAATAAAAAAAATCTGTAATTCGACATCGAAAATTATTGAATAGATGGTTTCAGCAAAGTGTTTATGTTATAGATTATTATATTCCAACAATTCGTATTTAGACACAGGTCGTTTCTATTTTTCAATTTCGAGAACTGATGTGCGATTCGCTCGAACATCCTCTGAGTATTTATAATAAAAACGAACATCCATGGAATCGAATTATCTATACAACATACATAGATTCCGTGAGATTGGTTCAATGCATGTGAATGTTGACCTGTATATTACGGTAGAGTAGTCCAAAAGAACACTCATTCGATTCAACATTCCAAGTCCTAGAAACGACAATTTTTCTTCTCATTATAAAGTAAAATCGAAGGTGAAAATTCCTCCCAGTAATGACCTCGTTACTACAGTTGAGCATATAATTGTTTGGCTGAAGCCGATTCATTTTCATGATAATAAATAATGAGCCGGATCAAATAAATATATCATTCAATTGCAGTTGACGTTATACATTCCTCAAATTACCATAAATGTTCTATTGCAATTGACACCCTCGAGGATTACTCGATAGAAACTCTACATAAAATTAACCGTTACGATAATCCACCCAAGAATTTCTGTGTTTTATAACATTCAAACAATTGTAGACTTAAAATATATGGGTCTTAGCTTTCAGTTTTGACATGTGTCATCTAAATCAATCTGGTTTTGATAATTTTGAGAAACAAATTTCCCGGGACACGTCGTGACTTCGTCCTGAAAAATCAGGCTGTTTCTCAGTGAATATTATCACTCGGTCGGTAATGTTGGAAAAACGCTAAATTTATCGCTTCCCCATTTGACCGCACGCATAACTAGTAACTTGAGAATGGATTTTCGTAGTTTTCTGGACGATTATGTATCTTTATATTTTCAACAGCGGTGCCAAATGGGTCAAATACAGTATCAAAAAAGTATAGAGTTACTGGCTACATTTTTCATCACTTTCAATCGCACTAGAACATCCTACTCCTTTTACAGAAAATTTTGTCATCATCATTCTGCTGTATTTGTGGATACAGAAATTTGTGTACTAATTTGATCGAATAGAAGGTCGCTGTTGAATGACTCTGGACAGCCTTTCTATGCTGGCGAGATCCTAGACGTTCCCTTCGAACCCCATGCGACACCTGTAGTGTTATTTCCTGTGCAGGGTTATCCCTCCGCGACTTAAAATGTAAAATGTGAATTGAAAAAGTGAATTCACGTCCAACATAAATAAGTATGAAGGCGACCTGATTACTTTCGTGGTCGATACACTTATGCCACGTGATACAAAAGTCTAGCCTAGACATTCAAATTGCTTTCCTGTTATTTTATGTATCGATTCTCACATTCTTCATGGCATAATAATGGATTGTAACTTCCATTTTTGCGCTGGTGTGTCTATTTTCGTCACCAGGGGAACGTGCATCAGCATGAAGTGCATAGACAATCATTCATATAACCAACGATTATCTCGTTGCAACAAAACTTCAAATGTAGTATTAAGGAGGATCTTGAATTGTATCAATTATTAAGTCAAGGAAAACTATGTTTGTACACTGGTAAATTTTTTTTTATGGCAATTAACATCGTATGTATGTTAATGTTGCGAATAAACCGGAAGGTTTGAAAGCTTTCAATAAAAAAAAAAAAAAAAAAAAATCATCCTAACACCGGCATGCATGGAGAGGACTCAAGAAAAAAAAAAATTTTTGATCCAAATTATTGTTATGAAAAATTGAGAATCAGTTTGCAATGAATTTCAAAACTGCCCGATAAATTTCATGGGTGTATTTTATGATCCCAGTTGTAGTTACCATTTTCGGAGTGAAACCTTTTATGGCGCGCTAGGCCGTAAAATGAAAGGCCGATGTAACAGATTTCCACAGGGCATGAGGGGCGACCGGTCGTAGTAGGGGCCGAAATCAGGGAGAACGGGAGACCAGCGAAGGAGGGGTGGCGCGTGCGTAACATGGTCCTAGCAGCTGAAATCCGATGTGAAAGAGTGAGAAATGGGTTTAGTGAGAGAGAGAGAGAGAGAGCGGGAATACATGGCATCAGTAGGCAGAAGCTGTTAATCGCCAAAATTGCACCGTGTATATTGAGCTCATAAAGCATTATGAATGATTTGTAAATAAATTGTGCAGTCATGTAAATATTGTATATATATAAGGGGAACCAGTGAACGTAATCTGCAAACTTTTCCGCGGCTGTGAAAAAAACCTCTGTATAGTTGAAAGTGTAAAATCTGAAAATATTGACGAGTGCCTCTATTACGCGGCATCATTCGAACAATACCAAAATGTGCTGAGACGAAATGTAATTTATGTTGAGATTATAAAGAGCTCAGAAATATTGTAAGGCAGACTATGAACCGCAAAATTGTGTGACACAATTAATGAATAAACAAATTTCAAATCGATCCCATTTTGTCGAACTTCGAGAGATATCGAAACCTGGAAGAGGTAGTTGGTAGCTTCCCAAAACTATAGCGAGCTTAATAAATTCATGCAATAAATGCACACGGTCGGAAATGAAAAGTAACCCTCGAAGTTTGACAATTTGAATTCTACGTGGGAGTGCACTTCCAGTTATCACATTCATTTATCACTCAATACTTCTTAAGTTTTTGGACTTGGATGACGAGAACTAACTGTCGGAAGCTCGTTAACAATTTATAGACTGAGGCGCTGTCGTTAATTTTTTTCTTGGAATCCAATTTTTTGAGGTTTTATGAATATCTGGGCTACAAGGATTTTTGCACGTTCAATATTCGTTGAGTTGAATAGAATGCCTTACATGATGAAATGCCCATATTTAAGTATTGGGCCGTTAGAATTCTGTTACTTCTTTCAATATGTGAAAGGCTGGGCGGAGTTAGTCGAGGTTCTAAGAAAGATTTCGGAACCTGAACAAAATATTTACATAAACATCGCGAATCAACTTCATACAGTCTACCCCGTTTAGGCTGATATAGTGAACGAATAGCGAATAAGCTAAAAGCTTGGTCCATAGCGGACTAGTGGCGTGTGATGTGTGTGTTACCATCGGGGACACGCATAAAACTTGCCGATAGTTACATTACTTAAACGACTGTATCTCCAGCTTCAAAATTTATCATCTCTCCTGATGATGTAAACGGATGTATTGACACTGATATTTTCAAGTGGCATGTTTTATCGCAAAATTTTTCCAAATCGCCTTAATTATGAGTGTTACAAAAAAATTCATACAACAAAAAATGTTTGTTTCTACATGGGGAACAACTTCTATCTAGAACTTTTCCATCTAACTCTCACCGTTCGTGTAATAGAGTGATATAAACAATTAACATTGTTAACCAGTGATATGTCCTGAGCTATGAAAGTTATGGAAAAAAGTCATAAAATATTATGTGTGTATTTTTGTGTAAGAAATAATATTCATTGTACACTTTTTCTCCTATCTCTACCGTTTTCGTGATAGAGCGTTTTATATAATTAAAATGGTTGATAACAATTGAAGGAGTGGTTTTTCAGGATTGATACTCCTTTCCCGAGTGGGTATCAGTGAGAGGTGATTTTTGGGCAAAGGAGGAACAAATCGATCGAGCCGTTTACGAGGAACCATACACACACGGAGGCCTCACCTGAAATTTGTCAGAATGATCGTAAAACGTCGAGAAAAAGGAAAATTTCTCATTTCTGAATCCCTAATCTATAATCTAAGATAATCCCTAAAAACAGACTGCATCCCCACGTATAACTTGTTCCTACTGAACAAATTATTCGCCGAATTTCTCCAACTAAAAACCATTGTACGGCAAATATTTTTTCGCCGATATGAATGTTGTTGGACACAAACACACACATCATGTTCTGTGAATGTCACATTTTTCCAGAGCACTTGTTACTCCAGTGAAAAATTTGCTTGCTCCATTTAGACATGGAACAGGTACAACACCCAATAAGTAGGTATTTTATTGAATTGGAGTTGCAATATGGGTGTACAGAGCTACGAATATTTGTAGCAAATATGAGCTCGCGCTTTGCTTTACACCGAAGAAATACTTCAAGACAAATATAGACATGGGAGCGCTAACAATGGGACTGCGTACGCGTTACAACTTACTACAACTACACTATCACTGCTTCCTGCAGAAAATGGAAAATTTTGTCAGAGCTGTGCACTCCCCCGGAAAAAAATTGAGGATATTTATATGCAGGCAGCAAACATCCGCAATTCGGGGATAAAACAACGCGGATATTTTTATAGTGTGGTGTATCCTATTCATTTTGATTTCCCATACAGTAGAACCTCGCTTAACCGCAGTAATGTGGGGAGGCAGTAAGTGGGATCCTCTGGTAAAAAGGAGAAACGAAAGAAACCTATCGAAAAATCTCGATATTAGCGTAAGAGACCGATATCGATATTAGCGTAAGAGAGCAATATCGATATCACCGTAAGGATGAAACGGACGGACCACCTGTTCGTGCGCAGAAGAAGGAAATGCGCGTGCGAAGCACGCGCTGCCGGACTCGAGACGAAAAACACGGATAACGCGGAGAACCATCGAAAATTTGAATAACTTTTCCTGTATCTACTATCGTCGAACCCAATGTATTCGCAGAAGTATATGAATCTAAAAAAATGGTACAATATGTAAATGAATATTTGGGGTATCACACATTCTCAGCACGTAAAGTGCAAGTATCCCTGAGGTGACTTAACGATTTCCAGAATAAGACTGCTTGAACCTGCCCATTCATTTATTAGTTGCAATAGTTACCGTTGTTTCATAAGTAAGAGATTACTTGCATTACTTATCGGCTCTTCCTCAAGATCGTTAAGAGCTAATTCCTGGGCATTTGGTCCGTCATCACCTCGGATGGTACGGAGGCTCGAATAATCGAGGGTTGGGTAAACGAGGTTCTACTGTATTCGGCGATGGCGTACTGGCATATGCAGCTAATCAAGACTTGGAATGGTTAGATCTCACCATACGTCTCACGGTTCGTTTTGAGCTACGAGACGGAAATTTTTCGTTTACACACGTCATGGCTTCTTCACCGGGCACTGCTATAACTAGAGGGCGCGTTGAATTAGCCTCCATTCGGTAACTATTACCAAACGCTCGGTTGTATTAATCGGATGCCGGTTTGCGTCAACTGAAAAATTCAGTACAACCAAATGGTGTCAAAATCGACTAGCAGTTGAGTGTACCACCATTAGCTCTAGCTATTAATGAATGTACGGTTATGTGAACCTAATCGTAAAAAACCTTCAACCGAATCCGTCAGGTAGATATAACCAAATCGTTCTCTGAGTGTAAACGGGCTAGCTGTCGAGGGGCAAGAGGGCGCGAGATTTGAATTTAAACGTGACTTGGCCCGATACACTACCGTGCATCTTGATGCACACTGTCCCACTATTCTCTCTTTCCACCCTCAAAAAAAGTCCCCAGTTTTGGGACATCGTGTAGACCAAAATACATATTCTTCGAAATTTTTAAAATACCAGCATTTCATGTCAAATGCAATACGGAATTGAATGAATGATAACTGAACCGGCTCGTAAACGCAAGACCTGGATTCGGTTGCCGGCGGCATCCGCGGTATTTTTCACCGTATTCAGCTTTCGTCTGAGTTCCATTGCTTTATACTTAAACCTTGAATGAAGTACAATATTCCCTTGACTTATGTAGAAATGAACTTAAATGAAATCGACTCGGACTTCGATGGAATGTACTTCGTAGACATAGACTCCCGAGCTAATTAATTCATACTCACCTCAAGTCGAGGCTTCGCATTGAATAACGAATTTCTCAACTGAAGAAACAACTTTTCTAACCCACAAATTATCCGCAGAAATAATCGCAAATTTACATCCAGTACACGTTCTCCGGCTTTACGAAAATTTTGGTATCACATAATACAAGACTGCAGAATGCACGGTGTGCTCCATAAAAATTGTAATATATTTTTTTCAACGTGTTTTATTTCAATGACGCTTGAACTTCAGAATTCCCAAGGTTCTCGCTTTCACTCCTCACTCGAGGGAAATAACATTTATTGATCCCTCAAGTCCACACGTTTCAAGATCCAACTTATCTAGGCCTGGGTGAATGATCCTGTTTTGACTTGGGCTTTCAAGCCCTCCTCCTCCCCCTCGTCAATCGAAATGAGATGTCAAAAAAGTAGTCCAGATGAGGGGGGAAAATTTATTTCTCAATGGGCGCTCTATTTCCCTCGGTCTTAGTCACCCAAGCAGTTCATCTTGATATCAAATGATTACATTGACAAATGTCTGGGTGAATGTAAAGTCAGCAAAAAATAATAATGAAAAAAAGCGAGGACATTTGAACGATAATGTATTCGGCCAGATGAACGAGATTGTGCATGTGATTTGTGAATGTGTGATAAAATCAACTGAAAAATCGTCTGGATGTTTTTGCACTTTGGACTGGGGGAAAATAAACATGTGACTTTTTATTCTGTTTCCATCTCACGATTTTCTACAAATGAAATTATCGGTTTGTGATAGCTGAAGTAAGAAACGAGAACTTTTGATTAACACACACACCAACTTATTCCGGACGTGAATTAGGAATTAGAAAATAACGCTCGGCACATACATAACGTATACATCAACACACCAGACTGGAAAACAGCTGGCGTCTTACGGTGGATAGAAAATGTGCGTAACGCCATCTTACGCCCTGCGTTGAATTATGACGAACGCGTCATTATCGACGTTCCCATGCACCACGTTGTAAATGGGTCTAGATGCGCGTGAATACTCTATTCTTCTCTCTCTCGTCCTCCCCTCCCCGTACCTCGCATACAGTCTCTACATCCTAGCGAGTAAAGTACGTACGCACTCCATATATGGCGCTTCCCCCTCCCCAATGGTGTCGGTTTTTGTAACATAGGGACTCGCATGCATTCGATTTACTCCCAAAGGCGCCTATAGAAGTTTCACTTCAAAAAGCTGTCTGCGTGATGAAATCCCTTTTGCATGGTATAATTGGGGAGAGACTAGTTTTTGTGGAATATCTGTGAGTTATGGGGAGAGGGGAAAATGTGAGGATAAATTTACAATGATGGAGGGTGAATGGAATTGCTGAGGGGTATCCATGAAGATAACTGAATCACTCGCGATACCGATTCTAATATTCGGGGTGGTGGTACGTGACTATCATAGTAATTGCTTTATTCCCGATGGTCTTGATCGCGAGCTTGCAAGCTCGTATGATGCGGCGGTCGGCAATGTAGCGAAAGCTCGGGGAATGGTAACCCTAGAGGTAGACAGATGGTAAAGCTCCGTGTGGTATTTTCTACGGTACCGATCGGAGGTCTACTACCCTTAGAAGCACCGTTACCCTTTGAAGCATTCACCGCTTGCGGGGGCGGGGGGCTTTAGGGCTGATGAAGCCTCCTTTGATTTATGGATTTATCGATGTTGTAAATATACTCCCAACGGCTTTATGCAAGTCCAATGAAGCTCTTGATTCATCGCTTCGAGCTCATTCGGCGAATGACACTCCAGACCTTTTTGAGGACAATTTACGATGCAAAGAAAGCTTCCACTTTTGGATGATTGACTATCTGAGTGATTTATGTGCTCGACAAATATGATCAATTTGGGGATCTTTTTTTTCTCCAATGTTATGCTGGCACGATGGGGGAATGTGTTCTTAGATGAAATTGAGGAAGAGCAAGTATTTTTTTTGTAGCTGTTTTTTTTTTTTTGAGAAATGAAGTGGGCACGAAGTGATTGGATAATACTGCCTCAAGTGGAGTAATGAAGAAATAATATTCTAAAAGAGAATTTGTAGTGATGCCTTCTTGATTATTCCATTCATAGTGTCTGGTATATGTATAAGAGCACTCGGCAACATCGGCACTGGAGATTTAGGGCGCTGATGAATTGATAGAGACACAAAGTACGGAAGCCTAGACATGCGGTAGATATAGGATGATGGGGTGAAGGGGTGAAGGGATGACGGGGGCGAAACATGATCTGAATTAATAATCGGGACATTACAAAAAAACGAAATAGGACAATTTGAAGGTGTTCTTTTAGCTTCCAAAATTATTGAAATGAAAATCATTATGCAGACATCAGAGCCAAAGCCATTATTTCAAGACAGTCAGTCCCAATTAACCGCTGAATATTCAATGATTCGATTAAATTAACAATTCATAATTTCCATAATTTTCCCATTTTTGTATCATTTGCTTTATGAATGCTTTAACAGCAATTGGGATATTAAAATTTTGGATAATTGGCTACCCGGCCATATTGCGCGCAGAGGGGGTAAAAAAAAACAGTCGAAGCAGTATTGACTCAGGAGAATGTTGGAGATGTAAAAGTTTCTTCATTTGCTTAATTGGAGGGAATTAGATACGGCGAGGGCTTTACTTACCTCATGAATTAATTTCCTTAATTCGTAGACGAGAGTTTCTATATTAAACTCATTTGAGTTACTCCTCCCATCTACCTCATTTTTACTCACAAAATCCAAATGAATACAAGACAATTTTTCTACGCAATTTAAGTGCAACAAGGCTCGATTAAATATTGACATTGGTAATTGCATTCTAATAGAGGATTTGTTTGAAAATTCTCAATTTAATTGATGCACTACCATTCAATTGTGGAACTTTTATTGCAAATATTTACAAATCGTTAGTGTGGAGAGAGGCATTTGATTGCCATCAAAATCCGGCGCCATCAATGACTCGAAAATTCTCCTCAATTTTTCACTCCAGTGCTTACGTTTGAACTTTTAACAGACCTCAAAAAAAGCTGACATTTCCAGCCAGTGGTAGGAATTAAAAAGCAACAAAACTCAATCTGAATTCCGGTAGAATTCCCAAACCAATAGTCTATTTTTATTCCCCGAGAAAAATAAATATAATAGGCCACGCGGAAATATTTGAATTGTACGAGGTGAATTCCCCGGTGGTGTGACAAACGTGTAAAAAAATCCCGAGCAAAAATGAATGAAAATAAAAAAGATCAACAATGGTAACTCCCTCGCGCTCCTGCGGGGGGCGGGTGGGGGGGGGCGGAGCGGTAAGTTGCGGAACTCCCCGCGATAATGATATACATTCGTGAGCGGATAGTTCGCGATCTTCTCGGCCTCTCCACGCACTGTCGAGCAAATTAAATAACACGGAAAATTGTGTTTTCACCAGTGGAGATGGGAAATGAAGAAAATAACGGCTCAATGGGCTTTTGCTCATTTAATTTTATCGTCACGTTTGAGGCTTTTGGTTGGGTTATGCACAGTGAGTGGATTCGGTACTTCTCATTTATTTAGCTCAACGTTTTTTTCTTACTGCGGTTTTCTGGGAAACGAGACGGTTGAAAATTGCTTACAATATACTAGTACATGAGAATTATATCTCGTTGACATCATAATTAAATTCTTGGGTCATGGGAAACTCCAATTTATTGAGACAATAATACAACGTATCGCAAGATCTCGGCGTTCAGACCGAAAATATATAAATAATATCATACGGAAATCAAAGGTACCTTTTTTCGGAGCTTAGTATTGACAGCCGTTTACAATTTATTCAAATTCTGCCAATCTATGCGGTGGAGTATCTCCGGATCGTATTATTTTCCTCTGGCTACTTAATAACCAAGTATGAGAAGAGGCGATTTTCTTGTCCATTTGGCATTAACAAGTTGACTATTATGTGGCCAAGTGAGTATATCTGAAATATTGTTAGCACCAAGATCGCATAAGAAATCTATGCTGGATTATGTACGTAAATCTTGAAAGTAATTTTAAAGTTGGAAAATTATCAGGTCTTCTACAGAATTGTCAGAACTTTCTACACGGAACAAAAAATGGATGGGACACTCGGGGAAACCCTCAATGAAAATTAGGGTGCTCTGTGAGTCGGAAAGTAGAATTCCATCTATCTTATTTAGCGAAAGAGCCAATCAAACGAGCGTTGTTCTAGATGTTGGTGGGAAGTTACACTAAACAGTGAATTAATTGTTATTCAAGTTTTTCAAAATTTTATCTCTAGGTATTCTCTCCATTAGACGTCTAATCGATATAACGAGGCCTATGATGGATGTTGATCAAATTAACTCTTCACTCTATTTGCTGTTTGAATGCACTGACCAATCATCATTTTGACGAAAAATTCTCCACAAACGGTCGGCTTACTAACGTGAGATAGACGTTCACAATTGATGTTCTAGAAGACGTTGTTTCTTCTGTTCTCATTGCACTCCATGTAATGTTATTTACCCAGTTTTCGGGTCTAGGAGTTATGCTCCCTGGAACATTCTTTCGGAAGACTTGGGACTAAATCGGCTACCCCACGCGGGTACGCGTCAGTTCATAGCGACTTGTCGGTGAACTCGGGTACCCTCAGATCGATCAGCCCACTCGGAACCCCCGTTGAATGTTTTCCGAGGAATCTTCATCGAGGGAAAAATTTCCCTGGGTGCACTTTTCCGTGTACGATTTTGCAGGGAATATCACTCCGGGTACTGCTCGTGTCATCTTCTCTATGTGAGGCGCGCGTTTTATGCATTGGTGTTTTGGATTGTTATTCTTAAATTTTCATTGAATGTAATAATTAAAATTTAATTAAATTGTAGGAAATATTTTTCACTGTGAAGCAATTTTTTGTCTCATATTTTGCTTATTTTAAATTATTCAGTATGTTTAATATGTTTATTGATTTTGTATATCTGAGTATTTTCTGGAGGTTTAGTACATTCAACAGAATATTCCACTGATGTAAAATTCGTTCATACATAGTTTAAAATTTTTTTATGAAATATTGTGGGAGGGTTGTTTTCTCAAGAGACCTTTCCGTCGGTCGGAGAGAGTTTTTCCGGAGAGACTTTGTGGAGGAAATATTTTTGCTTGGAGAGGTTTTTTTTTCCGGTAATCGCTGAAAGACGATGTCAAAGTAAGGAAGCGGCAAAGTGAGGGAACTCTACTGTACCACATTTCTAATATTCGACACACAAATTTCAAACTTGAATTTCAAAGAAGAACCCATATAAAACCAATGTCTCTGAATTTAGAATATTTTTGACATCATTTTTTTCCCAATGTTTTCAATAACACAAATTTCAAACTTGAATTTCAAAGAAGAACCCATATAAAACCAATGTCTCTGAATTTAGAATATTTTTGACACCATTTTTTTCCCAATGTTTTCAATAACTGAATTTCTCTCGAGGAAAAACGTTCTCCTAAAGACACTTATAAAAATCTAAAAGGGAAAAATTTCGCGCGGGGGAAAATTTTTTTAACAATCCAATTATATCCATACTATTTTATTTTTTTATATCCATTTTTTATTTTGTTTCCATTTCACGAATTTCTATAAATAAAATTATCGGTTTGTGATAACTGCACACACACCAAATTAGTCCGGACATAAATGATGATATAGAAAATAACGCTCAGCACATATATAACGTATACATTAACACACCAGACTGGAAAACAGCTGGCTTTTTACCGTGGATAGAAAATGCGCATAACGCCATCTTACGCCTTGCGTTAAATTATGACGAACGCGTCATTATCGACATTCCCATGCAAC
The DNA here is from genome assembly GCA_026005395.1 of Asobara japonica. Classification (NCBI taxonomy): domain Eukaryota; kingdom Metazoa; phylum Arthropoda; class Insecta; order Hymenoptera; family Braconidae; genus Asobara; species Asobara japonica. The sequence continues at coordinate 673,997 of BQMI01000505.1, forward strand.
ACGTTGTCAATGGGTCTAGAAGTGCGTGAATGCTCTATTCTTCTCTCTCTCGTGCTCCCCTCCCCGTACCTCGCATACCGTCTCTACATCCTAGTGAGTAAAGTACGTACGCACTCCATATATGGGGCTTCCCCCTCCCCAATGGTGTCGGTTTTTGTAACATGGGGACTCGCGTGCATTCGATTTACACCCAAAGGCGCCTATAGACGTTTCACTTCAAAAACTGGTAGATTCATTGGCAAAAGAATATCGATCCACGTCCGATGGTGGCGCGGTTCCTAAGTCGACAAGTTGAGTGCAAGTTGCCTACATTATGTCGTTGCATAAAAAAAGAAAACCAAAAAATTGTCTCGATGGCAACGGAAAAGTTTTTGACAACTCCTAAGATATTCCGTATACCACTGAAAACGTATGGCGAGAGATTAAAATTGTAGGGTGACTCGTGTGAACGCTGTCTGAACATCTTCAGTCTGTCACCACTTGCAGTGAAAGTCAATGGCTTTAGTCAGGCACGCGGTGCACTGCTATCTCTAGGTTCTTGAAACAAGACCGGTGAGAAAAGCAAAGCGATGTGCCCCCTACTACCCTGGACGGTATATACCCGGGTCTATACCTATCCACTCGGGCAAGACCGAGACTGTGTGGCTCGCGCGCAGGGTTGTGGCCCCGGTTATAAAAGGGGTTGAACGCGGTCGCATTGTGCCAGTTACACGTCTCAGTTTGGATCAGGTGCGCGACGGATATTGTCTGGTGGGTGAGTCTAGTGCACGATATGTTCGATTACGATAATCAATAAATTTTTTCATATCCCCAGAAAATAATTTTTTTCTCTACATTTTCCACGAAATTTTTCAAACATCTTTATCTCAACTTTTAGTCTCATTTTTCATAAAAAAAAAAAAAAATACCGTAATGCAATTATCTCCAGTACATACACTATTGTTATTCAAGTGCACGAATTCCAGAAATTATGCATTGTATAAAACTGTAATTAACTCTTGTTTTCGGCAATTAAATTTGCATTTTAACTCGACGATCTACGTATGATTAGACCTGAGGTAATGCTTTTTTTTCCGCCTAAACATTGAGTGGTTGGACGAAGGCATTTAATATTCAAATGAAAAAGGTCAAGCGCTTGCTCATTATGTGGCTCAATAAGTGGAGGAGCAATCAGTAATCGGCATTAGGCTGCGCCCAGAGAAAAAATGTGGGGGATGAAAAAAGAAAAATTGGAAAAAAAGTTTTCCTCTTGCCTCCCCGAAGTAATGCAATTGGTAACGGCATTGCCAGACAGTGAAGCCCAAGTGTACCTGAATATACAATAGAAAATAAAATAAAAGAGAATTCCTGAAAGCGGAGGAAGCCCCATCGTCCGAGTTGGCAAACAGTGTGAAAGAGTGCGCGAGGGGGGGGGGGGAGAGGGGTGAGGGGGGAATTGAGAACAGCTAGTTGTAGCTTCCCTCTCTGGAGAAATAGTGAGGATTGAGTAGGGTAAAATGAATATGCCACGCTACCGGATATCCGCTTTTTAAGCGCCAAGAGGAGTAAAAAAAAAGAATTTGCCAGTTATTTTGGCTGGCAAATGCACGCAAATCCGCGTTTCTTTGAAATAAATCGATTAACTTACTGAATATCCCGCGCTTTTCAAGCCCACCTTTTGTTCTATCCGCCACTTTTCATCGATAATAGGATTGGGGGGTGGTGGGTGGGTGGTGAGGGGGTTGAGTTGCATGAACACACAAAGGATCAAGAGCATCGACAATATATTATTTTCTTTCATCAGTCCACAAGGGTTTACCTACCAGCCAATTTAAATTTCTCTATTGTCACTAATTGGATTGGTATCCAACGCATCGACATCAAATTGGATTCTATTAAGGGTGTCGGTGAGTGTTTCAAGTTTTGCTATTTTTTAGGACAATCTATTATGGGTTGGAAGTCTATCCTTTTTATGCTTGGAGGGCGGGGGAACCTATCTTCTATGTAAGTGATTTAATTATTGTTTTACTGAGTGGTTTAATTATAAACACTGCTAATTCATGGAAATTCGGAGTTGAAGAGTCGTAGGCGAGAGACTTAGTTGAGAAGTTGGAGTTTGAACGTGTTAGTTAAAAAAACAATGTCGAAAGGTCTTGGTTGAAATGTCATCCAGGTGACAGGACAGGCCTTCGTGTGGGGGTGGGGTGGGTGGGAGGCTGAAATGGGCGGGAACGGGTGGGTGGTTGGTGTGGGTGGGAGGACGGTGTGGGCGGGATCGGGTGAGTGGGTGGGTGTGTGGTGTGGGCGGGATCGGGTGGGTGGGTGGGAGGCTGGTGTGGGCGGGATCAGGTGGGTGGGTGGGTGATGTGGGCGAGAGCGGGTGGGTGGGTGGTGTGGATGGGATCGGGTGAGTGGGTGGGAGGGTGGTGTGGGCGTAATCGGGTGGGTGGGTGTCAGTGTGGTGTGGGCGGAATCGAGTGGGTGGGAGGCATCCCGTCGGTGGTAGATGCAACCACATAGAGACCGGCGGCAGTGGTGTGAACCATCGTTATTTATTCTCTGTTCGATCTTCATACACTTTTAAGTGAATATGCCCATTGCACAAAATTTTCGAGTGTGCAACTCTGTTTGACGTTCCACAAAAAACCCGCGCGGATTAATAATTAGGAATAACTTCATGGATGTTCGTTCTATCAACTGAGGTCCGCAATTAACTCAATTCGGTTAACATCAAATTAATTAAATTCAGTAAGGATTTTCGCGAAAATAATTTCAGAGCATGGAAATGGTATAATGTTATTGGTTACTTGCTGAAATATCAAGTTTACTAGGCGGCGATTTAAAAAAAGTTGCTCGTAATTATTATTCGATATTTTGGAAAACGTTTGATAACAAATGGTGCAACTGGAAATTTGAGGATGATGAATTATCTTTTCACTTCGAAGTAAAAGGAAGTCACATAAACAAAAAAAATCAATTTTTCTATTTCAGTTCTTAGTTTGCATATAGATTTATTCGAGTTTCGATATATAATAAATGCTATTCAAATATTTCGTGACTTTTAAAATTGACAGTATAGTCGTCCATTAAAAGGTCGTGGTCGAATAGAGGAAGCAATGACGTTAAGGATGACGCTCTTAAGGTTGTTGTGGAAGTGGCGTAAAAATATCAACGAGATACTAAGTTTTTCTTTAGTAGCCGTGAACAATACATGAATTCATCTCATAAAATTTCAGCTTAGCAACCGCCGTTGTAGTGAGAAGAAGGCGTTTATATGTACACGGTGTGTTGAGTTTACGGAACCGCCAGTTTCACCCGTGGACCGAGTCATACATACATTATTGGATTATTTTTTGCTACGTATTTTGCACACATACGTCGATCCACCCGTAGAGCTCGTTCCGAAAATTGATTAATTTTATTCATTTTTTTTTTAGCAACAATTTGCAATATCTCACTCATTATGCGACGTGCAATGAAAAGTCATAAGATGTAAAATATGCATTTTCACACGAGGAGCAACTTTTGTTATACATATTTTTATGTGCCTGCAACGGTTCTCCTGGAAGAGCGTTCTGATCAATCAAAATTGTTTGTAACACTTGATGGAATGGGCCAATTTTAATCAAAATGTAATCAGCGAGAGAGTTCGCGGTACGATTGTAACCTTATCAATTCAATCGTACGCTCCGTTCGTGAGGAAACCGCGCTTAAAATTTCATGAACACACACACACACACACACACAAATGTGTTCCGGAATTATTCGCGTGACCTCGTCCAGGTTTTTTACAGGTCAAATTTACATTCTGACCTCAAAATTACCTCTTTTTTCAAATTATATGAAGAGAGAAAAGAATTGTTTTTCCCTCTCTTAATTTTCTGGACTGAATATGATGAAAAGAAAATTCCGGAGTTAAGTTAAATCATTGCATGAGGCATCACTATAGATACCAGTGACGTCACGATAATTCAAGTGAATGTATCTCCAACCATCCCCGAATCCAAAAATCTCAGAAGATTCAAGTCATTTTCGTACGCAAAAATCGATTGCCTTATCAATTTTTCAGATTGTCCTTCTGGAAAAATCATGAATACTCCTCGATTTTTTTCTTTCCATCCGTTCTTTACGAAACCTCTGTAGCATTGAAAAATTCCAGAAAAATCGTCCGTGAAAACGGTCTTGTTGAATTCTTCAACCAGCGCAAATGGTCTGCCTCCTAGTTACCCGTTGAGCCTGTGACTTTTGCATTATCATCATTTTTTACAGCGTGCTCCATCCCACAGATACAAAAAGAAAGGATTGTTAGGGGGGGGGGGGTGTAATATAAAAAAAATTTTTTGCGTGCTCCATCCTACAGATCCAAAGAAAAAAAAAATTATAGGGGGGGGGGGCAGAGGGCAGGGGATAAGAGGGTGGGGGGAGAAGAGGGTGGGAAGGGGGGGGCTAATATAAAAAACTTTTTTTTTACGTGCTGCATCCTTCAGATCCAAAGAAAAAAAAAATATAGGGGGGGGGGGGGGAGGGGAGGGGTCGAGGGGGGGGCTAATACAAATAACTTTTTTTTTCTAACGTTTCGCTTACCTCTTCAAGTATTCAGCTGCACCGGCGGAAAATGAGTGACCTAAGGGAAATTATAGAAAAATCGAAATAAATGACAATGAGGATGGGAGGGGTTAGACACAGTGAAAAAATGATAAAATGGATGAATCCGATGGGAATGGATGGTTGTGCCAGCTCCCCTGGAATGATCGACGCCCCGCGAACTGATCAAGCCCCTGAATATTGCTGTGATATACGTATATTTTCACTGTAAAATACCCCCTAGGGTGAATGCATGCGGCGAACCGCCGTGAAAGGCGATTTCATTAGATACTGAAGTATCGATTTGTGCATAGTAATGGATAATCTCTCATTTATTCAAATGTCTGGCGACGCATATTTACAACACGCTCGTGAATTCAAAAACCTATAACAATATTTCGTGTAGATTAAGGAGCGACTTTAAAATTCGCGGAATATTTGAATTCAACGCATGAGACTCTAACACGAAAAAGGAGTGTGATCAAATTAATTATTTGTGCAACACCTTTTTACATTTAGGGATAGGTTTTTAATTCAACGTTTAAAAAAATTATCAAATTAAATATTTCAAGAAAATAATTGAATTAAATATTCGAAATAAATATCTAAACCAAATAATTAAACTAAATATTTAAACTGAATATTTAAACGAAATAATTACACTAAATATCTAAACCAAATACTAAAACTAAATGTTTAAATAAATAAATATAAATAAAATGTAAATAAATAAAAAGTTTTAATAAATTAATCTAGAATTAAATAATAGTGTGTGTGTGTGTCTGTGTGTGGAGGAGGATGGGGGGGGGGTGTGTGAGCTCCAGCAGTACTCGAGTTTGTTCTTCATTAAGGTCTCTTATGGGTTCCTAGGTATCAGAGGAGTGTCACTCTGAAATAGCAAACCGTTTCAACTGCTATCGATAATTTTCCTTGTTAAAAACGCTGTATCTTCAAAACCGTTAGAGATAGGAAAAAAAGTATCCAATAAATTTTGTTCCATTCGTAAAAAGACATATTTTATGTTTTACGACTTTTTCGCCTATCTTGAATGGTTCTCGCGGTGAAGTGTTGAATACAATTTCAATTTGTTTATCCGTATCTCCGGAAGCTTTCGTAATAGAGTGTTTAACAGATACTGGGAAGTTTATGATCTCAATCCGTCCAGTGTCGCAGGTTTGTTCATATAACAAGTGACTTTTTTTAACCCTGGATAACGTTTTGTATTTGGTGAGCGCCCTCAAAAAAATATGTGAAACAAAAAATCTGTGAAGTGATTTAATTTAGTTAATTGTTCGGTCGCATCTCTCAGATTAAGCTATTGTCTCTTGGATGGTGTCAAATGTTATTACAAGTCATAAAAAATCGTTTCTCAAAAGTCAATTTTTAAAGAAGCATTTTAACTCGAAATTTTCTGGCAAATTTTCTGTGTGTGTGATCCTCTTTTGGCGTACGGTTTTCCATAAAGCGCTCAATCGATTACAATTTTTTGTTCAAAACATGCGTCCGCCGTAGAGCAGCTCTGAAAGTAGTTTAAAGAGCATCCGCTAAGTGGTTTTTCGCTTATTCGTGAAGAAACTAACCATCTTTCTAAGCAATTTTTGGATTTTATGCATTTATCCCGTATATCATTCGGTGTAGGGAAAAGTGATAATAACCTTTTTTGTTACCAATCGTATTCTCTACATTAAACATTTTATGACATTTCTTCCAGTCTCTCATTGTTCACCGGTTACAGTTACGGTTCACAGAGAATTTATCAACTTCGAATCTCACAGCATTCAAAAACCCCTTCATATATGGGATGTGCGTTGGACTTGCCGCGGGTCAAGCCGATAAATGTTCGATGTGTGTATGTGTGTGTGTTCACTTCCGCGCGCATGTGTGTCCGTGTGTATTTTTGTATGTGTGTATGTGTGTGTCTGCGTACCTAATCAGTCAAAAGATACCATGGATTCAACAATATTGCCTAAATTATGAAAGTTACTTAAAAAAGTCGTTTGACATAAGACCCTTATGTTCTACAAAACTTTTTTGGAGAATCGCAATTGAATTTAATCATTTCTATGGGCACGTCACACTTCGTATCATAAGTTCATTAACGCGACGATCCGATTCGAATATGCAGCTGATCAACTTTTTTGGGATTGATCACATCTCACTACCTGGTCCATGGATCACTTCGAGTTGCGGAATGAGGATTTTATCGAAAATAACATTTTTCGTAAAAATATTTGTTCCGAAAATGATCATTCATGGAGAAGATTTCATGGAGCAACATATAAAGAATGATTATCAGGAGTAATGACCCTTATGGTTATTAACATCAACGTAGACTTTTTACCTGAAATATATCGCCTTCTAGGTCTTCTTTTTTCTTCTTTTCCTTCATCATTATTCTGCCTTTCTTTTCTCCTACGTCTTTTTTCTTCTTCTTTCCTTCATCATTATTCTTCTTTTCTTTTCTTCTACTTCGTCTCCCTTTTCTCCTGCTTCTTTTTCTTCTATCTCTTATCTTTTTTCTTCCTCTTTTTCTTCTTTTTTTGCTTTCTTCTTCTTTTTCCTCTTCTTCTTTTTCTTCTTCTTTTTCTTCTTCTTCTTTTTCTTCTTCTTCTTTTTCTTCTTCTTCTCCTTTTTCCTCTTCTCCTTCTTCTATGCCTCCAAGCCCTCTTCAGCATTGATTTGTTGTAGGTCGTGGTCCCCCTAGAGACCTATATCTGATGTATATGTATCAAAGTCGGAAGGGAGTTGTTGCGATTAGAGAACATTCGTTAATGGCGATAACTTATTAAAGCCCTGTATTTTAGCCTGGGGATTAGGGGAATTCTGCGGCAATAATTAACAAACCGTTCCTGGGTTTCGCCAGTGCCGAACTATAAAACAAATTAGGCTGTAAAAAAAAAAGTTGATAAAAAAAAAACGCGGGATGGGGAAAGCTTGCAGGAAGGAGATTCAGAATATTTAAATTTACCATTGTACTGCCCAGCACGGTGCCACACGTATGAGGGTCTAGGTTTGATGTATATGAATTTTATTTCGTATGAAAGGAGTACCGTTGAAAAAAGGTGAATGGAAAAAATCCAGATGCACATGTATGCCTGGTGGATATGGAAATGAGAATTTTTGCGGAAAATCGACTTTTGCCAACGACAGAGCGCTCAAAATGGGCCATTTTCAGTTATTTTTCATGTTCTTTTTTTTTCGGGTTCTGGGGGAACTACTGATTTTGTTGACATGAAAAAGTGATGTTTTTGCGTTCTATCATTTTTCAAATTTTTGTATAAAACGTTTGGCATTGATCCCATGAATACTTTGTCAAAGCTGGAAATTGGCGAAGAGTCAATTTATTGATCGAATTGATGGGATAACAAATTATGTTTTGGAGTTTTTATTATAGGACAATCAGTCTCAAAGGTTCATTACAAAAAATATTATTTATTAACTTCCCTATAGGTTATTGTAATCAACCCGAAAATGCAATGTCTCATAATCATGAAATTTTTACGTTTCTCGACATTTCAGATACTCCTGACATTTTCAGCGCGGGCTATGTGTGTGTGTGTGTATGTGCGTCCGTATCCTGTTTTTGGCAAACGGTTCCTCTTAAACTGCTGGACCGATTTAACTTTTTTTTAAATCGAAGCATCTCCTGGGTCTCCAGGTCTGAGAGGAATGTTTTTGCGATTGTACCATCCGTTCAAGTGTTATTAACAATGTTAATTGTTTATAACGATGTATCTCGAGAACGGTGACAGATACGAGAAAAAACGTTAAACAAAAGTTGTTCCTCTCGTGAAACTACATATTTCATGTTTCATTACTTTTTTTGCTAAGCATCATATTTTACGAGATATCGGTAAAAAATCATAGTAATCGATCAATAGTGGAATTTGCGTAACTGATATACAACTGTAGTTTATTGCAAGATGATATGAAGGAGAAATTTTGAATTTTAGTTGATCCAATCAACACTTTGCTAGAAATTAACATAGGATAGAATCATTGGGTGCGACAGTGTAGAATGGTAGAATTGAACGTTCGTATGAAAATGAGAAAGCTGTTCGACTTCCTAAATTTCTTATTCATAACCCTAATGCACACGTTAGCATTAATGAACACAGTTGTAGTTTACATGAGTAATAGAACTAGTGACACGAGCTTGGAAATCAATTGTGATTGGTAAAATCTTTATCTTTAGGATCTCCCCAGTTTAGGCTTTCATGACAGCCCCAATTTTTTTTGACATTATTTAATTAGTTTAGGATATTTCCTGGTGCAAAATTATAATAAAAAGTGATTGACCTTCTCGGTCATTTTCCCCAGTAAATGAGAAAATTAGTTAAAAAAATTAAGTGAACATTTCGTTTTTTCTTCCCCCCCCCCCCCCCCCCCCCCAACGTTTCGGTCACATTTTTGGGGCCATCTTCAGAGGTCCGTTTACTATGTGTGTGTAATCCATATAATATCAAAAGAACTGTGATCAGGTTTCGCCTGATCAATAGTGTTCGGCTATAGTTATGGTATTCTTCTCTCAAGTAATTGCCTTGGTCCTCCCAAAATACAAGAATTAGATTATAATACGTATCAAGTTGAGTTGAGAGACGGGACAAATAGGATTCCTTATTTATTCAAAATATTCAGAAGAAATCTCCACTATCTTGTTAAAAATATTTCATGATAATAATAATAATAGATTAAATATTACATATTCATAGAAATTTCTCATGAAAATTTTAGTGAAATTTTCTGAAAACCAAATTTTTCTCTTAGTGTACCTATTTGCTACATTGATATGCCGCGGCCACTACATTTTGCCTCTCCCCCCCCCTCCCCCTACTACCCGATTTACCCCGAACTAGGGTCCTACTGTACATTGAACTTTGTTCTCTTCCTCAAAGATAAAAAATAACATCAAGTATCCCTCTTCGTTTCGTCATCTACCGAATCCCTTCAATTTCACTAAAAATATCACACAAACAGCTGATAAAAAAAACAATACCAATCAATGAAACCGCCATTATTACACTTCGCCATAAAACACTAATAAAACCGCAATAATTTTTACATCGATGACCTCCATAATTCCCATGAAGAATTCTGCAATAAAAAAAAAACCTTTCATTTTAATTACTTTTTTACCCCCCCCCCCCCCCAATCCAGCCGTAGGGCTAAAGCTGTTATAAACCCCCAAAAATCCGCGGCATTCAATTGAAAATACATATAAATTTCACATTCGCCAAAAAAAACTTTGAATCTGCCATTCATCCAAACGTCTGCCGCCGCTTTCGCAACCATCGTGAATAACAATTGAGAACAAACATCGTAAAAAAATATTTTGAATAGACTAATGAAGATCATTATTGGTGGTATGAAATGTGTTGCGCATGGAATTGTAAGCGGAATTAAACGGAAATGATAATAAATCTTCATTAATTATATCGCACTGGGGTAGTTCACTGGTGTTGGAATAAATGCTTCCGGGGAAAATATAATGATGATACTTTAGAATGTGCTTTAGGTGGGCGGGAGGTGGAGGTGGGTAGGGGGGGGGGTCGCGAGGGGAGTGGGTGGATGGGGGGGGGGGGTCGGGAGGGAAGTGGGTGGGGGTGGGGGGGAGTCGGGGGGTGGGTGGGGGGAGCTCGGAAAGTGGGACGAGAGGGGGGAGGGTGGGTGGTTGGATAGTGAATTATTTATGAATTTGGTCTCGTGCACCAACTGCACTTGGAATGTGCCGAGGTATATAAAGTTCAACTTGCTCAAAGCGTTCCCTGTGTGAGCTTGGTCCATCGGTTTGGAAAATATCCCTTGGATATTCCCGAGATACCAATGGACTATCTCACTGTGTATTTTCAATAATTTATTTGTGGATTCGTACCCAGGGAAATTTTTATTTCACATTCCTCTGAGGGAAAGAAACAATTCGCTTATGAGAAATTCCGGGAGTATTTTGAATTTTTTGCGAAATAAAATATTTCGGGAAAAAAATATTTGTCTTCGATTCTGGGAGCATTTATTCTATTGACAAATTGATGGGATACCAGGCTGTCTGTGGTGTCAGTTCAGTGGAGAATTCCAGTCTGGCGATGGAGACGGTTTTGTCGGAATATTTCTGGCAATATTATGCGCGATCTGTCGCCAACTCCAAAGCATATCTGACATGGATGGTGGAGAAAATGAGGTAATACTGTTCCGTGAAGTGGTAAAACGCAGTGTATTTATCGACAGCTGTGTGATAAATATATCAGAATCTAGCGGAATCGGAATAATCTTCATAGGACCATTTTTGTAGAGCGCGATTGATTCTACAAAAACTTTTATATAAAGTTTGTCTCATCTCTAGTTACTCCCGAGATATCCGGCGAAAACCAGCGTGGAGATAGGGTAACTTCGTTTCACCACTTCATCACAGACTTGTGGAGAAAATGAAGCTGGGGAAAATCTATTTATTTTTCTACAACATTGGTAGCACAGAATGAGACAGTTTTGTGAAGAACTAAAATTATAGTGGGAGAAATTCTTGAACTGTCCCATAGGATTTTGGGATCATTATTCGTACTTGATTGCATATGATCACTTAGTAATTTACTTAGTAATGATGTAAGCAGGATTTACTCCAGGACTAGTCTAATTTTAGGTCTCATAACTTCACATTATGTGATTGGTACGCCCTAATAAATTGAGTGCTGCGTCCAGTGTGTATTCGTGTTATGGTTGCTACTATGGTCATGCTTTAGCCTGTACATTGTAATGCAGTTCTAGTAACGAAAGTTGAATCCAAAATCATATTTGTTACCAACCATACGGTGTCCAATAGCGTGCGACATCAGCATTATGTAATTAGGTACCTTCACGTACCTGCGTGTCTGTGAGTTTGTGTGTGTGTGTGTGTGTGTGTCGAAGATTTGGAGCACATTAAATGCTATCACCCTAGATATGAGTGTTACCAAAAAATTCATATAACGAAAAATGTTTGTTTCTCTATGGGTAACAACTTTTATTCAAAACTTTTCCATCTAACTCTTACCGTTCGTGTAATAGAGCGATATAAACAATTAAAATTGTTAACCAGTGATATGTCCTGAGCTATGAAAGTTATGAAAAAAAGTCATAAAATATTATGTGTATATTTTTGTATAAGGAATAACATTTATTGTACACGTTTTCTCCTCTCTCCAACCGTTCTCGCGATAGAGCGTTTTGAATAATTAAAATTGTTGGTAACAATTGAAGGAATACTTTTTCAAGATTGACACCCATTTCCCGCCTGGACATCAGTGAGAGGTGATTTTTGGTCAAAGGAAAAACAAATCGATCAAGCCGAAATTTACGAGGAACCGTTGGCTAACAAATCACTCGCATACGAACACACACACACACAGAACCTTCATCTAAAATTTGTCAGAATGATATAAAACGTCGAGAAAAAAGAAAATTTTCCATTTCTGAGACTCCTCATTATGGGGGTCATTACAATAACTTTCCTAAATCGGGAAGTTGAAAATTCCCTATTCTACAATTCGCCCTTTCATTTTTCTGTCTGATGTGAAGCTTTTATCACTTCCGAAATGAGTAACAATATTGTTAATTTGGGAAAAATTTCTTGCACTGTGTTCGTTATTTCGGGCCCGACTGGGGTGAAAAAGTGGAGTAAATTCGTGGGATATTCATGGATGATACCCCACCTAGAGTGGGTGAAGAGGCTCGAGTGTATGTACCCAGTGCTCATTAGCATTTCACATCCGTTTGAGTGCAAATGGATGAAACAGTAAATTATCACTGGGCCACTAGAATGAGGGGGGAGAAATCTGATTCGCTCTTTATGTTGTTTGATGGTATTGAATTGAGGTAGAGAGTTCGACCCAAAATTTCACTGGGTGCATAAATATCTTGACACGGGGGAGATCGATGCGGCGATTGGATACAACCAAGGGAAGCTCGGTTGCATGGAAATAGATATCAGCTTTTGGCAATTCATAAGTTTTGTCGATTCACGGGAGTTATTCGCAACGAGCAGTGGATGGTGAGGTTTCTTTTTTTTTTTTAAGGAAAAGTCGTGAAGATCATTTAAACAAAAAGCATGGCTTCCGATATAATAATAATAATAATAATAATAATAATAATAATAATAATAATAATAATAATAATAATTTCAAAAAAAAATTCACCATGATTCCATTGCAAAGATTCACAATCGCGTACCTAGGACTCTGTGATTTTTCTCCAGTGTACTGTACATTTTTTAGGGCACTTTAAAGGGCTCGTGAAGTATTCATGCAGTTCTAAATTGTAAAGTGCATGGTGGAATAATCATATATGAAGGGGCGCAGCAAAAGCTGAGAGTGTTTTAGGATTTTCGTCATGCGAAGAAAACAAAATAAATGTAGTTTTTATTCAAGCACAGTGACTTTAGAAGTCAGCCACATGGAAAAGAATATGCGACTTGACGGATGTTATGATTTCACTGTGCTAAGAATAACTTATCTCAGGAAACGGTCTTCATCTTTTCGTACTGAATTTATTTCGATAATTCGCTATGCCATTTGTTTTATATATCTAGTTCTTATATATATCTTATAACCATATATATCTTCTAAATTTATTAACTCCCCGAAAAATCGGGAAGTTATTGTAATGACCCCTAAATCGATTTCCTTCATTTCGATTCGTAACTAGGGTTTTAAGTATACCAAAATGCTCCCCGTCAAACTCTGAACAAATATCGGTGTGTGTGTGTGTGTGTATGTTTGTATGTGTGGAATCGCAATTCACCCACCCGCCCACCTACCGACGCCACCCACCCACCCACTCCACCCACCCACCCACCCCACCCACACTCACCCACCCCACCCACACTCACCCACCCCACCCACACTCACCCACCCCACCCACACCCACCCACTCACCCACACCCACCCACTCACCCGCACCCACCCACTCACCCACATCCACCCACTCACCCACACCCACCCACTCACCCACACCCACCCACTCACCCACACCCATCCACTCACCCACACCCACCCACTCACCCACACCCACCCACTCACCCACACCCACCCACTCACCCACACCCAACCACTCACCCACGCACATACACACACACACACACACGCACGCTCGAGCGCGAAGTTCCTCAATTGTTACGAAGACAAATATCAACCCGCGAGTGATCGCACAGTGAACGCGACGCTGATATGCTCATGCGCTTTATGGGAGTGCGAGCGAGATGTCAACACCACAGCGATCCCGCGAAAGTACTTTTTTTGCGCAACAGTGTTGTGAACAATCGAAATTGGTAATAACGACATATATATACACGCGTCTAACTTCCTCTACAATCTGATTCTCTTCAAGTTACATGAACACGCTTCGATTCACATCTTAACGACTTTGATGACTTCACTCGCTCGTCATAAACTTAGGATCGAAATTTCGGTGACACGCGTCTGTTCATAAACACTTACACACACAGGCACACACAGGTATCTACTCAAAATTTGTGAGCGATCTTTTTACGACTCTCGAAACTTGTACGATTGCGATAACTCTCCGGGATCGCAAAGTTAACAAATCATGAATTTTCTTGCGAATTAATGAATCGTTCTTGAAACACTATTGAAATTATGAGTTTAAGGAGCCTTTTTATTAGTCTACATCGAATCGTGTGTCCCATTCATGGAAATTCTGGTAAAATTGTCCAGGAAATTTTCCATTTTTCTCACCAGTCTGGCGGTTCAGTTTATTTTTATTCGACTTTATTTGGATCGATTCACGAGCGTTGTGCTAGACAATGAAGCAATTGTTGGTTTTTTTCTACGCTTTGTAGGTCAATTTTTCAGGGCACTTGGGGAAGTATTTGAAGAATTCATGCAATGGTGAGTGATGAAGTGTTATCGTGCATAATATAGAAGGTCATAGCGGAAGTGTTGGTATTCTCCAGATTGGTGCAGTGTCAGGGAAACGGGAGGAATAGGAATTCTGTTGGGGTAATGGAATTTCTACTTCATGATAAGAGGTGGTGGCTTTTCTTGTTTATTTTCATACGGCCAATTACTCTGGAATACCGTCACTCTTGCCACATTTTGGTACCTATTTACCGGCAAAAAAAATGATGGGCGAAGGTAATTGAGTCAAAACTTAGCGAGTGAAAATATCCTTAATGCAATTTTTTAAATAACGAATAATTTTTTTCGAAATGTTATTCTCACAGCTTTCTCACCCCCCCCCCCTCCCCCCCCAGGAAACTTGGGGAATGTATTCAGGGAAGTTATTGTAAGGACCCCGATAACGACAACTCTCAGAAATTGGAAATTTTCACTTTTCTCCATGTTTTACATCATTCCGACAAATTTCAGATGAGGGTTCTGTGTGTGTATGTTCGTATGTGAGTGCTTTTTTAGCCAACGGTTCCTCCTAAACGGCTCCATTGATTTGTTTCTACTTGGACAAAAAATAACCGCTCACTGATATCCCGGTGGGAAAGGAATGTCAATCTTGAAAACCAATTCCTTCAATTGTTATTCACGATTTTGATTATTTAAAACGCTCTATCGCGAGAACGGTTAGAGATAGGAGAAAAAGTGTATAATAAACGTGATTCCTTATACAAAAATACACACATAATATTTTATAATTTTTTTTCATAACTTTCATAGCTCGGGATATATCACTAGTTAACAATTTTAATTGTTTATATCGCTCTATTACACGAACGGTGAGAGTTAGATGGAAAAGTTTTAAATAAAAGTTGTTTCCCATGTAGAAACAAACATTTTTTGTTGTATGAATTATTTTGTAACACTCATAATTAAGGCGAGAGCGTTTAATTTATTCAAAATTTCCAATACTCGCACACACACAGACATATACATGTATGATGCTACTCGTCGAGGGTCACACGTACATCCCATTTTTTTTTATATACAAGGTAAACAATCCTGATTTTCAGGCGCTTACCGTGGTATTATCACTTGATGGACCGGATACGTGAAAATATTTCTGTCTAAATTACTCTAGAGCTCTATAAATTGCCCCGGTTTTATGCAAACTTTCCCCAATTTTCTGGTATGCATTCACGTTTCCTTCTTTACACTGTGAACTTCGTTGGAAGCAAAGTTTGAAGGAATATATATCGCTCTATAAAAAGGTGTTTAATGGCTCAAGGACGAATTGATTTTTTAACTGTGGTAATAGGGATCTGACAAAAATCTACTGACTTCTGTAACTCCATGGTGAAAAGGATATTGCGACATCGGATCCTTAAAATAATTTATTTTTTCATATTTCTTCTCTTTTCTAACTGACGATGTGTGTACGTTCATTGAAATTTCAAAGGCCTCCAAAAAATACAATTTTTTCATAAGAACAAGTGTTTGGAAATTCAAAAATAATCTCTGGAAAAAAGGTATTCTGCAAATCTGGGGAATTTTAGTATCACCAAATTTTTGAAAATCTCACAGAACATTTTTTTTCTTTATCTAACACTATATAAAATAGAACGATTGAAGTAGAAAATTTTCTAGACTTGCCTCTGATATATTCAGGATAAAGTCTGTGAAAAGTATCCTTCCTTTCAGTAAAGGGTTTCAAAATCAATTTGATTTAATAATTTGTTGGCGCTTCGGGGTACTGGGTACACTATTTATCTACGACACCGAAGATTCTGGTTTCGCGCTACACAGTACTTTCATAATAAGTCAATTTATTTATATTATTTCAAGCCATAGATATATAAGTAGTTTAATGAAGGCCATGCCCAGTTACTCTTATCATGATGCAATGTCAACTTGTAGCGCCCCACTACATTACATCACAAGACGTGCGGAGCTAGCCAAGTAGCAAGTACTCGAGCCTAAATTCTTAGTACCAAACAAACCCGAATGCGCGCCTCGCGCTAAATCCCGATTCGATATTTGCAGCAATAATATATTTTCCAAAGTTGAAGATACTGTTAATCATTGACTCCGAAAAAATGAGAGCTTTCAATTTTCCAATAAAAATTCCTTAAAATTTGTCAACACTGGAGAGAATAAATTGATTTGATTGAAAAATAAATCATATCACGAATTTCGAGGTCTTTCGACTCTAACGATGTTCATTTCTGTGTATGCGCTTTCCACCGATATTCATAAATCTTTTAAAAATCCGTATAAAAGAGGGATCCATTTAAAATGAGTTGCCACTTCGCTACTGAATTTTTATGCAGCATAAGCAAAAATCCTCATATATTAATCAAACCTGGAAAAAAGAATGTGTCCGCGCATCTATTCTTCCGGAAGCCGTAATTAAATTTATTTCTTACACAAATGACGACGCAAAAAGTTCTACAATGTGATTTTAGTTTAACTTCGATTTTTAGTGGGCTTCCCAACGCATTTGAAGTATTCATGAAGTTGGTGGAAGTACTGACGTCAGTTAGAAAACTATGTGGCCGCTGGCGAGTGTTGGAATATTATCAGATTTGCGAAATGGGTTAAAAACACGAGAGGGGTAAATTTCATATGAAGACCAGGTTCTGTAGGGATATGAATGCATTCACGAATGATTGTACACTACTGATAAAATGCTTCTATGCAATATTTAGGTCAATGTTTCCATGTTGGACCGGCGATTCAAAATAGCTGAATGTCCGCTAATTAATTTTTTCCTGTTTTTTTTCATGCGTGCAAACTTCTGAATGGCCGTAGCAATACTGATAAGCTGATTACGTTACCATACTGATAACTGGCACATTGAACCCTTCAAGCCTTATAGTATTAAAAATAGTATTAAAACCACCTCAGGTGAGCTTTATTCCATGTCTTGGGTAGCCAGGAACCACAATCCAAGCTCATATGATCCTTAGCCGAGAATTACCAATATTTAACGCAATTACGCTGACGGATCTTCCGGGTAGGTCGGAGATTGTTGGTGATGTATATCCTAATCGATCAGCAGAACTTTTACTTGGAAGAACGAACCGCAGTATCGTACGGACGGTTCGGTCATAACAGGTCCCTGACGTCAGAGGCTGACATTTCGGAGGGTTTTTCCGTGAGGCCTCACCCCAACCTCAAGCAACTGGTGAGACCGTCCTTGGTTACAGACGGCCCATTTTACCGTCAACATCCCATTATTTAGTATCATCATAGCTGCGTAATGGGTTGAAAATGCCAGGCGGGTAAATTTGATGTGGAGAAAAACTTTTATAGGGATGCACAATGGTGGTGTAATTTTATCGCGAGTTCTTGTGAGTCTTTGCGACAATAGCGAATTCGACAATTTCGGCGGTAGTTGGCACTCAACTCGTCTCGTGAATATGTTCGTGTGTAGGTCTGGCTCAAGATGTCTGCCTTACCCTCTAGCCATATGGCCATGCGCATTATTTTCTTCTAATTAGCATCAATCCGTTGATTGTTGCTCTTTTGATTAGTGTTCCTTGCTCATCGTCATTAACGGTAGAGATCGAATCGTCTTGTCTTGCCTCGACTCGTCCTGCCTGGACATTCGCAGCAAATTTATCATGTCGTCTCGTCTCGCATTTTTCTCTCGCGGCGTCACTAGCAGTTAATGTAATTACCTAATTGGCAAGCCCAAAATACTGGATTAAAGCCCTCGACTGTACTTTCCTATTCTATATAAATCTATATAAATAATTGAGAGCTTCGACCAGGAAATTAAGTCGATTATCGTATTCGAAAACCCGAAAGTCGAAGAAACAATCTCAATTATCGATGACAATCGAAATCGAACTCAAAATCTATATAAATAATTGAGAGCTTCGACCAGGACAATAAATCGATTATCGAACTCGAAAACTCCATAGTCGAAGAAAAAAATCTCGATTATCGATGACAGAATCGAACTCGAACGAGAAGACAAACAAGTTGAGGCATGTGGCCGCGTAGCGGCCACCGGCGAGAAACCAGTCTTTATATATAATTGAGAGCTTCAACGAGGAAAATAAATCGATTATCGAATTCGAAAATTCGAAAGTCGAAGAAAAAATTTCGATTATCGATCACACAATCGAAACCGAAGTGGAAAATAAACTAGTATAATTGAGAGCTTCGACCAGGACAATAAATCGATTATCGAATTCGAAAACTCGAAAGTCGAACAAAAAATCTCGGATATCGATCGCACAATCGAAACCGAAGTGGAAAATCCTAGTATATAATTAAGAGCTTCCACGAGGAAAGTAAATCGATTAATTGAATTCGAACAGGCGAAAATCGAAGGAAAAATCTCGATGGTCGGGGTGACACAATCGAAATCGAACTAAAAAACATACAAGCAACGGCATGTGGCCGCGTAGCGGCCACCGGCAAGGAGCTAGTCTTTCTTAGTATAAAAAGGAGATCCATCTGATATTGATAAACAATCGATATATCTCGAAAGTTTGTCACGCCGAAATGCACGCGCAGCCGCGCCAGTTCTGTCCAGTGTTGAAAATTGTATATGTATGCGATAATTACAGAAAACACAAAAGATGGTTGCTCCAAATTGGAATACTGAAAGCTCTCATTTTTTCGGAATCGATGATGAGCCGTATCTTCAACTTCGGAAAAGAATTATTTTTACTTCAAGTTGTATATTGCAATGCAGCGCACGAAGCGCGCTTTCGGCCTTGTATTTTACTATATATCGTCGGATTTGAGGACTGGATTAAAAACGCCGGGAGGGAAAGATTTAATACGAGGGAGAATTTTCATACCCATATGAAAGGTGCAAGCATCGAACCAGAATGCATTTGGAAATGATTGAATAATGCTAACAAAATTCTTCCGCGGAACGTTTTAAAGGTACGCCATACGAATGTCAATATACCTAGAAAGAAGATGAGAGAAATTTTACGTAGTAGCATGACAAATTGAATTCATCAGGTCGATCAGGCAAAAAATTACCAGCATTTTCTATAAATATGAAAAAAAAAGTCTGTATTGCACTCTAGAATTCACGATGTCAGCATGACTACTAAACAGCACTACTAAAATGAACCCAATTTGTGCCAACACAGCAATTCTCCGTTTTTTTCGTTCATGTCTCTGTCTACAGATCAATAGTTTCAAATAACTCACCTTCGTCGGTTCGCAGAGTTATGAAGACAATCATATTTGAGTCCATTCTGCAAAATCCGGTAAATTCCGTGGATGACGACGGAAATCTCCGGACAGATTTTTCGCTTCACGACCAACGCCGATAACTGAAATATCTTCGGCGTTCCCAAGTTTATAGTAATTTGAACATTTTTCAAAGATGAAACTAATGTTTAGAAAACGTAAATTTGAAAGATTGTAAATTAAAAAATTTTTAAATTATTAAAAGTTCATCAGCGTGAAAGATGTCAGAATTTTTTTGCAACGTTTCAGATGCATAAAGAAAAACACGTTTCGTCCAATCTCACAGCATCCGCTGAATCCCAAGTGTAACGAGGCAAGCCTCCCCCCCCCCCCTCCCCCCTACTATTCGAAATAAGTGTTCCAAAAAGTTTGACATTCTCCAAGCTCTTTTATTTTGTGTAAAGAAGTTTCTGAGTAGTAATTTTGGCTGCCTCCAAGGCGTCCAACCAGAAAGTACTTTTCCCCGGCTCCTCGGCTCATGTAATTGGCAATGGTGAGAATTTGGCGGGTTGCCAAATTAGCCAGCGATTCGCGCCCCAGAGAGACAAGCGCTATGTCATCAGTTGTTGCTATTTTTTTTTCCCCCGCCTTACTCCAGTAAATTGAAATTATTTCACTCGTATCGCCGGATCTTGGATACACACACAACGATCGAATCATAATTTTTGGGGCGTAATTCGTAATTTATGATTCGTAAGTCATGCCGGTCGTTATTTACGAGTTTCATAGTTGTCATTTACGATCTTCCTGCGCGGAATTCAAAATTGCACTGTAGGATTTCCGTGATCGTAATTTACGATTTTCATAATCGTAACTTACGGGTGTCATAATCGTAAATTACGATTTTCATAATCATAACTTGCGATTGTCATAAGCGTAATTTACGATTTCCCTAATCGGAACTTACGATTTTCATAACCGTAATTTACGCTTTTTCTAACCGTAACTTACGATTTTTCTAACCGTAATTTACGATTTTCATAACCGTAATTTATGATTTTTATAATTGACGATGTACGAGACGCATAATGACAATTTACGAGTTCCATAATCGTTTAACAAAATCGAGTTAACAATTTTTGGAATTCTCTGCAAACTTGTGATATTTACAAATTCTGGAAATTCCATTGATTTTTTACGAAAAATCTCGCAATTTTGTAATTTTTTAAATTGATACTTTTTCATTTTGTAGATTTTTCCACTTTTGTAAAAGTTTGGAACTTTTTCAAAGTTTTGAAAATATGAAATTCAATTTTTCAATTTTACGATTTAAATTTTTGCAAGTTCAAATTTCGTTTTTTTTTTTCAAAATTGAAATTTGTATGAAAATCTCTGGCTTTTTCGAGTCTCTTATATCTTCAAATATTCGAAAAAGAAATTGTGGTTTTCATAAGGTGGAAAAATTATTTAACAAATTTGAAGTTTTTCGAAAATTTTCACTTTTTTATAATTTTTGATTTTTTTTTTCAATTATTGCCATTATGGAAAATTTTGGTAGGCTGATGTTAATTGCATTTGCGGTTTTTTAATTATGTTTCTCTAAACAGTAATTATTATTTCGTTGTGGTTGCCGCGTGCACCGATAGATAAATTATCATCATCTTGAACATTTAGAAATTCAGGTATCTAACGAAGTATAATATTCGCCTGAGATTGTACCCCCACGGGCTTAATCTATCCTCCAGTCTTCGGGAAGACAAACAACTGCTGCATAACACTCCAACAATTTTCGGTATACAATTAGCTGGTGAGATTATCTCTTGGTCTTTCCTGAATACGATTACCGAAGCCTTGAATAACTTATAGCTTTACTTCTGCATCTGCAGATGCAGCCTCTCTCGGGGCTTTTGTGATGGGCCCATCGAGGTCTCCACGAACCCTCGACATTTGATACAACTTCTTCCACTTCTCATGTTGCCTTACCCTCGACAAGGAGAAAACTTTTTCTCGAGTATTATTGTTTTTGCTTCTTTTTTTCGTCATTAAAGCGGGAAACACTGGAAGTTGAATAATTCAAGAGGATTGGTTTTAATTTCTTTCTTGCGCTTGGATTTCAATTATCAATGAAATATTTTCCTTATAAATCTGGGTCAAAAGTGGGGAAAGAAGTTTGAAGAATCTATTTACTTCTTTTCACATTTGCTTTCTATGTTTTACAAAAAAAATAGAGGAGGGTAGGGCATAACTCACCACATACGCAAATTAACTTATGGTCAACTTAACATTATATTTAACTAAACACATGGACAATTCATCATCTTTTTAGAGAAGCAAAAACAATTATGTGCGTAGAGAGCTACGTGACAGATGTGAAACTTCGTAGTGGCCGAACTTATATATATATATATGTTATGATATTCTGTAAATATTTTTTCTGCTGCTGAGGATAGGATAAGATCAGTGGCTCTAATATCAGTGTAAATCGGAGGTTATGATTTAAAACAAGTCAATTACATCAATATACAAAAGATTTTTCATTCTGTTTCCATTTCACGATTTTCTACAAATGAAATTATCGGTTTGTGATAACTGAAGTAAGAAACGAACACTTTTGATTAACACACACACCAAATTATTCCGGACATAAATTATGGTATGGAAAATAACGCTCGATACATATATAACGTATACATCAACACACGAGACTGGAAAACAGCTGGCTTTTTAGCGTGGATAGAAAATGCGCATAACGCCATCTTACGCCCTGCGTTAAATTATGACGAACGCGCCATTATCGACGTTCCCATGCAACACGTTGTAAATGGGTCTAGATGTGCGTGATTGCTTTATTCTTTTCTCTCCCGTGCTCACGAGTAAACTACGTACGCACTCCATATATGGCGCTTCCCTCTCCCCAATGGTGTCGGTTTTTGTAACATAGGGACTCGCGTGTATTCGATTCGCACCCGGTTTTGCGGGCTGCTTTTATGGATAACACACACGAAATGTGACGTGAAACGGCATCACGTGAAACATTCTCCGGGAGGCGGGTGCGAAGCCATGGGACCTTTAACGTAGCTGGGAAACAATTCGTGACGTTTTTTTTGTATTGTTTTTGTGTTACTTAGTCCCATGGAATCAATGGGACATAAGTGGAAAATCGCTGCAAGTGTTTCACGTAACAGTTTGAGCACGTGTCCCATTATGCCCCACTCTTCCCGCGATGACGTTTTCACGCAAATTCGACTGGATTTTTAACAATCAATACACTGAGATAAAAACGGCTTTTTGACCAGAAAAGAAATATATATCAATATTTCGAGGGGAGTATTTTTCAGGGAGAATTTAATTGGCTACAGTAACTGGTTTGATTGAAAGCTCGTTATCATTATTGCACTAGAAGATATTTACTCAAAGATGCGAAAAGTAAAAACGACTTGCTGGGAATTCCCATTCAGCAACTGACATCAGTCGTATAGTGACAACCCATATCAAGGACATTTCATACTTGTCGAGAGATATCTCAGAACGGGACAGAGTTATCGCAAAACTTTACACCAACTTTTCTGTAAAGCGCACCTTGCTCTATAAAAAAAGTTTTTATGAATATTTTCATACGTATGCTAGATTCATAGATATTTCTTGCTACAGGTCTGCATCGTCCTGCACTTCCGTTAGCTTCGCAGTTATAATTTTAACTGGACAATCGAACATGTTAATTTGCATCGACTTTTCCGATTTGTCGTATTACAATTAGATAATTTATAAATTTTTTAACTAGATAAATCATTGAATGAAAAAAATGGCGGGCTTAGTTACTGCTTAACAATTGTTCATTAAATAAAAAAGACACTGTTGGCATCATACGTGAAGGTTCAGAAAACTATTACCCCAGGCGGGTTACACCCTTATGAAATATCACTGAATTTTGAAAAAAAAATAGATGAGGGTTCTATGTGTATGTGTGTTCGTATGTGAGTAATTTTTTATTCAACGGTTCCTCGTAGACGGCTCTATTGATTTATTTCTCCTTTGACAAAAAATTACCTCTCACTGATGTCCAGGCGGGAAAGGAGTGTCAATCTTGAAAAACAATTCCTTCAATTGTTATTAACAATTTGAATGATTTAAAACTTTCTATCGCGAGAACGGTTAGAGATAGGAGAAAAAGTGTATGATGAACGTTATTCCTTATACAAAAATACACACATAATGTTTAATGACTTTTTCTCATAACTTTCATAGCTCAGTACATATCACTGGTTGACAACTTTAATTGTTCATATCGCTCTGTTACACAGACGGTAAGAATTTGATGGAAAAGTTTTAAATAAAAGTTGTTCCCCATGTAGAAACAAGTATTTTTTGTTATATGAATTTTTTTGTAACACTCTTAATGAAAGCGATAGCGTTTAATTTATTCCAAATTTTCAATACACACACACACACACATACAGACTAACATGTTCTATCGAACCCAACCTAACATGTCTAATAGTGCGAATACTTTCGTGAATGTTAATGCACACTACATACTATCTTTCATATTTAAATTTCTGGTATCAACCTCGGCAACTAGGCTGATTATTGTCCGATCAATTATTGGTATCGACTACTTATTTACTGCACAATCGCTGTTACGTGTCGAGCTTTATTGATACGTATTGCGAAATCGAAGAGAGATGCAAAATTTTCATATAAACCTTTTTTGTTAGCCGTTAAATTTGGCAGATAAAAGCTTTTAGCATCATTTCGCTATCTTTCATAGTTTATAGGATATCTACTAATGAAGTAAGGCACAGTGAATTTTTTGTGAGCATCATTTTCACGCTTACTACCTCATGGTTTCTTTATTTTGCTATTTCGGTTTCTGAGTGGGGGGGGGGGGGGGAATCGCCATCGAGAGGCCCGCCCACCTCGGCCTCCCCCCCTCTCCTCGGCCACCCCCCCCCCTCTCCTCGGCCACCCCCCCTCTCCTCGGCCACACCCCCCCCCCCCTCCACGCCCCCCCCCCTCTCTCTCCTCGCCCCCCCCTTTCCTCTCCTTCCGTTCGGGAAAGTGAACATGGTCATAAAAAATATTGAGAGATATTCTCTAAAATATTCTCTATAGAACAAAAATGAGCAGATCATCGTAGCACTTCGCTGTTGTAATGTTTGGAGGAAAGTGCGAACGTATCCCGCTAGCTAGTTGCAGAGGAGTGTGTAGTATGAGCATTGACAGTTACCGATCAAGTTACACGAGACAGAGGAGACAATTTCATCTCTATAGATTTCCAATGTAGGAGTTAGTAGTTCTAGTTACACCTTCATTGTGAACCAAGTAGCGTTGCTCGAAATGTCAGACAGTTGGCAATGTAACCCCCAGCAACACAGCTGTTTCCTATTACACGAACGACAATGTCAGAATCTCGAAATATGTCGAAGTTCGTCACACCGAAATGCGCGCGCAACCACTTCGTTGACAGTCGTAATGTGTATCTCTTTCTGTCCTTTACATATACGAGATCGCTGGCGCGTGCTCCGCACGCGCATTTCCTTTTTCCGCCGTACTGGTGTTGCGTCGATTTCACCTTACGGTCTTCGAGACATTTCGTCTTACGCGATATCGAGATATTTTCGAGATATCAAGTTTGCGGCCATTCGATTGTACTTCGAGATTTTTCTTCGTTTCTCCTTTCTTACCATAGGAAATGAGAGCTTCGACCAGGAAAATGAATCGATTATCGGAATCGAACTCGAAAGCAGACACGAAACGGCACGCGGCCGCGTAGCGGCCACCGCCGGAACTAGTAATGTCAAATTGTGGAATGCCTGCGTAAAAGACAGTCGGTGTGTACCTATAAATGTCTGTCAATTGGGTACTCATTCCTCGACAACTCGTTAGAGCTCCGTCGGGGCTTTTACGATAAGAAGCAGTAGTTGGAACGTGACCGAAATGTTTATCATAGATTCTCCTGAAATTTCCGCGATGTTCACGCGAAACGAGCCCTGCCATGGCGATAAGAACGCCCAAAAATATTTGAGACATTACACAGAGTCATGTACACGTAAAGAAAAATTTAATGAGCATTTTTAGGTTGCAGTTCAGAAATATAGCCAAAAGTATTTTTAAAAATGCGAACTTTCCGATTCCCGATTTTTCGGGAAGTTATTATAATGACCCCTACATCAATTTTTTTCCTTTTCGCTTCATAATTGATGTGTTAAGCATACCACAATGCTCTGCGTCGAATTCTGAACAAGTGTATGTGTGTGTGTTTGTATGTGTGGAATCGGAATTTTTCGTTAACGATTTTTCACGAACGAGTTGAACGATCTGGGTCATCGAGATCTTATTTGGAGCAGTTTTATGGAACTTAGATCGGATTAGTTTTTAGTTCAAATTGACGAAGCAGTTTTTTTTTTATTAACAATTCCATTGTTTACAATGCTCTATTGCAAAAACGGTAAGAGATACGGCAAAAAGTATTAAACAGAACTTGCTCTGTAAGTGGAAATGAATATTTACCTTTTTATCATTTTTTTCCATATTTGTCATAATTAAGGAGGTATGGCGGGTTTAACCCTCGAGCGGTCGCAACCCTATTGGCGTCTCGCTCCCACTCCAGTAACGCGAATAATTCTCGTCCTCGCGCTGACTATGCGACTAGTCAAATATTCATAAATATCTGCTTGATAAATCGGATAGTTTAAAATTCTCAAATTTGCAAATTTGCGCTGTAAACCTCACGGGTCCCACTGATTTAACCACACTAGTATTTTTTTCTGGAATCAGTCTTCAAACAGTCAATTGACGTATCGGAAAACGTAGGAATGGCAAATCGGAATTTCAAATCGGGAACTTTTGTTTGTGTTCCCAACGAACACACACCCACTTTTATCCCAGTTGACGTTTTGAGTGGGGGAGGGGAAAAAGGGGGAAGTGATCTAGATCCCCTCACCATTTGATGTATCACCCGAATTAATTAACATTCTTCATTAATTAACAGTAGCAACGCATAAATTATATGAAATTTCATAACTAATGATGCGAATTTTTTCAGTCTTTCCATCTGTTTCTCATTGTCCTGTCAAAGGCTAGCTTGTGTATACAGAGTGAAATGAGTTTAATTATTTCCTTGAAATAAGTAAATGAAAAGTGGAAAAATGGAAATTTGTAGGAGGCGATGGTCCATAAAATACTGTTTTACAAGAAGAAAAATTTCAAATAAAAAATACGATACGAGGTATGCAGATGAGCTATATTTTTTACTGTTGAACGAATGCATGAATTTGAATTCATTTTAATGGACTGGGCTGCCATGTGGTATCGACATTTTGATGGGAGAAAATCAAAAGGATTTAACCGCACATCACATGGTATATTGGACATTATCATCATGAATTTTAACTCGCAAATTAATCTGAATTTCCATACAGAACCTCTTTCAAATCTGTGTCAACAAAAATCTGCCAAATATAAATCACTTTATTATGACGCATTGCTCTGCCTGCTACTTCGACTTATTGATCTTCTGTCATGACATATCTGTTCTCATTTATAGTACCCTGGAAACATTGAGACGTTAGATTTCTGGTGAAATTACCTGGGAACTATTTCTCCATTTACATTTTTTACAATGCGACCCTATTACATTTAATCTATGTATATGACGAAGCATTATTTCTCCATTAGAAACAACATTTTTTGCGCTTCATTAGGAATTCCAAGATTGCATTGCTAATGGTGTGTTTAGAACAAGTAGAAAAATCGGAGAAGAATATCACGCTTGAGGAGGTTCGGACAAATTTTATGACACTATGTGACATGTACTTCACCTGCCGCACTGTTTTCTGTCACACTTTGCTGAAATACGCCATTTTAGAACATATGTATCCGATGTAAACTCCGCTTTTATGTCGTAGGACCGCTCCCTGACCAATCAGAGCGCATACGGTCAAAAAAGTATCCGTAAAATGAATCGTTCAGAAATTTTGTGGACAGTTGTTGCGTCACCTGCTCTGATTGGCCCTGTCTCGTGCTGCCATTGGTTAACTTTTGAAGTATTTCAAATAGCGCGAGAGCATCTAGGGACAAACAGCGCCGCCAAACGAGCATGGTGGTAATCAAGCGGTTATCAGTCAGCTGATCGTCGAGGCTGAATGTCGAGGCTCGTGTTATCAATCGTGCGTAGAAATTAATTATTGATTTTGCGGTTACTGCACCATTTTCTTTTTATTTTGCTATTTCGGTTTCTGAGTAACGGGGGGGGGGGGGTACTCCCAACCCCCTCTCCGCACCTCCCACCGCCAGCGAATAACTCCCCTCGGCCATAATGTGGTGCATTAGGTCCTTATGACGAAAATAGTTATTTATTAACGATTTATAAACTATTAGACGAGGATGTCTTCCTACCCATAGGGGACAGGAAAAACTTCCAGATTTGGAAGTCTTGTCTGAAGTTCTGAAGTGAGTAGAGTGCCTGTCTTGAAGAAATAAAACAAGTAGTAAAGGTAGATGCAACTATAGCGCTTAAGCCATAACTTTGAGGACTGACGAGAAAAAGAATTCTTCTAGATGAGAACATTTGACTTGACGGGGAGGGGGGGGGGGCGGGGTGGAAGTCATGGTATATGCCATGGTTAATTAAAATTGGCTTGTGAATACTCGTATCCGTGAATTAAAAATATTTTATCGCCAAATCAGGATGTTTCATCTTTAAATCGGTGTTTTCATCTCAAAATCGGGTCTTTTTGGTCCTATATAATATCCCCTACCTATAGATAAATAAATGGTCTCTACATCGTATTTAGCCATCCACCTGAACCGGATATTTTCAAAGTGAAACTTCTGTAGGCGCCTTTGGGAGTGAATCGAATACACGCGAGTCCCTGTGTTACAAAACCCGACACTACTGGGGAGGGAGAAGCGCCCTATATGCAGTGCGTATGTACTTTACTCGCTAGGATGTAGAGACGGTATGCGAGGTGAGGGGAGGGGAGCACGAGAGAGAGAGAAGAATAGAGCATTCATGCACATCTAGACTCATTTACAACGTGTTGCATGGGAACGTCGATAATGACGCGTTCGTCGTAGTTTACCGCAGGGCGTAAGATGGCGTTATGCGCATTTTCTATCCACGGTAAGAAGCCAGCTGTTTTACAGTCTGGTGTGTTAACGTATATGTTATATATGTGCCGAGCGTTATTTTCTATACCATCATTTATGTCCGGAATAATTTGATGTGTGTGTATCAAATGGTTTCATTTCTTACTTCAGTTATCAGAAACCGATAATTTCATTTGTAGAAAATCGTGAGATGGAAACAGAATACAAAATCTTTTGTATATTGATATGATTGGATTGTTTTAAATCATAACCTCCGGGTTACACTGATATTGGTGCCCCTGATCTTATCGTATTGTCAACAGTAGAAAAAAATATTTGCAGAATATCATAACATCTCTATGAATTCGGCCTCTACGATGTACCACTTCAGTCAGGTAGCTCTCTACGCACATATGTTTTTTTTGCGTTTTGTTTGCATTCAACAAATTAAGGATAATTGTTCACATAATTTTTTACCTTCTGCGTTTACTTTTTGACTTTTCGAAGACTTTTTGAAGATACGTTACCCGAACTCAACCTTTTATCAGCCCTCTGCTCTATCAATACAATTCTTCAATATTGAAATTGCATTTCGTTAGGTAGCTCAATGAACGCAGTTTTCCATCATTGTTCCATTTAACCCAACTATACCTGAAAATATCTGCACCATTTAATCTCGCATTTCTCATTCGTCTTCCCTCAGACATACCAAAGAGTGGGGCACTTGAAAACAAAGAGGGGGAAGCTGATACAACTGACGATACAAAACAGGAGGAAACCGTCGACGAATCAAACGAATCGAGTGATAAGGAGAAAGAGGAGGCAGCAACGAGAATACAAGCGGTGTTCCGCGGACATCAGGCGCGGAAGAGTATGAAAGATACTGACACCTCGTCACAGGGAAAAAATAATACCGAGGAAGAAAGCGAGCCGACTTTGGAGCAGTTGCAGGAGGAATTCCGAGCGGACGACGTTGGTAAGTTCCGTGTGATCATTTTCATTGACCAATTTATCAACTTTGGATATAATGATAGAAATATTTTCATAACACAAATATATTCATAACACGATCATTCCAACAGGTTTTGTCAGTGACGTCTCTGCAAAACTGTGTGTGTGTGTGTGCTGGGGGGGGGGGGTGCACCCATCACGCAGAAAATCACACACACACACAAGTCAGGAAACATTCGAATATGTTAAAAAAAGGTAAAAGTCGAGGGCATTTCAATATCTTCCTCAATCGGGAAGTTAATAACCAGAAACACAATGTTCCTGCTCACATTTAACTATTTATTCCAACGAGTTGGGTGGCGCGTGCTGCGCACGCGCATTTCGTTTTTCCGCCGCGCTGACTGATGGCGCGTCTGTTTCGGTCTTACGGTTTTCGATATATATCGATAGTTTCTTTCGTCTCTCCTTTTTACTATAGGAATTCTTGATTCTATTAACTGCGAAGTTACGTCTGCTTCGTACAGTGGTAAATACAGTTTTTTAGGTACTTCTTGTTTTTTCTCGTATATATGAATGATCAAAACGATATCTAGTGGTCTCGAATTGACGTGGAAAAATACTACATATACGCAAATAACGGTGCGTCTCGTTTGAAAAAATAATGAAAGTTTTTGTATCAATGATTCAACACAGTCGAAAACCGAGAACTCGGAAAAAAACATTTTTGATTGGAATGCCGTTCGGATCCCACGGACAGAGAAGTTTGATAATAATCACTCTGTCGTTTGGTAACGCCGTAGACTGAGCGTTGTTTTGTGAAACTAGGACACAAAAATAAAATTTTTGTTTTTGTACTACAATTTTTTTTTACTGAAAATACAAATTCATGTTGTTGAAATATTTGTAGGTCGACATATATTGTTATTGAAATCTGAATTAAAATTCGATTTATAGTTGGAGACGATAATTTGGTATCAGGTACTAAACATTTGGTTTGACCTGAATAGCATTTTGTGGAGAATGTTGATGAGGAGAACATTTTTTGCAGTAAGGAGTTTCTTCTAAAAAAAATTGAATTTTTTTTTCTTTGGAAATGGAATGATAATTTATATCAAATCATCCCCCCCCCCCCCCCCCGCCTCCCTCATCGCAACAGAAAACAATTTCAGTTATATTTGTTCCAGTGAAACTGCTCCAGCTTTCAAAAGTAAGAAATCCATAGGCAGGCAGACACCCATCGCCTACCCCCATTATGCAACCCAATTTCATGTGTGTAATTCCATGATATTCGGCACAGCTGGTAACACTCACATAGGATTCGTTAACTACTGTTCCCTTCTTTTTTTTTATTTCTGCCAATTTCATTGTAGCATGCTTCTGAATGGTGATACATATTGGGACTAAAGGTATAGCCTTTTCAAATGCATTGAAGAGTCTGCATCAATATGAATATCAAATAAAAAATGGTAAAACCTGGTCAAGTTTCGGATATTGAATAACAATTTTGCATATAAAGTTGAATGCATGCAAAACTATAGATGCTGTTCGTATAATATTTCAGGAGCTTCGTTACGCTACTGATCCACAGCTTCATGCAAAATTGTAAGCCAGTATTCAAATTTATGGGAGAGCAGATGTTCGCACTAAGAATTTGTGTACCAACAAAACTTTTCGAAGTAACTATGATTATTACGGATGAAAGATATCTTTTATCAATAGATCCATATTTTGAAGTGAAACTTTTCATAGCGCGGTACACGGTAAAATGAAAGGCCGATGTAACAGATTTCCACAGGGCGTGAGGGGCGGGCGGTCGTAGTGGGGGACGAATTCAGGGCAACGGGAGACTAGCGAAGGAGGGGTGGCGGCGTGCGTAGCATGGTTCTAGCAGCTGGAATCGGATATGAAAGAGTGAGAAATGCGTTTAGTGAAAGAGAGAGTCCCCATTCGGGCCACATTGGTTACTTTCCGATAGAAATTAGCAGATTTAATTACGTTTCTCCAGAAAAGTTGCCCACATAAAAATAAACCTCTGATGTACTATACACACACACACACACATCAAGTATTTATTCGTTGGGCCCTTGGCGGGTTATCCCCAGCCCCCACTCATTCCAAGGGATTTCTCAATTTCGGGAAAATCTAAGTTGCCAATTTCTCTCCGTGATAACTGGTGAACACTGAGAGATACAAAGAAATGTCATAAAATCTTTTATGTAGAGAATACGATTGGTAACAAAAAAGGTTAGTACCACTCTTTGCTACACCTAACGCTGTACGAGATAAATGCACACGAGCTACTCTACAGCTAGGTGCACATTTTGAAAACCCAATTGAAATCTTACGAGGCACCGATTTTGTCTCGCAATGTATGATCTCCATTTCATCTTGCGTCCATTTCTCGTCCCACCTTTTCCAGGAGGTTTCCGTTCAGTCCTTCCGGGAGTAATTTACACTTTTTGTGCTGAATGATCGACGAGAAAACTTACGCTGGACCATTAATTTTCCTCCACCACAATTAAATTCCAATTTTTTTGCCCCTCAACTAATCTACAAAAACTCCTGAAGCGTTTCCCAAGGACCTACTGACTTATCGTTTCCCGTGACATATCGCTTAAAACTATCTAGTTCAACTGAGAGTGAAACTCTGTTTGTCCCATCACTTCATTCCAATAATGCTGGCTCACCTCACTTCATAATACCCAATCCCCATAATAGAGTCCATTGATTTCCAATAAGTTATTCATCAAAATTTAATCCAAGATGCATTGAGGCAAAAATAACTGGTTCGTTAAAATCTAGTGAATTTGCATAATTACGTTTGGAACATTTAGTGATTTACATTGACAATATTTAATTACCGTAATACATTGAAATTCATTTTAATTGTCATAATTTCTTTCGTTTCAATGACCATCTCATTTCGTATTCATCGGATCTATTCAACTTTTCCACGGGCATTCATTAAATGGAAATATTCATTCCAGTTACGGTTAATGAACCAATTATTTGTGGAAAAAAAAGAATTTATCACGATTGGTAAATTTCTACAGTGGCGATTGATAATGCCACCTAACGAGGCCATTCAATTGCTTTGGATTGAAAAGGTTTAGGGCTAAATAAGTTTTCCACGATTTCGAGAAAACTTGGACTGAATAATTCCATTGGTATTCTTCCAAAAGAATTCCCTCTGATGAGTTTTCTCGCCCAATATCCATGAGCAAACAATCCGGCTGCTACCTCTAAAGTGTTTTCCCACATTTATCACATTTTTTTTTCATGGATAATGGGGATAAACCTTCTTTCCACTGAGATTACCGCATGCGCTAGACCAGACAGAATTATGAGAATATTTTTAAAAAACTAGTGGGATGGAAGTGTCTTTGCCCCCGTTGGGAGCACAAACAAAACTGGCCGATTTGTAATTTCTTTTTCCCATTCCTAGATTTTCCGACAAGTCAATTGAATGTTCAAAGACTGGTTTTAGAGAAAAAAAAGAGGAATCATGAAATTTTGAATACTGGAATACAACAGGTGTCGCTACCTGCGACTATGTCACGTGACGTACTGACCAATCACACTGCGCATCGCGCATTCAGGCTCTCCTGTGCAAATGCGGGCAAATACTCATGCGCCGGCGGTAGTCGGACAACTTCGGATCTAGACCGAATATGAAAGTTTGAATAGTCATGA
The DNA here is from genome assembly GCA_026005395.1 of Asobara japonica. NCBI lineage: Eukaryota > Metazoa > Arthropoda > Insecta > Hymenoptera > Braconidae > Asobara > Asobara japonica. The sequence continues at coordinate 707,332 of BQMI01000505.1, forward strand.
AAATTCCGCGGCACTCGAAATCAACCAATAACTAATGAATCACCTGAAAGTGAGTCAAATTTTGACCGAAACTAAGGTACGCCGAGAGACTCCAATTGCCACATTGATTAGCTTGGTCACAACTTTCCTTCGTAAATGATGATTAATTAAAATATTTGGCGATTTCCATGAAAAAAAAAACCGGAAACTAGTGCATGAATTTCTTCCAAAATCAAATCAGGTCTCAGTTGCATTTGAACTTGCACACGTCACACGCGCTAAGAAACCGCTTTTTTTTGTATACTCGAAATAGCTGTCAGAAGTTACTAACATTGGGAGTTGTTGACGGAAAAATAAAATCACGATTTCGGAATGAGAGTTCATGCGTGAACGCAGTATGTGCGTTTGCCGGCAAACTGCTTCATACGAATAGCAAAGCGTATTCATCACACGTAACCGCTGCAATCGAGCGATGGTTATTGACCCACTTCGTGACGGATTTCAGAAAAATTCTGATACTCAGTTATACATCGTTGGGAACACACATGCACACACACACATACACGGTCGGGGCTTTGGCGTAGTGGGTGGAGTATCTGCCTACTAGGTCAGAGGTCCTAGGTTCGCGCCCGGCCGCCGGAGAATATTTTTTCAAAATATTTTCTCATGGATTCCGACCGATGCAGGAACTTCCGTGTGTGCTATCGGCGGTACCCATAAAATGAGACCGCCTGGCCGAGCGGGAACCTAACCCGACGCAGGGGGGGGGGGGGTTCCATCATAGGCGCCGGCCATCGTAGCACAGGGGTTTCTGGAGGTTTACCCTGTGTTTAGAAATACGATGGCCTAAAAATGGCGAAAGTCGGCCCCAGCCGCATGGGTGGGTATCCAGTACGCCCCTGAAGGAATGCTTACACGGCCGCTACCGGGGGCGTACAAATGAGAGGGACGGAGAAAAAAAAAACATACATACATACATACATCCATACATACATACACACACATACATACATCAAATTATTCAAGAGGTCATGAAACGGGAATATATGATAAATTTGGCACTTTTCATTTCCGAAGACAGAATAAATGTTCCTATGGAGTTCAAATTTATGGCCCAAACATTCATTAGAAAATATTTTTCTGTATCAGCAAGAAAATCATAATATATTGCTATTTTTTCATAGTAAATCGGAAACTCCAGAAAACATAGTCTATGTGTTTTAGTGTTATCCAGAGCACACCACGGGAGCTGGCTAGAATTGAGCCCCCACCAAGCGCAACTCAAATAATGTTGCGCGGTTGAGGGGAAGCCCCCAAGCATAAATAATATTCTAGGGACATCCTTAGAGCATGACAGCACCACTCCAACACCTCACCCCATCCAATATGGATACAACTTACCGGCATCATGTACCTCTACTCTGTCATTCCGCTCCTCTTTTATTGCAGTAAAAATATTGCGCAACGTCGCTTGTATGATACAAAAATATTAGAAAATTACAAAAAAAAAACGTAACAGAATATTAATATTTTGTTTTTATATTCATGTTAACACGAACCAGAATATCTCTTATCTATCTCTTATGCCTATTTTCAAAAATTATGCGAAATCATATAATACATAACAAAACAAAAATATAATACATACGAATATTTTAAAAATTCCGAAACTTCACATATGATTTTCTAAAAGTGCAAATTACAAATATAAAAAAAAAACTTGCGAAAAATAAAAATCGCTAAGGCCATCTGGTTTGCCGTATCGACTTCATAATTTTGACGATGAAAAAATAAGTACTAAACCTATGAGAATGATGCACATATGGCCATAGCCTAGGGAATTTTCGAATTTCACCGCAATTCCCTTAATATTACATGCCTCAATTTCGTTTTGCTGGTATGTTGCAGATCTGTGCAACGCAGCGACAAAGATTCAAGCATCTTTCCGCGGCCACATGTCGAGAAAGGAGCAAGCTGTTTCCTCGGTGGTGAAGGCCGCTGGGGATATGATGGAGAGTGCAGCGGAAAAAATTGAGGAAAAGGTGAGAAATTAAATATTCATTGTATTCATCATGAAATGGAGAGTGCTTGCTTTTGAGAGGGTAGTTGCAGATGTAGAAATGATTGCGTGGTGAGAAATTGCTCCATTCGCGTTCACCGGGAAAGGAGAAAAGATATATGCAGTACAAACAAGTATGGGGCCAAATACCACTCATTTGCATTAAAAAAATTCTCTGAATTAACTACACGGGGAAAGTGCCTCAATATTAATTATCACAAGAGTTAGGTAAAAATTACGTCGTACAATGGAAATTATATGCCCTTCAAGTAAAACTCTTTGACCAAAAAATTACACTTCATAATTTTCTAATTGAGTAAAGTAATTCCGAAACCAGCCAATTTTTTTTATCGCGCAAAAAAAAGCTGGAAATTTTACTGTGCAATAGAAACAGTAATCGGCAATGCGATAATTGCAAGCAATCACTCAGCGAATCGTCTATCTTGATTGAAAATTTCCAAATTGATCAATGCATAATTTATATTTTCAATTACATAATACTCCGATAATGGTTTACTTACCTATTCAATCAACCAATATCTATGCAATTATATAATTCACAAATTTTGCTATTGATAGCAAAATTAGAAAGGTAGGGAGTTGGGGAAATGTAATTGTTGAGTATATAGGTAGAATGAAGAGATAATTCAGGTATAATACTTGTTAATTTATTGAGCAAGTAGAATATGGGGCGTATCGTAATTTTTATAATAAGCCATAATTGGGACTGTCTAAATTTCAAATAAGGATGTATGGACGGCCTGCGACTGGCTGTCGCGGGCAGTGGCACTTTCGTAACGTCACAGCCGTTTTCGGGTAGTTGAAAAAAATATCGCTCTCAGGATTCTATATTGGGTAGAAAAATTGTTTACTAGTTTTTTTTGCTCATCAGGAATTATATACTTTGAAAGAAAAAACATTTCAAACATGCAGGTTCGATATTAAAATTGTATCTCAATATGTTAATCCGTCAGAAATAACAATAGTGGTCATATGGTGATAATGATAACGATTATAATTTTTTGACTCATCTCTCCCATGTATGCGGTGAAAATGAAAGTATCAAATCAACATTGCAATCGGTATAAGTCGACAGAAATAACGGAATTGTCACTGAAATTGATAAAGTCGTGCGCGCGAATAAGTAGTAATACCTACCATGTGGGCAGCCAACTGGACAAATTTCGTTATCATCATCGATAAATGAATTGAATAAGAATTTTTTTTTCCATAATCTCGAACCGAACTTATCCCCCCCCCCCCCAATAAAATAGTTCAATTAGAATTTTAATTTGGTTTTTGGCGATTTTTGTGAATTTTTTCAGAATTTTTAATCGGGGCCTATTTTTGCGACAGACTTTTCTGTAACTGATTAAGAAAAAAAAAATTCAAAAAATTTGAGAGTCCTATTTTTCCATGGCAGAACCTCAGAAAAAATCGCCATCGAAATCGGAAGAGATAAGGGTCGCGGGTTGTCCAAGTTGGTATGGAATACCCCATATAGACTTGTGTTTGTGAGTGACTTACTATATTATATCTAACAATGCGTTTAGGTGTTCCATCGTTAAGCCTCCGGGATGTTACATGGGCTGCTGTACAAATCTGTCATCTGTTGTAGTTTGGTTAGTTTCACGAAGACGGTGTTTTGCTACGGAGGTTTTCTGTATAATATGAATAGTTCTCGGAGAGAGGAAATCGAAAAAATTCTTCCCTGCCACCCCAAAAATGTCTTCAAAAAACTACCCCATAAATTGCCACTAACAGAGCCACTTGTAACAAGAGTGCTTCCTTCAGCAAACTCCAATTACAGTTCGTGTTGGGCAATGCAATTATTTTTCTCCGCGTGATAGTTATTTTTTCATCAACTCGTTGCCACCAAAAACTTCTTGTGAGTTGTATTGCTATCAGCCCGACAGCTTTTTTTTTATTTATCCATTTGGCGTCTTCTGCCCTCGCCTCTAAATACACCACTAAATATGTGTGCAACGTTGTAACCAACTGAAAATTCCGGCACGAGCTCGATATCCGTGAGCCCCCAGGTTTCCGCAGCACGCAAGCACCAAGCAATTGCCTGGCCTTGTGCACACCCTATCGTGGGCGGAGAGGTTGGGGGGGGGGGGGTGAGGGTGGGTGGAGAAAATGCACTAGTGAGAAAGGAGAGCGGCATTTTAAATGGCGAAAACCTTCACATTTGGCAGTGGAGATATTAGATAACTCGCAAAAGAGAAATATACGTGACATAAAAATCGAAAACACGGGGAAACAATCAGAACGGAAGCACGTCTACAACTCGTTATCATAATTCACCCTAACTCGTTAATTATCACTTGGAACATTTTCAACACAACGAGTTCAAGGTTTTACATTTTAAAAAACCAGAACATTTGGAACAATTCAATATTTCCAAACAGACAGCAGAAGCATGTTTTTTCACGGCATGATAAGAGAAAAAAAGTTCCACGCAAATGTAAATATCGTGTCACATGCCGTAGATAACAATTCCAGGCGTTTGTCAATCGGAGTAGACAAATTGTTGGATCACGCCCGACTATCATGTCGCTGTGTCAACTGAATTCGGTGCCTCCCCCCCCCCCCTCGATGTAGCTACACGAGCTGGCTCTATCGACTGATAATCAAACGGAATATGGTATTATCTGAGTGCCTGAGGTGAATTACACATTGCCTCCTCTATCCGGCTGGTTCTTGGTAAAAGAATTGCAATCAACGGTGGAATGTATTCGCGAAGAGGAAATTTCGTTAAGAATTATTCTTCCATGGGAGACACTGTTCCAGTATGAAGTATTTGTTTAGTATTCTGATGGCGTGAGATAATGCAATGATCTCGGAAAAAGAAACGTGCTTATGCATGAAATTTTCGCGGTATTTGCAATCATCCCGGCATATATCTGGTGTGAGCTTTTTGATTCCGTCCCTATCTCCCGTACTCCGCTCCTCTGCGTCTTCGGTAGGGACCAGTGGACACCCATCCAAGTAGGTGGTGCCGACCTTCGCCGGTTTAGCTCTGGAAAACCGGGTAAAGCTCCAAAAAGCTCTGCCTTATGATGCGTCTGGGATGGCACTCCCCCCCTCCCCCCCACCCACCCGCCGCCCGTCTGGTTGGGTTCAAGTCCGGCCTAGCGTTCTCATTTCATGATCACCGCTCGCAGAATGATCCTGCTATGTCAGTCATTAAAATTGTGAATCTTTTGCCTTGTGAATTGGACCAACATGTTGTAATTTCATTGACCGAAATTCCAACGGGGAAAAATAATTGCAGATATATTGTTACTGATAGTAAGCAGGGCAATTGTCCACTTACTAACATAGGTGTGCTATGATTCCCCAGCCACAAACGTAGGACAGTTCTTCGGCATTGATCGGCTGGCTTGCAAGTTCGACAGGTGCTCAGATAGTACTTCGAAACCGCACGTAGTTTGTGGCTATACTGCATGGAGGAGCGAGAGGGCAAAACGTTATAGAGGCCAAGAAACTTGAGTGAAGCAGAGTGAATTTATGCATGACTTGAGTCCTGTACGTGACGAATGGTGGATATGTGTGACCGACACGTCTGTCGCATGTCTGATGTAGTGTAGCAGCGTGTGGATAAAAAAGTCTTTTGATAAATTCAAGATTAAAGCAACGGTTGTCAAGGAATAAACACAGATGTGATGGAATATGTTGAGCGCTTTGAGCAGAAGTATTTGCATTTACTGCTGAGTAAAAATGTTATTGATTTTCTTTTTCTCATTCATGCAAGAGCGGCGGAATGGCTCACTCAAGAAGGAGTCCTGGGAAATTGATGGGTCGATAATGCAAGATAGGCTGGGTTTTTTTTTACTTTTATTTTTCGCTGACACGTTCGTCTTGATTCCATTTATAGTTTGTCCAGATGGTTGAATGATCGAATCGCAGTCATAACTGTTATGTCATTTTTAACATTATATGTCAAGGCATTAAGTATCGATAGCTATAGGCCTGCAGCTAGATAGCCATCTATGGGGTATTCCATATCAACTTGGACAACCCGTGACCCTTACGTCTTCAGGTTTCATGGCCATTTTTTCTGAGGTTCTACCGTGAAAAAAAAGTACTCTCAAATTTTTTCAGGTTTTTTTTTTAATTAGAAAAAAATCTGTAGCAAAAATAGGCCCCGATTTAAAATTCTGAAAAAAATCACAGAAATCTCAAAAAATGTATCAAATTTTTAGAAAATAAAAGAAATATTCGGTAAGAAAAATTGAGAAAAAATCGCGAATTGGAAGAAAAAATTATATGACTTTCAAAAATTATTGTCAGTAAGGCACTTTGCATAGAAAAGCTGCCTGGAGTGTGAAACTACTCATGACATAATTCATTTTTCTCATTTTTTTTACCGACATTGCACTGAAAATGATCTACCGGATAAGAGTTCCATGATTCTTTGATTTTCTAAAAATTACGTATATTTTTTGAGATTTTTGTGATTTTTTTCAGAATTTTAAATCGGGGCCTATTTTTGCCACAGATTTTTTCGTAAAAAAAAATCTGAAAAAACTTGAGAGTACTTTTTTTTACGGTATATTCATGTTCAATAGTGATCGTGGCAAAAATTCTGAAGTTGAAGACACTGGTAATCATTGATATCATTTTTAAATTCCTTAAAATGCTCTGAAAAATGTTTGAATATCTATGGATACTCTGAAATACTTTGAATTACCTTAGAGCCTGAGTCGGGGTTTTGGCGTAGTGGGTGGAGTATCTGCCTACTAGGTCAGAGGTCCTAGGTTCGCGCCCGGCCGCCGGAGAATATTTTTCAACCATACTTTCTCAGGGATTCCGACCGAAGCAGGAGTGTTCCGTGTGTGCTATCGGCGATACCCATTAAATGAGACCGCACGGCCGAGCGGGAACCTAACCCGTCGCAGGGGGGGAGGGTGGGTTCTATCATAGGCGCCGGTCATCGTTGCACAGGATTTTCAGGAGGTTTACCCTGTGTTTAGAAATACGATGGCCTAAAAATGGCGAAAGTCGGCCCCAGCCGCATGGATGGGTGTCCGGTAGGCCCCCCTGAAGGAATGCTCAGGCGGCAGCTACCCGGGGCGTACACATCAGAGGGACAGAGACAAAAAAACAATCTGAAAACCTGAAATAATTCTCAGTGCCATATGTTCGGTGCATAGTAACATTCTTCTAGAACCGCCTCCATCAACTTTTTGGTATTGACGATTCTTTCAGTTCACGTTATGAAGTTATGACGGCTTAATGAAGCAGGTATAAATTAATCGAAAATGTGCACAATATAATGTCTCGAGAAATTCCAACGGAAGTGCTCCACTCGTGCGGAAACATTAGCGGCTTCCCGGAAAAAAAATCATACAAACATGGGAATGAGCTTACTTCTGAGTTTCCTGGTACCTTTTTTCCGGTGTTGTTTGATCGTGTTATATCTGTACTACTCTTAGTGCTGATCCATGGCAGGGGCTTACAATATCGAGCCATTGTAAGCCCGAAATAAATTGTTCAAATGAATGTTTCGCCAAGTTGCAGTGGTTCCATTATTGATACACGTGTAAATAATTACAATGGGCAAAGTTCTCGGGCAATCAGGTAGGAGTTTAGGTCAAGATTGTTATCGCATAAGTATGTTCTTTTACAATTTAAATTTAAGTTTCTATCGTAGATACTCCAAAACATTAGCCGGAAATTGGGTCCATTTTAGCCGTGATTGTATGGTTTGAATTTGAGATGGACTTATGTGCAAGGTGACATTTTATCCATGGGTTTACATGGGGTTTTATGAATTAGAATTTTCTGAAAAAACGCGGGATTGATTGAAAATGGTGCAAAAATGTGAGTGCCGCGACAACACCCATAAATTATAGTTAAGGCAGTAATATCCTGTGTTGACCTTCATCGGCGTAATGAATGTTGGAAGATCAATTGTAATTGGTAATGATGATGGTCCATATAAATTATAATATCCGTTTTCCAATCAATTGAGTGCATTTCTATTTTTTTTTTTTTCAACTTTCACTACGTGGTACATGTCCACCTTTGATTATACCTTAACTTCACGAACGTAGTTTGTCGATATTTTTTCAAGTTTCAACAGTGCTAAACTTATTGCAAACTCATTGTCATGATTCTGGATATGTGTGTGTGGTTTGAATAAAATTACGTACAACGCTTACCCTGAATCGTATGATTCAACGTTTTCTTTCACGCTATGGGCGTGAGCTGAATTAAATATTGAATGGAGTTTTAAGTTGATTACTTGAACAGTGCCTGATTTACATGACTCCAAAACTGAGAAAATTGGTAATTTTTGGAAATTTGAATTTTGGTTCGTCAATAACTTCGTGCCAATTAAATCACACTGCGAAGCCGGACGAGGATCCGAGTTGACGCGGGAGAGGGGGGGGGGGGGGAAGGGAAGAGAGAGAAAGAGGAGTGGGCTCTACTATAAGCACCCCCATCCTACCGAAGAAATTTACTGAGTGTTGTAGTCTGTGGTGAGAAAATAGGATAACTTGGGTGAAGACCCTCGGGCAATAGTCATTTGTAAGGTTTCTTGCAATAAAAATGGTTAAACTCTGAGAGCTTGAGAAGCGCCAGTCGACCGTAGTCGCATTGGATGGGTACTCTTCACCATACTATTGCCGACGCAGAAACAGACACACGGACACCTGCCCACGCTCCCACCCACCCATCCATTCACATACCCACCCACGCACTCACTCATACACTCACCCACACATACACCCATCCACTCATACACCCACCCACTCACTCACCTTCCCACCCACACGCACACTCACCCACCCACCCGCCCACCCACCCACCCACCCGCCCACCCACCCACCCACCCACCTACCCACCCGCCCACCCACCCACTCACTCACCCACCCACTCACTCATCCACCCACTCATACACTTACTAACCCACCCACTCACACACCTTCCCACCCACTCACCCAGTCACCTACTCACCCGCTCACCCACCCAACCACTCACTCACACACGTACCCGCGCACTCATGGACCCACCCCCTTACTCATACATCAACCCACTCATACACCCAACCACTCACACACCTTCTCACCCACACGCACACTCACACACCCACCCACCAACACACACTCACACACAGATACATATATGTATGAATGTGTATCGAAAAATGATTTGTGTACTGACCGATGATAAATAGCTGCAGTTATCAGAGAGTTAATAAAGTCATAAACTGTTATCTTTCATAATTAATTGCATAAATCTGAATCATTATTTAACGCATAATAGAATGCTGCGTGGCCCAAATGCCCGTTATATATTTACACCCTCATACCTGAAGCTGTACTGGCGCCTGTCACGAGTGCAAATTCCCGTATTCAAAATTAAACTAATGACCATGTACGCTATATTAACACCATAAACCACTCCAGCGTTCGATAGATTTTTGGCAAGCAATGAGCGGTGTATTTACATATTTACAAAAAAAGTGTATCATTGAACCGTAACGGAAGAGGAGAAACTGGAGTAGATACACGTGGATGATAGCCGGATGTACGTATATAGATTGTAAAAGTTGGCACGAATATTCAGACACGAAGGTCGATATGTTCCGGAAAGTTTTCACTGTTTGTTGGCCTTTGGCGTTGGTCATAGTTGGCTGATGGTTCTTGGCTGTTCTTAGGGTGTAACTATCGACTCATGAGCTTCGATCGCAACCCCTTCGCCGGCGCTGAACAGTTAATCAGTATGTTATAGGGGTCGTGACCCTTTCTCCATCAACGCCTCAATAATTTTTCGTTTGAGAGTAACTTCGCGTTTATCATGAATAGCTACGAACAGAGACTCACCTCGCTCCCCTCCCCACCTACCCCTCACCCGTCAGCCTCTCCCTCCACCCTCCCCACACCCCCTCCTCATCCACCCCTCACCCTCCACCTCCACCCCACCTTCAACCCCCCCCCCTCCCCCTCACCCTCCTCCCCACCCACCCCCACCCACCCCCACCCACCCCCACCCACCCCCACCCACCCACCCCCACCCACCTCCACCCACCCCCACCCACCCCCACCCACCCCCACCCACCCCCACCCACCCCCACCCACCCACCACCCCCAGAATAAATCCTTATGAAAATGAAACAGAGCAAGATGAGACGAGAAATTCTCCAAGAAGCCCGCTTTTCTCTGCCCCGAAGTAAACTGCCTCAGGCTGAGTAGTGAAATTGTTTTGGCACACAATACTTGTACCACATACTTGCACATTTCATTATTGATCCAATTGAATGAGCTATTTTCCGTCAGTTCCCTATTAGTTATCGGCTTTTAACAACTCCCTTGGACAAATATTCATAAAGAAATGAACTGGGTCAAAATGTTTAATAGGTTTGCTTTGTTGAAACTTATGGACTTGTCCAGTTGTTTCTGTAGTTGAAAATGTAAGGGTGAAACAATGTGCTCCAATGACTTCACCAAGAGAATGTTATAAAAGTATTGTGGTAGTTCTACCGGGGGGAAAATTTTCCTGCATTTTCAGAGCTACTGGATAATAGTAATAAAGCGCTTCGATGGGAGGAAAATTTGAATGGAAATTGTGGGTGGGTAAAAACTAATGAAAAGGTAGATTTTCCAGGTCCACTCGGTAGCAAGCATGAGCCAAGCGACTACGTTAACCGGATTATCCAAATCTCGTCGCTAGTGCTGTATACCACAGTTGTAAATTCCCAGGGAGTGATCGCGTTTGAACCAACAGGGGATTAAATCTCCATCTGCCACTGCAATTTCATGTTTATGGGGTAAAATCGTAATGACGTGGTAGAGGAGGGGGGGGGGAGGGGGGGAGGGGGTACATCCATGACCCGGTATTAGAGAATTAACGAATTAAGTGGTTGGAGAGTGGCATGAGCTGTCATGAGTGTACTTACGTCATGTTACGTCATGTTTGACTGGTAGCCAGTGATATTGGAGAACATCAGTTGATGTGTTTATGTTACAATAGGTATAGCAGATACTGGAGTCATATCGCCAATTATCGACACACTCTTCCGTGTTCTCCTTTCACGTATGCTTCGTGTTTTTGTTCCGAGATTGTGACATACGGAGGGGAAATAAATGGGTGTGACCCTCCACTGTCGAACCAATAACTTTCCGATAGAGATTGAAAATATTGACGCGTAAGATTTCGGCGAAAAAATTATTGTGAGGGTATCGAGTGGTTATGCTATTGTAATGACCCCTGAATCTATTTTGTTTATTTCGATTCGTAATTAGGGTTTTGAGTATACCAAAATGCTTCCCGCCAAATTCCGAACAAATGTCTGTGTGTGTGTGTGTATGTTTGTATGTGTGAAATCGGAATTTTCCGTTATTGATTTCTCACGAACGGATCGAACGTTCTGGGTCATCGAGGTCCTATTCGGAGCGTCTTCATGGAACTTAGATCGGATTAGTTTTTGGTTCAAATTGACGCAGCAGTTTTTTATGATGTTTCAGCGCTCTTTTTAGAAAACGGTAAGAGATACAATAAAAAGTGTTAAGCAGAATTTGCTCTGAAAGGGGAAATGCATCTTTAATTTTTAATCACTTTTTTCCATATTTGTCATAATTAAGGAGGTATGACGGGTTTAGTCCTCGAGCGGTCGCACCCCTGTTGGCGTCTCACTCCCACTCCAGTAACGCGTATAATTCTCGTCCTGGTGCTGACTATGCGGCTAGTCAAATACTCTAGTTATTTGCTCGATAAATGGGATTGAAACAGTTAATTGGCGTGTAGGAAAATCTAGAAATGGCAAACAGAAATTACAAATCGGGAAGTTTTGTTCCCAGCGGGGAGACACACCCTTTAATCCCACTAGTTGTTCATTCACATTTGTTAATGAGATAATTTTGAAAAATCATCGTTTCAGTGGAATGAGTGATGAACTAGTGGGACAATTCACACACACACACATCTTCACACACACACACACACATACACATAGACCCACACACACACAGACGAGATTTTTGTTTTGTTTTTTCTGAGCTTTCGAGGGGTTATCTTATATATAAAACGGGGATATATATAACACAATGTTTATAGTGGTGAAAAAAATTGCGAATTTTATGCACAATTTCAGAATATTCCGGAAAAATGTGACATTGAATTTGATTCAAGGGGAAGAGACGTCGGAAATTTCAAAGGTCACGTAGATATCATGGAGACTTCATTAATTTTTGAGGAAGATAATGTAAAGAATTCAGAATTCGGGAGAATTTACAAAGCATCTTAAATTTTCCGTACGAAAATCTTCTGAATTTTCAAACAGCTGAACATTCAGAGATGTATTCACCTAGATTACCCTGACGTCACTGAAATGTCATTTAATAATTCAACTGAGAATTCCCCCTTCGTTTGAATATTCAGGGACTGTCTCATTGAACGCCTACACTCAGAAAAATTTACCAACATTCAGCAATTGGATGGGTTTGCAACCAAAAAGCACTCGTCCAATTGCAAGTTTTCTCAAATCAAACAAATTCTTTTTCATTTCAGAAAATTTCCTTGATTTGAGAAAATTTGCAATTCGATGAATGCATTTTGGTTGCAAAAGAATTCATTTGCTGAATGCTAGTAATTTTTTTCTCATTGTATATGCAATGGAAGTTCGGATAAAAAGATGTCATTGATTTTAGGAAAATTGAAGAGATCAAGTTACAAAAATTCAACCTCGATCGTTCACTGCTAAATTACAATTTTTTCCCCGACAAAGCTCAAATTATTATGGACTAAAAATTCCTTATTAAATTCCATGTTAGAATATGAATTACGCTCGCAAAATACTGTTCAAAAAATTGACAAAAAGCAATTTGCATTTGTCATAATAATGAAGGATATTGTAAAAAAATTGAAAACGCTCAAATGGAATTGTTCACTCTTAAGAATGCATTAAAAAATAAAACTGTAGTCAAAAAGATGGTAAACTGCATGTACGCAGACCAACTTTACACTGAATTTTCCACCTTATTTGATCTTTTGTATATATTCATACTTTTTACGCTATTTCCAAAGTTATTAAGTTGTGTATTAAAAACGTTTGGCATTCCTGCATTTTCCACGTGCCTTCAATCTCGCCAGAACATCCTTAAGACTCGAAAAGTTACGACAAACTTCCTTGCTTCATACCCGATAAGTGAAATGAAATTGAGGACAGATGGAATCAATGCGCTGTAAAATATATCGATAACTGATGAAATGACCTATATAGATGCGGGAATTGAGATTAAAAAAATCTCATTTATGGTGCAAAAATTGGAGAAATCATTTGAAAAATTTCAAACTGGATTTTGCCATATCAAGGGACAGACTGGATTCCAGATTTTTTAAATTATTAACTTCCCAATTTTTCGGTAACTTATTGTAATGACCCCTAAATCGATTTTGTTTATTTCGTTTCGTAACTAGGATTTCAAGTAGTGTGTGTGTGTGTGTTTGTTTGTGTATGTGTGTTTCCTTGTATGTGTGTAATCGGAATTTTCCGTTAACTATTTCTCACGAACGGGTCGAACGTTTTGAATAGTAAACATTCCCCCCCCCCCCCCCCCCCCCCCAAAGTTTAATGTATTGAGACTCGAGGAAGTGCGATTATGCTTGCAAAAGGTCGGTGAAAAAATGCAATTGCCGATTGGTAACAAATGAGGACAGGTGGAATCAATACGCCATAAAATATATCGACAACTAGTGGAGTGACCCATATAGATGGGGAACATACCAGAAATGGGTGAGGTTTATGGAGATAGCTGAATTCTGAACTGCGACGGCTGAAACTGACTAAAGGTGAAAATTAGTCCCCCCCCCCCCCTGCCCCCTCCCCCCGGCTCCCACCCCACCCACTCCACCTCCTACCAGACCAACAAGTCCGAGGGTGAATGCATGCATGTGTGGTTCAGCTGAGAGCTATTGAAGTCAGTTCACTAATTATTCACACTAGGCAGGTCTGGTACGTGGACCGCGTTACCCCTTCGGGTTTTACCTTGCATATGTAAATGTTGACACCAGTGGAGATCGAATTGAGAGGTAGAAATTAGTCCAATCACACGGATATCAGTAAATCACTCTATTCCAATATAGGTGACAATCCTTCAATTCCAACTTGGAATTATTTCTGGTAGAAATAGTGAGTTCGAAGGGGATTGTGCTAATGGTGATCAAGCTGTTTGCTGGATTATCTTCATAAAGGAGCAGGGGCGGGGGGAGGCGAAAGTTTCACTGTTTTAATTGAGTTATACGAAGTAATTTACCCGGGGTGTATTTTGCTTTTTTGGGGGGCGTTTGGTGGATTCATTAAGTTAATGCGAGTTTATTGTTTTGGAAGCGAAATCAGGGGTGGTTAAAAGGCGCTGATGTGTTGGGTAATTGAATGGAAAAATGGGTAACGTGGAATTTGCTGATAACAATTAGTAGGAGAGTTATGGACTAATCGCTTGTAAATTTTTTGATTATATCCACAGAGATGATGAAAAATCTGGTGAATTGAAAAATCTTGCGAAATAAATATTTTTGCAATTAAAACTGAGAGTTAAGATTTGAAAAAAATTAATGTAAACTGAAAAAATCTTCTTCACTCTAGCTCAATGGTGGTCGCAACGAAGGAAAATTGTCAACGTTTTATTTCACTAGATTTTATAGTTGTGAATTCCACATTTTTCTCTCAGTGTTCGCAAAAACGTAATTTCTGAAATTTCAGTTTTAGGAATTGCCGAAATTTTCAACACGTTCGAAATGCCTGATACATTTAAAGCCAAAAAACTGAAAAAAAATCGGTAAGTTAATAATAGTAATTTTGAAACGGCAGATTTGAAAGTCTCAGAAATATGACTTAACTTATAAATTGGAGATGACAGTGATCTACTTTCCATGTTGAAAATAAAGATACTCAGGAAGTTATTGGATGGCCTCCTCAAGACTCATATTATATTCCTGCCTCCACCAAGACGGAGCAAATCATTATTGATAAAAGGAATGGATATATCCATGATAGAAAGTAAGCAGGCTCATCCTCAATTCGCTTTATCTCGTTAATGATATGAAAACATGGCCAACCATCGCGTTCGATTGCATGTCGAAGTGTCACTTTAATTTCCATTATTCACCGTTTCTAAACCTACAGCTTGCATTTCCCTAAGTGACGATTAGGAGAATGAGGTGGACGAGGTAGTGGAGTTACTGGTTGGCCTTCGCTTTTACTTTACCTCCACGAATCACGAGGGAATTCATCAATATATAACTAAGGAATAGATCGATTCTCTATTAACGGATTTAGAGACTAAAGCCGATTAAACTACTGCTCTCAGTGAATTTGCGGCTTGGGTGAAGCATCACAAGTTCCTTGGATTTTCCTACGATTTCAATTTTTTTTTTTCCGAATTGACTCGTTTGAAGTTGCTCTGTGGATGTACACCCATATCAAGGGTTGTAAGTTTCAGATTATTTGGTGTTTTACGGTTTCCAGGGATTTTTCCTCGGGGTTTCATGCATATTTCATGGTAATTTGAATTTCCAATATTGAATATTTATTTATTTTCAATGGTACCTTCAATCATGCCATTAACGCGGATCTGTGAAGTGACTGGACAAAAATGAATGTTTGTGGATGTTATTTTGTATGAGTCTTGTTTTTAGTTCTGAATGGATGCCCTGTTACGGTTCAATTTTCTGACAATCAGGTGGTATGATACGAAATGATAAAATGCAAATTGTGCAAACAATATCTGGAGGCGAAGGTAGTAATTAGCGCATAATTTATTTTTGAACATATCAAATTGTGGCAACTTCTTTTAAACTGCTTCATTTTTGTTTCTGAATATTCAATCGCAGATTTCATAATTTTAAACTACCTCACTTATGCAGATAATTATGAACATTTGACTAAGCGCATAGTAGGCGTGATGACAGGAATTATGGGCGTTACTGGAGTGGGAGGGGGACGCCAATAGGGGTGCGAACGCTCGAGGGTTAAACCCGTTATACCTCCTTAGTTATGACAAATATGGGACAAAGTGATAAGAAATTAAATATGCATTTCTACTTACATAACAAATTCTACTTCATACTTTTTGCCGTATCTCTTAGCGTTTTAGCAATAGCGTGTTGTGAACAATTCAATTGTTAATGAAAAAAAAAAACTGGTCAATTTCAACTAAAAAGTAATTCGATCTAACTTCTATGAAGACGGTTCGATTACGACCTCGATGACCCAGATCGTTCGACCCGTTCATGAGAAATCGTTAACCGAAAATTCCGATTGCACACATACAAACATACACACACACACACACACACTTGTTCAGAATCCGACGGGAAGCAGTTTGATATAGTTAAAACACCAGTTACGAATCGAAAAAAAAATCGATATAGGGGCTATAACTGTCCTTAAATTACCGATAAATATTTCTCCGATAGAACCTCCGATGCCCGATAATGACAAAATCATCATTCCTAGCATTCGCATAGAAACGCAAAGTTAAATCACTCAATGGAATAATTAATCATCCGCAAACTTGCTAATCATGACTCTCAAACGGCTCATTAAAGTTACGGTTGAATGATGGAACATCGATGATCAAAACCAAGGGCAATTCTCCTTCATCAGCACTTCCCTAGTTCTTCGACTCCTGAAACATGTGATCGATCACTCAGACTTGGCAGAAAAACGCTTGGAAAATTTTTATCAGTAGAAACCTCGAGGTTCTCCTCCAATGAAGCGAATGAGACAAGTAGAAGGTTGTAGGTACCCCTCAGCATTGATTAATCAGGGCATCCATCCCAGTGAATTCCTTCCACTGCTGTACCCGGGAAAAATTCACCGGCAAAACTTGTTTCATCACGCTCACCTCCCACCCACTCCACCCATTCTTTTAACTCGTTATCGGAAAACGGATTTACAGTGTCCGCTATAATGACATTTGATTCAAGTTGTCAGAGAAGATTAAATATTTCACCAGGCCCATCACGAAATCCTTCAATCTTCATCACTTTCCTGCGCTTCGGTATCCCATTCGAACATTCAATGACGTACGTTGAGCCTGATTTTGAGCATTCAGCTTCAAAAATAATATTTCTTACTTTTTTTCGACCATCGCAAAAACAAAATCACATTAGAAATCCTCACCCAATCTCTGAAATAAGTTCAATAACTGATAATGTAAAACAATCAGCACGCAAATTATCATCAAGAATAATTAAAATTTTTTCTCGAAAAACCGCCATTACATTTAATTACTGACCGCTTCAAAAACTGAAGACCCATTTGCACGGGAAAACAGTTATTAGGTCGGCGTGCGCCAGGAAATCGTTACTTCACCAGTGCGCTGACGTTTTAAAAAATCGCCGCAATTTTACATCTCTATCTTCAATCTTTTCATAACTTCTACAAGTTGAAATGCATTTAAATGCGAAGCCTAGGGAACGGATATCCTGAAAATGTTCAATGGGAGAATATACATTTTGCTAATTATGCAAATGGTTCGCGTTCAGTTCATGAGCAGCACACACCCATATACACACACGAAACCACAGCATTAAGCGATGCCAGCTATAGTAGGACGCTTCAAGCAAAGGCCGGTGGACCTATCGACTAATACCGAAGCTGGTCGTTTGGCCTGACCGATCACATGGACAAGTCAATTACTATCTAACCCACATGCTCTCAGAACACGGTTGCTTTCGGAAATATCTTCACAAATTCAAGCACGAGGATTCCCCCTATTGCCCAAGTCTCGAAGAATTGATGAAAGTGCGGAACATGTTTTCTTTATATGTCCGCGTTTCGCGGGCAACGATGTATATGGGAGACCAACGCAGGCAAACCCATTAACGCAGAAAATATTGTGGAATGGCAGCATGGGACGCGACAAGCGTTCTTACAATGGAGGTTCTGAGGGAGCTGCGGCCCGAGGAGCAGGTTAGGAAAAGTTGCGGCAGTCCCATTGCGATCTGGGGACACTGGAATAACGAAGAACTTCGTCCTTCTGTTATATACATGCACACGTACGCACACACCTACACTCGCACAACTCGAAATTTTTCGCATACTCATTGCACTTCTCCAATCACGAAATTGCCCCATCTTAAATCCTACTAACCGATCTTTCTGCAGTATCAAAAATAAGTACACACCTCCCTCAAAGTTGATGCCTTATTGTCAAATTTCCCTCAATTTTCCATTTCCTACATCAGTTCTCCAAAATCATCCAACCGCATCACATACGAGAAGCATTTTGTCGGAGATATTCTCAAAATCGTGTAACAAATTCACTGTTCGTATAACCCCATACCAAATTATTATTAAAACAAACATCATGTTGAACTGTTAGAATTCGTGAGTGATCATTTCGTCTCCACTCATCCAACATATTCATACCTCAACAAGTGCTCATTCCTCCTTTTTATTATAACTAGTTGCATAAGGATTTAATCTGCATGTAGCAAATATTGCAATTATTGAATAGTGCAGGTTGGATTTCTGGAATTTACAACTTCAAAAAGTTCAAAAACGATCGCAATATTAAATCAATATTATTCAACACTCATAAGGTCGAGCATTTATTACCGATTAGGGTTGACAAGAAGCTCGCAAAAAGTGGCGAAAAAGTCGAAAGAATCGTTATTTACTACAACCCCCATTCTCTTAACTCGTTATCGGGAAAGGGCTTTGGCGTCTCCCATATGACATATCCTTCACATTGTCAATGACGATTAAATATTTCACTAGGTACATCACAAAACCCCTCAATCTTCATTTCCCCACTGCTTTACCTACCCCATGCAAATACAAAATAATGCACATGAATGAAGAAAATGAAGCGCCATGACGTTATTGTCATCGAGTATCAGCTGACCTTTGGGCTTTTTATCTCAGCACATTTTTTATCATGTACACGGAGGAGATTTATCTTAGTCAGCAAGACATTCAGGTGGCTCGAGGTGTATACGTGTGCAGTGTAGCGTGTGTTCTCCAATGAAACTCCTGCAGTTACCTTGAGAAAGAGTTTCGATCGAATCAGGGGTGTGCAACTGTATAGGTTCTGTGCATGGGCACTATTATATATATCACTTGACAAAAAAAAACCATCCATCTTTTTTGCCGATACAAAGTCGTCAATCAGCGAAGCAAATTTCCTCAGGTATTTATCAGATAAAAAGGCGTATGATGAATCACTTCATCGAGAATATATATATATATATATATATATATATGAAGGGGTGGGGGGGGGGCAATTATACTCAGGCTCTTGATGGTGAATGAAACATCTCCGGTTGGATTTTTGCAGCAAAAAAAAAGGGATTGAACGTTCTCAGGAGATTGGCCGGACTCCATTTGAACTGATTACAACTCGTGACAATTGGCCAGGGAACACTTGCCCACTAACAATTCAAGCATGAAAAAATACATTAATCTACATGAGGGGACATTTCTTCATTCCTTTCTACTCCACCCTCCCACCCTCACAAATTCTCCAATTTAATGCTATGACGTGAATTGAGATGATAACCGTTTTATCGATAGTAACAATTTTGAATGTATATACGTATGTCTACTTGAGGGAGAATGAAATTGGATGACTTATATGTTTTTCGATCGCTACGTGAAAATATAGGTTGAATTTGTTGAGCCGAGCCTTGGATATGAAATTGTAGTTGCACAAGTGGATTACTTGGAAATGAAATGGTGTATTCAGGTGGATTTGTCAATTTGGCCTGATTTAATATTCAATTAAAATTAATAGTAATAGTTCTCGATTTACGTGGGTATATAAATAGCGTAAGAGCCTTGAAGGTGAATTGGCCATTGCGGGTAGAATAAAAACCATTTAAGCGATTACCGTTGGACAATTTACTGGGTGGGGTATTTTTGCCACATTCGTCCGACATTTCAAGCTTGACAATAGCAGAATCCAAATTTGTTGGGCAAAATTTTTTTTATCACTTCTATATGTCGCTGGGGAAAAATGTGAAAGTAGGTTAGGTGGGAGGGTTGAAACTGGTTAATTTGAGAAATTCAATTCAATTTGTTTACATACAATTGAAGTTTGCATATATATAGTGACGTTATATAATGATAAAAAAAAATTGTTTGCAAGACTCTAAGCAGTGCAGTGGAATTTGCTAGTAGTTCATTTCATTAACTGTGAAATTATTTCTCTTTGCTGGCTCGATCAATCGTAAGTTTCATGACACCTATTTCCATGAGATCGAAGACTGTTCATTTGATTCTGTTTAAGGACATTCCACCTATATTGGCGAAGATATAAGAATTGGTTGAAATTTTGACAGAATGTTTTTGAAGCGGTAACAGATGCTTGTATGAAATTTGAGATTGATTCACAACACCGTTTTGTAGTTATTAATTATCAAAGTTCTCAATTAACACGGCCTCTCACGGGAAAAATAAAAATACAGTTCACAATATAAAAATTTGTTGAAATTTTGACAATTTACTATTGAAGCAGATATAAAACGATGGTAAAAATTTCATGGCGATTGACTAAAATTTTTTTTCATCAATTTGTTTAAACAATATAATATTGATTTGCAAAATCAAATACAATCTAATAATTTTCTATGGCTATCACTTCAACTAATTGACGTATTGAAATATTAATTGGAAATTATTGGCGACAAATATAACGAATTATAGAAAGTGTCATAAACTTTTGTTTTGACTATACGTGTTGAATATCCTTAAGGGGAAAGCATTCTATGAAGCATTCGTTACAGGTTAGAAATCTCTGAGCGATTTTTCATTCAATAAACGGGATGTACGTGTGACCCTCGACGGGTCGCATCATGAACTTTCCCGATGTGTTAGTCCGTGTATGTGTGTGCGTGTGTTGAAAATTTGGGATAAATTAAACACTATCGCCTTAATTATGAGTCTTACAAAATAATTTATAAAACAAAAAATGTATGTTTTTCCATGGGAAACAACTTTTGTTTACAACTTTTTCATCTAGCTCTCACTCCTCGTGTAATAGAGCGATATGAACAATTAAGATTTTTAACCAGTGATATGTGAGACCTAGAGACCTACCTGAACTATGACAGTTATGAAAAAAAGTCATAAAACATTATGTGTGTATTTTTGTATGAGGAGTAACATTCATTGTACACTTTTTCCGTTATCTGTGACGGTTCTAGTGATAGAGCGTTTTAATAAGTAAAGTGGTTAATAACAATTGAAGAAATTGTTTTTCAACATTGACACTCCTTTCCACCCTGGACATCAGTCACAGGTAATGTTGTGTCAAAGGAGAAGCAAACCGATCGAGCCGTTTACCGGCAACCGTTTCTCAAGGAATCACTCACATACGAACACACAGGCACACACAGAACCCTTATCTAAAATTTGTCAGAGTGATGTGAAACGTGGAGAAAAGTCACTCAGAATTGCCGCTTGCTGCTTAATATTCCCAGATCCCGTCATTTCTTCATGGAACAGGACCTTTTGGACCACATCGCTTTCGAGAAAAAAATTGTTCAATTATTGAACATTGCATTCAAAAGTCGCGCGCCCGTCTGCGTTTAAAGTTTCGCGCGATATTCCCTACCACATTGGAAAAGATGTTGGTAGATGGATATCAGCTGGAATTTCAGAGAAATTGTGATGTGTAAGCACTTACTTAGACTCACTTTTTAACAGCGCCGTTAAACTTTTTTTTATGTAACATCCAGGATGTGCCGCAGCGCCATTCAGCGAATGGGTTCAATGAATGTGTGGCTAATTGGGGGCACAGAATACACGTCAAAAACGGAAGAAATTTTAGAGATATTCTAAATTAAAGCAAATGTAAGAGCGTTTCAAAGTATCAATTAATAACAACCTCGCAGAAGAGAGAAAAAAAGGTACATTAGTGGTGTAAATTTTTCCATAGGACTGAGTGCCTGAAGATAAAAGCCCCGAGTTTTTCGAAACGTTGTATGTATTTTTTATGTTTAAATTGAATAAATGGAAGAATCACATGACCGCAATATGGCCCCAGGATTTCATTAATTACAAGAATCAAATCTAAAAATTCTAGAATTGCTAAAAATGTAGGAAGTTTCGAAAAGGTTAAAGCTAAAAAAGTTTGCGAAATCTTGACTAAAATTTGTGAAGCTACCACGATATTTTAGCCATTATGAACTACTATGGGAATTGGTGGGCCACTTTCCAAACGCACACTCATACAGACATACACACATACACACACACACGCACTCACTCTCACACACACACACACAGTGACGTGCGCACGCATATGCAGACATGGACTCAGGATGTTCCTTCCCGTACTTTTGAAATACCTATAACAGGACGACAAGAAAAATTTCGACTTCAGAGTCAATATACAATAACTTCCCATAAACCGAAACCAAGTGATATTTACCAGTATTTTTTTTTTTTTTTTTACCAGACTTTTCGTGATAAAAATCTAAAAGATAGCATCGATTTCATTCCTCGCCCGATATCATTTCCTATTTCATCGCATTGCGTAATTTGTTACAAACAGAGGTGGTCGTTTTTGAATTCCACTTCATTTTTTTTACACTTTTAAAAGCCACTCAACTTTCCCCCTTAAAATAATTTTCCACACTAAAAAATGAAAAATAAAAATATCATTCATATTTTAGGTTGAGTTAACTCGGAATGAATAAACTGGGTCAATATTTCTAGTTTTCACTTGGGAAAATTTGCCAGCCGACTACCACTAGCCACTGTCCCCCCCCCCCCCCGAAAACTCGGGAATCGCGCTGGTTGGTGCGGTTGGCTGGTCCCTGGCCGTTAAACGTGTCATATTTCTACCCTGTGAAAAATGAAGCAAGTAGATAGAGGTAGAATTGTGAGGCTCGATTCAATTTTACTCCACTCGTATATTTTTTCCCCATGCCAAGGTGGTTCCCTTTATACACACGTAGAATGTCATACCGATGAACTCGGTAAATTTTCCATTGGATATTCTCCGGCATTTGTGTGTTTTTAACTTTCCGATATGGGGAAGTTATGGTAGATGCACCGAAAATCAAAAGTAGAAAGTTCACCATATTCCCAAGTTTCAAAGTCTCTCTAATCGTTCTAGAGCATTTTTAACAAAGTGCCTGTATGTGTGTTCGTATGTGTGGATACGCGTACGTATGTGCCCGCAGTTTTTGAACGACGATTTCCTCCGAAGGAATCACCCGATTCGATAAGTTTTTTTTAATCGATGCGTCTTCATGCAACTGAGACCTGATTAGATTTTGAAAGGCATTCATTCACTAGTTTCCGGTTTTTTTTTCAAACATGAAGCATGAAAATCGCCAAAAGTTTCAATCAATCATTATTTACGAAGGAAAGTTGTGATCAAGTTAATCAATGTCGCAATTGGATTCTCTCGGCGTACCTTAGCTTCGATCAAAATTTGACTCACTTTCATGTAGTGATTTATTAGTTATTGGTTGATTTTGAGTGCCGCGAAATTTTAATGACTATTCAAACTTTCATATTCGGTCTAGATCCGAAGTTGTCCGACTACCGCCGGCGCATGCGTGTTTGCCCGCATCTGCACAGGAGAGTCTGAATGCACGACGCGCAGTGTGATTGGTCAGTGCGTCACGTGACATAGTCGCAGGTAGCGACACCTGTTGTATTCCAGTATTCAACATTTCGTGATACCTATTTTTTTCTCTGAAACTCGTCTTTGAGCGTTTAATTGACGTGTCGGAAAATCTAGGAATGGGAAACAGAAATTACAAATCGGGAAGTTTTATTTGTTCTCACAACGGGTGCAAACATACTCCCATCCCACTAGCTATATAATGAAATCAATGGCGCGCCCTATATAGAATGAATTCACTTACTCCCAGTAAATCAAATAAAGAGTCTCCAAAGCTTCATTTCAGGTAATATCTAAGAATGTCCGAATCAGAAGAGATATTAAATCGCATCGCATTAAGAGAAACTCAATTTTTCGCGTGAAAGGACATGGCTTATTCCTAAACGGAATGGTCCAAGTTCTGAATCTCCGTTCTCATTTTTTTCATTACCAGAAATTTCATTCACTCCGGATAGTCACGCTCAATATTTCCAGGTCCTTTGGTATCTCACATTCTCATAACCTCGGCAAAGATAAAGAATGGTCCATAATGGAGTAGCGCTTGGATGCTTATAGAGCCCGCGAGAAGTGGGCGAGATTTTCTAGTGGTAATGTACGTGCTTTTACCAGCAGATTCAAGCTTTTACAATCGCTCAGAAAATTGAATTGACGATGAGACAAAAGGGTGAAGATTATTGCCTTGAAGTTCAAGTTGTGATGGCAATGAGAAAATCGCCGAGTGAACTTCCTAAATTTTTCCCCATTAAATTTACATTTTTGATTGCATACACGCGCTTAAAAATCCTTGAAGGATCGAAGGAGATTGCTGCTGTTAAGGGTACATAGCGTGAATGGGAGCCAAGTTTCATCGGCCATGACCGTTTTGAAAGAGACATCAAGGCGTAATAAAAGCACGAGCGCTCATGAGGAGAATCTCTCCTTCAGTATAACAAAGAACATTAGACGAGACGTATGACATAGTAAAAGAGGGAGGGTAGAAAATGAGGAGAGACAAACTTGCCCATCAGCATCAACTTTTCACTGTCACCTCTTGTGCCAATTCTTATTGTTGACGCGTATCACTGAGACATGGGAAGGTACTGGGGGAGCAATAAAAGTATCCAGGTCCTTCCGTTCATGAGAGGGTGCCGGGAAAGAATTTATATCGGTGGTTTTACCTAGGGCATCTTGGCAATTACGGCGAAACACGAAGAAGCATAGAGAAAATGCGCGTTAACTTTTGAGGGGTCCAACTAATGATGTACCGATATATATATATATATTTATAAAGTTTTTTGGGGGTCATTAAGACGGAAATTAAATTGACAAGTTGATGCTTTACCAGCACCGCGATTTCTGGAGGTTTACCCAGTGTTTAGAAATGCGATCACTTGAAATGGCAGAAGTCGGTCCCAGCGGTATTAGTTGGGATTTATAGTACTCCCTTCCGAAAGAAAACTTAGTAGCAGTCGGCGTAGGAATTAAATTCTCAATACAATTTTAAAAATGCAAAACCTTCAGAAGCTTCTGAAAACGCAAAATTTATGAAAATTGAAAAATTTCAAGAATTCATTATTTCATTATTTTCTTTCACTATAGAACCTACGATTATAAGTTTTTTAAATAATTTCTTCCAACACCCAATTATTGAAAATAGAAATTTTTAACGAGAAGAAGAAGAAAGTAGCGTCAAATGCTAATTTCCAGATTATCGGATTCTATCACATAACGATTTAGTTCAACTCATTTACCCCTTAGCGGCTACAGGGGGTGGCCAATTACCTCAGGCTCCGAAGAAGTCGAATTAGAGGTCTCAAACTTTCATCATAATGTGACCAATTTCTACAATGCCATCTATGAATTAACTACCTCGAATCATCACAAACGTTGGAGAACTGTTCAACGAAAACGACCCGACGATGACAAAAATCTAAAACATCTATACAACTTGTTCTATCGCGGTTTTTCTCGTGGGGTGACGAGTTACCCCGTTGTGGCCGCTATGTGGCCTACTTGAGGTGGGTTCGCTGAGGATCACTTATTCCATCGCTCCTTTCTTTTGGATCTATCCAGTGCATCCACTTTTCCCATGGCCCACTACCATACCCTGACATTACTCTGCTCAACATAGGACATTTTCCAATATAACTTGCTCTCCGTGCACCAAAATTACTATCGCTTTACGATAATCTCTCACCCTCCGAAAGAAGACATTTTCCTCCTATAATCATAAACAAACATTAACTGCTGCACTCAGCAATTTCACCGCATCCTCTAATTTGAATTTACGATGCATATCCAGCCTAACATCATCGTGCTCCAACCTTTGATCTATACAGAGCGAATTCCCCCGTTGAGCTTACTCCACCATCGGTTTATACATCGTAGTAAGTTGGCCGATGACAGGGATGTAGCTTCTGCTTGCTCCCTCAACTGCACAGGGGTTCACCCCTGGCCACCATCGAATTACTTCTGGCATCAGTGCACTTGGTGCGTTATACATGTTATCCAAAGCTCGCCCTTTGGCCACCAAGCTAAATGCAAATCACTGCTATTTAGTTTAACAGTCATAGGTGGCTATCTAGAGTTCATCAGTTTATTACGGTCTCTCGTGATTCCTTGATGTTTCTATGTTATACTTGTGGCTTGTGTGGCTAATGTGCTGAGCTATATTGGATCTAGATGGCGATCAATCATTCGAGTTGGGTGAATGAGAATTGTTCAAAAGTACTGTTCCGTGTTTGAGTAGCAAAGAGCATTTTATTTATTCCAAGGGGGCAGATTTACTAAGCTGTATATCATTCTATTCAGCTGAATGAAGAAATAACATTTCATGGTCAATTTAGCAGCAGTTTCTGGCGATTGCGGCCAATTCAGGGTCAAGGGATGAAGAGAAAAAAATTCGAAAGAAATTGAAGTATTTAGTTATAGTCCCCAGCTGGCAATTAACTATGCGATGAAGCTTGACCAAAGCTTAGACGAGGCTTGACTAAGCTTCGCCAAAACTGTGTTTTAAAGCCTCGGTCAATCTGTGCAGATCATGCGAATGTAACACCAATCCCAACTTGGAGAATAAGCTTGGCCCTAGCTTGGTTACGTAGGTTAATGCAAGCTTCGAACATTATCTTCATTCAAGCTTCGGAGTTTATCTTGGTATAAGCCTAAAAATTCATTTTCGTCCAAGTTCCGAAGTTTCTCGTGGTCGAAGCATCAAGATTAATCTTGGTCCAAGTTACAAAATTTATCTTGGTTCAAACTTCAAAGATTGGAACATTGAGGTTGGACCAAGCTTAGTTGAACATTCATTTCCAAGTTTGGGTTTAGGTGGTGCAGCAATCCTGGATTTATATATGAATCCAATATTACGCAGAGTTTCGCTGAAGCCGGTAAATCGAAACTAGGAAAAATATGCTTCAATCCAGCTTAGTTCAACCTCAGTTAAGAAGCTTGGGTTTAGATGGTATGAGCAATCCGGAATTCATGCTTGCTAAAGCTAAGATTCAAAGCTAACAAAGCTGAGCTCGGACCAAGCTTAGCACAACATGGTTTCTGAAGCTTGGGTTTGGATGATTCTAGTAAGCTTTGATGTATGTATCCAATATTGGACGTAGATTGGATTCTGCCTGTGGACCAACGCTAGGGACGCTAAGATTGAGCCAAGCTCGGCAGAAGCTGGGCCAACAAAGCTTGGATATCTTTGATATAACTAAGCTTGGTTTGATCTAGGCTTATACATGGGATGAAGCTATGTTGAAGCTATCAAGTCCAAGCTTCGGCATCGAAAGTCGGACGAAGATTGATCTCATCGTTCACGCTTGGAATTCCCCACCTGAGTCACATTGAAGTACATGTCGCGTAGTGTCATAAAATTTTGATCTCCCTACGCAACATGGATACCCAAGAATTAAATCTGTACCGTGAATTTTAATTTTCATCCCTCTAGCCTGGTGGAGAAATATTTTCAACACTCTACGATTGCTTGCAAATTAATCCATTCCAAAAACGAAACCCCCTCAATGCTTCAAGTACAACCGTAAACTTTTATGCACCATAGCAGATTCTCCTTGAAATCCAAAAGTAAAAGAGAATAATCGGATTTAAGCTCACCTCTCCATTAGCCCATTCGCACTTATATCGTAGCAGGCAGGCACGTTTTACTAATCCGACAAGGGCCAATAGAGGGTAAAAACTTGGCTGTACGAGATAGATTCGTGGAAAATGGCGGGGGGAGGGGGGGGTGCTTCAAGTGAGATTGCCTAGCTTGCAGGTCCGCTTAATTCCGTCGCAGTACTTCTCCTCTAGTTCTCGTCCACATTTCGACCTCTCTCTCTCTCAGTCTACCTACCTCATCCGGATTCACTCCACCCCCCCCCCCCCCAATTTGCTGATCCTCATCCATTTCACTTTCCGTATATCCAGAAAATGGACAAAAACTACCAACAGCGGCCGGAATCAGTCGCGCCGTTCCTCCTCTTCTAGAGGAATCGAAATGTGGGAGGTGTAGCTGATGAAAGATAAAACAGGAAATCGATGTTCCTTTTTAGGGATGTAAAATCAGGATCAATTTTTCAAGAGTCAGTGGTAAAATTGGCAGTCTTTGGCTGTTTCTGATTGGATGGTGATTTTCATATGTAAACTGAAGCTGTAGTTTACATATGAAACTACAAAATTCATAACAATAAACAAAGTAGAACACACACACACACAACGGGTTGGTGTAGTGTAGAGTATCCGCCTGCCACAGAAGGTCCTAGGTTGGTATCCAGCCACCATGGAAAGTTCCACGGGATTAAAAGTTTTCTCATCGATTCCGACCGATAGCAGGAACATTCGGGCAAGGTCAGGCGGGGACCTGACCCGACTAGGGGAGGGGGGCAACATTGTGCGGTGTCGTAACATATGCGTTTCTGGAGGTTCACCCTGCAACTCAATGGCTTCAATGCCGAAAGCCACGTGGATGGGTGTCCAGTAGGGCCTTCTCAAAAATGCTCAAGAGACAACACAACGGACGGTTACAAAACACACATACATGGATATTATGTTGAAAATATGAAAAAAAAAGCAGATTTAATGGGTAATCGATTGTTCATTTTCCGGCGCCAGAAAAACAATCGTTACAGCAATTGTAAAAGTCGACTCCGTATGGGAAAAGATAATACAGAAAAACTATGTTCGTTTTGCTATCTCAGTATCTGGCACATTCTGAGACTTATAGATCCATCTATGGGCTCCTTTTCCTCTCAGTAAGCGAAACGTGACATTCTGGATTGAGAAGCAAAAAAAAACAAACAAAAAAATTGGGATAGAAACGCTGGGAGGGACAAATACAGTACAGACACTTTGACAGACTATCGTTTGAGAATGTCTTTATCTTTTATTCTTTGTCACCTCAAACTTGTTTCAATCTATATTGTGTTACGCCTGGAGGAATTGTCGATAATACGCCTGGTACAAAAGCATGTAATCTGTGCTAGAACAATGCTGTTCAATAAAGCCTCTACGCGTTGGTGATATTCCCCATTGGCAATATCAGGTGGTCAGCTGGGTTCTTCTATATGCATGTAATGCTGAAACATCCGGAGGGAATATTCTCTGTACGGGGCACACAATTGGGGAGTGCTTGATGTTTTATGGCATGAGTACATCTTGAATTCACATTCTAATGGTGGCGTTATGCACAAGCTTGAGGATTTCTGTCCTTCACGTCTATCACAATCTGAGACTTTTTTTTGGGGGAAAAGCTCCCTGAGAAATGGAATCTGGAGCGTCACGTGACGGTGACTTGATTCGTGTCGAATGTTGATGTATAGTCGTCATGACATTTTGCAGTAAAGGGATATCTGATTCCGTGTTGCTTTTTCAGATTCTTGGTTAGGAGGATTATGGGGAGGTACGGAAAAACATTACTCTTGATTTAAGTTGCTTCGATTTAGAATGGTTAGGCTTTGAGTTGTGCATGCTAGGATTCTTTACACAGGCAAGCCTCCATCTAGGCTACCTGGGAATTTCAAGATTTTTCTACCAGCTTGATAGAGTTGGTGGGATATGCAATCGCACTGGAAATTGTCAATTTATTTTACCAGTTGCCAACCTTCCTATCAGCGTCGCCGTCAGCGTTCCTATATACATCCTCATCGATATCGTTGTCAACCTTCCTATCAACCTCGCTGTCAACATGCTCATGGATATCCTTGTCAACCTCTCTACCACCCTCGCCCTCAACATACCCATTAATATCGGTGTCAACCTCCCTATCAACATCCCCATCGATATCGTTGCCAACGTCCCTATCAACATTGCCGTCAACTTCCTTATCAACCTCCGTATCAACGTCCCTATCGATATCGTTGTCAACGTCCCTATCAACCTCACCGTCACCTTCCCTATCAACCTTGCTGTCCACTTCCTTATCAACCTCGCCGTCAACTTCCCCATCAACCTCGTCGTCAACTTCCCTATCAACCTCGCCGTCAGATTTACCATCAACCTCACTATCAACATCCCCATCGACAACGTTGTCAACTTCCCTATCAACATTGCCGTCAACTTTCTCATCAACCTCGCCGTCAACTTCCCTATCAACCTCGCCGTCAACCTCTCTATCAACCTCCTTATCAACCTCGCGGTGCCCATCCCCGTCAACTTCTTCAGCGAGATCGAGTTAGGGTTGATGGCGAGGTTGACAAGAAAATTGACGAGAAGGGTGACGGTGACATCGATGGTGACGTGAACGGGAATGTTAGCAGAAACGTAATCGCCGACGAATAGTGAGGTGGACAAAATTTCTATTGCAATATCTATATTCATAAACATGTTATTAGTATCGCGGATCGAGGAAGTCCCTCACCTCGCTTGACACTGATGAACATTACTGTGGATTAACCTTTGACATGGCTAAAGGTAACCCCACAGGCGGAATACCACCATAGTTTCTAGTGGCATACATAATATTTGAAGTGGAAATTACAAGAATGTAGGAGTTGGATATTTCAACGGGAGTTTTGCGCTCCGGTATTACACTGAAGAGAATATGTTCCCCGGTTGTGATTCCTTCAATGGGAAAGGCTTCCCCAGTGAGTAAGTTCTTGGTGATACCTCTCATATCTACTCGGATGCACTTTCATTAATGTCCTCTGTTAATTTTCGTAGTAAGAGAATCACAACAGGCTTTACTTTAAAATCAAACGGAAAGCTTTATTAATCAGAATGTTGGGTTCAATAAAAAATTCTTTCATTCAGCGAGACTACAGAATGAAGAAAACGATACCTAATTTGGGGATATTGCGAAATTCAATTCGGAGTAATTGCATCGCTCGAGGATTATGTGTCAAGGTTTTAAACCCCAAAAACTTCAATCGAGAATGAGATACATGATGTAAGTATACTTGATGTAAGTATACTTGATGTAAGTATACTTGATGTAAGTATACTTGATGTAAGTATACTTGATGTAAGTATACTTGATGTAAGTATACTTGATGTAAGTATACTTGATGTAAGTATACTTGATGTAAGTATACTCAATGTAAGTATACTTGATGTAAGTATACTCAATGTAAGTATACTTGATGTAAGTATACTTGATGTAAGTATACTTGATGTAAGTATACTTGATGTAAGTATACTTGATGTAAGTATACTCAATGTAAGTATACTTGATGTAAGTATACTTGATGTAAGTATACTTTATGTAAGTATACTTTATGTCAGTATACTTGATTTCCGCATACTTGGTTTGAATATACTTGACTCAAGTGTACTTAATGCGGCTATATAGTCGACA
Source organism: Asobara japonica (assembly GCA_026005395.1). Classification (NCBI taxonomy): domain Eukaryota; kingdom Metazoa; phylum Arthropoda; class Insecta; order Hymenoptera; family Braconidae; genus Asobara; species Asobara japonica. The sequence continues at coordinate 738,731 of BQMI01000505.1, forward strand.
TCTGAAGAAAGCTTATTCTAAGTATACTTGATTCCAGTATACGACGGTTTAGAATTTTTCTCGCCGTCGACAAATCCTCGTTAACGAGCGAGACTAGCTCACCTTCAATTTCGAGCGTTTACATGGGCTTGAGGCCTGTAATCAAGACCCCTGCACCACTGCTCTGTAACCAAAAAGTGTATATTAGGAGAGAATCCATCGGTAGAGTTACGTGTCTTCTGGCATGGCGTAAGTTTCTAGTAAATAAATTGAAATCTGAGAAAGGTAGCGGAATTTTTGTGATCTCACTGTACTCTATAAAAAACGTCTTCATCAAGTTGTCGGTATCTCTCTTAGATTTTGACTTGCACCTGGCCAAAGATACTCAGTGTAATTGACCGCATTTCCACTGATATACATCGTCATATTTCTAGTTCCCCGATAGAATGCAAAAATACACGCAGAATTCTAAAATAAAAAAAATGAGCCCAAACTTTTCTCCAGTAGTGTATGTCGCAGCGATTCAGGATGAAACGTAACAGTAACTACACACGAACAAATTTGCCATACGCAATTGGCCAACAGGATTAAAAACTCATTAATCCGTTGTGGAAAGGTCAATTATTACACAATCTGATGAAAAGCTAAATTAATTCAAAATATTCAAAACCAATATGATGCTGTCACTAGATCAACACGGACCTGATTAAATTACCATAATTTAAGCTACCCCGTCATACCATAGCCGTCATTAATCATGTATTATAAACCTCATCACCGTACACATTACGTTGATTCACGAAATTTGTCGACTGAGCAAATCGGGGGTTACATTTCTGTGATTAATGTGCTGGTCAGCGGTTGAGCACCATATAGTGTGTGTCGGTGGAACCCATGATCGATCATGCAAAGGACCACAAACTGGCCTATTGTTGGGTAGCTCTATGGGCGCAAACCGATATTGCCTCGATACGCTACATATCTCTTTCTCGCATCTCAGCGAGCCATACCGTATCATCTTGCACGGATGATATAATATCCTGTGTCATCACGAAAATCGAGGATTTATTGTTATCTATTCAAATAGCCTGCTTACACGAGGAACACGCCAGTTTGGTCATTACCAATTTGGGGATAGTGTATTCCTGGACTAGTGTCGGAACATTCATTACCTTTCCCCACCTGCGGAAATGCCATCGAGGTAAAGCCGGGGGATGGCAAGCCCGCGGGACAGGGTGATGACCGCGACACGTCAAGTGTCTGGTGACCGGTGGATGCACTTCAGACACTTCTGTAGACATTTTTCAGATACTATTGCTGCATATTCATCAGCGAATAACTGAATCATTTGAATCTATCGGTTTCAATAATCATCCTGATGATTGACTGAGTAATCTGTCATTTGATGTAATAATCAATCAACTTAAGTTGACTCGTTCGTATAGGTGTTTTGAGTTGCGAATGTCGACCCCAGTGGCATTGGGTGAGTACTCGTCTCCATAGAATTCTCCACCAGGTCCTCGCGAGGGATGCTGTTGGTGGACCGCGCATGCGTGGTTCAAAAATTACTGGACATTCGAAGTTTATTCGACCCGCTTTCGATGCCACAAAAAGCGAGTAGCATACGTAATCAATGAGATAATTCAAACCGGATCGTTATATTTTCTTATTACCAACGCCAGAAATTACATGGACCACCTGAAGAATTCGCAAAAAAATTAGTCCAACTAAATTATGTCTCGTTAATCTTAATGAAGGTAATGGAAATTATAGTCAAAGTCAGTGAAATTAATTTAGTATGAAATTACATTCCGAAAAGCAGACGCATGGAGTCGCAGAGAAATGTTTTTTTTTTATTCAAATAAACATAAACAACGATTTCATAGAGAGAGACCCAAGTCCTCGCATTGCATAATAAATACTCTCTTGAAGTTTGTACTCAAAATTTAGTGTTTTCTTGGGAAAATATGAAGAGTAAAGATAGTTCTGCTTCGTTGGATTGCAATTAAGGCAGCAAGTTTGGAGTTTAACTTAGGACTCTTCCAGCATATCGTTCCTTTGGAGTGCTAGCGAAAGTCTATGCAAGTGGTTATAAAGAAAAGTATTGTAAAATATGTTCTGACCTAGATTCAATTTTAATCCAACGTCAGGGCCAGGTTCCGTTCTATTTTAACTGACTTATGAAGAACTTTCAATGATGTCTTGGTTTTTAGTGTATTTAGAGGAGTAAACATTCAAGTTGAACCGCCGATTCCAAATTGATCAATATAATTTTGGAGATGGAGAATACAGAGGAGTAATCATTAGTAACAATAATTAACTGGATTCATCGAAGTGAAACTTTTTATGGCTCGGTACGCCGTCAAATGAAAGGCCGATGTAACAGATTTCCACAGGGCGTGAGGGGCGGGCGGTCGTAGTAGGGGACGAATCCAGGGGGAATGGGAGACTAACGAAAGACCGGTGGCGGCGTGCGTAGCATGGTCCTAGCTGGAATCCGGATTAATTGATTGATTGATTGATGGTTTATTACTGTGCATTATGTTGTACAAAAGAATTGGATCAAGCCCACATATTAATAATAATAATAGCGAGAGATTGAATGATTCACTAACAGCAAAGCTGTTAGAGAGAGAGTGGCAATACGTGGCTTCAATCGGCATCAGCTGTTAGTCGCCAAAATTGCACCGTGTATATTGAGCTCATAAAGCATTATGAAAGATTTGTAAATGAATTGTGCAGTCATGTAAATATTGAACATATATTAGGGGAATCAGTGAACGTCATCTGCGAACTTTTTCACGTCATGGAAACAAGTCTCTGTATAGTTGAAAATGTAAAATCTGAAAATATTGAAAAGTGCCTCTATCACGCGGCATCACTTGAACAATACCAAAATTACTCTTTAATTTCTTGTCACACATTTTCGGACACACAAAATGTGCCAACATCCACCGATATCGTTTACCATCGAATTTTCAATGCATCTCGTCACTATTTCGGCGTGTTCTTTCGGTGTGAAGCGGTCCATGATGTAAATTGTACTGGTTTGAAGTTTCCAAAACTTGTCTAAGAGAGGAAAGCGGTTGACAAATGGCGAAGTTATTCAATGTTTACATACCGGAGGTACAGATGGCGCATCCTGCACATAGCTCCTAACTCCTATATCTGCTACTCCCCCAGTATCTATGAACATCGTTATCAAACAAGAGATGAAATTTTCTATTGCCAAGAATATTCCGACATTTATTATGGTATACCCCGGGGGCAAGCCCAAGTTTCAGAAATTGTGGAATGCTCGGAGCATTTATTAAAATAATCGTTGTGAAATAACTTTAACATTGCATAACATGCCCTAGAATATTGTTCAAGCAAACAGTTGGACTAAAGTAAACTAGGCAGCCCTATGATCTTATTAAGCAGCCCATTTCCATTGGTAGACGGAAATGCTGATAGAATCTTATATACTTGCCGCAAAGTTGTCTTCTCGAATTCATGTTGGCCGCCAAGAAATCGCCCCTCTAGGTTAATGTAGGGAGAACGTCAGAGTTTTCTTCACCAGGAGCCTGTGCAAGCACATAACTTTACTTTTTCGTCTCCGCAAAATTATGGCCAGTTTGATTAGTTTCTATCGACTTACAAGTTCGGAAGAATGCTAAAGAACTGTAATGCAACAATTGTGGAATTAAACTGCTCTACCATAGCTGAACTTCGAAGATAAATTCATCATAAATTAATCTGAAATATCTAAATTTCGGCGATAAAACGGATGTGTGTGTATGTGAAGACGCTTGGGGATACAACTTCAACCAGTTACATGTCCCGACCTATGAGAGCTATCAAGAAAAGTCATAAAGCATTATATATGTATTTTTGTACAAGGAATAATATTCTGTCCACAGATTTTCTTCTATCTCTAACCGTTCTCGCGATAGAACCTTTCGAAACAGGGAAAAGGGAAAACCTTCGATTTTCAACGCTTTCCATTTTCGGGATGCTCACAATAACTTCCCAATCACCAAGCTAAACAAATTTGGATCGACCAAATTAATATTGGCCAAACGCACGCTTTTCGGTCAGGCCATATCTATCGATTTATCATTATTTGCAAAAAAAATCCCCAATAGTGATGCCACATATAGATTTATCGAGCTATTATAATTGGCAGACGGTGTTATTAACGATCCATGTATCCATCATTGAACATAACTCCATTAGCACCTAGGCACGCCAATATTATCTCCTATAGCTATGCACCATTTATCATAGGCTGTAAATAGGGAATTACAAAAGGTGCAGAAAAGATGAGCAAAAAAAATTCAAAAGGACAAACTCCACAAATTCCCATTAACCTTTTTACTCCAGTCCTATTTTCTGATACAATCCCCCAGGGTTATAAATTGCCTATAGACGCCGGAGAAGCGTAACCGCGATGAAGATACTAAAATCGGAGGAAGTAATTTAAATTCAATGCATCAACTGGGTCTGAAGAGTGCGGGAGAATCAGCTGACATTCAGACAAATATCTCCTCAAGAGAAATAGCTACCAATTTTTTCCCAATGTCCCATGGGGCTTGTTCTATTTTTTCAACCCTTCATATTTTATCACGTGACTACACGTTTATATGTCGTGTACAACTTTATTGTTACAATGGGCACGGGCTACGTGCACTCACTTGGCGATAGGAGAGAGAGAGAGAGAGCAATTGAGGGATACAAAATTTCAAATCGATAGTTGGTCTGGCACAGGTTGAACCTACCTACCCCACATAGAAGCTGACATTTGGTGCTCTCCAATCGTCGGTGTCACATAGAAAAATAGTGAAAAAATATTAGCGCCAAGTAGCCCACAACTTTTTTCTCATCTTAAGCATAATACCAGCGCATTGGCATATATGCTCCCAAGAAAAATGGTTGAAATGCAGGTAAGAAGTTTGCACACCAAGTTTTGCGGTACTGAAGAGGGCAAAAAGTTGATGCACAGTGTCATTTATCACTCCGCCAAAGGACAAAAAAAGGAGCAGGTGCTGCGGTGGATTTAGCTCAAAGAGTGAAATAATATTAAAAATGATATAAATGGTAGTCTGGTGAGACAAAGTCCTCGGCCTACTCTGCTCACTTTAATGATATAAAAACAATGGGCCAAGCAGTGAGCCTCGGCCATGCCCAACCTCTCCTGTGCACTCATAAATTTTTTATATACTTTGGCATGTACAGTTATATGTGCGACAGTAGTTGGAGCAAATGGAAAAGCTGTAATAGCTACTGGGGATTTTATAGATGATGGGGTGGCAATTAAAATTTTGTTGCTTCGAATAATCATGGTTTTTTGTCCGCGAGGTGGTCGGGGGGGGGGGGGGGGGGGGCGGGCAAAGTCATGAGCGGTGATCATCTTTTTGTCGTTATATTTTTATGCCAATACAAGGCTGCAATAAACTGTTGACTTCATTCCCGTCCCAACTTTTTTTTTTTGCTTTTATGAAGAACGAAGAATTTTTTATGCAATTTTATACGGCAATATAAAGTCGGCATTTTATGGTGTAAACGTGCTGGTAACCTAGGAAAGTTACCCCCAAAGTGGGAATTCCAATAAAGTCGAATAACCTATGAGTGAAGAAATTCTCCATTCACCTCTAAAAAAGATGAGAAACTTTTAACAGTGCACCTGTATGCTTGTAATTAACCGGTTCAAATTATGAATTTGCAACTAGTCAAATTTACACAACACCATTGAACTTTGCTCTCACCAACTTTCCCCCCCACCCCCAACCCCCGCCCCACCCACGCCCACCCACACCCACGCCCCTTCCACCCCACGCCCACCTCCACCCCGCGCCCACCTCCACCCCACGCCCACCTCCACCCCACGCCCACCTCCACCCCACGCCCACCCCCACCCCCTACACGCCCAACTTGAACAAAGCTCCATAAATTTTGAAATTAATCAAATTCATACAACGCAGTAGTACAAATCCCCCATTCAAGTTTGCACTACCACTTTATCTAGAACAAACCCTCTGACATTAATCCTAAAATCCTTGATGACAAATGTCAAAACTGGCCAAAAGCACTCCTCGGACATGGACCTTATGAATCTGCTCATGGCTTTAAACAAAGTTAGTAGTGCCCGCAGATCTCAGTGGTGAATTCAACTTGGGTAATAAGACGAAGACCCCTGGAGCTACATAACCCACTAAATTTAATTATTAACGAAAACCCCTCGACTATGGTTGAACATACCTGCTGGCTATGAGACTTACTCGGGAACTGGAGAAGCGAGAGGTCTGTAAAGCACCCCACGAGACTTCTTTTAAAACTACCTTAAAGTCTTGCACGTGTAGCTTGTGTCAACAAATGTTAAATGGTCAAAGACCACGTAACACAACAATTTTTCTTTAGCGTTAAGCCCACAGTGACGATGAAGAATAAATATAGGTCGTAGTTTAGGCAATTTACATAGCTTATAAAGTCTAGCCATATAGACACACTTGTTTCTGCATTCAAAGGTGGTTTTTTTTCAGCTTTTTATTTGGCTCGTCTTCACTTAACGGACGAACCTCTCTAGGCATCACGCGACCATTATAATTAACTCCAAGAATAGTTGGATAGCAACAATAATATTCAGAGTTTAATTGTGCAAAAGATAATGGTGCCTGCCGTGTTATATATACACCTATTGTTGGCGGATCAAAAAAAAACCACGTAGACCAATTTGTCTTCATTTGCCCCTGGAGGATTTAGCATAATGAAAAAATACTCACCCTGGAGAATACCCGAAATCCTTGAATCACGGATGTACAGTGTCTGCTTTGTGGAGAAAGATTTGTGCGACATTTTTGTACAGAATTTGTGTAAAATTGAGATCAGTGACCGCATTTCTTGATAGAGTACTTCTGATATGACAATTCCAACGGCTTAATGCGATAACAACCAATAGCAACAGAATTCAGTTAATTTTTTATTTCCTCGTCTATGAACATAACTATATATATCAGAATTTTGATTACCTAAAATCAACAAATATACGGATGATGGACCGCTTTAGGCGCGACCACAAACATTGTGCTAGCGAGCACCAATCACTAAAGGCCAAATACGCCCACGGTAAAACTTCCGGAGGGCAAATTACTGAGGAAATAATTGATTATTGAAGCAATTCAATGGATAGGGTTGATTGTCCTTTCATTCGGGAAATCATATTTCATATATTATTTACACAAGGATTTTGCACAATCCAGATATATACAGATAAATCTATTTTTTTATCACTGTGTAACACTGTAGTTGTGTATTCCTTTTTTATTTAAAAATACAGAACAAAGTACGGTGGAATTCTCGTAGCTCCGTCAGCGTTAGCGAGCGGAGGGGGCATGCGTCCCCACTCCGCGCGACCTTGAGTATAGCGCGTGAGGGGTATCGTCGTTTCGTCGCATGGCGTTGCGCGTGGGCTTATGGGTGGCGTAATGGCGAGCGTGGAGGGGGGAATCTGTAACTCTTCGTACGTGGAAACCTCAGTCCGCTGATCTTCCTCTTCCTTATACGGGAAAAAAGGAGACGGGAATCTTTTTCGGCATGCACGAACGCCGTCCTTCGAGTGTAATCATCGAGAAAAAAATCGATGCGCTTGAAAATGCGAATATATATGAAAACCATTGGATTTGAGTAGTATATAATTCAAAGGTGATCGGGATTTTCCCGATACTTTAACTGAAAGCGGAAAGGGGGGGATTCATCCATATAAGTGTGGGAGACCGTAGAACTCACACCCCAAATGAGAAATCAATTCCAATTTTTTGATGTGGATAGAAACAGCTGCTTCAAAAAATAAAACTTACTACGTCTGCTATCTGTTAACAGGTCGATGATGCAGTCAACGAGCTTGAGGGAATCGATCTTACTGATCCGGATCTTCACAAAGCTGCAACGAAAATACAAGCGAGCTTCCGGGGCCACAAGGTGCGCCAGGAAGTGCCAGAGGCACCCGTCAAGAAGTAAATGGGAAATGTAGAACGATGTGGAAAGTAGCTATGTGACCCAAGAGCATAGGACAAGACAGAGTAGTAAAAAGAAAATGAAGCGCTGGACTTGATATCATTTATTTGACTCATGTTATTACTTTACATTGTTATTATTTTATACACCTTACTCGAATGATCGTAGATACTATATCGACCAAAGGAATTGAGGAAAAATTTTTTGGTAAAAAAAATTGTTAAATGGTGAACATCTGGCTTCCGGTGTTCCCAAGAGCATGGTGGAACAAATGCTGCGATCATTGGAATGAGCTGGTTCTCCATTTTGTCTCCTAATGTTAAATGCCTCTGTCAAGAACACCCGAAAGTCGTGAACCACTTCTGCCTCACTGTAATTACGGACTGAGAATTCTTATACCTCATGCCCAACAATTACAGAGAACATTCAGTTTAAAATTATAAACTCAATTTTAATTCCAATTTTAACGTATACTTGAGTCTATATAATAGCCTCTGAAAATTCTTAAAGCCTACCTTCTCCGCCGTTCATTCACAAATTGCCGTTAGTGAGAACGGGAAGGTCCGTAGATTAAAAAAAAAAAACAAAATAATAAGATTGAAAAAAAATGTTTAAATAGAAGATACAAGGATACCTTAATAAAATCTTTTTAATACACGAATATTTGTAGATGGTACACTGTAAGGATTGAAAGCATTTTGAAAAGTTAATGTGAATTACAGTGATAGTTGGGGAGCTTGCAATACTGTTGCGATGCTCATGCTGTGGAATTTTCAACAAATTTGGTGGTTTTTTTTTTCTGAACATGCAATGATTAACGATAACAGAAAAGAGGAAAAACAAATGTGAAGAAATATAAGGTCCATGCCTACGGTCTCCCCATCATTTTTGTGCACAAATGTCTGAACGGGGCTTAAAATGTTAGACTCCACATTCACCGAGTAATTTAATCTAACATAAAATCTACCTTTAATGACAAAAAAAGATGAAAGAAACTTATGTATGATATATTATAAAAAAAAACAAAGACGCAAAATAATGGGAACTCGCAGCATTTGATAATCATTTGAAAGTTATATACCGAACTTTTTTTTCCTGTTAGTACTTCACTGTTTTTTCACACGTTTCTAATAAAAACAAAAGTCATTATCGTGAGAAATTTTAACCCAAATTGGTGGGTAATAATAATGGAGACTTTTCACTCTCAATCACAATTACAATTCCAACGTTATTCAGAATTGAATATACTTTTAGATGATAAATCACAATTGATGATGAAGATGGAAAAAAAATGAAACAAGCATGCTGTCAAACCCCTTCGCATGTACGTAGCGATATAGTAATGCATACATCATTACCGTTATCTGATAAAAAAAAAAACAATTTGTTTTAGTCGAGTATGTTTATTTAACCGATCAAAAAAAAATAATTTCTTACTTCGTCACCGGACTTATAACCCCCCAAAATGCTTGCAAATTCTCAATTTCAGTGATTACGTAAATCGTGAATGCGCTAGGAAACAAAATGAGTGCGTAGAAAGTTACGCGATAGAAGTGAAACTTTTGTGGCTCCTACTCTGCCTTATAATATTTCTTACTTCATCATAATCTCAACATACACTACATCTCGTTTCGGCACATTTTCATATTGTTTGAATGATGCCGCGTGATAGAGGCACTCTTCAATATTTTCAGATTTTACACTTTCAACTTTACAGAGACTTTTTACACGGCGTGGAAAAGTTCGCAGATTACGTTCACTGTGTCCCCTAATATATATGCAATATTTACATGACTGCACAATTCATTTACAAATCTTTCATAATGCTTTATGAGCTCAATATACAGGGTGCAATTTGGGCGAGTAACAGCTGATGCCGACTGATGCCACGTATTCTCGCTCTCTCCCTCACTAAACGCATTTCTCACTCTTTCACATCGGATTCCAGCTAGGACCATGCTACGCACGTCGTCGCCCCTCCTTCGCTCGTCTCCCATTCCCCCTGATTTCGCCCCCTACTACGGCCGCCCGCCCCTTACGCCCTGTGGTAATCTGTTACATCGTCCTTTCATTTTACGCCGTACCGAGCCATAAACAGTTTCACTTCAAAAGCATAATTAAAGATAGAAATTTTTGATTATTTAAATTTTCTAGTCTATGTGCTTTATTAGGAATGAATTGTTAGACCAGTGTTTTTAGCAGGCCTAAAAACTTTTTGTGACACCTTGTGAATTAGTGCTTTTTTTATTTTCATTATCAGCAATAATTAATCACTTAATTATTAATATATGATATGATTCCATTGCATACTTTCAAAATGCTAATCACTAATGGCAATATAATATTAAGTTACTGATTTGAAGCATCATGTACCACGTTTTGTAGATAATAAATGATATATGTTTTATTTTGTTTATTTTTAATCAGTAAAAAAAAAAATAACACCACTATCAGATACGTTGAAATGTCAATTGATCTAATACTCGATTCTATTCGATAGATTCCAGAATATGCTTTTAGGCGACTAATGAAGATTTCAGAAAAACATAGTGTGATCATAGAAAATGTATCGTTTATCCACTTTTCTCAATTTTTTTTTTTGTTCATTTTTTGGATCAAAATTAGCGGAAAAATGTTCACGCGATCAATACCGACGATTTCAGACATGCAGATAACCCTTTAAGATGTAATTGATACAATCTTTAAACGGCATAATTAATAAGTTCGGAGTTCATTAAAAATACTTTGTTAATTGCGCATGATTCAGTGGATAATGAATTATTTTTTTCATGGGACAAAATAAATAAAGCCAATACCAAGAATGTTTTTTGCTGTGTGTGAGAACGAGACAAACATTTTCTAGGATGATGCTACTTTACTCATCGAGAATCGAGTTTATTGTGCACTCTGTGCTGAGCTGAAATGGCCGAACTATTATAATGTAAGGACAACTAAAACAAAGAAACAAAAAAAAATTGTAATGTTAAAGAAACAGAAACAAGTACCATGTATGTAATCTGTTTGATTTAAAATAAATATCCACTAAATATATGATCAATGGGTTTGCTTTTACTCTTCTTCCGAATGTAACCCTTCCACTCATTGCGTTGGAGGATAGGCTGAATCGCAAAGGTATGAAATTTTTCTGTTGCACCCAAAAGGAGTTGGCCAGATATTTTGGACAGGTAAAAAATTGAAGGGTTGTGGGATAGCAATTGTTAGTGTAGGTAGACAAGTTCAATAAAAATTCCCAGAAACGTTCAATAAAATGTAGTGGGATAAAAGTGCGTGTCCCCGTTGGGCACACACACAAAACTTCCCGATTTGTAATTTCCATTTGCCTTTCCTACATTTTTCGATACCTCAATTAAATGTTCAAAGACTGATTTCAGAAAAAAATACTAGTGTGGGTAAATCAGTGGGATCCGTGAGGTTTACACCGAAAATTTGCAAATTTGAGAATTTTAAACTGTCCCATTTATATAGCAGATAATTATGAATATTTGACTAGCCGCATAGTCAACGTGAGGACGAGAATTATGCGCGTTACTGGAGTGTGCGTGAGACGCCAATAGGGGTGCGAACGCTCGAGGGTACAATCCGTTATACCTCCTTAATTATGACAAATATGGAAAAAAGTGATAAAAAGTTAAAGATGCATTTCCACTTAGAGAGTAAATTCTGCTTAATACTTTTTGCCGTATCTCTTAGCGTTTTTGGAATAGAGCGTTGTAAACAACCCAATTGGTAATGACGAAAAACTGCTTGGTCAATTTAAATTAAAAACTAATCCGATCTAAGTTCCATGAAGACACTCCGAATAAGACCTCGATGACTCAGATCGCTCGACCCGTTCGTGAGAAATCGTTAACGGAAATTTCCGATTCCCTACATACAATCACACACACACACACACACACACACACACACACACACACACACACACATTTGTTTAGAATTTGACGGGAAGCATTTTGATATACTTAAAACACCAGTTGCGAAGTGAAAAAAAAACATCGACTTAGGGGTAATTACAATAACTTTCCGAACAACCAGGAAGTTAATTAGTATTTCAAGATTTATACCCGAAAAATACGAAAAATTCCATGCGGATAATTATCATATGAATTGCATAAATTATGCCAAGATTGACCCTACTGTGAATCACAGTTTACAAAAGAATTTAGTAATATACTTACTACTTTATTATGTTACTATTCTAATTGATTCATACTCAACCATTGATTGAAACTTGAATAATGATGGATAAACACTTCGCAGACGACTACGGTCATTAGCGTACAACTCTATTGATCTTCTCTGGACAAATTCATAGAGATTTATTTTTGAAAAATTATTGCAGTAGCTTGATTCTGAAGTAGTAATCTCTCTAGTTTGTCGGACAATTCGTGAATGTCAGTTATCCTATTGGTGAATCAAATCGCACGAAAGTTTGATAAAAAACAAAATCGTACACAACCAGCATCTCTCGGCTGGAATTTCTCAATATATTAATTTTTTACCAAATGTTTCATTTTTATAAATAAATAATGAAGATTAGGCAAATAACAGCGTATGATTTATTATTATTATTAACACAGTTCATTATACTCTGAAATTCATAGATCCCTTACGGAAACAGTTTTGTAGATCTGAACTCTAAATGTCAATTTCGGGAATGAGGGTTCTGAACGGCGTACTCGATTACAATTTTTTTTTTTTCGAAATATGCGTTTTAGTGTAGAGCAGGTGTGGAAGGAATTTAAAGAGCACCCACAAAGTGGTTTTTTGTTATACGTGAAAAACCACCATGTTTTTTTGGCGATTTGTCATTTTTTTGCATTCATCTCGTTCAGCTTTCGGTGTACAGGAAAGTGATAATAACATTTTTTCTACCTTTACCAATCGTTTTTGCTACATAAAAGCTTCTATGATATTTCTGTTGTATCTTTCATGATTCACTAGTTAAAATTTCACAAAATTCAAAAATGCTTTTACATAAATGGAATGTGGATACGACGCTCAAACCGATAAATGTCGGATCCGTGCATGTGTATGCGAGGGCGCGCGCGCATAGGTGTATGTGAGTGTGTGTCTTAATACCTAATAGACGAAAATATACACTTAATTAAGCGATATCACGTAAATTATGGAAGGTACTGAAAGTCACAGCAAACAGATGCTTATGTTTATGTCGGGAACTTTTTTGGAGAATCTTATTCACATTTGCTAATTTCTATCGGGAAGTTATATGTGTGGCACGAACGGGGGTCAGACTTTGCTCACATCTTGTTATCCATTATAATCGCTTATTCTTCATGTTCTTTATAAAATTTATCAATTTATCAGTGTCACTTATTCCTTTTCTCTAAACAGAAACGATTTCTATAATTAATTTAAAGAAGAACTCAGGGGATTGGCTGTCATAATCCTAAAATGAGTATCAGTTAATATGTAGAAAATCAGGTATCCAAAAGTTTTTCATTTTTTGCCTCATTTTGGAGTATTACTGCACATTTTAATTTTCGACCTAACATCGAGCCCGCCCAAATGTGTAATTCGCTCACGTACGCCTCAGGTCGTATTGTTTCTTTATCGGTAATTGATTTCCATCATAGCGAACGGTCCATCAATCCGAGAGTGATCCACAAGGTCCGTATTGATATTAGCTTGTATGAGAAATCATTCCATATTTTAATCTTGCAAATCGATTTGGGATCACACTACCTTGGGCCAGGGCCATTGAGGGCCGGAGCCAGCTCCGGTACAAATCTCGCTCAAAGCGTCCTCATGTAGATGATATAGATTTGCTCCAGCCCTATTATATGAACTCAATTATTCGAATCAAACAGGTGGATAATTATTATATACTTTTGGGTATCATATAATACTTTTGAACACTTTTGGTATCGCTAAACTCACATCGAGTGTTCACTTTGGTTACTTAATTTGGTAAAGGTTGAAAAATCGGTCAAAGAAAACCTTCCGGCATTTCCGGTCAGCGAATACGGAAATGAGTCCACATTCCAACGCTAATGTTCCAAGCCTTGTCAAACGATTTTGCCCCATCGCAGAACCCAAAAATTCTTCACGTGAGACAGGCAAAAACCCACTGGATGCATACAATTTGAAACAGAGAAAACCAAGGAAAGAATTCAGAAACCCATATTGGACTTTTTTCGCATCTATAAATTCAAAATTTCTCCCCGATTTTCAAAATCGTTGTTCTGGGGTATTTACATGTGAAAAAAAATTTCTCTTCCGCAGTCGGGCCCCAAAAATCCCAGACCCCCCTCCTCCGCCCCCCCCCCCTTATAATTCGTTTCTTCGCTGTGCGAATGAGGTACAACCGCCCGCCTACTTGCTTACACGATAGGTCAACGAGTATTTGAATGTTCCCAGTTGATAGATGGCGCGCGGAACTGCCTACGATCAATATGGCTGTTTGGTATAGTTTACTTCACAATCTGTATCATAAGGACTTGCAGTGTTTACATTCCAGGACGTTTACACTATAGGCTGGATTAAAATCAGATTCATTTGTGTCAAACGTGTCCAATTGATCATTCTGTCTGCCTCTGCGTACACAATTGCCACGTTTAATTACCTGGTCTTAGGTGGATCATGATCGTGTTGATTAATTAATATCTTACAATACAATGGGCAAACAATATCATTGCGATTATTGCGATAGATCATTCAAGGATAATACTGACATTCGAAAGAAACATTTGACCAGTTTACAACATGTGACGAATCAAGCTAATCATTATCGACAATTTAAAGGTTAGTTTTATAGCGCGTATGAAATATGCGCTCAACGATTTCGTAAATTTTAGGAGTATGAAAATTACTGTTAGGATATTATGTCAGTTTACAACTTCCCATTCATGTTCGGAGCAATTAATAGAGCAATTCGACGATTCTGGGTTTTAATGCGCATTTCTGTAGTGTTAATCTTGGGCTAAAGTCTCGTTGTCGACTTGCTATGTAGTCAACAACTATCAAACACGATTTTTCACCAACAAATAAAAGTCATTTCAAATTATTATTACTATTTTACAGATGCTGAAGAAATTTTGAAAGAGGAATCAGCTAAGCTACCTTGCAAAAAAATATTTACAGAGAATGGGTGTACGTTTGGAACAAACTGCAGATTCTCACACTACACTCCCCCTATGATGTGGGAACTCCAAAGAATAGGTAAAGATAATTTTCTGGAGAATTACTTCCTCATAAGCCTAAATATTGTTCCATATTAACTAAATTATATTGACATTTTTCTTTACAATTCCAGTGGCCTTGAAGCACCAAAAAGAGTTCGAGCGATCATCCTCGTTTATCCCAAATCCGGCACAGATCATCGATGAATATTTTCGTGATCCTCTTACCTCCATAATCTCTAAGAACACTGATCAGCCCATCTGGAACATTCCCACAGAGTTAAAAACCTATCCAAACTTGCCGCCTTCGTTGTGGCCCATAACGCCGGCAAGTGTTACGGATTCAAATTTTGCTAAATGGGGCTGAACATCTTCGAAAGTCTTCAAGGTATAAATTTATTAGTCAGTGTTTCATATCTTTTATATATAAATAAAATAAATAGTTTTGCTCACATGATCAAGCAGTCATTTTCTTATGAAATTGTCCGAAAAAGGTGACCATATATATATATATCTATATCTATAGTCAGTCTAGAGTCAGTGGCTGTGCAGCTAACGTCATAAGGGAGGAGCACTCCGACAAATAATAGAAAATATATGAAATTCAAAACTTCTCACATTTAGTCTTTCCAATTCAATAAGGATTCAACAATTGAAAATTCCTCGCATTGCGTATTTCTTTTTAAATTCATCCACTCCAAAAACTTTGATTGTGCATGATTTCTTTATATGAATTTGATAAATTCAGAATCTGTGCCGACATTTGCAACTTGTGAATTGTTTTTGTATTACTCCCATTTTTTTTTATTGCTGATATTTGTTCAAATTTTTCAACGTTTTATAACAGGGTGATGACAAATTTCGCCAGTTGAAATTCATTGAATTTTCCAGGTTTTTAAGACTTACTTTGGGAAATTTTCGAACCCAATTTTTCTATTCACCATTTATTTCTCCAGTACTTTCACTATGCGTGGAAATATTTGAAATTTGGAAATTGATAATTGTGTTGATTTTTTTTTTCAAATATCTATCAATTTTTACCCTTTTCTGAATTCCAACAACTAGATGACTCCTACGAAAATTCCGAATTTTTTTGGATTTACAATCTTAGGAGCTGAACCGAATTTAACTTTTCCAATTTGAATTTTTACTTTATTCGAAGTTTCCAAATTTGTTCGGCTTGGCGGTGTTACGTCCGTAGACCTACTACCCCATCGAAACATTGGAATGTTCCGATTTCACCCTTTCAACACTTCTTGTCAACATATTTTCAGTTATAATACCCCAAGACCTTCGAAATCATCGGATAATTCTCGATAGCTTCGTTGCGTAGCGGCAAGAGGGATAAGTCTTGCCTATTAACCGCTCAGTGACCTCAAAAAGTCAGCTCTAATAGAACAAAAAATTGGGGGGAAAAAATTTCAGTCAGTATTTTTGTTAGTTCACAATTCGTCATTATTATTATTGTTATTATTATTATTATTATTTTCCCGCGAAATAGTCGACTCAAATTTCAATGATGCGTGTTGCAAGTGGACAGATCACGCTACGACATCTACCAATAAACCCATGAAAACCGCTGCTTGAAATTCGGCTCCCTCCGCAACAAGTCGGTAATTTTCGTGTTCTACCATCTGCCCCTTCTAACCGTCACTGCCGAGATCAGGCGGCGCACACAACAAAACTACTCTATAGTACCACGGAATCCGTTGCGCCGATCGCTTGGCATAAGCCAAAAAACCCGTCTGTCACCTAGTGCAAAACAATAACAAATCCCCATTCAACATTAATAATAAATAAGTGAATAGTTTTTTAAATGTGACATTGTTTTGCCAATTATGATATTGCCCCCCAGGAAATGACGGATTTTTGAACGTGTGCCGCGTAAACCTCGTGACGAGTGTTTGAAGGTTGCAAATTGGAGTTGTTGGACTAGACGCCGGCTCGGATTTGAGGGAGATACTTTCTTGATCCTCTCCGCACTGGTCCAATCCAATTGGTGAGTTACTTAAGGCACTTTGGCAACTAGAAGAGTGTTAAGTTTATGAAAAAAAATTTACGGTTCATACATGTACCGACAAAACTTGAAGTTTGCGGTGAGCCCATGACATTGCATGAAGTACTCTAATTGCCATTTTCAAAATTTAATTAGAGCTCTTGCAAACGGAAGTGTTATTCCCTCCTGAAAATTTTAAAAAGAGAGGTCGTAAAAATCCAGTTCTGGTGTGTACCTTTCGCGGCCATGTCAATACGATTTGGTTGTAATTAATGGTCCCAATTTTTTAGAGATATAGTTAAGGAAAATTTTAGGTATTTTCACAGAGATTTGAAAACATTGTCAGGTTGCTTTATAGAATTCTTTCATGTTCGGAACTCCGAGGAAGGCAGGAATCTAATTTTAAACATGGTCCTTTAACCTCTCCCCCCCCCTCCTCCACTCTCAAAATACACATTCTTTGGGCCTACAAGTTGTCAAATTTTTTTGAGTATTTAAATAAGGAGCAGACGCACATGCCCGACTGCTAAGTTAAGTCGAATACTTGATATGAAAAAATGTTTATTCAGCATTTAACCTATATCAGCTTTATCGTAAAGAAATTTCGTGTGCTCCAGTTTCAACTACGAAAATTATTTCAACGGCGATAGATTGTGAATTGCGATTCACTTTTTGAAATCAACTTCTGAATGAAAAAAAAAAAAAATTGGAATAATACAATTTATAAATCTGTGTTTTGTAAAATTTAATTTGTTACAAAAATGCTTAGTGTCAGTTGTGAAAAATTATTTGCTATTCTGTGAAAAATTTGACGCATGAAATGTTTATTTTTTTTTTATTAAGTCAGTGAAATATTTAAAGTTTGGATTCCTTATTTGGTAAAATTACTGGAAAATTGTAAGGGCTTTTAGCAGTTTTATTAGGATCGATGGGATTCTCAGGTTCATTCAATTTTAGCATAAATTTATGAGACAACAATGTTGAAAATTGTAGAAACTTTTTGGACATACCTGACGACATATAATTGAAATTTAATACGTTTAACCCATAGTGGAAGTTTTGATTACATACCAAAATTCCGAGCTCAAAACTCCCACGAGATAAAATTTCTGACTCGAGAAATCATACAATGATCATATTTCAATGTATATAAGATGGAAAGAATGCAAATCTAGATAAACAATTTGATATTATCGATTGAACTGACATTGAATATACTCCAATTCGGGAAAACAGGGAAGAGATGTTTGGAATAACAAAATTTTCTGACAATTCTAATATTCGAAATCCACTGAATGAGAATTCCAACATTGAACAATTAATCTGTTTCACAATTTTTAAAGACTGAAATAAAAAAATAAAACCCATAAATTTTGATGAAAAACAGTTTACAATTTGATATGCCTCTTTATATATTACAATCCCGAATACGCGCTGATTGACAATCTGATATTTGAAGTAATAATATATTTTCCGAAGTTGAAGATAACGTTAATCATTGACTCCGAAAAAATGAGAGCTTCCGATTTTCCAATTTGGTGCAAGCATCATTTGTTTTTTCTGTAATTATCGCTGGACGGACTATGTAAAACACTAAAAACTTAATAAATTAACAGAACGTCAAAAAATATTCTGTATGTATGATTTTCAATAATTACATAAGCTATGACAACTTGACCAATTGTCATACTTTTGAAAACTAAACCCGAATCGATATCCCAAATATCGATGTTTATCGATGTAAACGCGATTACCAACCAACTTCATGATGTTATCTGACTAATCTGATCAAGCAATGAATGAATGACGATTGAAAAATAAATCATGTCACGATTTTCGAGATATTTCGAGTCTAACGATGTTCATTCACGTGTATGCGCTTTATTGAATAGGATAAATAGGGCTGAATAAACTTAAGCATCCAAATTTTAACGAAAACGTTAATTTTTTATGCCCAATAATGCCAAGTAATTTATGCCCAATTTGTCCTTGATTTTTTAAATAAAATTTCTTCGTACACTTTCCCACCCATAACCGAATTAATAGCAAAAAATTTTGATTACATTCATGGAAAATTACCAAAAGTATTGTAAAAATTCACAAGTTGACTATAAAATTTGGTAATTAATCAATTTAGTAGTCTGCCAAAAAATTTATCCATTTAAACTTCATGAACTGAAAATATGGAGTGCAAAAATCGGTTCAATTTTTTATTGCGAGTTCAGGCGCGCGTGGCTCGCACGCGCATTTCCTTTTGCCTCCGTGTCGACTGGTGTCGCGTCGGTTTCAGTCTTACGCTTTGCGATCTTTTCGATACGAAAACGGTGGCGCGTGCTTTCCTTTTCCCGCCACACTGACTGCTGTGGCGTCGCTTTCAGTCTTACGGTTTTCGATAATTTCGATATATATCGATAGTTTCTTTCGTTTCTTTTTTTTACTATAAAAAATTATATCGACAATTTCTGTTGTCTCTCCTTTTCACTATACAAATTTTACTCCAATTAGTGGTGTGTTAGCAGATAGGACAAATAGTGCTATCAGTTGTTTATCATAATCTTCAAAATGGGAATTTTGCCACTAAAATTTCCCCCATTTTTTTTACGGAGAAATTGCCTGAAATCGGAAATTCCACCGAGCACATGACCGATCTCTTCAAGCTCCCTTAATTCTTTCTTTTGCAATTTGTTGCAGATTTTTTTTTTAATTCAAAGTGAAGTGTGAAAGCATCCGTAAGGATCCACTTACACCCGTGATCAATCAATCGAGACCAACGACAGATCGATCAGGAATTATTCATTTGTTCATTAAATTCATCCTCTCCGCATAATCACTGCACTGGCCGATTATATTTATATCGCCTGATATAAATTATCAAGAGCTATCGTGGACGCTCCATGAATACGAAATTTGATTAAATTCGATTAAACTCTGAGAATAACCTCGCATTGATAACAACAAATTGCTCAGTATTATGTATCATTTGATTACAATTTGTGACGCAAAAAGAGAGTGGATTACGTGGGCTCATGCGCGATATGTAATTTAGTTATGAAGTGTATAGAAAAAATAGCGAGAGCGTAATTAATGGTAGCTTGGAAAATCCACTGGATCAATTTTGCTTTCAAGTGTATTCGAGGTATAGAGTTGAGTCAATAAAGACCTATTAATGCGGAAGAGAATTTTAGGTCAACATTTGTACTCGATAATGCGTATATGATGTGAATGAATGTCCCCAGCTGTGAATAGATATGCCATATGATCATTATTATAAGCCCTGTGCTCATCATCCCTTGGGAATTAGAACTGTTACAATTAAAATAATGCAATTGTAACAATTATTACAATGAACAGTAATTCAATTGAACGTAATTTGCAGCCATTATTTCATTCATTTGCACAGAAATTCGGATAAAATGAGCAGTTTGCAATGAAGAGCATTATTGCGAAAACGTAATTCGTTCAACAGCCATGTTCGCAGTCGTTCGTAGCGGAATACCCTGAGAACGGTTGGAGATAGAAAAAAATGTTTCCTATGAATGTTGTTATTTACGTAAAAATACACATTTTTTGTTATACGACTTTTTCACCTAACTGTGAAAACTTCAGAGATATCGCCATTTGAAGTCGCGGGGGAGGCGGACGGGCGGTGTAGACCATCGCGCAACTCCGTAATAGTTGACCTCATTAATCACTCCTTCATTAATTAATTAATCAATTATCGATTTAGTAATTACTGGTTGCCAGCATTTCCCACAATAATTTGTCGTTATTTGAAACAGCTGCGCGCCTTAGCAACAATGCGATTTCGTCCAATGCCGAGGCTTTCGCAACCGGTCTGCGAATACCATCGTGTGTGTTGGGTGGAAGGGGGTCGCTGTGAACCCCTATGGATCCTCAATGCCGGGATTCTGCTCTGGATAGGCCTTTTTTCAAACTGCAATCGCCGATCCTTGACCCCCCCCCCCCTCCAACGAAAATTGTGAAAGGGCGAATGGGGGCCCTGGGTGACTCATAAATTTTCCAAGGCAGAGTAAACAATGACTCCTCAATCATTTTTTTTTTTACATATTTATTACTCGTTTTTATGACCCGCCTGGGCTCATTTCAGTGAAACGCCAATTTAGTTTTCCAGTTTCGACTCTAAAATTATGTATTGCATGAGCATTATTTGGTGTGGATTGCTTGTCCAGAAAACTATTATTGAAGTTTTTTGATAGAAAATTGATTTCTGCTTTAGATTGACTCATACAAAAAATGAAGATTTGACATTAGAGATGTTGGATTGTTCCATGGAATTGTTATCAATAAATGATATCGGGCTTAAATATTTGACGAAAAGATCTCATGAAGTGTCTACAGCTGGAAATATCCAATTCACAGTTATAAAATAACAAATAAAGCCAGAACTAGAAGCAGTAAATCAGTGTGACCCAGGGGGGCACACAAAACACTGCCGGACCTAGCTATAACTTCTACCCAGTATTATTTATTTGACAGATTTTCACGACAAGTGGCTCTGTTTATTTTTCGGGATAAATGTTATAGAAAGTTTATTTTTGAACTCACTCCCATCCACCCACCCACCCACTCACTCACTCCCGCCCACGCACTCACGCCTGACCACTCACTCACTCCCGCCCACCCACTCACGCCCGACCACCCACCCACCCACTCACGCCCACCCACCCATCCACCCACTCACGCCCACCCACCGACTCACACCCACCCACGCACACGAACACACACAGACATATGACATTGATTTGTTTGTTATTTAAAATACTGAAGAAAGATTCTCAACATTTTAAAGGTTTAATCACCCAATTTTCAAAGATTTGCATTGTTAAAAATCAGATAAACTTAACATACTACAAAAGTGGATTTTTGAATATACAATATACAACATGCCATAAAAATTTAGTACGTTTAAACCACGGCGAAATTTTCCACATATTTTTTCATGTTCCTTTGACTCTCCGTTTATGTGTTTGTATACGCTCAATAGCACAGCTCCATAACTTCGCAACTTCACAAACACACACCGCTTATACACCCTTCATGCTCCATATCAGTTCCACTCCGTGTTTGTGTGTTTGCATACAACTTGACAATTTCACAGATTTTTATCTTTATACAGATGCATTTCTCATTAGGCACTGTACTACTCTTTAAAGTGTAATACATGCAAGAACATGCTCTCATTTTGTGTATCTTCTTTTCTCGTTTTGGAATTTTTTTCTCAAATTTAGTTTACGACATTTTAATATTGAATGTTTTTTCTGGCGTTTTTAATTTCCTATTGAGACCTAAGATCGACAGAATAAATATGGGCGGTTAAATATTATTCTCTCTTCATTTATTTTATGGCAATAGCAATAGCACGTGGTTAACCTGGAGGCACAGGATCAAAGCCACCACAATTTATTATAAAATATCGTTCAACTCTGCATCCAATGGTTTGAACTTGAACTGTGATTTCCGGGGCGTTACCATCGCCAAAGGCATACACGAGCTCGAGCCAGTTCTATAACTGAAGGTTTCACCCTCCCATGCTATTCTATTTGTGCTAAAATGAAAATATGCAGAGTCCTGGATGTCTGATGGATCTGGTTGTCTGACATTTTTTTTTCCTTGCCACAAGCACATGTTTTACTGAATCATATTTTCACCCACTACAAGCCGAGCTCTATTCAAGCGTAATGTGCATTCCTAACTCCGAGTGTCATAATTATTGGAATTGACTCGTTATCTAGTCATGAAGTTTCTCTCATGCGATAATCCATGAGCTATTACCCACATTTTGTAAATAGAGCTCAACAAATTTTTTCCCCCCCTCTCAATGACTCAATAGTTGAAATTGAGTATTCATTCGTCGTGCAAACACTACAAGCAACCCCACAAAAAATCATTCCCAAAAATTTCGCCTTGGAATTCTGTCGTAAAGCACCTCCCTAACATTTACGGTCACATGTGGACAACTTTTAGCCGATAGGGAACAAAAAATAAAAAGAAAAAATATCCCGTCTACCCCAGCAATTTAACATCATTTATTTTGATTGCCTTTATATGGTTGCATTACGTCACGCTATGCCTTCGCTGAATGGTGAAACGGCTCGTAAGTTGTCGTCTGCTAAACATCGTGGCTTAATGGAGCAAACACTTGTGCACCAAGTGCGATTGATAAATTTCACGGATAATGTCATTTTTATTGATTCCCGTCTATCACTCTTGTTGGTGCTCTGGCTGTTCAACTACCCTAAGCCCATGCCCTAATGGATACTTCATATGTCTTGACTCTTACAAGTCTCGACAATCCTCTTTGCTGTCTCACTAAATTATCTGAAATCTGTCGAGAAATATTCCCCTTGTCTTCTCTGAGCTCAATCTCGTCGTTTTTTTTCCCCTCCAGTGCCTTTAGAACCGGTAAGAGGACACGGATTAACATGAGGAAAAAAAATCTTCAAAGATAGGAAGGGGGGGGGGGAGAAGGATGCTGGATGGGAGGACTTGTTTGTATTTTTCTTAGTCTACGTCATCGGAAGAGGTGTAGTATTTGCAAGTCTCCACCACGAGGCATGTGCAAGATGTGTCATTTAGCAATGTGAAAACGCCTACAGTGGAATAAATGGCTTTTTTGCTGCGGCGCGCGCGTTCGCGACACGATACGTAGGCATACACCGGCAGTTATATTAGTTTTGTGCATTGTGAAAGTAGTTTTGATTGAGACAAGTGGTGAATGAACAAGCGAAGCATGAGGCCTGTTGAGTACTCTCCATTTTCAGCTGGCAATCAGTTTTCTGTGATGAAAAAAATTAGGGAAACGTTTCAAGTGAACAGAAGATATTCTCTGTGCTATGGTAATGTTGTGCCAGAATTTTTATTATCATGTCAGAACTTTCCCCAGAAAATCATGCGTTGCCATTCGAGTGAGGTGTAGAAATTTGTCTATGACACATCTCCACGTGCGTGTGTTGTGGTGTTAAGAATGTGTTTCTTATCTCGCATTAATTGCCCCTACCCATTGAGCAACTTCCACGGACTTTTGTTTCCTCTTCATTATTCATTACCATTTTACACACACAAAAAAAAAATGAAAAATAACACTTCCCAAGAATGCAAGGCCTCGTCATTACCTCGTCCACACAAATATCTACGTGGAATACAGGAATTACAGAGGTAACATAAAGACCGGTAGTTGAGGGAATGACTCATTTGAACGTGAAATGTGTAAAATCCCAGGAGAAAGAAAACTCATGTGCGTGGTACCGTTGTTCCCTTCGCCTGAATTTTGAAGCATCAACAACCTAAAATTGAAGATCTGGCTCAGGTATAAGGTAGAAAAAGGTGCAGGGCCGGGCGAGATTTTTACTCGCCTGTACGATCACTGAACCCCCCTCCCCCCCCCCCCCAAAATAAAACAACAAATTCTTCATTATTCGATTCCCCCTCACGATACTCCATAACACAAACCACGCCATTTATAACCTGCATTCTCATCTTCATTATCTATCGCGTGTATCAGTGCGAGAGCAGTTCGTTGAGGATGGCTCGCTATTAAAATACAAAATAATCGAGAGATGAAGCCAATTACGACGCGATCAGATGATCGTTAATGCCAAGCGTATATATGCATTTTTATTTCTTCCTTTGCATCTTGTCTTTTTGCTTCATTCAGCTTTTGTAAAAATTTTTTTTGTTGCATTACTCGCTGAAAAGACGAATCGGTGGAGTCAAGGCAGCCAGAGCTCTGGAACGTAGCTCAAGGTCGTCTCTCTTTCGTTCTGGTTTATCGTCTGTCGCGCAAATTATTGCGCAATCCTCAAGGTGTATTCAGGCACATATACCTGTACATATTCGTGATACGTTTAGCGTTTTTTTTAAATTTGTTGCGCTACGTAGGATGTGTATATAACATACTGGCAGAGAAAGATTTTAGATTGTGGGGAACATTCGTCGTTGGATGGAGATTCCTGCGGATCGATTGAAAAGCCACTGACTTTTGGAGAACAGAAGTCAATAGGAAGCTTGTATGCAGCGTAGATTGATGAAGTAACCGCAGGAACAGATTCATTACGATCTATCAACTACTTCACATGAAATTCATGGCAATCCTTCCTCAATATTCGAGTCAATAATAGAAAATTTGCCAATTTCGAGTGGCTAATTCGTCACTCGTCACGTCGCAAGCGTCACGCTGGCGTTTCTGTACTCTCTATTGGACGCTTTCGCTCGAGTCACGTTGAGGACCGCCTGTGATTGGGTGGCGCGCGCAGCGTCACTTTCGTGACGCTACAGCTGCTCTCACGCGGCTCGAAACAGTCTTTCTGTATAGTCGATAATTAACATGAAAAACAACGAAAAAAATGATTGCTAGTATTCTTCGTCATTGTAGCATGTTTGTAAATGTCAATCTATGAATCGTAATGTACGATTTGTAAATGTTAATTTACGATTTGTAAATGTTAATTTACGAATCGTAATTTACGATCTGAAAATGTTAATTTGTGAATCGTCATTCACGATTTGTAAACGTTGATTTATGAATCGTAATTTACGATTTGTAAATGTTAATCTATGAATGGTAATTTACGATTTGTAGACGTTAATTTATGAATCGTAATTTACGATTTGTAAATGTTAATCTATGAATGGTAATTTACGATTTGGAAACGTTAATTTATAAATCGTAATTTACGATTTGGAAATGTTAATTTATGAATCGTAACGATGATCATATATTTCCAAAATCATAAAAAAAGTGGAATAAATAAAAAAAATGGAACGAACATGGATAATTTATCGAAGGGAGCTCTAATTAATAAAAATAATCAAACAACACAGTTATTTATTTGCGCTTCAGACAGCGCATCATTATTTTCAAGTCTAATAGGAAAAACTGTAATGATTATTAGATATATCTGGTCGTAAATTACGATTTCAAACAGTAATATATGAGTTAAAACTGGAGAATTACGGGGCTTGGTATCGTAATTTGGCATTGTTAACTCGCCAATTACGATTCGACAATCATATTTTGAAGGATAATTTATGATTTTTTAATCGTAATTTCCTACGTGGGGGGTCGTCAATTATGCTGTCGAAACCGTAAACTACGCTTTGAAATCGTAAATTACAATTTTCTACTGGAAATTCACATACCTGGGAAGTTATTGATTCTGCTTAACATTTAGCGTTTGTTTTAATCGTAAAAAAATGGAACTCTTGAAATTATCTCAAGTGTAGATGAGTGCAGACATAACAATAAGATATTCTTCGTTGTTAACAGGAAATTCCCTGCAAACGAAAATGATCAATAACATTTTTTTTAAATCACTTGTTAATGAGATAAGTGTTTCTTAATAGAACGTTAGGCGCGTCACGCGGTCCTGCAACTGTCCTCGCATAATGAGGACTATGCCGCTGGTTTACTAATATATCTATATATGCAAAAACGGTGTTAAATTTACTCAACACTGTCTAGCGCGATTAGGGATGACAAACCCTTGATAATGATGTCCGCCGGCGTCACGCTCATGGGGTGACCAACGGCGGGTCCAGAACCACTCCTTGAGAAATGGCGAAGCAGGTTTAAAAAATTGCTGTGACCGCGGTAATGCACATTTGACCACGCGAAAAACCTGAAGTGTTTGCATTGACAAATAATTTCATTCACAATGCAATATTTTTCCCTCAGTACCGGTTAATAGCACGGGGCAGAACAACGCGGGCGGCAGTTTCCTCGAGAGTTGTGGGTATGAACGTTCGAGAAGCGATAAGACCATTTATTACCATAGAGTATAGTTTCCTTGGGTGGTAGGTGGAGGAGTGAAGAGGGTGGGTGGGGGGAGGGGGGAGAAGAGGAGGAGGTAAGTTGCCTGAGGAATCTTGCCGGTTTTTACATTTAAGCCTGCTCACGCGCCCTGCGCGACTCTCGACCACACGCCGGCATGGCTACGGAAATTACAAGGTGCTACAGCAGAAATCACCCACGGGAGGAGAGGCTGCCCTATGGCCACGTTTAAAAAAGTCCCACGGTGATATGCACTGAAGTTTTTTTAGAAGCTTTTAGAAACGCGAGATAGCCCATTTTAGTTCATTTTTCGTTTTGTGTTTCCTCTATTGCAT
Organism: Asobara japonica; assembly: GCA_026005395.1. Lineage (NCBI taxonomy): Eukaryota > Metazoa > Arthropoda > Insecta > Hymenoptera > Braconidae > Asobara > Asobara japonica. Next base: position 765,986 of record BQMI01000505.1, read on the forward strand.
GAATAAAATGTTTTGCTCAGGATTTCTGAAAGAAATTTGTTTAGGTTTATAGAGTATTTTTCACACTTCAAGTTGATTGAATTAAATAAATGAAAACTTAAATTCTCAACTTTAATATAATTTGAATTTAATTCGTTCTACAATTTTTCGCGTGTTAATCTGTTGGTTCTCGTATTTTTTCTTTTTTTTTTGTTTTATTTATTTAAAGTGATGTGATCCATGAACAGGATCATTTACACTGTCGTTCTATGTACATTTAGATTCAATTTACAGTTTTAAATTTGTAGGTTACATTCTTTCAGATAACTACAGATCTCCTTTATAAATTTAATATCAGGGGCATCAGCAAATTTTTTTGTGTCGAATGGCTTGGTACACTTTGATTTGGTCAAACGGTTCATTAACTTAGCTCTCGGCTCATCATATTCATGACAATGCCATAAAACATGATCTACGGTTTGGCTATCTGCTCCACAAGAGCAATTGGTTCTCGTATTACATCTGATCTGTGTTCGCGCGGTTCTTTTCGATCCGTCCTTCTCAGATATAAAATTTGGGGGAATTTAGGCGAATTCGAAATGGCCTTTCTGGGTAAAATGTGTGTATGTGTAAAACGCGATTGAGGAGTTATTACAATAACTTCCCGAAAAATCGGGAAATTAAAAAATGACTCATGATGTCCGTTTAATCTTAACAAGATTGCGGTTTACTCTTCTGTTTGATTGCTTAGATTTGAGCCTGCGTCATTGATTTCTGCTAATTGTCCATCAGATTAGGAATATTCTCATTTAGTCTTGGCAACCTGTTTTGATTTTGTCGAATGCACATGCATTTTAATTCAACCAGATTCGCGACATTTTTCATTCATCCCGTCATCGATCCAATTGGTATCGTATTACAAGCTGTCGGCGATCCGCCAGTGCCATTTATGGAATGCCAAGAGCAAGATCTAGTTACCCCTGGGCCACATACAGCGAAACACTACAAATCTCATGATCGAACACCACAGGCTGCGTTACGGTTGTGGTGCATTAATTCCTCAGATGTTTTTTCGACTCCCTCTTTTTTTGTAGTCAGTCCCTTCCGCCGTTTTCCCCCTCAGCGTTGAAAACTCATTCATGCGGTGAGCCTACTGATACTCCAGATTCTTGGCATAACTACCACCACCATTTTATTTTCAGCTTGATTGCAACCAAAATTAGTTGAGCATTTTCTTGGCAAGTAAAAAATGCATTGGGAAATATTGGACCACCCAAAATAGATAATCTAATTAAAGCGTTAGAATTGGAGTGGCAAAGCCAAGTGGACAATGAGACAGGTTTAACAAAAAGTTAACGTTTCTTTTCGTGAAGCTGGAGTATAGATGATTTTTTACATTTATCACGTCACGTCGCAAGCGTCACGCTGGCGTTTTTGTACTCTCTATTGGACGCTTCCGTTCGAGTCACGTTGAGGGCCGCCTGTGATTAGGTGGCGCGCGCAGCGTCACTTTCGTGACGCTACAGCTGCTCTCAGACGGCTCGAAACAGTCTTTCTGTATATTCGATAATGAACATGAAAAACAACGAAAAAAATGATTGCTAGTATTCTTCGTCAAATTCGCTATCCGGAAGTTAGAAAAAAATGGCGCACGTGTTCAAAAACATATGCAAATAATTCTGGCAGACAAAATCTTAACATAATAGCTCATTCCCACTTTTGAGTGCCATTCTTTTAAGGTCATTGCAGTCACTTCCCTTTCAATGGGCAAGTAAAAAAATGTCATATAGCTTGATCAGACAAGAGGGTAATTTTTATCCAACTTTCCTCTCCATGTGGCTCACGAGAAAGTACTAACTTTACAAAGAAAAAAGAGCAGCCATGAGCATAAGAATTTTCCCCGTCACAGTTTACTACCTCCTAGACTAAAAACCCGTTTTTACATGATACTGTCCACCTCGTAATTTTCCTCAGAATAAAACCGATAAAAACGTCCATGGTGCAGAGGGTGTTTGTGGTGCTGATGACTCAAATACGTAATTCTGTCATAAAATCGTGTTATCTCTTCACCGTAAAATCCCCACCGTGTGATTTGCCAGAGCCACGGGTATTCCACGAGCAACCTCTACGTTATCTACTCTACATTTCGCGCTCGTTCATATCAGATTTATACCTGTGGCTGAGCAAGCCCAGAGGTTTGCTAATTAAAATTCCCACCAAGCCTCCCTGAGCATTAGCAAATCCTCAATTCCACACTGTTACTGAATGTCAAAGAATCCCCGACCCCTTACTAAAAAATTTACGACTAGAACCGTATGCATTCTCACCCAAATACACAGAAGCCAAATGTGTTTGTGCTTCCAGGGCAGATGCAAAAAAGACTGTTTTGTAATTCTTGTCTGACATGTTTTTCTCCAAGATTTTTGAGAATTTCAAGTACCTTGCAGTATGTCGGCTGACTGCGCGAGCGCCAGATTTAAAGACTCATGCAGCATCCGCAGATTCTACCTGCGATTACGTCTCAATTATGCGGATTAGAGAAAAATATTATAGCACATAAAATGTGTGTTTTCACAAGAGGAACATTTTTCTTCTTATAGACTTTTTTCTATCTGCAACCCTTCGTGCGATACAGCGTCATAAACCTCGCAAGATGGTTATAAGAACAGCGATTTTATTCAAAATCTAATCATTGTTCCGTCATTCCTGCGCGAGATAAAAATTTGACCACCTACTCACATACATACACACACATACACACGGTCGAGGCCACAGAGCTATAACCATATTGCTAAATTCTCGAGGACAATTCTACAATTGATGTGCAAGTGTTGTCCAAATAATGTCCCATTGTTGTACATTAATGGAAGTAGAAAAAATTAAAAATATAGACAAAATAAATAAATGAAAATTACATATTTGAAAACGGCTATGATAAAAAAAATGTTTAGGTAGTCCTTGACCCGATTGTAATTGTAATGCTCGATTATGCTCGTACAATGCGATGGGAAAGTAATATGATACGATTCAAAACAATAGTCACCTTGGTAGCGGACTACCTCCTTAAGGCAGCCTTTGCATCCTTAACTACTGTACCAGCGACAAGTGCAGGTTCCACCGAGTGTTCACACCTGGCGGAAAGGTGTTGTACAGTTGTACCATTGCTATGCAAATGTTGTACAATTGTACAACGGATGTACAAGTATTCTGCGATTGTTGTACATGGATTGTAATAGGCAATTCATAGGTTTTAATTGTCTGAAATCTGGCAACAGAAGAAACCAGGCTTTTATCATCGTGAATTACTATTTGAAAATCTTAAATTACGTTTTTCGAATTCTAAATTGCAAGTTTACGATCATAAAATACATGTCCATGCTTTCGTATAGAATCAATTTGTATAGAACATGACCGGAAGCTTGATTAAGTAATTGGAAGAGAAAGGAAATATCGACTTTTCTCAAAAAAGTGAGGCGCCATGGGACACCTCGTAGATGTGAAACATGGAAACACTAATTTTGATCTACATTGATTCGAAATTTTTAACGATCCCTCGAGAATTATTGAAAATTTTCAAATACTCAGGTCTTTCAAATGTCAGGTGATTGACATGTTCAAATGAAAAGTTGTTGCAAAATTTTACAAAACCTTCCCAATTTAAAAAAAAAATTTCAAATTTTCTAAACATTTCCAGGAATTTTCCAATTCTATTCAAAATGATTCCAATTTCTTTTCTAAATGATCGCAAATTTTTTAAAAAAATTTTCACAGTTTTTGAAAATTTTTGGCATTTCTTTCCAATTTTTTGGTAAATCTTTTCACTTTTTTTTTCAAATTTCTAGAAAAGTATTCCAAATTGCTCCAATTTTTTAGCAAAATTTTTCAATTTGAAAAAAAAATCCCAATTTTTTTCAAAATTTTTTTACATTTTTACAAAAAATTTCCATTTTTGTTGTAAATTTTTCTGGAAATTTGCTGCTGTAAATTTTTGACAATTTTCCAAATTTTTCCGATATTTTCCAACCATTTCCAACATTTTTCAAAATTTATTCAAAATTCTTCAAATTTTTTCCACATTTTTCCAAATTTTGTCAAGTTTTTAAGAAATAGTTTAAAAAATTTGATCATTTGATTGTCGATGACAGAGAGGGGGCGATGGGTAAGCAGTGAAATATACCTATATACATTAGTCATGGAAATTGCCTATCCGGAGAGCAAATTTTTCCGATCCCATGCGCCGCATTAGATGTTTCACATCTAAAAACCCGCACACATACACACAGATATTCCATCACAACCGTATCAGGCCGATGATAGTCGCCGACAAAAGTGAAAATTGTACATCATCCTTTTCATTGTCGTCATAACTCTCCCAGAAAAATAGAAAATGCATCGATTCCACCAAAAAAACTTACAAAAACCCAGATTGTTCCAACGATCGATTCACCGATTAATCCAATCGAAACGGATTTCTTAATGGAACAACTTTTTTCGCTGGCGAACCGCATGCATTAGCACCTGAACCCTCCATCATTACCCACCCAACAACAATCAATAAATCTTCCAAGAATCTTCTAAAAAAATTCAGGGTAAAAGAGTTATCAACTTTCCCGTTTGGATCGATGCCAGAGTAAATGCACGTAAGGAGAAACGTCAATCGATTAATGTGACTGTTGGGGAAGTCACGCGAATGCCTGCATTATTCACCCAGCAATTCACGGTGAAAATTTCAAAGTCTTGTTTCCCTGTGTTGTGACTCACTCCGTAGCATTCCCCAATTCTAATCCCGTTTTGTGAGCGTGTTGTATACAAGGGGAAGAGGCACCAAGAGAGTTTAAATGACTATCGTATCGTTCGTAGAAAGAGAATGAGATGATTTGAGGCGAGAATACGAGAGGAAGAGAGGGAAGGAATAAAACAAGTGTCGACGACCCAAGAACTGAGATCATTTACGAGCTTTCCTCATAATGACTGAGCCGTACAAGAGTAACATGTGGGTGTGATGGCTCTAGATGTTGCTCCACATCAGATGTATTCGAAACTAATGTAATTCTTTTTGTGGACCATTCTTTTCGGTCATAAGCGTGGGTGTTTAAAGAAAAAATAGATTCAATTTGAGATGATGAACCGTTCGCCGATACCGAAAATTGATGTAAAAAAATCTGGGTGACCTCCATCACTTATTTAGCTATAGTGCTTTCTGCTTGACTTTCCGTTAACTTCCCCATAGAGGATGTTATTGTTTTGTACCCAACATATAACAGCAATTTTCCACGAAATCTTTATGTTTCGTCGTATTCCTAAGCTTCTCAGACCGCCTTCAAAATAGCGTGCGCGCGCAGGTATGTGTTTTTTCCTCTGTCCCTCTCTCTTGTACTTCCCATGATAGCTGCTCTTCAGCATTGGTTGGCAAGGGACTGCTGGACACCCATCCATGTGGCTTTTTTTTACCACAGGGTGAACTGCCAGAATCCCCCGTGCTGCGATGGGCGCTTATGATTGGAATCTAATGCGAGCGTAATTAGGCAGAGGCTCATTTTTAACTTCCCGATAGACGAAATTATTGTAATGCCCCCGAAAATCAAAAATTTTTTTCATCGGATGTTCACGTTTCAAGGTTTTTCTGATGGTTTTTGACTATTTTAAACAACATGTCTGTGTGTGTGTGAGGCTCACACCAATAGTTGTATTTACCTACCCAGAGACCTTCTAGTCACACTAACTCATCCAAATATTGACCAGTTATTCACCCGGCATCAAAGGCGTAGAAAAATCCTAACGATGCTGGCTTCAGGTTCATGAATGCTCCATCCAGTTGGAAGACGTCTATCATAATTTTCTTCCTCTCATGACGAGCAGTTTCATTATTTTTTTCCTTACTGAACTTGCCGCTCGGTGCAGTTACCCCCAATTGACCGATAAGCTTACGGTGAAATGACCGAAAATTCCGTCCATTACATATGTAAAAGCAAGTATTGAGTAATACTCTCATATTTGTCCCATCTGTTGATCATTCCGGAATGAACATCTGCGAATGCTCATTACAGAATGTTTGGAATTTCACATTCAAATACTCTCTGAATTTTTATGCAAATCAGCGGCTGGCATTATCTGCAATTTGAAGGAATTTAAAAAAATTATACGATAAGCGTAATAAATTCCAATGATTACCAAGCGCTTTTGCGTTAGTCCGGGGGGGGGGGGGGGGGGGGGAGTAGGGATAAGAAAAATAGGGAGAGAAAATAGCTGGGGAAAACATTAAGAGTACGTGCGCGTATCCCTTGGGGTCGTTACATGCCAAACACCTGTCTTATCGCTTTTGCTACTCGAGGTAAGAGGAGAGGCGTGAAGTACTATAACTGGGTTTAATCCCACTTGTACTGTTGAGTTCTAGAGGTTCTAGTACAAGGCTCATTGGACTCCGCAGATTCGAGTAATTTTCATGGGTCAGGAGGGCGCTAGCTTATTCGTTGAGCTATGCACCAGAGATGCCCTGTCATCTCTATTCCCGGTGGAATACAACGTCTGGAAATGTCAACTTGGATGGTATAAACAGAACTCACCCATTCTCATTTCGGAGTGAAGCTTCATGAAACTAATACCTTTAATCTAACTTTTGCGTTCTCTCCAGCCGCTGTATTTCTGTTTTTCACGTTACTATTTTCTCATTTTCTCCCATTCTTTCTCTCGGATCTGCCATAGTGAGAGGAAAATGGTGTAGATTATACAGAGTGAACATTGTTAGGTACAGATTTTTTCATGAAGAGGAAATTGCGTGAAAATTTTAATACTCAAGTTAAAAAACGGTTGTTCCGGCTTGTTCCATGCCAGGGGGGAATTGACCATGCGATGAAGCTTGATCACAGGTTGGACGAGGCGACTAAGCTTCGCCAAAGCTGTGTTTTGAAGCCTCGGTCAATCTGTGCAGAGCATGCGAATGTAACACCAATCCCTGCTTAGAGAATAGGCTTACCCTAGCTTGGTTAATACAAGCTTCGAACATTATCTTCATTCAAGCTTCGGAGTTTATCTTGGTATAAGCCTAAAAATTCATTTTCGTCCAAGTTCCAAGGTTTCTGGTGGTCGAAGCATCGAGATTAATCTTGGTCCAAGCTACAAAATTTATCTTGGTTCAAACTTCGAAGATAGGAACATTGAGGTTGGACCAGGCTTAGTTGAACATTCGTTTCCAAGTTTGGGTTTAGGTGGTGTAGCAATCCCGGATTCATATATGAATCCAATGTTAAGGAGAGTTTCGCTGAAGCCAGTAAATCGAAACTAGGAAAAACATGCTTCAATCCAGCTTAGTTCAACCTTAGTTCAGAAGCTTGGCTTTAGATGGTATGAGCAATCCGGGATTCATGCTTGCTGAAGCTAAGATTCAAAGCTAACAAAGCTGAGCTCGGACCAAGCTTAGCACAACATGGTTTCTATAGCTTGGGTTTGGATGATTCTAGTAAGCTTGGATGTATGTATCCGATATTGGACGTAAATTGGATGCTGCCTGTGGACCAACACTAGGGAACCCAAGATTGAGCCAAGCTTGGCACAAACTGGGCCAACAAAGCTTGGATATCTTTGATATAACTAAGCTTGGTTTGATCTAGACTTATGCATGGGATGAAGCTATGTCGAAGCTATCAAGTCCAAGCTTCGGCATGGAAGGTCGGACCAAGATTGATCTCATCGTTTAAGCTTCGAATTCCCCACCTGGGCAATGATACCAAGTGGAAAGCTTGCCATTAATCCATCCACAAAATTTTTCTCTCCATGCACAACAGCGAAGCGCAACATTGGAGGAGAACTCGCCCTGTGATGGCCTGTTCCGAAGATAGTATCAAAGAAAAGGCAGTCGTCGCGTGCGTGCTTCTCTCTTTCATTTCCTCCAAAATTTACACAACTAAACGAATAGCAGTAGCACAACGGATGGTTTAATTGCTTCATGTGGAATTCACTCCATCTGTTCATGTCTGGGAATGATATTTATGTCACTTTCTGGGAAAATTGGGGGAACAAATTTTTACCGATTGTCAGTGTGTTTGAGACTGCTGAGACAGAAGTGTCTAGTTGTAGAATTTATTCTCTCCTTTTTTTTTGCTGTTATTAAAATATTATTTGCTGGATCGCGTAATTTCAAACCTATCATCTTATGAAATATGATGAGTATATTATTCGCCCGTGTTGGATGGAAAATAGCGCATGAGGCGAGGGCGAAAATTTGTTACAATAACATTTACTCGCATACGCAAACATCTTGATATATTTATAGTTGCAATTCGCTGATAAGATGCGCAGTATCTCCCAGGGTAGAGTAAAGAGAAAAAAAGAAAAAAATTACAAGTAACTCGTGTAGAGCTAATTTTTGCACAACCCTGATAATGCAATCTCAGCTGTAACAAAACGGGTCAATGAAATGCAAAAGATTGAAATAAGAGGAGGGAGAATTTTTTTAAGACGTCAGGTACAGCTTATATACAACTCGTAAAAGCAACGTCCGGTGTCACCGCATATAGAACATCCGCCATATACACAAATGACACATACATAAACGTAAGAAGAGGAGGCGCGAGGTCGTGCGTATCCTGCACACGTGGTAGGAGTGTCTTTGGACCCTATGGCTCTTTCTTTCATTCTTCATTTCATTTTATTTTTCACCGTGTTGCCAATCAGCTTTGCATTTATACGGCCAAATTGACATGTAAAAATTGTGAGGAAAAAAAAAATGTGCGGAGGCGAATCGAAAAAGGCGAGAGTATCTAAACGCCTTCGTTATTTGAAGCGCGGGCGCGTCCCCGCACAAGGCAAAATGGGAAATCGGTAATTCCTATTTATCAGTAATTATACGTCCACACGGTGATATGCGTATAACTGTCTCCTACACATTAGCATTCTTATAAGCATATATGTATGGGATTCGAGCTATTCCAGCATTTTGGTGGTTGAGTAATTTTGTGGGTGGAAAAAGTAGGATTATTTTTTCCCGCCGAATTTGAACCAATGAGAGTCCGGTATTTGACATTACGTGGTACAACCGGAAATATTGGATCGCTTATGTATATGCCCCTCGCTGCCCGCATAGGAAATAATAGTCTTCCGAAGAGCTTCTGGAAGATCTTCTTGGTGTCGCATGAAGCTTATACGAAGAATCTCTCATCGCGCATGAAATTGTCTTTGGCAAATGAGTCAGGAAGATTTTTAGGCAGACCAAACGTCAACTTTGAGGAACTCTGCTAGATGTCGCAGGAAGATGTTTTGAAGATTGGAAATCCTTTTTTAACCCTACTGTTTTCGGCTGGCGTTACCATCCGAGTTTACTCGCATGGTGAGCGCCGCGCCGCCTGTACTCGCTGGGGCGTAGGGACACCGAGGCTACCGCCCTGAGCTGTATGAATTCAACTGTACAACTCGAGTGCATGATTTGGACACATTACTCGCATCGGGCGGGACCGCGCCGCCTCACCATTTTTTGGTTAAAATAAAATTTCGTGAACTTGTTTCGCATGGGGTGTGGATAAAACTATTGGAAATAAAAACAAGTGGCAACGTGCTCAGTATGCGAACTCAGTACGGTTTTCTTCCGTAGGTATAGGAAATATGCTGTTGGCGGTTAGCTTACACGAAACAAAGTCTTTTCAAGACAATTACAAGCCTGCGAGTGCTAACAACGAAATTACTTGCTACGACCGGAAATACTCATTTCCTCAGTACAGCTAAATATATATTTGTAACTAATGTTTTCACTTTGAAGTAAATTTAAAATTTTCGACCTAAGAAATGCGTCAGGTGGTCCAAATTCAACTGAGGACTTACTCGATACACGAAAATTATTATTATCATTATTTGGGCACCTCATAATTATGTGTACACGTTATAACCCAGGAGGGAATTGACCTTGCGATGAAGGTGGATCAAAGCTGAGACAAGCCTTGACTAAGCTTTGCCAAAGCTGTTTTGAAACCTTGGCCAATCTGTGCAGAACATGTGAATGTAACACCAAACCTAGTTCAGAAAATAAGCTTCGTCCTAGCTTGGTCGAGTACCTTAATACAAGCTTGGAACCTTATCTTCATTCAAGCTTCGGAGTTTATCTTGGTACAAACGGCAAAATTCATTTTCGTCCAAGTTCCAAAGGTTCTCATGGTCGAAGCATCGAAATTAATCTTGGTCCAATCTACAAAATTTATCTTGGTTTAAACTTCGCGGAAAGGAACATTGAGGTTGGACCAAGCTTGGATATCTTTGATCTAACTAAGCTTGGTTTGATCTAGGGTTATACATGAGATGGACCTATGTCGAAGCTATCAAGTCCAAGGTTGGGCATCGAAGGTCGGACCAAGATTCACCTCTTCGTTCAAGCTTCAAATTCCCCACCTGGGGAGCACCACAATTGTCCAAAGCTCTTTACGTTTCAACAGTTTTAAATCGTTTGTGGCTTACGAGAGAACCCAGTCGTTTCCAAAAATTGACGAATAAAAATCTAGACCATATACGTAAAATTTGTTGAAATCCTAAAATGTGAAAATACGACGATCGATTTTCCATTTCCGAGTTCATTACAATAACTGCCCTATTTCGGCTGTCCATAAAAATGACTATTTTACGAATTTAGTACATCGTGCCTGTATTGAGTGACTACGATTCCAGTATGAACAGAATTTTTGTTTCCATACATTCACTATTTTGTTTGGCTGCAAGGGATTGGAAGGGACCATAAAAAGATAAACGGATGTGACCGTGACCCTCGATGGTACCAATAATTTTCAGTTAGAAATTGAAGAAGTTATTTCATTGGTAACTGGCTCTATACAGCAATGTTGCAAAGTATACTTTATTACAGAGACCTCGCTTTCCAACAAAACTGCTTTTGTCATTTTGACCCGACCTCTTCGCGAGATATCTCCCACGAAAAAGTTTTAAAAATCTCCGCTTTCTTCTACCAACTGCAATTTATTATTTTTCAACCTTCATCCTCCATATAACCTTAAAATTAAATTATAACGCCATTCTATAGTAAGTTCCGCCCCTACAGGTACCACCTGGTTTACTAGACTAAACTAAACTAAAAACATTGCAATGAATATTCATACGAAACACGTTTGATTAATGAAGATTGTTAACAACCTCTTCATGAAAATTCATGGTAAATTTCTTTCCTCTATTTTGGAATTCAAATGAGAGCTTTTCCATGAAGATAAATCGGTTTAATAATCCATCTAAATGGAAGAAAATGCAAAACCAAAAATTTCGTTAGCGATGAAGATGATAGCTTGAGGCGTAATATAACGTTATCCCTATCGTCGTCGTTATCTTTTCTATTTCGTGCGAAACGTTATACGGTCCGGCACCACGGAAACCGGCATCTGGCTGGCAAACATCGAGATCTCGACCCCCTTTATTTTTTCTTCTTTTTACTCTTGCCGTTTTTATTCCCGACAGTACTGCACACTCGTCGTCTTTTTATCGCATTTCCTTCGTCATTGCGCGCTCCAGTGTCTAGTCGCCGACGTGAGACCTTCGGTGGGAGGGTGTTGGGCGCCGACAAGACGATCCCCCACATTCCTGAGGTAATCCTGATCATTTTCAAACGCATGTGAGATGAGTTTTATGGTTTGCTAATGCATTTAAATCATGACTGTGTGGAATCCGTGGGTGGGTGGTGGGGGGGGGGGGGGGGGGGGGGGGATGAGTGGAATCACTTTTGGCACTTGACAGTGTACTTGAGATATACTTCGGGATCATCGCAGCTTCACTTTGGATTATCTGAAGTGGAGTGCAAATTTTTGGGAATGTACTGCCGGAGAAAGTGCACGAGATTACCAAATAATCATTTAGTAAATTTTACTGATAAATGCTGGCTTCTGTTTGTTGACTTTACTTTCGGTACGTTTCTATACACTGTAAGACTCGGTACAATCAGACTTACGTGGTTCTCATCTTCATAATTAAGCACAGTGAATAAATTGAAGCGGACAAACATTGAAATTGGTTTGTGGATATGATGACAGGATGTTTTAGGTGTAGGCTCCTCTGGCCCGACCTTGCAATCCGCAAAAAAATATTGAAACGCGAATTAATTAAGAGGTGAAAGGCAGTCGACGTTTCGGTCTCACTCGCGGTCCTCATCAGGGTGATCATCGCATATTATTAATCAGTGTTAATTTTTTTTTTGGACGAGACTGAGAAAATGGACAACTGTTATTTACAAACGGGATGTTGTGAAAAAAAAAATTATTTCAATAATTCTCTCAACCAATTTTTTCACTTTCATTGGAGAGTAATCTTTTTTTCCTAAGCAGATGACAAGAACTGGCTTTCAGCGAAAACACCTACATAGTTCGGTTAAATAAACAAGACATGAAATAGGGCATGAACTGGGAAAAATCGATAATTTTCCTATTTTATGGTCGAAAGCCAGTTCTTATCAATTCGTTAGTCACCCGATGTACACTTTCCAATGATAATGAAAAGCATTGGTTTGAATCCAGGAAACCCGGAAAAATAACCATCTATTTATGGATAAATGGAATTTAGGAGGTGGGAAATGCTGGTGTATTTTTTGCTGAAAATGTAGCAATGCTGCATAAAAAATATATCTGTCAATTTTTTCCGGAAATGTTTGCTTCCGAATCAAAAATTACCTACGACGTTTCCTTATCGTGGCATTTCGAATCATAATGTAAATTGCAAAGTAAAGAAAGTTAAAATATTTTTCAAATTCAAATTCCAATGCAAAAATTCATATGTATTTTTAAAATTTAATTTTAAAAAATCAAAATCAAACTCAAATTTAATTACAAAAATTAATAATCAAAATATTTCAAATTTTATTAAAAATTTTATTTCAATCTCCAAATGATGTAAATAAGAAAAAAGGTCATTTGAAAAGTGGTCAAGACCCCGACCGCTTGCGGGCGGGGTGGCGCTAGTATTCATAAAATTGGAATGTAATATAGAGGAGCTCCTTTCTTCAATCGCCATTAAGAGCTTTTTTCGTACTTCGTTCAGTGATGAATAAATAGTTTTTGCATAATTCCAATGGATTTATTTCATATTTGTCTTTTAAATTCGGAACCGGCCGAACGCAATGGCCGTGTCTTTAGAGCGCTGGTCCTTGGCTGCCGAGGTCCAGGGCTCGAACCCCCGTACGGGGAGTCTCTGGAGCGGAATTGTCCAGGACTCTACCCCATACCGGTTTCCATTGGCACCACCGGGCGGGATAGTGGTATATCCCAAGTCGGATCGAAGCGTACATAATAATGCTCGGATTCAATATTTGTAACATTCAATGAACGGTTTAGTCGAGACGGTTCAATTTGAACCATATAGATTATTCGTCGGTAATTAGGGAATAGTACATGGCACAAGTAAACAAGCTATTCGATCAATCACGATTCAGTAACTATCACTCAATCGTCAGTTGGTCAAAAGGGTTTGATGCTAGTACAACAATTTTCAATCGAGTTGATTTGTGTATTCAGACCGACGACCAGTGCCCACCAGACATTTTATTTTGTGGATTTAACCAGTAATTGGAGGAAAACCATCTGTTGACATTTGTGTACCATCGGCTTTGACCCAATTCCCGGCTCGAAGGGAAAATCTTCCACTGAATTTGTAATATCATCAAGACCTTCCATTTCTCTGTACAAAAGTACCTCGCAATTCCAATTTTAGTGCAAATCTACCTAATGCCACCTTTCGATGGATTCTAATTGACAGAGGGGGAAACGCATTGATGGACTCTTTCCATCATTTTCCAATGGTCACGGATAAATGCCCTTCTACGGTGAGAGAATTATTCTGACAACTACTGGTGAACTAGTTCACCATTCCAAGTACTAATGTCAATTCATTGGAATAGTCATCTACAATCAAATGGATTTCTGCAAATAACTAAACAGCGGAAGTGTAAATGAAAAAAGAACTTTTTTCTATGTTTTTCAATGAATTGAGTACAAGCAAGTGGCTATTATTCACGCCATGCGCAAGAGCCTCATTTATTCTCAAGTTTCTTGTTGATGGATTAATCTCAAAGTGTCTGGTAGCAATAAACTCTTAAGATAAAGTTGGCGTAAAAATTGTGAACGAAAGTGCACTTTCGAACATTCTGTGCGTTAATTTGGGCGTAATTTAGACGCTAATATTGTTGGGATTAATTAATGGGGAAGTGATAAATAAAACAGGTTTATGGATGGAATGTTCCAACTCACTTTCGAGGTTACAATGGATGGAGATTTAGACAAACATCGTAAAAAAGTCATAAGAATCTGCGCTGAATGTGAAAATGATTAGCAGTTGAATTTTTGCATCATAAATGAAGCATGATCTAGATGGAGAGTGGAATTATCTGTTTTAATGTGATAGTCAGACATACGAAAAGTTGAAGGGACTCAGTGGTTTCATCACTGGAACTTGGAAGCGTGTCCCCATCAGAGTATCAGACGAGCTGGCTTTATATGATCAAACAAAAAACATAATTAAATAAAATTAATATATTGAGGGAATGAATGGCAAAATCACTCCAATTCGGCATCAAATGGAAGCTCATCATTTGTTTGAGGCATTCTTCATATGTGTACAGTTTTAATTTCTTAATTGAGAGCGCTCCAAAAACCAGGAGTTCCAAACTCCGGTAATACACGATTTGCAGCTCCCAGAACGAGTGTACAAAATATGAAAATCCATAATCGACCGAATAATAAAAAAAAAGCACTTTACCATGGCTTTTGTCCATAAGATAAGGCAGATCTTCGAGATGTTTGGGGTCTTCCTCAGGTTTCCAACTATCCTATGATAGAGGCAATGAATAAATTATATCGACAGCACATCTAGCCGCAGTCACTAGTTGCATAACTACTCAATAAATTTTCCAGAGTACGTGGCCAATTGCGTGTGTCCATCGCTTGCACAATGTTTGTCGATTGATTACTTAGCATGTTCAAACTAAAAATTGGAGATTCTGGCTGCATGCTTGGAGAAGGCTTCATGTGATCTCGACAAAATAGGGATTTATGGTGCCATAACTGTACATTACATTTAATTCAATGTATTGTCGATCATTAAACGATCCCTCCACAACTTTACTCTTTCTCCTGATAGCCAAAAACAGTCACAAATTCAGTGATTTTGACCAGGACTGGGAGGCGGTGGTACTGATCGAATTTGAGAATGCAGTCTCTATTTGCCAGGTAGCTCAGTTGGAAAAGTGCCCGGCGCGATACTGGGAGTCTCGGTGTCGAACCCCTCGGTTTAAATCTTCAATTTAATTTTTTTTTAGGTATTAGGGGTACGATGGCTCGGTTGGTTAAGGCGACGGATTCGTAACTCAGAGGTCCTTAGTTAAAATCCTAGCCGTGCTGATTGGTACGAGCACCAATGTAATTTATGTATAAGTGCTTTGCTTACAAACACATCGTAGACCTCCGTCGCTGATTAGCACTTAGGTAGAGAACACAAATATAGCGACGTTAAATGAAAAATTAAAAAAAAAAAATATTTTCTTCTACCGAAGTTTCGAATACTCCAGGTTCATCAGGATATTTATTTACTTGGTTAAGATGTTCAAACCATCGGCAGTCATTGCGTGTACCGCACAAAAACTGTTAGATTATCAAAAATATCAAATTTGGACAGTTCACTGGAATCATGAACTTAACCATCATGTCTATAAAATGAACTTCCTCCATGACCTTCTGGTGGCGCCATCTCTTGTCAAAACAGCGGAAATGCATTCGTACACGTAATACAGAAATGAAGCGCTCTTAAACCCCAATGGTTCTCCAATTTCTTCACATGGAATGTCACCTCATTAGTCCACCTAATCGCGCCGAATCATTAAAAGCCCAATCAAGATAACGAAGCCCGAGAGACCACAAGACCCCATTGTTTGGCACAGACTGATCTGATTGTTCCGCTCCTCTCAACGCCAAAATCAGTGAACGATTTCAAATTATCTCGCTCTGAAAATCTATCAAAACATCCAC
This sequence comes from Asobara japonica, assembly GCA_026005395.1. Lineage (NCBI taxonomy): Eukaryota > Metazoa > Arthropoda > Insecta > Hymenoptera > Braconidae > Asobara > Asobara japonica. The sequence goes on from BQMI01000505.1 coordinate 781,948, forward strand.
AAAAGACTGATATCCAACCGGAAGACTGCCATATCAACAGAAAAAAAATTGATACCTACCCTAGCTCGATCAGTTAGAGGTCCTGAGTTCAAATCCAAGGCGCGCTGATTGATACGGGCAACAATGTAATTTATTTATAACTGCTTTCTTCACGAACACACCATCAACCTCCATCGTTCATTAGCACTAGAAAAGTAGCATAAATATAACGACGTTAAATAATAATAAAAAAAAATATCGACAGAAAGACATCAAATCACAATTATTCGATCATGAAAAAATCCAGCTCCACCCACCGTGCCCACGAAAATAAACCGTCATTTATGTCGCATAAAAAGTCCTCCAGTCATATTAATAAACCCTTCTTTCTCCATTCAGAGAATTCATGCAAGAGTCACTTATAAACTTTCGCGGAAGCGTATTGGACCCTCCCACCCCGACCAAAAAGAAAAATTAAAAAAAGGGACAAAGGTCTCATTCTGGTGGTTTATCGCACCGTTATACTCTCGCCTACGTGTGAAGATGCGGTTTGAAGAAGAATATAAGAATTTTGTAACGTGAATAAAGAAAAAAAGGAGTAAGGAGAAAGAGGAGAGTATGGAAGAGGCTCTCAAGTTCACGGATGGACGGGCGAGGCCGAAGAGTCGGAGGTATCCATTCTTTTATTTCGCGTCTCACGTTTTTGCACAGTGGCACTGTACATATAACGTTACACGATCTCTCTTATGTGGCACGTCGATGCTGTCACTATATAGCCTACCCCCCCCCCTCACCCACCCCCTTAACTCTCACCCATCTCATTTTATTTTCAATTCAATGGGATTTATGTCGCGCCAAAAACGTGGGACAATGTTCAACTATTGGCCAATGCTATTGACTTAATTGCTTTTTTCTTTCAGCTAATACCTTTCATAAGGATAATTTATCGCTTCTTCGTGTCATTAAATTTTAATGAAAGTACCGTCGTTGAAATTGACAAACCAACGATATAAATATTTATTCCATCACGATTCTATGGGGTATCCTCATACACTCTGAGATTAGTTTATCTTTTCTCTTTGAGCTCCTCTGGATTCGATTGTAAACATTGGATACAGTGTATCCGATTCCACCCTCGCATGTGATTCTTCAAGTTTTTTGAGTTATATTGGGAATTGCGGGGGAGAGATGATAAATAAACGAAAGTGTGTCGATGTGGCTTACAGGGTAAATACCTGGATTTTGTGAGTTATGTTGGAGAACGTCAGAGCGCTTTGACATCATGGTGGCCTAAATTTGACCCATTGCTGAATGAACAATCGGGATGCACGTGTGACCCACGACGCATCGCATCATAAACTTTCCGATGCGTTAGGCTGTGCGTATGTGTGTGTGTGTGTGTGTGGGTGGGTGCGTGCGTGTGTTGAAAATTTGGGATAAATTGAACGCTATCGCCTTAATTATGAGTGTTACAAAAACATTCATATAACAAAAAATGTATGTTTCTACATGGGGAACAACTTTTATTTAGAACTTTTCCATCTAACTCTTACTGTTCGTGTAATAGAGCGATATAAACAATTAAAATTGTTAACCAGTGATATGTCCTGAGCTATGGACGTTATGAAAACAAGGCATAAAAAATTATGTGCGTATCTTTGCATAAGGAATAACATTCGTTATACACTTTTTCTCCTATCTCTAATCGTTCTCGCGATAAAACGATATAAACAATTAAAATTGTTAATAACAATTGAAGGAATTGTTTTTCAACATTGATACTTCTTTGCGCCCTGGACATAATTCAGAGGTAATTATGTGTTGAAGGTGAACCAAATCGATCGAGTCGTTTATCGGGAACCGTTTCTCAAAAAATCACTCACATACGAACACACACACACACACAGATTTGATTGTAGAAATTAGCTATACTAAATATTGACAGAATATTTTTCGATGTTATGTCGAAAATTATCGTGAGAGTTGATAAATAAGCGGACTTTCTCGACAAATTTCACAGGGCATTTTACCAGGGTTGTTCATCCCAACGTTGGTGAGAATAGTCTTAACGAGTTGAAACAAACTTTAATTAAGCACAGTGTGCTGTAGTCTCATATGCAACGTTGAACTTTGACTATCGCGTGTATACGTGTACACATGTTGGAATAGAAGTGAAAACAATGATATGCCTTGTGACCACTGTGTCTACTCATTATTCATTTAACCCTTTTTAGTGCTACAGAGAATGATGAGCTAGTGTTATTGATGCTGGATGGAGTTTATGGAAACATTGGCCACTTTGCGGGACCAATTGATCCTAATTGTAGTTCATGTGTTAATTATTTGAGTGTAATAAATATAAATTATTCTAGTTTATTGATTTGTGCATAATTGAAATTAGAAAACGCTTCTTGCATAGTGAAAGTTAATTGATGAGAATACAAATTAAATATTTGAATGAAAAATTTTAGCGATTGCCTAAAGTTGTGAACTAATTTCTTCTTCCAAATTATTCATAAAATTGGAAAGTAATATAGAGGAGCTATTTTTTTCAAATAAGAGCTTTTTTCGTACTTCGTTTAGTGATGAATAAATAGTTTTTCCGTAATCACAATGGATTTATTTCATATTTTTCTTTCAAATCCGGAACCGGCCGACCGCAATGGCCGTGTCTTTAGAGCGCTGGCCCTTGGCTGCTGAGGTCCAGGGCTCGAACCCCGTACGGGGAGTCTCCTTTCGGTATAGTGGAGCGGAATTGTCCAGGACTCTACCTCATATGGATTCATCGTCGAACGAGAGTTTCGTGAGAGAAACGGCTGTACAAATTGAGGTTTTCCATGGTTTTCCTTCAATTACTGGATAAACCAGGGAATATAATGTCCATTGGGCTCTGCGTTCATTGGTTCAGACTGTGGGAATGCTGTACAGTTTCGGAAAAGCCGGTTTCCATTGGCACCACCGGGACACCTATGATCTCCGCTCATTATTGCAACACTATCAATGCATCGATTACCTCAATGTTTTTTCCCAAAACAATTTAATCTCCTGCGAGTATATGCCCATATCAGTGAATCAATATCAGGTTTCCATTCTCATCCAATGTCTGATGCTCGAGTTACGTACGTTAAATAGGCCTCATAGCAATAGGGATTATCTGTGAGGATTTTTTTTACTTTGCGATATAGAGAATCCATTATCACAATCACTGAAATCGAAAGTGGTATAGTTCTGTGAGATTCGCGTGTGTGTGTGCATGTGTGACGGTACTGTTTTATTGAAGCGTTCACCACTCCTAGATATTGTATGTGTGTGTTTGTGTGTGTAAAAAAAAGGAGAATTTTTTTGGCCTGAAATCGAGCATTCTACGAGAGAATGAATCCTCCTCTCATCCACTAATTAAGTAATTTTTCTATTTTTAGGAATGGCAAGTGCCGGATTAGAGGTGAAAGAAGCAGGCCGTGCCCTGAAGGTACAAACCCAATCGCCACATCTAGTTTCCATGGGCGGTGGTCGTCTCTCAACTGCTGTAACCCTTCATCCATTGCCAGAAGGTAAACACATATGCTGATACGATAGGAAAAAAAATCATTGATAAGCTCATATCTCGGGTAACACTGAGTCATACCACTTCATAGGTGGTGAAACATTAGTTTCGAGAATATTATTTTTCATCCGGTCAATTTTTTTTTCACCGAAGAAAGCTGATTAATACCTGGAAATGATTAATCTTGCGTGCATGAGGAAGTTGCTAATTCCCATTATTCCATTGATATCTCGCGGCTGAGGGGAAGCGCATTCCGCGAATTCTAATAACTGATTTTGATACAGTGCCCTAACTTGTAAAATTTGAGTCACTACAATTATGTCGGGAATTTATCGTTCTTTGGATATGGAAAAATATTCAGAATCGTGATTTTTTTCTTCAGAAAAAAACTTGGAAAAAACACGCGCGAAAATTCCAGATTTATCTGCTTCCGCTCAGCATCCGAATATTCAGTAGAAATTTTGCCTCTGCAAAAAAGAAAAATACAACAAATAAAATATGTAATGCCGATAATATCAGTCGCCCTTTACCCTCTCGTGCAGCTAACCACATGGTACTTGCCGCACATAGAACATTGTCCAGCTTCCCGTATGATTTTACAGCCTAAAAGTTTGCGTGCAAGCGAGATATTCCGGACGAGGAAGCCGCACGTGCGGCCAAAGTGAATACATTCACAATTACACTTAAACCCGCTGAAGAAAATAACAGACGTATGAAATGGCTTTGAGAGGCGTAACCCTAGGGACAGAGGACACTAACCCAGAGCGCACTCGACATATTTAAATATAGAGTTTGTTACCTCGGTGCACAATATAAATTATGGTATGAGTCAATTCAACTAGAAACTTACACTGGTTAACGTCTCTCACTACGAGAGTGATGCATTGGCATTCCCTGAATTTTTCAAACTCTTGAAATATTCCAAATTTCGAATAATTTGGATGGTTCAGACGTTCTTTTAATTTTGAGAATTTCTCAAATTTTTCGAATTTATTAACAATGTTGAAATTCTTGAATTATTTTTTTCATTATTTGAAAAATCTATTTTTTTTTCTTAACATGGTTGACAGTTCTGAACTTTTAAAATTTAAAATTTCTGAAAAGTAAAGAGTAGCATTACAGATTTAACAATTTTAGAAATTCCGGAAAATTCCCTGCGCCATCTACCGGATGATGTTCCGTGACCTACAGTCGGAAAGTGGTATTTTATGTCACCAAGTATGATGCTATTTTTTATTTCTCTCTTATGAAAAAAATTGACACGAATAGTTTAGAATGACCGGTGCATAACTTTTTGGCGCCGGATTTTTTTGGCGCCGGGTGAATTTGGCACCAACCGTTTTAGGCGGCTTAAAAATTGCGAGCGCCGAAAATGGCGGCGCCAAAAAAGCAGCGCCAAAAAGTCAGTGTCCCTAGAATGACATGATCCGCACATGTGAGAAATCTACTGAATTTTCTGAGTTCTTCATTAACTTAGACTTTATTAAGCGGCTATGATCTTGGCGCGAAAACTTAGGTGGAAAAACACCGGTGCGCCAAAAAATCGTATATTTTGCTGGAGGTAACCACGCCTTAATGTACGGAATCTAATGAGGATTACCAGACTATGCATAACTCGGTGCCGACAAAGTGGGCCCTTTTCAAAATTTCATGATTTTTCAAAATTTTCCAAAGCTTGTAACAATTTCATTTTGTTCTAAATCGTACAATTTATGAGACCTTATAAAATCTTCGAAAGTATTCTCATAATATTTGACTATAGCGTGCACAATGTAAATTATTACACGAGTCAATTCAAGTAGAATTTTACCACATAGCACGTCCTCACCATACTCCAGAGTGATGTATTTTCAGTCTCTGTCCAATGTCGCTTTACGCCCCGTTAACTCGCAACGCTGCCATTTTTGCCCCCCTTTATTTTATCCGCTGTTTATTCATGATTAAACTGAAAGCCCCATAATTCTTTCATATTATATGAAACTTTCAGCTAGTAAAGATGACCGGAAATTATGAGAGACGAGACATTGGCTGATCCAGAATCGCAAGCACGCCTCATTGTTCAACTTCCTCCAATGCCATAAGGCGGAAGTTACAATTATTACGTTAATAATGCACCCGGTGCACTCCAACACTGCCTGCGTGCACTCTTAAGGCGTTATACCATGTATACAAGACATTGTTTAAATGCCTTCAAGATTCACCATCGCAACATTTTCTAAATTGATTTTTTTCTTTTGCATATCTCCCTTATCGTTCAATCGACAGAAGTAATTTCACTCCTCCATTTATGCAGCTGTACACTCATAGATAAAACTAATTTTATTGAGATTTATTTCCTTCAAACAGGTTCACAGTGAATGCCCATTATTTCTCTGTTAAGATGCACTTATTCCAGTGAACTAAAATGCTACTTTGGAGCTGAGTCATTTGTTTATCGGGTGAATGGGAATGGTCAGTTTCATTTTAATCTAAAATGATTCGGCAGTTAGGAAATTTTCTAATGTTTATGTTTAGGAAATTTCTAAATGCTTATTCTAAATTCTAAGAAAGTTTTCTTCGGTAAATTGAAATCAATTCCCATCCCAAGCTGATCGCCCTCCGCCACGTGCTTGCCATCCGCGTCCCGCCGCGGATGGCAATCTAGCACGTGGCGCGGTACGGTAAATTTTTCTGCGACTAACCCGGAAATGCACTATTCATCAAACTTGGTAACTGGTAAATGAAAGGCTGTAAAATCGAACTAACTCAAAAATTAAGGTTGTTCATCCAATATGGGAGAAATTAGTGTCCATGCATACCTAAAAAAAAATACAATAATTTCCATAAATTTCGCGGTTCGACTGAATTGGTGTTAGCCAAAATATTATTTATATGTGACCCTAGGGATATACCTTGCACTGAAATCTTTGAAAATGCCTGATCTATTGATCGGGCTTTCAACTGAACTGGTGTATTTCCGACATCACCAATTTGCACTCAACTCATACTCCAACTGCATTTCCAAAAAGACTGAAAATCCTGGGGTTCCCAGTCGCGCCAAATACTAAATATAAATCCACCTCCGGTTCTTTGTAGAAAGCCACCGTCGAATATACACTTCAGTACAGTCCCCATCACTGACGCAATCCCCATGCACTGGCTCTCCTTAAATTCACCGGAATGAGCGATCGTAAAATGGTAAATTCTATGCATTCAACGTGATTTTCTTGAGCATGGGTGACTTTGGGTGAAATTTCAACACTGCCGGTTTTAGAGAAAATTTGCAATAGGTACAAAACGATCTTTTCATAATTTGACGTTAAATTGTGTAATAATCTTATGAGATAATCTCATCATCAATCATTGGCGCTTCAACTCACCATGGAAAAATCAATTCGTAAAACAGTAAAGTGTAGAATTGGTTTTTCCATCTATGGGGAGAAAGTTCTCGCTTTTAGGCGTGCGATATACTGACCGGTTCCACAAGTGGCAATGTTTTTTTTTTTCTTCCTTTTGTCTAGTTGATTTTTACATGATTGCGGGCTAACGCATTTAATTGTCCACAGGTCGCGTTATATTGGGATCGGATAGAAATGCTGATATATCCGTGTCGGGTACTGGTGTTGAGGCAGTGCATTGTGCCATCGAGAATAATAACGGAGTGGTCACTCTTCATCCCTTAAATGGAAGTACATCCATCGATGGAAATGTCACAAACTCATCAGTGAGACTTGCACAAGGTGAGTTAAATTAGTATGGTCATGAATCGATCTACAAGATTAAAATATAAAATTGATCTCCAATGAGAGATATCAATGGAATTTGTGGCCGATTGGTCATTCAGTATGTTTAAATCGAAAATAAAAAATCGGTTTAATTATTACGTGTCAAAGTATTTTATAAAATTGCACAGCATTGAATATAGTGCACGCGCGCGCACGCATGTGGTTGTGTGTGGGTGGGTGGATAGGTGGGTGGGTGGGTGGATAGGTGGGTGAGTAGATAGGTGGGTGGGTGGGTGGGTGAGTAGGTGGGTGGGTGGGATGGTGAGTAGGTGGGTGGGTGGGAGGGTGAGTAGGTGGGTGGGTGGGAGGGTGAGTGGATAGGTGGGTGGGTGAGTAGGTGAGTGGGTGAGTGAGTAGGTGACTGGGTGGGTGAGTAGGTGGATGTGGGTGAATGGGTGGGTGTGGGTGGATGGGTGGGTGTGGGTGGATGGGTGGGTGTGGGTGGATGGGTGGGTGTGGGAGAGTAGGTGGGTGTGGGAGAGTAGGTGGGTGTGGGTCGATAAGTGCGTAAATATCAGACTACCTTCCCCTAATTAGAGTTAAATGTCATGGGCCACCTTAAATTCACTCAACTCGAGTATTACTTTTTGCAATGGTCCCGGGGAAAAGGGGCTCGTAAAATCCTCGATAATGTTACAGTTCTCCTTGGATATTTACGATGTGAGTAAAGAATTTCCATCGTAAAATTCCAAGTTTATAATTGGATTTGTCGGGGAGGGCTTTGTTGAAATTTTTTTATATCATTGGAATTTCTTTGTAAATTAATGGCAATTCGAATTGAAACGATGTTCACTGTACATTGTTATGGGTACGTAGCTTTATTGCAGTGATAACTTTCAAGTGTAAAATTCTAGTGTGCACCCTGTACAGTATATAGTCACACGATAACATTATTTTTTTCTGGACTCCGTATTGTAATGTGATTCTACAATTTTTCTGCGCTATTTCCCCTAATTCCACTGAAGTCAATTGAGTGGAACCGAGCAATTGTGCTTGGAAAAAATGTAATTCTAGCTTATAAATTGCCCCTTGAATTTTTTATTATTTGTGCAGACGACGATTGCTAAGCCATTGAAGTCTGGAAATTGTAGGAACTTGTTTCAAGTGTTCTTCAAACTATTCTTGAGCACTTGAGCCTTAATAAGAGGATCTAAAAAAAGAACATAATAGTCAGTTTTTGACGAATATCTCGGAATCTACAAGTCGCAGCATAATTTTCATATGACCTTTTTTGTTCATCTCCTCCTTCTCTTCAAAAAAAGTATTCATATAAATTCCGCTATATCCCATAGATCCCGAGATATTCCGTAAAAACTGAGTGCGAAAACCATTAATCTCCACCACTTCACTACAGAATTGTCACAGGATTAATTCACTTGGCAAGTTACTAAATTAATTTTTTATTCCAGGTTGTATGATATCAATCGGTCGCTCCATCTACATGCGTTTCAATCATCCAGCTGAGGCTAACCATCTAAAATCTGTACTCCCCAATCCCAGAATCTCAATGGCGCCCATAAGCTTCTCCCTGTTCCCGGAGAACACGGATCTCGAACGAAAGCCACCAGTGGCACCACGAAAATCTCCCCGGAACTCCTGCTCCGATGAAGAAGTTGGCTTTCTTGGTAAACTCACAAAATTTGAAATGCTAGCACGTCAAAGTCGCAATTGCGTTTCACCGAAGGTCTTCCCAGCTGGATCATTAACTACAAACGTACCCGCCGATCAAATTTTGGGCCACTCAAGATCCTCAAGTCTTGTATCACTGGGCAAATCCCACAATTCACCATTACAGAATCTCACGAATTTCGATAGAAGTAGATCTAACACACCGAATCACATTGGTAGTCCAACTGGCCATTTGGGTCACATGGATGAGACCAAAAATAGGATTGACAGTAGGACACCAAGTAGATCTAACACACCGAACAGTAATTATCACACATCAACACCAAATCACAATCAGATACAGATGTACAGCTCAACTGAGGCTTATGTGAAGGCATGTCGGCCGAATTATATAGAGAACAATGAGAATCACGGATTGTTGGGTAAATTTCATGGCAACAATGTTGATCTTATGTCGAGAAGTTTAACATGCCAGAGATCCAGTGATTACGATAAGTTTGGACGTGAATTTGACATGAGCCAGAGTCTCATTGTTGCAAAAACTACCACGACTGAGTATCTACAAGTTGAACAGTATGGATCTAATCCAAACTTGTGTAGCAGACCGAGTGTACACAGTTCAAATGTGTCTTTCAATAGTTCGGGTATTTGTGGTCAAAGTTTTGGGTCAAATTCTAATGTCAAGAGGATTCAACCACCCAGTCCAGCGTTCAATCGTAATCCGAGGTATTGTGATCAGAAGAGAATTCAGGGAAGGGTTAAGAGCCCGACGCCTAGTAGTGGAAGTGGATGCTCGCTGGAGGAGCTCAGGGAGAGACAGATTGATGCGGAGAATAAGAGAAAGGAGGCTGAGTGTAGGAGAAAATTGGCGCAGGAGGAGAGAGTCAGGGAGCAGGAAATTGAGAAGCTGGAGAAAATGAGATTGGAAGAGATTTTAGCAATGTGCGCGGAGTATGAGAGACAGAGTGCTGGGGAAAAACCGAGACAACCTAATAGGTATATTGGGGTGATATTGATGGGATGTGGTGGGAAATGATGTTATGCTCGGAAGGGACAATCAAGTTAGTGGGTTTATTTATGTGGGAGAGGAAACGCCCGGCACAGATTGAGTAGAGGCTGAAGGAGTGAAACATTGAGACCTGCATTGTTCTTCGTTTTGAAATTTTTTATTTCTCTGAGATCTTTAATTTTTTTTTTGAATTTTTCGAATCTGTACAATTTTTGACACATTTCGGGCAATTTTCGTGTTTTTTAATTTTTTTAATTTGTTGGGAATTTTTGTATGACTGACCTCTTTGACATTCTGAAATTATTGAAATTTTTCACAATTTTTAGAATCTTTGCACAGTTGGAAATTTCTTCATATCGTGAACTTTCTTCTTCAATTTTTTTAACATTCTTAATTTCGCAATTTTTTATTTTATTTATGTATAGTTTTTATTTATCCAGTTTCTAAGTATTTCATTTTTTTTTCAATTTCATTTTGGAATTCATAAGTTTTTGAATTATGACATTTGTAAAAAAAATTCAGGAGTATTGGGAATTTCGAAAACTTTTAAAAAATATGTGACTTTTCTTCAGAATTCTCCCAAATTTTCTGATTGAGTCATTCTTGTCGAAACTGCTGAAGTTTAATTTTTTTCTCTAATGTTTTTTATTTCCAAAAGTTCAACATAATTTCAAAAATTCCAATTTGTAAATCTATTAAATTTTATCTCTGTTGAATATTTTCGATTCAACACTCATGCACAGACCCTGCTTCACTCCACTTCAAAACGATATCATCACTTTTTTCACACATTTGAATATTTTCCATTTTTATACAGATTTTTTTTAACGTTTAACCACATTTCAAATACGTGAAATGTCCATTATTTTAATTTCGTAAATTTTGTACGACAACTTTTCAAACTTGTAATTACTGTGAAACTCTGCGACATATGCTTCATTTTTTTCTCATACTTGCACTTTCCAAACTTGTCTCATAAAAGTCCAAATTCAGGTATAATCTGTTTCAGCACCTCGTCTAAGAAATTTAATTCAAACATCAAAACTTGCATGAATTAAATTTCATTCACTATTAATCCATCACGAATCCAATCATTCAACTAAACTCACAATCCCAAAAATTCGTTTTTTTTTCTTTCATTAAGCCCAAGAGTTCGGGAAGAAACAGAATAACGTTTCTAAACACCTTCAATTTTATTTCCAGAATAAAGACGAATGGATCGCTGCCCCGAGATAAACGGCCGGGCTACAATTCCCCTTACAGTCCAAGAAGTCCAGCGAATCACCAGCCCCAGTTTTCGTTCGACTCACCAAAACAATCCCCAAATTCGCGAATTCCCCACCAAAATGGAAGTATTCCAAACAACACACGTGCCTTACCAGAGCCCCCAGTGTCGCTGAACAATAATCGATTGCAGATATGGTCGTCAAGTCCCCCAAATAGTCACCCTGGCTTCTCCACCTCGATATCTCAAGCTCGAGGCCCAAACTGTGAGAATGCCACGATGCAAAATGGCGAGACTGAAAAACGAATCGAATTGTCGAAACAATCGACCTTCAGTACTATACAACTGAATGGTACGAAAATAGGGAGTAACACAGTGCCTAATTACGAGAATATATCTGTTAATGGTAGTAATAGCATTTACGAGAATGTTGTATCACCACAAAACAACAATCACAACAATATACTGAAGAGAAATGGGCATTTAACAAATTCATGTGAAGTTATTGAGAATAAACTAGCAATATCTAATGATGATTTGCTTGAGGCTATTGAGCAATTATCAATACTATCAAAATCCAAAGACAGTTGTGTTACACCAAAAAGAAATAATACTGAGCGAGATAATGCTAAATCCAATGAGGCAAAGGCTGATAAAGAGCGGAAAGAACTTGAGGAAGAGGACAAGAAGAAGTATATCGAGTTTTTGCAAAATGAGAAAGTTCATATTCTTGGTAATATGGAAATGCTGAAGCGCAGTATTGCGGATATTGAAATTCAGGAGGAGGAGATCAGCAGAGAGGTAACTAAAATGAAGTTTGTCCGGGGGTTAATCTAGTTTCGTGCATCGCGGTTTCTTACTATTGAAGGGGATTTTTGCGGCGCTTATCCAATTTTTTTACAATGAACTATAATCGCATAGTTCATATTTTTGATTTATTAAACTTGTGTAAATCGTAAAAATTTGGGAACTTTCGAAAATCCTTCGAGTTTTCTAAATTTTTTATTTCAATTTTCACCTTTTTTCTACATGGTTCCAATTCCAAGGAATTGTAAAATTTATCAAAGTTCCCATTTTTTGTGATATTCATTAATTTTTTTCATTTTTATTTTTACTTCTATTCCTAATTTCTTGTATTTTGTTTTTTTCTTCCAAAATTTCTAACGTCTCGAAAATTATTCCCATTTTGATTTTTCTTCATTTTTAATTCTCCAAATTTTTACAACCCTTTTAATTACCAATTTTTTCAATTCGTAAAATTTGAATATTTATTAAAAAGTTTAATCTTTTTAAATTTGTTATTGCTCAAATGGGTGATTTTTTTGTAAATTCGAGAGACCTTAAATGTTTTTATTGTATCTTTTCATATTTTTCAATATTTCGAAAATTGTTATATTACTTATAGTTTTTAAAATATGTGATATCTTGAACATTTGCTAAAAATTCCAAAGACTTGAATTTATTTTGAAATGTAGACAACTTTTAAAACTGAAAATTTTTGGCCCTTTCAATTTTTTTGCAATTAATTCTCCAAGTTTTTATAGCTTTTGGATATTCAAAATGGAGGAAATATTTGCAATTTTCAAAATTGTAAACTGATATATTAGTTTCTACCTTTCGGAATTTCTCAAATTTTCATATCTTGTGAAAACTAGAATTTTCTATTTTTTCTTTCATTTTTCCCCGAATTCCTAAAGTCGTCAAAAACACAGAAATTGTTGGGTGTCAAAATAAAAAAGAAAGATCGTAGTTTTACATTTCTAATCCAAGCCCACAACAAATACGTTAAACAATGCGTAGTCTCATCTCATTCAACAATGACGACTCCCATTTATTTTCGGAACTAACGCAAATGTAAAAATACCATTTCTCTCCTTAGTCTCGGATAATTCATACACGAGTCGTTGCGTCATTCCTTATCTGCGGTTTTGGATATAGTCTGTTATTTGAATGGCATTCTTCATTTGCTCCTCTACTTGTTCAACAGTTGGAAATGTGTCACTTCAAATGAGCAGTGGTGTTTTTTCAAGCATTGCTGAAATACTCATGATTTCCCCTCCAACATTCTGACTCAGCACCCAAAATTTAAAAAAAAAATAATTTTCAATAAAATTTTCAACAGTTTTTTTGTAACCCAAAATGTTTGTGTTGGCCGACACTCTGTACAAAAAACTAAGTTGCGAGGTGTTGCATAAAAACTCGTATAAATTTGAATGTTAAAAAAAAAAATGAGTACTAATATTGTGTTGAAATTATTCTGCAGCTTGAATTGGAAAAGGCACTCTTGTCAGCTGAGTATGAGTCTGAGTCGTTGAAACTCTCCACCGACGAGGCTGAGAAAATAAGTTTGCAGATGAGAATAAATGACCTTGAACGTGAAATGGCGGATGACACTGCTAGCCAAGCTAATCTCCAGGCGGAGGCAAAGAGACGAGTCGATTGTGCCCAAGAATTGTGCGACAGACTGGAAGAGGATCTTAAATATTGTGGAGATGATAGTAAACAACATGAGATTGCGGAAAAATTGAATGCACAGCAGGAGACCCTTGAGACTGAGCGAAAAACCTTCGAGGATCTCGAGTTTCATCATTTGGAGGAAGAAGCTAGTAAATTGGCAACGAGGGAGGAATTGCAGAGGTAGAATATTTCTGGCTCAATGGATCGTTATCAAAAGCAAAATTTATTGAGTAAAAATTGAATAAAAATGTATGATTACAGATATTTGAGTGAACTTTCACATAAGATAGAAATACGACGAGCCCAGCTGAATCATCTTGAATCCCAGAGAACTGTTGCAAAATCTACGGCCACTAAAGAGTCGAGGGCCCTTGAGAGGCAGAAACTTGGGCATATGAGGAGATTAGAAGAAGTATAAATAAAAATAATTCTGGCAATTTTTTTTTTATTATCGATGGGTCTTTATAGGACAAGAGTAGCTCATAATATTGAGTTCGGCTATTTCAACATTGCTGATTAGAACTCTGGTTTAATTATATAATTTAGTCCAACTATGGTGAAATTTTTTTTTGCTCCAGAATTATCTGAAATACGAATACCAGCAACTTCATGATGAATTTTCCCGATTTTTGGGTGTTTTTTTTTTCTTAATTTTTATTACATTATATATTAATATTAATTTGTTTATTGAAATCAGTTTAATGTTCAGAAGCAGTATGAATCTGCTTAAAATTTTGTGCAAAGTTTTTTGGTGTCATCGTCAAAGTTCTCACCAAATTCCACTTTCGTCTCAGCTTTAACACTAAAATCTACAGAGGAATCATAAATTTGTATAACGACCTTTTTTGTATAACTCATTTTACTGTGCAAAGACGAGTCCACTTTCCTTGAATTGCGAGAAATCCTTGAAAAATGATTGTACAGTTGGCTGGTACTCATCCCAGTTCACTACTTTGCTATAGGTTCAACACTTGAAAAAACATAGATACAAATTCCAATCAACCGTTTTGAGATACCCTCGTTAACTTCCGGATTTTTCGAGAAGTTATTGTAGTGACCCCTAAATTGATTTTGTTTATTTCGATTAACTTTTGGATTAAATTGACCGAGCAGTTTTTTTGTTATTAACAATTGAATTGTTTACAACGCTCTATTTCAAAAACGGTGAAAGATACGGCAAAAAGTATTAAGCAGAATTTGCTCTGTAAGTGGAAATGCATATTTAATCTCATATCACTTTTTTCCATATTTGTCATAATTAAGGAGGTATGACGGGTTTAACCCTCGAGCAGTTGCACCCCTATTGGCGCCTCACTCCCACTCCAGTAACGCGCATAATTCTCGTCCTCACGTTGACTATGTGGCTCGTCAAATATTCATAATTATCTACTTGATAAATGGGATTGAAACATTCAATTGACGTATCAAATCTAGGAATGGCAAACAGAAATTACAAATCAGGAAATTTTGTTCGTGTTACCAACGGGAACACACACACTTTTATCCCACTAGCTTAAAAAAAATGTGAGATACTCTTGTTATACTGACAGCGATTTCTCTCCTCTTGAAATTGAAATTCCTTACTCATTATGTAATTTATTCACAGGGTCGAAACAGAATACGTGCCATAGATGACGAATTGGAGAAATTGACGAGAAACACATCAGAAAATTGCGAGGACAAGAGGTCGCCAAGTAGAGAGGATTTTGATAGAATTTCAAGAGTAACAACTGACTCACCAATTGTGAATAATCAAGGAAGTTTGGGGAGAAAGACAATTGAATCATTGAAGGAGATTGAGAGAAATCGCCAGTTGCATTTGGCTAAGCAGGGAAGCCAAGTGATATCCGAGGAGCGACGTAGAGTTGAGGAGCTGAAGAGGCGAGTTCAGGATGAAGTTAGATCGCAGTGGGAGGAGAGGAAACTCAATTGCGCCTCTTTCAATAGTGTTGAGTCTGGTGAAGAGTCCTCGAGTTACTCCACAGGCCCAACGGAAAGGTAAACACCATTCGATACTGGAAATTGATTAGATTAAGCCAGTGAATTGACTTGGGAAGAAGAAATCATGGTGAACATCATGGGATTATGTGGGCAGTCTATACGAGACGTATATATAGTACTGGTGGCATATACAGGGTGTCCCAAAACTGAGATTTTTTATTTTATATATTGACAAACCGTGCCATTCAAAGCTCAAAGTTCCTTTTCAATTTCGTATAAGATTATTATTTCATATTTTAAAACATTAAGGAATTCATAAAAAATGATCAAAACGAATTGAGAAATGAACTGATGTTATAATTGAACGAATGTTTCCATTCAGCACATTTAATTTTCAATTCGTTTATCATTTCTATGCGATTTTCATTCTACAGTTCACAATCTACATTTGAATCTTCACTCAAATCTACATTTTATCTTTGTAAATTTTATGCTTATTTATATCTTAGCAAAATTCGAAAATTTTACATTTTTTAAAACATTGTGACAACAAATATGATTTTTCCATTTATCGATTTTTTATAATCTTATACATTTTTGAAACATTGTTAAGTTCTCCAAATGGTTCAGTGCTTATAAATTTTGGAACTTTCGTTATTTTACCAATTTTGGAAACCAGTTTATTTACTAATATTTTCAAAAATCTCTAAACTCACATTTTTTTGGTAATCGTCTCTCATTTCATTTTCTATTTTTTCGTGTATTGTAGATCGAGTTTTGAACATACCGAAAAATGTTCTGGAATTGGGAAAAAATGGGAAAATTGAAAATCTCCGCAAACATAAACCACCTTACCACTACACTCCCAATACACCATTCAATTCCTATCGACTCACCATATTCCTACTATACATCTTTCCGCATATGCCGCCATCATTTATAAATTTTGTTTGACAAACGATCGAGGCTACATCTTAAACTATTTTTATCTCACCAAGAAACATATTTCTTCCCAGCATTCTATATAAATAATAGCATCCCCGTATTTTTACCAAAGCCGACAATTTCTCATTCTCCTCGACTGACCTCTACCCAATTGCATACAAAACACAGATTACCAACGTAAAGCATCATTATTCAAATTCCACACCTAGCTCAATACACTTGGAAACCCCGGACTTCGATCGTTAACAAAAAAACCAGAAAAGAAGGACAAAAAGAAATAGCTCAGTTATCTCTAAAACAATGACACCTCACCCAACTATGTACACTATGTGCACAGCGTTAGACAGGCGTGCTTCGAAAAATCTATGTAATCTGAACACTGATAGCGTCAGTCGCATTCTCCAATTCCACACGTCGTTTCAAGTACTCGTATCATTCATTCAACACATGCGCGCACGTCTCCCATCTAACAGCAATAATAATTCAACAATAAAAAAAAGCCCTTATAACAGTTGGGTAAAATGCTACAGTGGAAGTGTGTTGAAGTGAAATAACCGTGGCAGTTTCATCTCAGCAATTTTACTACATGAAATCGGGCCTCACCTTGTCGTCATTGAGACAGCCCATAGAGATTGCCAGATTTTTTTTTAAATACCCCTCAGGCTCAGCACGATACTTTAATGCAGTGAAAACTTTCGTTGTTCATTTTTTCAACTTTTATTAAACACTTGCGAACGTGCATGCCGCCAGTTTGATGGGAATCGTGGCTTGTGTAGGTGGGGGCGTGTGTTATCTTGACGATACGGATATCGTTGAGTCGGCATCGGTACCGTCAATGATCCTAGTCGAGAGGCGTGACGATGTCGTGCCAATGATGGTGCAAAAATGGCCGGTCACAAAATTTGAAAGTTAAAGGGAACTGGATTGAAGCTATTTTTTTCATTTTTTCTTTCGACAATTGTGGAGATTATTTTGGGTGGGGATGAGCCCACAATTTAACCGTGATTTACATGGTAACTGGTGCGTGAAGAAATAATGTGCGAAGATGAACACCCGGGAAATGGGCGCGGCTGTGATGTATGAGGCACGTGCGAGGGGTTGCAACTTGATAACGATCATTACTAGTAACAAATTTTACATAGTCACCAAGGATTGGCTTTCAGAAAATTGCTACAGACCCGGTGAACGATGTGCACGTCGATGTTATAATCGTTATTTGTGAGTTACCACTGTGCATTAAAACAGGAGAAAATCTCCGAGTTTATGAGCCATTGTTAAACTGTTTAGGTTCAATAAACCGTTTAAATGCTGTGTTTGTTTATGCTTCCGAATGGAGGTCTTGCATTCATTTTGTTGACGAATTCTTTTTTTTTTGTGCTTAGGAACTGTGTATAAGGGTCTGAAATTAAAAAAAAAATCGGAATACTCGAATCGAGATATTATTTTTATTCGTGATTTTTTTTCTCGTGCCCTATATACACTGACGGAAGATAGGTCCCATTTGGAAGCATACTAATAGTATAATTAAGAGAGCATAGGGACCACATGATTAATCTTTGCACAGATAGATATGCATTGACAACTCTTTAATTTTTATTCTGCAATTTCAGTGGCAGCGGCAGCAGCGATGGAGCTGACACGGCCGCCAGTGAGAAAATGTCACCGAGCAAACTATCCGAGTTCACATCACCAAGTCCTGGACCATCAACCAACTCCTATTCACTTCTGCAAAGTGAAAATGTGAGTGGACTTGAGTTATTTTTAAAAATAGCACCCATTGCACACCTGTTCCTCGATGATAGGTTTTCTACGGTATCTGTTACTGTTATCATGGTTCACTGAATGCCGGACATGTGTAATCCATTAGGCTATTTCAGATGTTCAATGCTTGTTTACTTTTGTGACTTTTATGCCAGGACTTGTCAACGGCGCTACTGCGAAAATTCGTTGAATTTTATTAGTCGTGAATTAACGAACCGGCATTCACCATCTTGACGGCAAGAGATGAAAGCCGAAGGTTAAAATGTCAGTGTGAAAAGGCCTCTCTAATATCCATTGCAATCATTACGAATATTCAGCCGCTCAACGCTTCGTTTACACAGTGAATATCATAGTTTGGCTTGTGTACTAGTGGCTTTTATATTATCCACAAATTTCGCAATTTCGCAAGTATTCTGACTGTAAATTCTAGGGCACATTTTACGTATTCAATACCACATGTGCTCTAAATTCATGGACAAATGGTATTTTTAAAGTCAATTAATCATACGCATAAATGCGTAGTTTCAGGGATCAATATCATCGTCTCAGGGTTGAAAGTGATTTCAGCTATTTTGTATTTGAGACAGTCCACGAAACCTTGGAGAAACTATTTCACCTCCGTTTGTCAATCTTCTTCATTTTTTAACTTCTCGATTTTTTGGAAAGTTATTGTAATGACGCCTATTTCGATTTTAGTTATTTCGATTCGGAACTAGGGTTTTAATTATAACAAAATTCTTCCCGTCGAATTCCGAACAAATGCATGTGTGTGTGTATGTGTGTGGAATCGGGAGTTTCCGTTAACGATTTCTCACGAACTGGTCAAACGATCTGGTCTTATCGAGGTCTTATTCGGAGCGTCTTCATGGAACTTAGGTCGGATTAGTTTTGATTTAAATTGATGGAGCAGTTTTTTCGTTATTAACAATTGAATTGTTTGCAACGCTCTATTTAAAAAACGGCCAGAGATACGGCGAAAAGTATTAAGCAAAATTTGGTCTGTGAGTGAAAATGCATATTTGATTTCTTATCACGTTTTTCCATATTTGTCATAATTAAGGAGGTATGACGGGTTTAACACTCGAGTGTTCGCACCCCTAGTGGCGTCTCACTCCCACTCCAGTAACGCGCATAATTCTCGTCCTCGCGCTGACTATGCGGCTAGTCAAATATTCATAATTATCTGCTTGGTAAATGAAATTGAAACATTTAAATGATGTACCAGAAAATCTAGGAATGACAAACAGAAATTACAAATCGGCAAATTTTGTTCGTGTCCCCCAACAGACGATATTTTTTGCTTTTTGCGATTCAGTCTTTATAATTGGGGAAGAAAAATTAGAGATGAGATGTTATGATTATATCAAATTGAAAAATTTGATTCTCAAGATTTCCTTTCCAGATTTCATCTTTGGGGGGGGGGGGGGGGGGGCGGTAGCGGGGGCGAGATGAAAGTATGTTACCATTTTAATTAAATTTAATTGAACTAGTTTTTCAATAAAAAATAGGTAGATAGATAAAATCGAAAAATGGAGACCCAATTGTAGATTCTATCAATTACTGTTCTATGAGAAAATCAGCACGTGCCATCAAAGTGAAGTTGATTCCATTCTAATAATATCATATTGGTCAAATACGCAAATTGAGTAATTTCCATGAAACTGATGAAGTGAACTGAGGGAAAAAAATATTTTCCTAAAGTTGGTATTTCGAAAAAAAAAACCATAGCTCGTTAGGATTATTGATCGATCCTCAATAGCCGTTGCACCCTGCGGAGAGGGGTTAGTAACAAAAGGGGGTACAAGAAGAATAGCCGAGGCATTCATGCGTGGACACAAACGAGCGAAAGAATTGCTGGGGTAACGTGTGTGTGAGCTGCGTCTCTCCTGTGACTGGTACCCAAATGTTTTGGTTGCATTCGTTTTAACGTAAAACCAGTACTAAATGAGTAGTGAAAAATGTGTGCACATAGTGAGATTATAAATACTGGGCCCACTCGTGCATAAGTATGGAAGTAAGTTTGTGAATATTTGTATGCGAAATACCCACGCATATTGGTACGAGCCACCTCATAATACCAAAAATATGCGAAATAATGTGATTGCATGGTAAACATTTTTTACAGTAAAAATGGAGCCAACGAGTCATACGTGTGATGCAATTTGAAAATTTCTGTTTCTTCCTTTTTCTAGTTTTAAAAATTCGTTTTGAACTTTGCAAATTTGGTCCATTCATTAGATTTTGATTCAATTTGTTTTTTTTTTGCAATCGTTGTTCAGAATTGAAATTAACTGATTAAAATTTCGGTTCTTTCCATTTGTAAAAATTTAGAAAAGTTCGCGTTTTTGGAGATTTTTACAACTATAGGCTATTCTTATTTTGTATACGAATATTATAGTTAGTCAAATTTCTTATTGAAGTCTTTGCAATTCTTAAAACAATTTCAGAATCTTCCAAAATGCTTATGCCTTTTTTAATATATTGAATTTTGAAATTTTTAACGATTGGAAAATATTCAAATTAATATGAGAAAGTTGGAATTTTGTGAGAAATTTTCAAATTCTCCAAATTCTTGTTTTAAAAATTTTTCAAACACTTAATAATTTATTCTTCACAATTAAGCAAACATTTGTATTCTTTCAAATTTTCAAAAAATTTTCATTTTTCTAGTTTGTAGAGAATTTTCTCATTAATTGTCTGTATTTAAACCTTGAGCTCATTTTGCACAACAAAAATTGAACAAAGACGTCATACGTGTGCAATCTTTTATTTCTTATTTTTCAAAGTTTGTCAACGGAATCAAATGCTGACAATTTTCTCTTTTGCCTTCTTAAGCCTCCAATTATTTTTTATTTCCATCAATTAAGAAAACTGCATTTTTTCATTAAAGAAGGTATTAAATAGAAAAAAGACATATAACAAAAAAAAATTTGACAAAAAAAATGTTTAAACCAAAATTTTGTTCAAATTTCTTCAAAAGTCAAATTTGTTCCCAAATTTCTCAAATTAAAAAAAAATTGAACGAATGAAATTTATCCAAAAGATTTAACTCACATATTGTTCATGGATCTTTGTATCTAACATTAAGCCCAACAAAAATTGCACCAATGACTCATACGTATGATACACACATCGTGTATGTGCTGTGGGCGTTTTTTCTTCCTATATCGTTGTTTCTAAATAATTGTCGCCCCTGAAGTCGTCAAAACCTGTGAATGAGGCTCGTTGTATTTGTGCTTGTGTGGGGGGAAGCTGTGGGGGCGATTTTTATTTTTCTCAAGCGGGCAAACACCCGGCCAGAGTGGGGAGAGATATGCATGCGTGTTAAACGAGTGAATAATAACAGTATAAGCACACCCAAAACTCTCAGTGGCTACTATACCACAGTGGGATACAGCACGCTGTCGCTTTTTCTTAAGGATTTCAGTGACTTATTTTTTTTTTACTTGTCGAGTGCGCAGACTAAGCTCGCGTTGCCCGGGGTCATTAATTTCGGTCAAGTTCGCGGTATTGTGAGCGCCGTGTGATCCAGGTTGCGACTTTTTTCAAATTTTTTTGACGGAAAAAATTGCTCCCTCAACAAATTCAAAGACGTCTTCAGGGGAAAAAAATAAGAAAAAAATTGCCCTTCAGATTTGTTCAAAATTTCTCCAATAAAACACACGACACAATGTCACTCATGTGGATGAACTATATGAAATCAACCTGCAAACAGAAGCACATGAAAAAACGCCGTGTAAGTCATCCAGTTCAATTAAAATTCTACCCACAACTTCACCAACACCTGTTCACACCTGTGCTACCATTTGTCTTAAACTTCCGTATTACCCCCCAAAAATTAATCATATATAGTGGTGTTTATGGCTACCGGTTGCCAAAAAATTGTGTCATAATATACACGAGGGATTTGTACATTTCATATAAATTGAGCGTTATAATAGGAAACGAAAATATGAGGAACAATGTTGGTGGCATCCCAGATAATTTTTGCCGGTATTTATATGATACCTATAAATATGTCAAAATACGCACAACTATGCACCACAAATTAGCGATGTTTATCCTGAAGACAAAGCTGTCCTGGGAATTACGTGGACGTATATGTCAAAATTATTAGGTGAAATAATTTTGGTGTATTCGTGCAGAGTTGTTTTATCCGTTTTATAAATACGTGTCCCCGAGAAATTGGTCATTCTGACCTCCCGACAATTTTGAGCTTTCCACGAGGGACATGTGTCCAACATAAACCCCTTGTCTGCGCTGTTTCATCCGTTTAGTGACCTTCCCTAATTTCATTTTTTTTCCGCTTCATTTTACAGATGCGAGATGGTAGGAGAACGTCAATGGAGGGCGAGAGACTCAGTAGCACCAGTGTTGGGCTCGTCGATGGCAACGGAAGTCGTCCGCTTTCACAAACATCCAGTGAAATGGATAGTGTAGGCTCTTTGCAAACTGTTAAACATCGGGACAAGCCCAAGCTCCAGGTGATTTTACAAAACTTTTTTGTTCACTTGCATAAGAAGCCGATCCCCAGGTGTCAAAGTGTTAAAGACCTTGTTAGACCGGAGAAGGGAAATTGTACAATTTGAATAGTATACCGGAGAGTTCAGATCTTCATTAAAAAAAAGGAAAAAAAAACAAAATAAATGGGCTGTGGGTTTGACCCTCCGCGGGCCAAAATTATAACCTCCCGATGTCCGCGTGTGTGTGTGTAGTTTCTTTCCAATCTCTCATTTTTCTCACCACAGAGCTCTCTAAATGATCTCAATTGTTCATAACCCTCTAACGCCGAAACGGTTAAAGATACGAAAAAAGTCAAAAGACAGAAAATATGTATTTTTTTATAAGGAACAACATTTATTTGACACATTTTTGCGTATCTATAATATTTCGTGAGATACAGCGTTATAAACAATTGAAATTGTCAATAACAATAGAAACCAGGATACATATAGGGAGCAACAACTAATCAGCTCTAAGTTACGGCAAGACCCTTCGATTGCGTCATACAGGACCTTGGATAATTTGTTCACGAATTTGTTCATTGGTTACATACGTACATCGGCACACACACACCCATACAGGCATTTTGTTTTAAATAGTCTGGAAAGGTCAGAAATACCATGAAACGTGGAGATCTGGTGGAAAATGGATTTTTCATTTTCGGGTACGAAAGAATAACTTCCCCTATTGGGAAGTTAAATATGGAAATCAGTCGAGCCGCTTACGAGAAACCGGTAGCCAAAAAAATGATCACACAGAGACACAGAACTCTCATTGGAAATGATTCCGGAGGAAAATGATGGGAAACCAAAATAGAAGGTTTACTATTGAAACTTGGTCACGAACCTTTGATGCCATCAAGGCGTCAGCCCAAGGGCTGGCACCCAAGGGTGTCAATTATTTCAAATGATTTTTTAATACTCGTAAAAAGCCCTGATTAGCTAATGAAAAGCTCCCCAGAAATATTATAGCTTGGGTTAGTCGTGCTAGGGCTGATCATTACCACCTTGCTCATTCATTGGGCCGATTGGGGATCATTAGCTCTAGAGACTGCGCATGTGGGACTTCGGAGGAAGATCTGAATTACGTACTTTGGCAATCTTCAGAGTACGAGGGACCTAGGGCAATTTTAAAGCAACATCTGAAACCTACTCGGTCCTTCCCCCCATATCATATTAATGCGTTTCTCAATTCATTAAATATCGAAATATTACATATAATCAACGATCATCTTGTTGCAACAAATCTTAAAGTTTAGAATTAATGAAATCTTGAGCAACAAGTGTAATTTTCCATTTTGTTTTTACAGCGCCCATTGACAAGGTATCTTCCGATCAAGTCCGAGTCTCTTGACCTGAGACATCATATTGAAACTGCTGGACATCAACTTCCCCTTATTCACGATGTAACTGTTGATACAACAACATGCAGTGGGTCATTGTCCAAGATGAGCAAGAAGTTTCACCATTGGAACAAGCGCTGGTTCGTGTTTGATAGGAAACGTAAAACTCTTTCGTACTTCAGTGACAGCCACTCTAAAAAGGCTCGCGGCATTATTTACTTCCAGGTAAACATCGCTTTTGCGAAATTATGTTAATTGTCATACAAACGATTATTCCAATTGAAGTGGAACTTGTACCTAAATTTGTGCGCAATAACTATGAGCAATAAGTGTGAAAATTCAAGACCTTATTTTGTATTTTTATCTTCGTACTTTTGGAAACTTTTACATTTAGAAATTTTCATAATTTTTCATTCTTTTATAATCTTGATTTTTTTTGAATTTTCACAATTTTGCAATTACCTCAATTTGAACTTTGGTGCATGTTCTTATATTTGTTTTATTTTTATTTTTCATATCTTCAAAATTTTTGTAAATTTTTTTTTTCATTTTTGACATTTTTGTTTTTTAAAAGTTTCTAAAATTTCGGCAATTAATTTTGCCAATACTTTCGAAATTATTTAAAAAAAGGATATACAGAATAAAATGTCTTGCACCAATTTCACTCAACACCTATACATTGTAATAATTGCCTTTCTGAAGACAACTCTAAATTCTCATCTTTCTTTACTTGCAGTCAATTGAGGAAGTTTACATCGATCACATGAACACAGTGCGTTCGCCCCAGCCATCTCTGACATTCATAATAAAAACATCAACACGTTTATATCACCTGATGGCACCAAGTCCCGAGGCAATGCGAGTTTGGGTTGACGTTGTCTTCACTGGTGCTGAAGGATATCATGAATTTGATCATGGCGTTTGACAGGGACCAACAACTGCCTTATTTACAGCAGGATCTCTTTACAGGATCACCAATGATCCACCTTTGTGCCTGAAGAATTTCCTTAAAAAATTCTTCAATTGAGTTTATTTGGAATATTTTAAATTACTCCAAAGAACAATTTAATTTGTTTCCTTCATTTTGAGGATGTGAAAGCTTTTAATCTTTCACTTGTTGACTATAATATTTTACCCATGATTGACGATGGGAAATTTAGGGACCTATACTATACAATCAAATGGTGCCAATTTACTTCATAAGAAAATTGAGGAAATTGTGAATGACACATTCACAATTGTATTACTTTTGACACTGCTATTTGTAATGGGTAACTACACGTAGTGTATGTTAGATCCTAGAGAATTTTAATCTAGTCTTCCAAGATAAGGAACATGGATGCAATTAGTATCCACGAAAAAAATAATTTGTTGGATTTTTTTTTCGGAATTGTACTTGGGAATACTGATAATGTCTGGAAAACTGGAATGAACCAGAAGAAAATTTGCACATTGTAAATCGTGACAACTGTGGATTTGAGATTTTTTTTTTTGTCTCAAAGAGTACGATTTTGTGAGAGTTATGAATTTTATACATATGATTCGATATGTAAAGTGCATTCTGTCTTTGATTGAATTTTAGTAAGATTGATTGATTCGTATGACGTTTGGGGAATTTATGACCAATAAACAATGCTATCATTTCTACAGAAATTTATTGATTTTTGTTTTAGTTAGATCGACGGGATAAGGTGTTATTTGCTGGAGTAGATCAGTGGGTTGGAGGAACCTTGATGTAGGAATCGTTGGAAAAGTTTTATTGACAAATACGTTTGATATTTCAAACTCACCCACTCAACCACCGCCACTCACTCACCCACCCCCACCCACTCACCCACTTACCCACCGACCTTCAACCAATCACCCACCCACCCACCCACTTTCAACCACCTCCACCCGCTCAACCACCTCCACCCACTTACCCACCTTCACCCACTTACCCACCTTCACCTACTCTCAACCAACCACCCACCCACCCACTTATCCACCCACCCACGCACCTTCCTTCTTTCTCTTTCTTCACAAAAAACACACACACACACACACACAAACATGCAGTTTATGGTGTAAATGATCCCAATACCTCACAAATACCTGAAAACGTGAACGTTCCTATGAAAGCGTAACTTCTGTCAACATGTCAAAAATATCACATCATGCGTTTCTACTCACATTTCTCCAGAGGCTGGAAAAAATTACGCCTGGAGAGATTTTTAAAATTCTATTCATCGAAGTCTCAATAAACAATCTAAATATATCTATAAGCATGCACATCCTCCCTTAACATCTGTCGTTGAGGAATCCGTAACGGCGCGTGGCATCCATGGCGTTAAGGAAGCCGCACCCTCCAACAGCAAAAAGGGCTCGTGCCAGATGCACAGATGCTTCAACCAGCAACCGTATCTTGTCCACCTTATAGTTACAATTCCGTTCTAATAAATCATGTGACTGCGTGGTTCAGAGGTTTCGAATTTGGGTCCATCGAATGGTGTCCAATTAATCCATCATAACGTTTCGGTATACAACGGCTCATTAGTTAATATGCTATCCAAAATTTCTCTTATTGTTCCAGATGTGACCAAGGTCATCGATAAAAGAAACCTGTCATCTACTGCTTCACTCTATAAACTCAAAATAATTAAACGATCTTTGAACTGATTTATTCAAAAATTTTGTTCAAGTGGAATGGTTTACTCAAACCGTTTCAAACACACACACACACACACACATCATTTTTTATTTTGGTCATCTTTACAATAACGATCATGTTGATATTATTCAGCAAATTGTGGAACAATCACCCATTCGCTTTTCAAATAGTAAACCTTTTTTTTATTGAGAACTTTCAAACATTCCGGCTTATTCGCATCATTTACATACATGAAATGTTAATTAACATAAGAGAAAAAAAGTTTACCATTATACAAACATACTTTGCCTTGACTTTCCATACAATTCACGATTTCATTAATTCTAAATTTTAAGATTTGTCGCAACGAGATAATCGTTGATTGCATGTAATATTTCGATATTTACTGAATTGAGAAACGCATTAATATGATACGGGGGGAAGGACCGAGTAGGTTTCAAATGTTGCTTTAAAATTGCCCTAGGTTCCTCGTACTCTGAAGATTGCCAAAGTACGGGATTCAGATCTTCCTCCGAAGTCCCACATGCGCAGTCTCTAGAGCTGATGATCCCCAATCGGGCCAATGAATGAGCAAGGTGGTAATGATCAGCCCTAGCACGACTAACCCAAGCTATAATATTTCTGGGGAGCTTTCCATTAGCAAATCAGGGCTTTTTACGAGTATTAAAAAATCATTTGAAATAATTGACACCCTTGGGTGCCAGCCCTTGGGCTGACGCCTTGATGGCATCAAAGGTTCGTGACCAAGTTTCAATAGTAAACCTTCTATTTTGGTTTCCCATCATTTTCCTCCGGAATCATTTCCAATGAGAGTTCTGTGTCTCTGTGTGATCATTTTTTTGGCTACCGGTTTCTCGTAAGCGGCTCGACTGATTTCCGTTTTTAACTTCCCAATAGGGGAAGTTATTCTTTTGCCCCCGAAAATGAAAAATCGATTTTCCACCGGATCTCCACGTTTGATGGTATTTCTGACCTTTCCAGAGTATGTAAAACAAAATGTCTGTATGTGTGTGTGTGTGTGTGTGTGTGTGTGTGTGTGTGTCGATGTACGCATGTCGCGAAAAATTTCGCGGAACGATTTCTCGTGAACAAATTATCGGATCAAGGTCCTGTATGACGCAATCGAAGCGTTTTACCGTAACTTAGAGTTGATTATTTTTTGCTCCCTATATGCTCGTTTTTATTGTTATTGACAATTTCAATTGTTCATAACGCTGTATCTCACGAAATATTATAGATACGCAAAAATGTGTCCAACAAATGTTGGTCCAACAAATGATTTTTGGGTCCTGCATGAAAAGCAATTTCTTTTTGGTAATTTTGAACTTTTCGGAAAAGTAGCAGCAAAGTTGTTCAACCACATTTTTGTGGAGGTGCACTCTATATAGGATATTGAATGCCAACTTGGACAACCCGTGATCCTTACCTCTTCAGATTTTGATGACGATTTTTTCTGAGGTTCTACCGTGAAAAAAAACGAAGCTCGAAGTTTTTCAGGCTTTTTTTCAGAAAAAAATCCATTGCAGAGATAGGCCCCGATTTAAAATTCTGAAAAAAATCATAAAAATCCCAAAAAATATACCGAATTTTTTGAAAATAAAAGAAACTCAGAAGAAGTAATTATGTCAAGAGTAGTTTCACACTCCACGCAGGTTTTCTATGCAAAGTGCCTTACTCACAATAATTTTTGAACATTATATGACTTTTTTTTCCAATTTTTTGTTACCGAAATTGAACTTAAAATGATCTACAGAATAGGGGTTCCATATTTCTTCTATTTTATAAAAATTTTGTATATTTTTTTAGATTTTTGTGAATTTTTTCAGAAATTTCAATTGGAGCCTATTTTTGCTGCAGATTTTTTCTGAGTAAAACAAAAAAAATCTGAAAAAATTTTACAGTACTTCTTTTCCATTCGCCATTGAAATCTGAAGAGGTAAGGATCACGGGTTGTCCAAATTGGTATGGAATGCCCCAGATAGAGGTAGCACCATTCTCAGTTGATAAAATAAAAAATTAAATACTTTATAGGATCAATGAATAATGTTGTTGGACATATAACATAAAATAAAGTTTGTTGTTAACCAAGCAGTAATTTCGTTACAATTTTGTGCTTCTGCAGGAAAACTTCACATTCGCTTCGTTTGAAGATTGCCTAATTTTCCTTCGCAGTTGTGTAGAAATTATGTGAAGTTATGCAGTCGCAAACCTTCTGCAAAAAGTTTCAGGTCATGAAACGTTTAGATAAGTCAAAATTACAAGGACCGATCTCATTTGCGGGGTGATTACAATATTTCTATCGTTACAAAATATATTGAATAATTAAACAAATTGCCTAATATACTATATATAATATTATTGCTATTACTAAATATTACAATTTAATCAATTGTCTTTTTTTCGGTTCAATGTGTGGTTGAATTCATGTTTTATCGACGGAGATGAAATTTTTTGTTAATGGCCACACACACACACACACACACACACACACACACACAAGTCGGGGCTTTGGCGTAGTGGTAGAGTATCTGCCTACTACTCCGAAGGTCCTAGGTTCGCGCCCGGCCGCCGGAGAATATTTTTTCAAAATATTTTCTCATGGATTCCGACCGATGCAGGAACTTCCGTGTGTGCTATCGGCGGTACCCATAAAATGAGACCGCCCGGCCGAGCGGGAACCTAACCCGACGCAGGGGGGGGGGGTGGGTTCCATCATAGGCGCCGGTCATCGTAGCACAGGGGTTTCTGGAGGTTTACCCTGTGTTTAGAAATAAGATGGCCTAAAAATGGCGAAAGTCGGCCCCAGCCGCATGGGTGGGTGTCCGGTACGCCCCCTGAAGGAATGCTTACACGGCCGCTACCGGGGGCGTACAAATGAGAGGGACGGAGGAAAAAAAATACACACACACACATATTTGTTCGGAATTCGACGGGAATAATTTTGGTATACTTCAAACCCTAGTTACGAATCGAAATAACCAAAGTCGATTTAGGAAAAAATCGGGAAGTTCAAAATACTTGGTAACTTCCGGTCCAATTTTCCGGTTGTTTTACTACATTATTCCTCGAAAAATTCGAAATTTCCATGAAAACTGCATTCGCAGGTCACCACTTCAAGGTCACAGATCTCTCACGTGCCCTGTGCACCGTCGCGTCAGCCTCGGCCTTGCACCTCACTTGGCATCTCGCGTCTTGATGCAAGTACCATCTCTCCAAACCCTACACCTTTAGCCCGACGCTGATAGCCCGCGATTTCCATTCGAAAATTAATAACTTTGCGCCTGATAATTATGTCACCTGTGTCAAATAAAAGAGAAAAGACTTCCATTTGAACAAGCCCGAGTCCCCCATGAAGCTCGTCCGTCAAATCCAAGGTCCCCCACCATTGATGGTCCGCCTATCAATCGCCTATGAATCACATTCCTGCCAATGGCGCGAACGAGTCACTCCAAAACCGTATGCGACCTAATTTGTGGTAATGGAGTAAATGACAAAAAAAAAAAAAAATTGTATAAAAATATGTTTGGAAAAAGTCTCATATCGCCTTGCGGTGTACATCCCTGACCGAACTGCCTCTCGAAGGACCGGTTCCAAGGCCACTTGAATCTCTGTTCGCATGACGTCATTGCCCGAAGAAAAGAGGTGGATTGTAGCCACGTGCCCAGTATAAAATTTAAAAGTGAGATGGGTGATATGTTGTTTGGGCCAAAAGGGGGGCCCCCCTTTAGGAAAAAAACCACCGTCGGCTATATGCCGGTATTGGGCGGGGAACTTCACCCGCTTGCTCAGCTAACTCCCTACTCAACAGCGATTCAGTCTAACTGCGACTGTCGAAGCGTATAGAGCTGAGTTTTAAAAGCGCCGAGTACAAATAAACCTACATTGTGATTTATTCCCTAACTCATTGGTTCAATCTATATTGAGTTATATTGAAATAATTTTGCGGTTAAATATGGCGTGTAACCGAGCAACAAAATCGGGATTTGCCGCGGAAGCGCAGAGAAAGGTAAGATAATTGTAGTTATTAGGTTTTTTACGATTTTGGTTGATAATTGGCCAGCAAGGGGAAATGGGCCAGTGGATGGATGCTGGAGTTATGGTTCTAACTGAACACTAAAAGCGGGATTAAATTAATTGCAGTGGGTATAGACTGTCGCGGGATGATTGGAGTTGCGGAAGACATGTACATTGATTTTTTTTGGATAGAATTTTTAGAGAAACTATACATTGGTTGTGTTGATACGGGCTTGCTTGCCCCAGTGCATTGACTTGGGAGAAAGTGCTTGGGACTTTTTTAGGGGAGCGCCGTGACGAGCAACAGGAATTGTGAATTAGGCATTTTACGTCATCAACCCTCGGTCAAATACTCCGGCATACAATAACAACCCTACGTGGCACCCTGACCTACTGAGCCCGGCTGAACCCCCCACCCCCCCACCCCACCCCTAGCTGTTCTTGGGGTAACCTATTTCCTGGGAAATTTGGACGCAACCGTATTGACTTTTTGGTTCCCTCTGAATTTATTTTTCAATTTTTTTATTTTCCTTTTAATATTTCATTTTATTTATCCTCCTTTTAATATTTTATTTTGACTTGTTATAGAATTAAAATATAACGAAAATTTTTAATTCACAAATTTTCTGGTCGATTTGATGGGTCGGGGTGCTCCAAGGAGTTCAGCCGCGTTGAGCTGAGCGTTATCTCTCCATGGAATTTGTTGATAATCGGGATTAGGAGTGATAAGAAAAATTTTGCAAATAGAGATTGTTGACGGATGCGAGATTGTGGTTCAATGAGTTACGTTGTTCTCTACATTTTTTAAAGTGTTCGACATACAAGTTTGGATACTGTCAAGGAATTGTCGGGGTTGAGGATGTTCACCCGATATATGTCAATCCGCGCCGTTATCTGCCGGAAAAATTATATATGCTACATATTGCATCTGACATACATATGATATATATATTATTTGAGGTTCATTCAGAATAGCACGCCATTTTTCCTGTTTTTTTTATGCAGCTTCGACACTTGTTAAGCAATATCGTTATCTAAAATTCGTACATTTTTACGGGTTTATCTTGTCTGAAATCTTCGATTGACAGCACAAAATGACAAATACATCGTTAACATCTACTACAACCTTAAATTCATTTGTTCCTCCATTTAACAACAAATTAAACGCGTAATGATAGCTGGTGTAGTTGTTCAACAGCTGGCATTCGAAGAGAATTAAAACATTCGGGTTCCCCAAAGAAGGGAGCGCTCCTGAAACTCGTTTGCCGTGGTACACTTATTCTCACGAGTTTTTCTTACCAACATGGGCCCCAAAGAGTACCACAAAATCTAACGATTTATTTTGCTTTGGCTCTCGTCGACACTCGCTGGGAATGTAATGGATTATTCAAACCATACTGTATATTTATACAATAATCGTTTGGTTTCTCTTTCTCACTATATGACAATGTTGAAAAACTGAAGCAAAACGGGACGTGGGAGATATTGGATACTATCCGCACCATGTACCGTTATGCCTCACATCCCCTTATGCCTCATAACCCATTATGCCCCATATCCTATTATCCCCCATGACCCATTATACCCCATGACCCATTATACCCCATATCCAATTATGCCTCCTAACCCATTATACCCCGTAACCCATCGTGCCCTATGACCCATTATACCCCATATCCCATTATGCCCCATGACCCATTATGCCTCATATACAATTATGCCCCATGTCGGAGTGGCCTAAACCTCTGCTCGCCATCTAGAAGATGATGAACAGGCTCACAATTTTGGGATTATTTTCCATTGATTTCCACACGTCAGAAAGTACTCAAATTTCCAGGGTCGCTGAATCATACATTCCTCTGCCAGTCCCAAAAATTCTGACCCAATTTTATCACTTATGAGTCATTTTACCCAAGAACTACGTTAAAATATATTCTGATATCGGATCAAGGTCATCGTCCTATAGATACCTAAATACCGTCAAAGTGGGCCCTTTTCACGTGGACACCAAAAATACTGTCACATGTCTCCCTTCTTCATTTTCCACCCAAATCATACTTTTAATACATAAAAAGCCTTCCATCTATAAATAATTTCATTAAATTGTCCCAATAATCGCAACACACTCAGTCACTTCTTAATATTACAAGGCCATCTCCAGATTCTTAGATTCACCACCAAATAATTCCAAAACGAGCTGTGAATACATTACAACACCTCACTGAATTTCGTCATCGATCAATACCGAGCGTGACGTCACTACAAATATTTAGCAAATAAAGTCATCGATGGAAATAACGAATGTGTGTCGAGAATTGAATTATGGTGTCAATGTTAATGATACTCCAATAAAGCGGACGGTAACAATTTCATGATAATGATGAGTCGCTTCTGATAATTTTGTGTCCTAGAAAAAATTTCTCTATTTTTTTTTTCCAATTCGCCCAAGGCCTTATCTTAATGTGGGTGGGTGGAAGGTGGGTGGATGGGTGGGTGGGTAGGAGGTCGGTGGATCGGAGGTGGGTGGATAGGAGGTGGGTGTGCAGGAGGTGGGTGGGTCGGTGGGCAGGCGGGTCGTTAAGAGGGTGGGTGGGAGGTGGGTGGTGGGTGGGTTGAGGGGGAAAGGTGGAAAAAAAATCGTCAGAATTTGTGTTAACTCAGTTATTTTATAGTCTACGTGTTATTCCAGGCGATATTTGCCTTGGCGTCAGACACATTAAAGCCAGCACTGTGAAAATATACTCCATGCCCAAAGGCCCCACTCTTTCCTCACTTTTATCGCTAATCGTCAAGTTTATTTCACATTGTCGTCTCGTTGAAAACAATAACTCCTAGACAGTATTCATTCCCTAGAAGGGAACAATACCGTCTCGGAGATTTCTTAGGAAAATTATTATTTTTTTTTTTTGCAAAATATAATTTTTGGCAGTGGTTCAAGAGAGGCCCTTTGGCTCTTTCAATATCTCACACAGCAAATAAAAAACATTGAGGTACAATCGTGACCCACCGAAATGGGCTCTGGAGATGCTGTTCGCTGATGAAGAACTCGGTTTTTTGCCTGTATTCGGCCGGGCCAGACACTCGTGTACACTACACACACACATATTTACT
Organism: Asobara japonica; assembly: GCA_026005395.1. NCBI lineage: Eukaryota > Metazoa > Arthropoda > Insecta > Hymenoptera > Braconidae > Asobara > Asobara japonica. The sequence goes on from BQMI01000505.1 coordinate 815,822, forward strand.
GAGAAATGACAGAGTCCGTGACCAGCGAAGATACGCTTATCGCTGAGTGGAATGTATGAGCTCAAAGCCATCACAAGGAGCGCTTCCTCTGTCTCTTTTTTTTCTGCTTAGCAAAAAAACAGGAGAAACACTTAGGCCGACAGAGGAATTGCTCGGGGCCTTTAAAATCGAAAGTAGCTTTGTTTTTTTTAATTGGAAAATTATGTCAGGGATATTTGGGATTTTTAGGGGAAGACAATTCCATAATTATTGCTAGCCATTACATAGAATCATGCAAATGGTGACATCCGCATGAAATGCATAGAACACGTTTATTATACTTTGGTGAACAACGACCCAGTAGTTATGTAACTTATGCAACTATTCACTTCGGGATTTAGGAAAATAATTGTAATGACCTTGAAAATGAAAACGGTTGAAAATCGAAAAGTTTTAACTTTTCTCGACGTTTGACCTCACACACACACACACACACACACACACACATTTAGTAGACATATAGTCAGGATAGAGAGGATTACGAAGGTTCTATTCCATTCTTCTGTAAAACTAGTCGTCGATAAAATAATGCGGACCGATTCCTATCGGTAAGTTATTGGCTTGACCCGAGAACCATTACAAACACATGCTGTTTTATGCATAATTTCCTCATGTCTCATTCCTCGAGCCATGAACAATTAAAGCTGTGTTTTATGCTTGGGCTCTTATGACTTTTTGCTCAATTAGCACGGAGCTCCCTCGACGGCGCTAATATTAAGGCAGTTCTGGGCTAATGGAACTGCATTTATCGAAACATTTTATCCTATCCAAACTTAGGGATATATGTGGTGTCCCACAACTACAGACTTTATTTTCGAGAGTGAAAAGAGGGCAAAATTCCAAGCCAAAAATGCCAAGTCAACTTCTGTCGGGCGCCCCCTCCCCCCCCCCCCTCCCTCCCTCAAGGTCAATTCTGGGAACGGTTCCAAGAATCGTTCCAGGTGGAGGAAAAATTGAATGGAACTTTCTTGTGGAACAGTTCCTGGAGCGGTTCCCGGAACTGAAGTTCCACCTGGAACAGTACCTAGAATGGACACTCCATGGGAGGCAGTTCTTGGGACGGTTCGTGCAGAGAGGAGGGGGCGGGGGTTAGACAGATAAGTTGAAGGAGGACTTTCGGAGGAACTTGATGCTCTTTTCACCCTCAAAAATACAATCTCCACGATTGGAACACCGCGTATCGATGCTGTCCTCAGCCCCTAATAACATTACTATGTCACTACTGGACATATCTGTCCAAAAATTCAACACTTTTCAATGACATAATTGAGATGAAAAACAATTCTAATGGTTTTTTCATTCATTCTTCGTTCTTAGTCCTCGTGAGTTGAATCTACGATAAATAATTATACAAGCTTCCAATTGGACATCAGCGAACATATCCTAAATTTTTATGTAGAACAATTGAGTCATTAGTATTGTTCATGCTTGATGATGTACGTCGTTGAAGTTCCATGGACATGAATGTTGTACTAAAAACACATTTGTCCATGGTTGGCCCCGTTTTTCCATTTATACTAATCTCTATTTTACCAATAAATTTATTCAATGAGAGGAATTTAAGCATAATCAAAGAGATTATAGAACGTTACTGTCTTTGATGACTCTTAAGGAAGTTATGTCAGGGATATTTCGAAATTTTATTTGGTACAATGTTTGAATCAGTATTATGTTGATTAATGAAGTCGAATGTCGAAATGTTATAACTTACGTATTTTTAGGGCACTACGTTAATTTTTATTAAAATCTCGAAAGTGTCACACCCACCCACCTACTCACCCACCCACCCATCCACTTACTCACCCACCCACCTACTCACCCACCCACCCATCCACTTACTCACCCCCCCACCTACTCACCCACTCACCTACTCACCCACCCACCCACCCACTCACCTACTCACCCACCTACTCACCCACCTACTCACCCACCTACTCACCCAGCCACCCACTCACCCACCTACTCACCCACCCACCTACTCACCCATCCACCCACCCACCCGCCTACTGACCCACCCATCCACCCACCTACTCACCCACCTACTCACCCACCCACACACTCACCCACCTACTCACCCATCCAACCACACACATATGCGCACGCACACACGCCCGCGCACACACACACACACACATATATATAATCGCCCACCGACACACAACCATACTTACATACATACACACATCCATTGATTATAACTTCGCATTACGCACATGGTGAAAACAGTGAAAATCAAATAAAAAAAATATTATTGAGGAAACAAAACTCTTTTAAAAGTGACTTGTCAAATTTGATTATTTCCTTGAGCCATGAATGCTGTAGAATCGCTAGGCCATGACTAATGTAACGTGGCAATGACTGAAGAAATGTTTACCCACACACAATTGCCGATAAAGAGCTGTTTGAAAATATGCACACGTTAATTCAAACGATTTGATAGTTGAATCCCCAATGAATACTGGCTTTGTTGCTTCAAGAATAGCGCACAACGGAAATCCGTTATTAATACCGGAAATGTGGGCTCCCTTTCTGGAGAGACCACGTTATCAAGGGTGGTCTTGTTTTAAGATCGATACCACCCGCATCACTAAACCAGGGCACATTGTCATTAGGGAATCCTTTTCATTAGAAATTCTCTGGCATATGGTGCTGTCGAGAATTCATGTGCAATTCACTATACACGATTTTTGGATGATCAAAGCTCCATTATCTCAAAACTTCCCAATATTCCGAACATTTGAAATGAAATTCAAAATTTTTGAAAATTTTTCAAAGATTTAAAAGATTTTGAAAATTTTTTACAATTTCAAAAACTCCAGAAATTTTGGAAAAAATCAAAAACTAGAAATTTCTCAAAAAAGCTACATGGTCATATGGTAAAGCTTGTAATGAGCAATTCTCTGTGATACCATGCCGCTGCTAAGACATTAATGTCCATCCTCGTATCTCGGTAAGGCATTATTTATTTATCTCAACCCTTTGAGCTACTGAATGCACTCACCACTTACCACTTTCATTCAGATGAAATGTTGAGGGTAAACTCGTTTGATTCTACATCACCTTGGAGCATGTGTTATCTATGCAGTTATATTTACGGTTCGCGGTTTGTTATTCGAGGGGAAATGCTGATGAAATTACTCATAAAAGGGCGAGACAAATTTATCACTGATTATTTTTTCTTCTGCCTATTTTTCTTCTCTTCTAGACCTGGATTTATGTTCGGGTCCTTCATCGAAAATGTTTTCCCCTACGTTATGTAGTTTCGTGCCGATTGCCTTCCAGTTTTCGTTCCATTTTTTTAACTGATCCTTTTTTCAAAAACGGCAAAATTTGAACAATTTGAGAATTTGCTCCTTATACCATTTATCCTAAAAAAAATCAGTTCATGCCCCAAATCCCTCTCCTGAAGTATCATATCTGGACTAAAATGTCGGTACCGGTTTCTTGTAATCCATGAAATTTCCCATAAAAGACGACTCTTGAAGAATTCCACTACACTCGGTTTTCCGAAAGAAATCCGCGAAATACCTTCCCAAATCCGTTTTCAGACGTATCTCCTTTTGCCACTTCACTGCTCAATTTCAGTTTATTTTTCCTTATTCAGATAAAAAAAAAAATATAGAGGAAATGGTTACGAGAAAACCACATAGAGTGCGTCAAACTGAGCTCAGCACTTGGGAATAATAATATAAGGGGATTTGATGGTTGCCGTATGCGGAGAAAGCCCTCTCCTTCATTTTACAAGCATGTGGATAAGATGTTTTCACGTGAGTCACGCATAGCTTCTTCCTGATGTCATTCGGGTATAATTAATATAATGCCAATAAATTTTATAATGACTAAATGACGATTAAAAATAATTTTCATATGATTGAAAATTCCTAAAATTATTATTTAAAAATTTTTGAATTAACTGAAACTTTCGAATGATTTTTTTTTAGGGAAATTCAATTTTTAGTTCAAAGAAATCTTCTCGAAATGGATTTGTTCACGAAATGAAATCCATGATAATAAATCTCTCAACCTGCGATACCTCCTTAATGACGGGTGCTGGCGACAAAAAGTATAAAACATGAAATGTCCATTTTTAAATCAGGAACAATATTTGTTACAAACTTTTTCCTCTATCTATAATGGTTTTGCTTATTATTAACATCAGTGAATATTACACGATTAATTTTTCTCCCTTTGCTTTATTCTCCGGTCGGATTCAATTATTATCGATGGCGATGAAATTTTTTTACTAATAATTAGTTGCTCAAGCTCTAGTAACCACGTGCATCTATGTGTAGCTGTCCATGTGCGTCAAACGAGAGTTACCTATCTTGTCACTATGCGGCTTAATGAAGCAAGTCGCTACTTTGTCAAATATTGACGTACAGAATTTGCGTAACGCGCGGTTCGTTAGTTATAAATATGGTAAATAAGAAATTGAGGGGATTGGTTTCACTTCAGGCCAACAAACGCCAGCTTATTTTCAGCCGTACGATCTTATTTCGATTTTTCTAAAAACACAGATTTTTAACCCGTAAAAATTTCCGGGACATTTTAACTCGTGAAAATTTCCAGGACATTTTTCCCCCTGAGAATGTCCCGGACATTTTTCCCCGTGAAAGTACCCCGGATATTTTTCCCCGTGAAAATTCTCCGGACATTTTTCTCCGTGAAAATTTCCCGGACATTTTTTCCGTCTGAATTTTCCGGAAATTTTCCCCGTGAGAATTTCCCGAACACTTTTCCCCGCGAAAATTCGCCGGACATTCCTCCCCGTGAAAATTGCACGGACATTTTTCCCTGCGAAAATTCCCCGGACATTTGCCCCCTGAAAATGTCCCGGACATTTTTTCCCTGCAAAAATTTCCGGACTTTTTTCCCCGTGCAAATTTTCTGGACATTGTTCCCCCTCAAAATTCCCGGATATTGTTCCCCGTGAAAATTTCCCGGATACTTTTTCAGTGAAATCTTCCCGGACATTTTTTCCGCGAAAGTATTCCCGTTCACTTCTCCCCCGTCCCCGCAAAAAATTCTCCAGTCAAAAAATCCTGCACAAAGTTTTCAAAACTAGTCCGGGAAATTTTTTCCATTATAAAAAAACTCCCAGAACTGATTCCATCAGACCTATGATTCCCGCAAAGGGTAGCTGTTCTCCATTCATTTTTATGGTTTTTCATCACCTACCTTTTTCGGACTTTTCTCGCTGCGACCTTGCGAATTAAACGAATTAGTCGGCTTTAATGTGCAGGGAAAGATGCAGCCATTCCGGTTTTTCAATTAAGAAAAAAAAAAAAAATTCACGATAAAATAGAGCTGGCCAAATCTCCACAATCCGTAAAAGGACAAACCAGTGTAACCAGACACCACACAGCCTTCATCGTGTCCCGATGTCTCCCGGTATGCATTTTTTTTCTGCTCAGTACACTCTGTACAGTATTCTTACACAATTGTCTCGACCTTATAAAGTGGGTCAATGGTTTTGTGACTGGGGGCATTATTTGTTAATAATTTCGAGGCAATTGTAGTAATTTATCGGAGCAGAAGAGCTAATCATGTTGATGTAAATTTGCACTATAGATGTGGTGGGCGGTTTTAACTAGTGTTGCCGCAATTCGAGACTAGGCGAGAATTTCAACTCTCTCGTCTTGCAACGAAATTATAAACCAATTGTTATTCTGTCTCGTCTCGAGGGTCGAGAATGCATTCCAACCTCGTATTGTCTCGTCTTGTCTCGATTTTTTTTTCATTTTTTGATTTGTTTCTCCTTTGCCACAAAATTACCTCTGCCTGTTGTCCAGGGCGGAAAGGAATGTCAATGTTGAAAAACAATTCCTTCAATTGTTATTAAAAAATTTAATTGTTTATAACGCTGTACCTCGAGAACGGTGGTAGTTACGATAAAAAGTGTTGGACAAAAGTTGTTCCTCTTGTGAAACTACATATTTCATGGTTCATTACTTTTTTTGCTAGGCACCATATTTTACGAGATATCGATAAAAAATCATGATAATCGATCAATAGTCGAATTTGCGTAACTGATATACAAGTTGACTTCATACGTGTATCGTTACACACACACACACACACACACACACACACACACACACACAGACACATACACACCCACACACACATACACACCCACACACACACACACACACACTCCCGTCTCCATTAATTTGCTGAGCAATGGGACTACTGATAGGACTCGTTGGCACTCGCTATCCTCGCGAGGGGCTGGGAATATTTTTAAAATTCATCCATCACATCCTTACCGTGTCTTATCATTGGGGCCAATCACTACTGGATTATCTTGTTCACCTAGTGAAGCATGGGGCTGATTGGGAGCATCGCTAGCTTAGGACTTTGATCGAGGGACAACCACTCTGCGTCATTAAAGTGTAACTCGATAGACTAATAGAAGAATAGTATGCATACGGCTTTGCTCCGATTACTCGTTGACAATTGATTATCAATTGTTGAATGTCTTTGAAGAACAATAATCACTCATGTCAATTTTTCCCCTGCTCTGAACGGTATTGAATGATTTTTTTTTCACAGAGATTTTAGTGCAACATTGACCAAAATTTTTCTGCAATAAATTCTTGGATCGTTATGGAGAATTCAAACAGAAAAAAATTGGAAAATTTGTGAAAAACGTTTTTTCGACTCCTATGAATATTCATCCCAATATCACATCTCATCTTCCGCAGACACATTAGTCTGTCTCCAGGAAATAATCTCATTGGCCTTGACGTATAACTCCAGTGAAACACTTGGAGCGCGTTATTAAAACCACCGAATGTTGTGCTCGTTGAGACAATATTGCGGTTACAGTTGTTGTGAGGCCAGAGGGTCTAAATTGCTACTGTACGAACTACACTTGTTGATGATACACCGACAATTTCGCGTACATAAATTACAAATATATGACTAGTGCAAACATTGCTAAATTATTTTTCGACATTAGTTGTGAGGCAAAGAAGCTTTAGGGCCCATTCTCCAAATTTTTTTTCACATTTTTTTCAATTTTTTTTCAAACGTTTTCAAAATTTTTCTCAAATTTTCTTTAATATTTTTCAAAAAATTTTCAAAATTTTTGGCAAATTCTTTTCAAATTTTTTTGAAAATTTTTTCGAATTTTTTCAAAATTTTTTTCTTTAGATTCCCTAAATACCTAACTGCTTCTATAGCAATTAATACTCACAACACGATTTTACGGGCAGTATGACGAAAAGTACTATATTGTATAAGATATCTGGCCTAGAAAGCAGACTTAACATTCGTCCCAAAACTAGAAAAAAAAATTAATATAAAAAAAACATAAATGGAAAAATTGTTTTATGATAATATGTGACTTAGCAGAAAATGATGATTTTTATATGACGCAACTTGACGCATATTTATAATAAGCAATATTCATAGAGTGTCCCATCTATTCAATGGGACAAACTATGAATAATTTTTTTTTCAGTCTACATAGAATCGGTTTAAATTTTTTTCACCATTCCAGTATAACTCTTTTTTTTCTCTTCTTGCAACAATAAAAGTTTTTTCCACTTGAATTAGTCGGATGTGTTGTAACTCAACAAAGAAACCTTTGAAGAGTCACGTGAGTTTACTGGCTCAAAGAGGGATTACTGTTTCGATGTACGATGAAAAAAAGAAAAATGAAAATGTTTCTGTCTTGTCTGGTGGTTCGATATAAGTGAATTCCAGCACCTCGGAAAATTGTGTGGCATGCTTGGTGAGTTTCGCGAGGGATGCACTTCCTGCATTCCAATAGTGGAACATTCAAGTGAAAGTCAATGTTCAATGGGATCTTGAGAAAACGACTTCCCATTGGGGTTGTAACCCTAGCAAATGATTACCAGGAGTTTTTCATTTCACCGAGAATTGAGTAAATATTTTACTCAGTGGAACAGTATAAACAATTGCAATGGTTAATAACATTGCATGTACTGCACGAATGCCATCCAAAGTGAGTCCGCTCGATTTTGCATGGAAACGCTTCGATTAGGACCGCCATGGCAGCGCTGGGTTCATTCGTTCACTTATTACATACATAATTGTTGAGACGGCCATACCTCCTTAATTATGCAAATTATCGAAAAAAGTCATTATACATCATATACGTAGTTTCATATGAGGAACAACTTTCCTTATATGAATTTTGAGCTAACTTGCACAGTTTATGCAGTAGAACATTATAAACAATTGAAATTGTTAATAACAATTTATGTACTGGACTAATTTCATCCGAAATCCGGTCGGTTGAGGGTCACACACACATCCCATTTATTCTTTTCAGAAATTCTATCGCAAAAAAATGGGTCACCAATAGATCCAAGTTGCCATATATGATTTAACGGTTTTCGAAAAGGTCTGTAAAGATTTCATACAAATCCCGCACCCACCAGTTTTCGATTTATTCATGAAAAAAAAAATCCAATGCTGTTCTTCTCTCCTCTTCATCACCACGCCCACAGAATTCCTCAAGAGTCATTGCAAAGTTTCAAAATGTCAAATTATTGAAAAATTCCTTGAAATAATTTCCCATAAAATATTAGAATACGGCGTTGAGCCAGAGGATAACGCGGGCTTTCACCAGTTCCCGCGAGAAAATTTTAGTCGGAAATGTTTGCATAACTGAATAAATGCATTCAAACGGCACCGATTCACCTCATCTGAATAATTAGGTGAGAATTCCACCACAATATCCATTGTACTTTACCATTCCGTATTTTCCCGAATATCTGTAACAACATGTGTTCTTTTTTTGGGGTATTTGTCGAACAGATTTTTGAAGTGCAATAAGGAGCCGTGCTCGAACACTCCAACAAACTGTAATGTTAAGTTTCACATTTCGAGCATAATTTTTTTTTCATCATCTTTAACGCTGCTGATCCATTACGGATATATAGGTCTGTGGTTTTGTGCTTTCGAGTATAACCGTTCAAAAAACTTGAACGGCCCGAAAATGGAGATAAAAATACTGATTCAGAAGCCACTGGAGTGTTCTGAGGATTCTTCATAGCCGCGCAAAATCTTCAACATTAAAACACCGTTGAACTAACTTAAAATTATTACACAACAAAGGAGCGTTTCGAGAATTTGAATAACGGCATGCACCCGCGTCGCCGCGAACGTCAGCCGTTAGCCATTCGATTGAGGCGAACAGGACGAAAGTACCGGTTTTAATTTCCCTATGCATTTGTAATTAATTCATGGTGACAAGCTGTCTGTCTCAAGTCGTCTGTGTCTACTTGAAAATTATGTTAATAAGCATTTTCACTGTCTTCCTTCGCACAAAAGGAAGCCTGGTATCAGTTGAGCGGAGATACTATTGATTGAAGTATGTCAAACTGCGAAACGCCGGCTGGTGGGAAAAATCACTTAAGCCTGTAATTACAAACTACCAACACCTAATGACCAATTACCAACACCTTATTCGATCTCCTTTTCACCTATCCAGAGGAAATTTCATCTGAATTTTCAAGTCTTAAAAGCCTTGTTAGGAGGGATTTTGCTTGATTTTTTTGAACCAAAAATTGAATGACTTTTAAACTTAATTATTTGAGATTTGTTGTTTTTTGAAAATTCGGAAAATGCCTTTTTGGAAAGATTGGTAAGCTTCCGCAACTTTCGTAAGCGCCAAAGAATAGGATATCGATTGCGAAATCTATCTAATCACCTAACTGTAGATTGAAGTGAAGCTACCTCAAAGCTCAATGGGTCTCTTCACCCTCGATTCATTTGAAATCGGTGAGATATGAAGAAGGAAATGGATAAACGGCGTAGACGAGACACAGGGTCGATGACACGATGCCAAATGGTCACGTTTTCAGACCCTACAGGATGCATTACTTGGAAACTGGTATAATTAATAAAAAGCACCACTGTTTGTCGGTGAAATGTACGGTAGTTTTGTGTTTCATGGGAGAGGGGAATTTAATCGTGTGATGAAACCCGTGTGAAGTCATTATTAACATTATTTTCTTTTCGATTATTTTTGTGCTGTAATAGTTTCTAAAGATGAGCGAATAAGGAAGTTAATTGCGTTTTCTATTGAATTTCTGACTATCGATAGATATTGGCATATTTGAAGAAGGAAAAAAAAATTCCACCCACCCACCCACCTACTTACTCACTCTTCCATCTACTCACCCACCCACCCACCCACCTACTCACCCACCCACCCACCCACCTACTCACCCACCTACCCACCTACTCACCCACCTACTCACCCACCCACCCACCTACTCACCCACCCACCCACCTACTCACCCACCCACCCACCTACTTACCCACCCACCCACGTACTTACCCACCCACCCGCCTACTCACTTACCCACACACCCATTCACCCACCTACTAACCCACTCACTTACCCACCACCCACTTACTCACTCACCCCCCCCCCCCACCCACCCACTCACCGACACACTCAATCCACCCAACCACTTATCGATCCCACCCACTCACCTACCTATCCCACCCACACGCACACACACACACCTATGGACACAGCGTTTATTTAACACTATTCACAAATGTTGGGAATATCTAAAAACATGAAGATCGCATCGCAACCAATTTTTTATTCTTCCCAGGCAATATCTCATCATATCGATAAAACATAAACCCGAGTAACAAAAGTCAAACTAATTATATTCGTATCTCAAAAAGAATATAGAGATTGGCGAAAACAGCAAATTATCTACTGCTCTTAACACACCATGTGACATCATATTTAAAAATAACTCCAGCATAATTACAACAGTATTTTTCCTGGCTCATGACTTTACGATAGCATGTCGTAACGAGTCAGACGATTTTTAAATATTCATCATTCGACTGATTCATCATATTTTTGTTTGGTTTTTTTCTTGCAGATTAACAGCAAATATAGTGAGGACTTGGCTCAAGAATGTCTGGAATGGATCAAGACAATCACGGGCGAGAATATAAATACAAGCGGAGATATGGATAATTTTTATGAAACACTCAAGGATGGAACTCTGCTGTGCAGGTAATTGTCTGTTATTGAATGGGTGATAATTGGGATGGAATGAATTTAGGGTGAGTGAAATTAGTGAGGACATTTCCATGATTTAATTATTCCTGTGTAGATTGGTGAATCACGTGCAGGAGGGATCAGTGAAGAAGATTAATCAATCCACGATGGCATTCAAGTGCATGGAGAATATCAATGCGTTTTTGGAAGTTGCGCGCGGCTTGGGAGTACCTCCTCAGGAAACATTCCAGACGGTGGATCTTTGGGAACGACAGAATCTTAATTCAGTCGTTATTTGTCTGCAATCACTCGGCAGAAAGGTGAAATTATTTTCATGTTCTATGTTCCGCGAGACAATCGTTTTGCCATGTCCCTGTACCTCTATTTCTCAAAATATTTTTTGAGATCAATTGACTAAAAACTATAGAAAGTGGTTTATGACATTTTTTCCATTTTTGCCCCCTATAATAAATCCTCGTTGATACATTTCTTGAGCAACCTTTTGAAAAATACGTCTCGAAAAAATTGTGCAAACTGACTAAGATAATTGCTCAATTAATGAAGAGGCTTTATACACCTACATGAGAGAGTTCATCAATTAAGGAATTATTTATTGCCTTATAGATGTAAATTTAATAGTTTGACTTATCGCAGAATCTTGATTTTTGGTGCTTATTTATGATTATAATTATGATATTTTTTCTCAACAGGCTGGCAATTATGGCAAGCCCAGTATTGGACCAAAGGAGGCTGACAAAAATGTTCGTAAATTTAGCGAAGAACAGCTGCGCGCTGGACAAGGCGTAATTAGCCTCCAATACGGTAGCAACAAGGGTGCCAATCAGAGTGGCATAAACTTCGGAAATACTCGACACATGTAAATTTTGTCTTCCATCACTCCAGCCAAATTTTTGTTTTATTATTTTTTTCACTGTTCCCTTTTTCACAACTATATTCGGAAATATTTTTATCTCTAAGAATTATACAAATTGTTCTGATAATACCGTACTATCATGATTATATTTTTTTTTTTACTTCCGGGTGGAAAAATCACTCTATTTTCTAAGGGTCCATGTAACTAGTACAATTAGGTGCCATTTTGCATTAAAAAAATTAATCAAAATTGATGTCCTTGACCAAATTAACGTATTACGTAGAAAATATATTTCTATATTGCACAGACATCTCAAATAAACTCAATGAGATGTGAAATTGATATTAATCTTGTAGATTAATCTTGCCAATTTTCATGACTTGAAATTAATTTTTCTGACATAAACTACAATATTTAATTATACAATACAAATTATGACAGCATTTCTAAATTTATAGAGAGTTCATCACATTGATTTGATTGTTGGATTTTTGAAATAATTTTCTCATCTAGTTTTCCGGTATCTGCCTCGACAAATTCTGTTTTATACATGCCTAGATTCGTTTTGTGCTTATTTAAAAAAATTACTTAAATGCTCATGAATAAGACACAATTTACAAGGTGGATACTTGAAAAAAATCAGGTGATTGTTTTCAAACATAAACTGTCAAATGAGGGTCATAAAAGTTCTCTGTCAATCACAGTGTCATAATTTACGTAGTTCTGATTAAATCCATTAATTGACCATTCAATGTAGTGAATAATTGTTCGAAAAATGAAATTAGTCGACTCGATCGTTTTATCCTATCGTTGATTTAACGCTTCAGTTATGTTTGACAAAACTGTTAACAATAACAAAAAAAAGAAAAATGTGAATTCATTGGAGCCTCATTTGCGCGTCAGTTATTATTACTTCTAAGGGTATATATTATGTATGATATATAGAGAGCAAATAACTTAAGTATTTTGTACAAACATCTTTTTGCTGAATTATTAAAGAAAATATATAACTTTCAGATTGTATTTAAAAGTTTATCGGGAATTAAACCATGTATTAGAAAGTAATAAACGTACTTTTTTTTATTTCATTCACTCACATACCTACAATTTCTAAGATAAATTTCATAATTAACAAATTAACGCTGGAAGGGGTAATAATCTAGGCCAGAGTTCCAATGCCATGGGTGAGTGAAAGACGTCCTCTGCTGATCAGCGATCTTGATTAATTTTTGAACAGCAGGTCTGAGACAGAAAACGTTGTTTTAGTTCAATGTTACTTTATGCTCATAAACATGATTAGGAAAATTGATGTTGAGGATGTTGGTCCCTTTGGGCGGATAAATCAAAAGTAAAATACATGGAAAAAATTTTAATGCCTTCGTATTTGAACCATCCGGAGACACCTGCCATGTGCTTTAATTATTGTCCCTTTGAGGATATAATCTAATTTATAATTAAAGAATTTCGTTTCATTTTTTTACAAACGGCGTGGGACTCTGATCCATGACTTCCAGGTAGGAATTAAGACAAATTATTCCTAAGATGTCTTGAGAAGGATGATTATTTCGTTAAAGAGTGACTCAAGACGAAAATTCGACTCGCATTTTTTATGGAAAATTCGATCTCCAACATAAGATCTGATAGATCGTTTTGCCCTACAGTAAAAGAGGGTGCTTACCGAACTAACTGAATGGTTTTACGAAAAAATGTGCGAAAGTATTTGATGTAGAAAATCTGTTTTTGCTACAAAAAAATTTCTATAATTTGTCTGATAGAGTGTTTCTGTTCCGTTAATTTCTACACTATAAATTTGAAGGTCGTCAATGAATAGGTTTAAAGAAATATTCAGAGCAAATTTTGCAGCAGAAATTTTACATATTTTCTATATATAATCCCCTTATAACATTTTTCCGCAAACCTACTCGTTTATAGGATTTTAGTTTTAGACGGAAGCGGTAATTTTTTTTACCTTGTCTGCGAGGTATCTCGTGAGCAAGTCGGTTTAGAGGTAATTCACATTAAACATTTTTTATTGGAAATTGAATTCTCTAGAAAAAATACTAATAACATTTTTGTGTTAAGCCACTCGTTAACGAGATACACATTTGTTTCAAATAATCTGAGGAATCACGTTTTTGGTACTGGTTCCATTTAATTGAGGTTTCGGAGCTTAGGACAAATGCTTCATTCCATTTCAAAAAAATATGAGCAAATGGGTACAGGTGATATAAAAACGATAAGCATATTGATCATTGAGGAAATGACTAACATGAGCGTACAAATCTCCTCATTGCAATTGATATTGATTGAAGAACTCACCTCTCAACTGGTGGTAACATCTCTTCGTGCCAAGTACAGGGAATACTCTCTGGTTCATCCACCTTGTATACCTGAGTTCGAACTAAATCAATGTCGCGGTGACACTCCTCCAGCAAGTCGTCGATGTTCCTCGGGGGAATATCAAAGTGCATCATAAAATACGAAAGTCTACGATGTGGTATTTTATGAGCCGATATTTTATACGGAGTGTCCTTTTCACCCAAATTCTCGATTTTTCGGATGACACCTCCGCGGTGGAAAATCGAATTGGCTATTCGTTTCAATGTTGCAGCAGTCTGTGGCTGGAATGCAACAAATAGGTTATAAATATCTCAAAGTTTTAAGTACAAAGCAAATTTACATTTTTTACAACACAAAAAATGATAACTCTTGTGATAGTTTGACAATTTTTCTAGCTCCAAATGTTTGCGATATCCATAGAGTTTTTATATTAAAAAATTTTCCTAACTTTGGTTATTTTTTTCTTTTAAATTTGACAGTTCTGAAATTGTTGAAGTCTGAAAATTTGAACTTTTGTAAAATCTCAAAAATATTAATTCTGTTGGCATTTGGAATTCGTTAGGAATTTATTATCGACTTATATTATCATTCGTTAAAGTGAGAACGACAAGGAAAATGTTCAAATACCTTGGGCTCGTTTAAAAATGTGAGAAACATTTGTTAATGGAAATGTCACAACTAAATAAATTGATGATTATCAACTGACAGTATGACATAACATTTTTTCAGATTTTAGATGATTGAAATGACTTCGATAATTAAATTTATAAATAAGTTGTAAGAGAGTTCACATAGCTGAACGTTTAACCTATCTTGCATATAATGTAATTTTCTTTTATTACCTTTGACATGACACGCAAGAGAACCGGCATTTCGTACGTGGGCATTT
Organism: Asobara japonica; assembly: GCA_026005395.1. Taxonomy (NCBI): domain Eukaryota; kingdom Metazoa; phylum Arthropoda; class Insecta; order Hymenoptera; family Braconidae; genus Asobara; species Asobara japonica. The sequence continues at coordinate 830,975 of BQMI01000505.1, forward strand.
TGCTAATTAATCGTTGCGCCCTATTTGTTTATTTTGGGGCTTTGGTGATGTCGATGTGTTTTCCTCACAATTACACGTTTTCGGCTATATAATAAATTATAATAATAATAACATGGGGGTTGTCCCTTAACTGTCGCTGATGATCGAAGTTACGCGTAGCCTTAAGTGTTATCGCCGCGCATGAGGGTCGACTGCGGATTGGTCGTTGAGATTCCCCCTCCCTTCCGCCAATTTTTAGTCCATTTGAAAACTGGAACGAGAAAAAAAAATGGTTTTGCCGTATCAACGGTATTTGACTGTATTTTGTGGGGCGAAACTAAATGTTTCGCCTCGTGAATCCTCGCCTCGTCTTCATTAAGAAAAAATATATAATCAACTCAAAATAATGAGTACTTACACATACATCTAGTTAGGTAAAACGGTCTGGAATCGCTGGAAGTTCTTCAAAATAGTAATGTACATGCAATAGCCCCTCTCCTGTCTCGAGATGCACAACAATACCTCCCTTGCCTCGGGAAGGTAAAAGTTCTTTCTTCAAAAAATTTCAAGATTGTGATTTAACAATTGCGAAATTTCAAGAAGTTTCACCAAATGCGGAAATTGCCAAAGGAATTGTAACATTCAAAAATTTCTCCTGAGGAAAAAAAGAAATACGCTCGCTAAAAAATGAATTGATCCGTAGGAAGTGCCAGCTTGCGCCCCCTCCAGCAACCATTGCGCCATTTTTCGCCCAGTTGGTAAGGCCACTATAAACACTGTGCCAGCATGACAGGCTGACAGAGACATGAGTCCAGATATATCCGAAATTGTTGACTTGCAGTTGTCTACGAATTAAAGTGCACCGTGTAAACCCGATCGAATTCTGCATTTAGCAACATGGTAACTACTCGAAAACTTCTCAATTCTCTCATTACATTGGTCTTAACCTGACCGACTTAAAGAATCTACAACCCTAACCTTTGCACTGTTTACCTACCCTTCAATGTTCCCCATTAAATCCCCCGAATTAATTAATTATTTCTAAAAATCTGATGAATGTCTTATTTTCCAGTCGGCTCTCTTCAATTTCCAAAGTCTAATGACAGTAATCCTACTCCTGATATGCACATGTGCGTACGTTCGCGCAGCAGTTCCCAGTTTATTGGACAGGAAAAAAGTTGGGTAAATAAGATTAACGACTGTAATAAATCAACTGAATTCATCAATGCTACTGTTATTTCAAACAATTAATCTTCTTCCCTCAGGATGGGTGGAATATTCTGGAAATGTGCGAGAATCGGTGAGCGAAAAAGTCCATACGTTGCCGTAGGCTGTCTCTTCATGGCATTCAGCATATTGTTCTGGTCCTAGGTCTCCCCAAACGTGAATGAAGAAAAAAAAAACAAATCATAAACACATGGTTTAAAGTGAAATAAGCAAAGAACTCAGTACAAGGGACTCTCAATACTGTTTAATAATGACTAAGTATCTACAAATCATAATAAATTTTACAAAACCAAGGATAATGTAACTTATATAAGTATTTTTTCAACTTTATTTGTCAACACGCCACACCTGCAAAGCTAGGGTATAGTCAACTTGAGCACATTATCTCATTCTTACATCGTGTAACGCAGAATATATATATATATATTATTTTGTTTTTTTTTTCTATAAACAACCAAATCTTTATTTACTCATTTTTTTCAGTATCCATAGGTATTATTATATCAGTGTATTGAGCATCAGTTCATAATACAACTATTTCATTATATAGTTACACTGATCATTCATCACCTGCTTCATTCCATCATACAAATATGTGCGCCCTACACCTTGTGGAGTTATTTAACTGATATGGTTATAAATAAAGATATGTATTCATCGATATTTATAAATTAATGAACAATTGGTTGATAATGTGATACATCAAAGTCGTTGCTTAGGTATTAAATTAGTGTAATTATGGTTGTACTGTACAAAACAATTAAGAAAATCACTCCAATATTCGTTGCAATGCAAAGCATAGGGCAGTTTGACAGTTTGCTTTATCGTTTCATTCAGGTAAAATAATTCAGGAATTAATAAATATTTAAGTAATCAGTTGAAAACATTCAATACAGCGTTACACGCACTACAGATATGACTTTTTGTTTTTTTTTTTAACGAGGAGCATGGGATTAATATAGCGCTTTCAATTCAATCCCATAAAACTCATTGTCCTATTTATAGTGCTTATTGGTTAAATTATTACACTAATTATTTGTCTCATATTTGATTATGAAATTCATAGTCAACTCACGTCTTTCGTGTCTCAAATTCTCCATTACAATCAATAACTAGAATAGTTATATCTAGAGAACATTATTCGTACGATAAACACTGCTTTTTTTTTATTCAATTTTCCCACTTCACGAGTTGATTTAAAATGTTCATCGAGATTTTGTAGTTCCAAAAAAATATAATTATCTCAACTTTGGATATGTCCCATTTTAGTTAAGACATACGACAATGCTAATGAAAAATATGCATCCTTCACTCCGGTGTATTATCATAATTTATCTATGAAAAACTCACATAAATTCATAGAACGCTGAACTTCTCGGGCTATATATAGTAATGTTTTTTTTTCTCATTCAACTTGTGTTTATGGCCACAAAGAAAAGAGAAAATGAAAATAAAAAATAAAAAATATGCATTTCTACGTGCTGAAGCTGTATGTTAATGTAACGCTTCACTCTGAATATTATAAACTCAAACGTCGGGCATTGGATGAATGCACATTGCACACTCTCCGCGTTATCAAGAAAACACGAGGTATATAAAAGTATCTTCACCGTGAAATAAAACAACAAGTTGGAAAGAATGCAAACCCAAGAAGTGAAATTTAACTGAATGACAGTTGGATAATTAAAGGAATAGAGGTGAGAAAAAAAAGTGCAACCTGATAATTTAATATCAAAATGAAAAAACAACTAGAGCAACTGTCATGATAATAATTTTACCACTTGCTATCACTGTTATACTACCACCAAAGACTTCATTATGTTTAAAGGCATTGTGATCTTTTGTAAGAGGTACACGTGTGTCCGGTGTAGTTGTAAAGCTTTTTCGTTTTTCATAAGTGACTGCAGCAGTGCTCCTTTGTATTGCTGGTGTACTTGTTCTACTGTAAGCTATCTTAGGTGTAGTCCTCCATAGTGAATTTCCTCTACCTCCATTTGATCTTTTTCCACTGGTCGACGTTGCACGCGTCGACTGCGTCACACCTTCAATCTCTGCAATGATAAACGATTTCTTTTCTCATCCACATATTCTTTCAATATATCTCTCTATTGGACTCTTCCCATTTTTCTTATCCCCCTTGAAAAACTTTTTGTCCCATTTTTTCCCATTCTTCCCTAGACACTCGTATGAATTGATAAGACGGAGAAATTGTCACCTGGGTGATAAAATTGAATGGAGGGCGAGGGGTAAAAAATAACTCACGGAGTAATCGAAGGGTCGCTTGGGCTTCACCAATGATTGATTTAGCTAAGCACTTATATTCATCCAAATCCTCGAATTGCAATCGCAGTATCTTGAGTTCAATGGTTGTCTTCCATTCTTCTTTTTCATTCACCGTCTCATTACTCACGAATCTACCCCTGGAAATTAGCATAACGAATTAGTCAGCAATAAATTACAAAGTCAAACTTAGCCTGCCCACTCCAGTTATACCTAGAACCTGTCACCCTCACTTGACATCGTATCCGTTTGTGTTATAGATATGAGATTTATGCATCAAGTCTAATTTACGAGGTGGGACGAGTGGTGTGGTACTTGGGAGTGAGGGGGAAGATTGGCTTGTTCAGCCGTAATTTCAATTCCCGTGTGATAGGAAATTGATTCCAACCAAATGGACATAGCAGAGGCAATGGGGATGTAGGGTTTGAGGCGAGATAAAGGTCAACATATGATATTTTGATGAGGTGTATTCGCTAGCCAACTCCCCCTGCTTGTTGACGGAATGTTACCCTTATTTGCCACGTATTTATTGTTCTTGGGGTGGTCTTAATTTCACGTACGAGTGATTGGTCAATATTAAGAATGTGTAGCAGGATTAGCATGCTCCTGGGGAACCTCATCGAGTGATTTTAGCTTTGTTTTTACAAATTATAATTAATGCTCTGCCAATTGATTTTGGGTACATGGGGGTGACTTTGGAAAAGAACTTCAATATCCTACAACGTGCATGCCTACATTTAGTTCCAAACACCTGTTCATGGGGGGCGGGGGGGGGGGGGGGGGTGAAAAGAAGAATTTCATTAATTTGACAAAATATTTATATTTTATATTATTTAATGGTATTGTAGATCAGTATGTAAGAACTTTTTAGAATGGAATGTGAGAAAAAATTTGGGAACCGATTTTTACAGGGTAAAGGTAAAAGATTATATGATTTAGGATGGATTACCGCATATATAATATATTCTCGCCGAATTTCTCCTGTATGTTATCAATATGTATTTTTTTTTTCTAAGTGGGTGGATGCTTCTTCAGCAGAAATTTCGTCAGGTATACTCAATGACGGATTAACGGATTAGCCGCTCATCCTTGTCAATTGGCGTAACGTGGTGAGTCTCTGGTCAGGGAATCATTGGTATAATCTCGTGAGGGCAACCCCATCAGGAAATGTTAGGGTCATTTGCATTCGACCTGGATATTCAGGTGGCCCTATGATTTTCAACTTACGAAGGCGTGTCTTATTGCTAAACATGTGTTGTATATTCTACCACACGTATATATGAGGTATTCCGTACCAACTTGGGCAACGCGTGGCCCTTACCTTTTCTGATTTTGATGGCGACTTTTTCTCAGCTTCTACCGTGAAAAAAAAGTACTCTCAAATTTTTTCAGATTTTTTTTCTGATCAGAAAAAATCTGTAGCACAAATAGGCCCCGTTTTAAAATTCACAAAAATCTCAAAAAATATACCAAATTTTTAGAAAATAAAAGAAACATAGAACTCTTATCCGGTAGATCATTTTCAGTCCAATGTCGGTAAAAAAAACCAGAAGAATTGATTATGTCATGAGTTGTTTTTATACTCCACGCAGCTTTTCTTTGCCAAGTGCTTTACTCACAATAATTTTTGAAAATGATATAATTTTGTCTTCCGATTTGCAATTTTTTCCCAATTTTTCTTACCGAAATTGGACTCAGAATGAGCTACCGGATAGGAGTTCCAAATTTCTTTTATTTTCTGAAAATTTGGTATATTTTTTTTTCTTTTATTTTTTTTTCAGAATTTTAAATCGGGACCTATTTTTGCTACAGATTTTTTCTGATTAAAGAAAAAACAAAAAAAAACTGAGAAAATTGGATAAGGTTCTTTTTTTTCATGGTAGAACCTTCGAAAAAATCGCTTTCAAAATCTGCCGAGGTAAGGGTCACGAGTGGTCCAAGTTGGTATGGAATACCCAATATATATATATGTATATATCCTTTTGTGTATACTCTATTGTAATGAGCTGTATTGGAAACCTACCCACTGCTTATTGACACAACCTGTTTCCCTCGTTGCCACACATTTATTGTTCTTGGAAAAGCCTCGATTTCACATACGAGTGATACGTCAGCGCCGAGTGGTGAACCAACCAATTCACTTTTAACCTTGGCCGTCGGTGAGACTTGTCATTATGCAATTCAATGAACAATTAAATTAATTATTTATCGAATAATTGGTTTATCATTCATTGGGCTCTCTATAATTTAGTGATTAAACAAAACAAATAGAGAATTGTCGCCCATATGTAATGCACATACTCACAATGTACTCTCAAATAAACTCGTTTGCTGACACCCGGTGGTACATCATTTACGGCAATACAAAGATAGGCCCCCATTTGCTTTCTGTCTACCCTGATTAATTCCAGCCGCTCACCAACCCACGTCTTCACTGTAATTCATACGGTCTCTATGAGTGTTTCATTAGTTATATGTCCGGAAGAACATCGGGCTTGGGCTGCGGGGGGGGGGGGGGCTAACTCACATATGAACATTTCACTAAACTCGATTATAAATAGCCCCTATATGGGAAGCGAGATTAAACTCTACGTAATATTCAATTTCAAACTCTTGCAACTTTTTACCGCGAGGCTTTTCATGGAGGCGTAATTATTTGTTTCTTTCAGCTCGTCGTGAATCGGGAAAATTAGTTGGGCGGGAAAAAGAGTATTCTGGCTAATCAGGTAAGGGTCGGTGCAATTATTGTATTTGTGAGAAAATAATCTAATAGAAATGATTATGATTTGTTTTAAACCGTTCTTTTTTAACTTTCCGATATAGGGAAGTTATTGTGATGGCCGCGAAAATCAAAAGTGGAAATTTCATCATATCTTCAAGTTTCAAAGTCTCTCTAATCGTTCTAGAGCATTTTTAACAAAATGTCTGTATGTATGTGTGAGTGTGTTTTTACGCGTATGTATGTGCCCGCAATGTTTGGACAACGACTTCTTCCTAACGAATCACCCGATTCGATAATTTTTTTTTAATCGATGCGTTTTGATTAGATTTTGAAATAAATTCATGCACTAGTGTCCGTTTTTTTTTTAAACATGAAGCATGAAAATCGCCAAAAGTTTCAATCAATCATTATTTACGAAGGAAAGTTGTGATCAAGCTAATCGATGTCGCAATTGGAGTCTCTCGGCGTACCTTAGCTTCGATCAAAATTTGACACATTTTCATGTAGTGATTTATTAGTTATTGGTTGATTTTGAGTGACGCGAAATTTTAATGACTATTCAAAGTTTCATATTCGGTCTAGATCCGAAGTTGTCCGACTACCGCCGGCGCATGCGTGTTTGCCCGCATTTGCACAGGAGAGTCTGAATGCGCGATGCGCAGTGTGATTGGTCAGTGCGTCACGTGACATAGTCGCAGGTAGCGACACCTGTTGTTTTCCAGTATTCACAATTTCGGGATTCCTATTTTTTTCTCTGAAACCCGTCTTCGAACATTTAATTGACGTGTCGGAAAATCTAGGAATGGGACACAGAAATTACGAATCGGCACACTTCCATCCCACTAGTTTTTTATGTAGGATCGATTGAATCCCCTAGATGGAGAGTGGTTTGCGGCGGGGGGGGGGGGGGGAGTGGATACTAGGGATAAGGCCCGTACATAAGGGGGCAAAACATTGGGAATAGGTGAGGAACATTAGGATTTTTTATTATTTATGGATTTATTTGTATCTATTGGAAGTCGGACATCTTTGGCGGTTTTGAAGAGCATTTTTCCCTTCGAAATTTCATCCAATAGAATTGCAGTTTTGGCGTTATTTGATACGTAATTTTTATATACTAAATATTGGGTGACAATTCAGTAACAGCTTCTTGTGTTGCCTATATATGAAAGTCGAAAGGATTTTGAGCCGAGTGAACTTCTGGGCGAAACTGATGAATTTGGTTTCTTGTTGCATTTCTCTTGGCCGAAGTTTGGAAGAAGAAAGATACTTCTTCGAATACTACTCGAGCTTCAGAATTATTCAGGTATTTCCCTCGCGGTTCCCTCCATATAAACAAAGATGTGAATTTTCTCAGTAAAATCCAACAAACTTCGCGACCTTAACTCTTTTACTCCATACAACCAGATTAAAACCTCAATAACAATTTTGAAATTACGACATTCGAAGGCAACACAATTCGGTTTTTTTTATTTCAATAATTTATTAGTCATATAAATATATTTTACCTCCTGCTGTTTTTTTAAATTTTTCTGATTTTCGAAATGAGGAACTTTCTTTTGTATGTCTAATTTTAATTTTTCTAACTAATTGAACCCTTTCAAAATTTTGTGATTTTCAAAATAATGAAATTATTCCACATTACCGGTTCGTGAATAGATTTGCACTGCGGAAGTACGGAGTACGAGATTTATGCAAATGGTGTGTGAAAACTGCATTTTATGCGAAAATTTTGCCATCCTCATGCGAATATTTCCCATGAGAAGTGCAGGCTTTTGACACTATCTCTGGGAAGTGCGAGGACTTCACATAAGCAGTGTGAAGACCTTGCATGGGCTTGCTATTTTTGGCATACCTGTATCAATTCTTCGTTTGCTGATAGTTTTTTGTTCATTGTACATTAATATAAATATAATTTATTTGACAAATGTAAGTTATACTGATGCTCGCATCAATCAGCGGCACTTGGATTTGACCTCAGGGCCATTTGCGTTTGCGTTTAAGTCTCTCTATTCAAAATAGCAATTTACAAAAATTTTTGGTTGTGAACATTTCTCAAATGAACATAAGATTTCTTATGTATTATATTATTATAGAAAAAAGTCGTTCGACGACGTGTTTTGCTACGTTCCTTTTTGTTTTATATTAGTTTGTTATTATTCGGTTTTCATCGGTTTATACCATATAACCGAGTCATCGTAGGCCTCTGCTGATACCTTGCTTTAGTTGGGAGGAACCTTCAGGAATATATCGGCAGATTCTAAAGCTCTGGTATTACAAATAACAATAACGATTAAACCACAATTACCACTCGTGAATTGATCACGATTTTTCCTCACTAATAAACTTTCTGTCTCCTTTCTCCACGATACTATCGGCTTTGGTCGGCCGGATGCTTTACATTCAAGTGTTGCATTTTCACCCTCTTTGACGATGACCTCGCCCTCTGAAGTTCCGGAAGTAAGGATATCAGGTGCAACTGCGAATTAAATCGTTAATAATGATTTCCTGAATCGTAACGCTTTGCCTCAGCCTATCGAGAAATAGATGGTGAAATGTAATGGGGTGTCCGGCGGGGGGGGGGGGGGGTTACATTCAGGGTGCCGTCCGAGTTTGGCCGATGAGTTTATCCAACCATTTCGTGCACTTGGTAGCTATCGACTGTACGTGATCTCATGGATTTTGGTTTCATATCATAGTGATTTTACGGTTTCAGATAGTCATTAACAGAGCTAAAGGGGTTGTTCGCCCATATGGCAGACACGTACTCATCAGCTCTACGGTTCTAAATTGAGTATTTGTGGGTGGTCCTCATAATTGATGTAATTTTGTCGCCTCAACGCCCACCAACCCGCCGGGTATTCTCTGCATACTAGGTTTTGCATTAGGCGGAGGATCACAAGTTGCTTGTGATTTACGGTGTCTGTTATAGAAGAAAAAAACTTTTGGGAATTTCTTACGAGTGCTTCTCTCTTTTTTATTGTGTATCTGTATGTGTAGACCTTGTACATATACGCTATCCTGAAACTTCCTATTTTTTAGGGTAAAAAGAGGACAAAATTCCAAGTTACCAGTTCCCCTTTAATTGTTCTGTCTGGCCTACATTTTGGTGGTGGGGGGGGGGGGGGGGGGGGGAGGTGTTTTCATTTCCGAGAATGGTTCCAAGTGAACGAACCGTTCTATGAACTGTTCCAGGTGGAACGGCCGTTCCGAAAATCTTCCCCGGAACAGTTCTCGGAATGAACGCTCTACAGAAGACAATTCTTAGGAGGCTTCGTTCACTTGGAAGAGTTCTTGGAATTGAAGGCACCGGCTCCGTGGAACCGCTTAGCACCGGTTTTAGGTTAAAGTTCAGTTTCGGAAATGGTTTCCGTGGAGAGCTCATTCTAGGAATAGTTCCAGGTGGAACTGCAGTTCCGGAAATCGTGTCCGGTTTCTTGTACTGACGGTCCACCTGGAACAGTTCTCAGAATGAATCCTCAACCAAAAACAATTCTTGGGAGGGGTCGTTCACTTGGAACGGTTCTTGGAATTGAAAGCACTGGCTTAGTGGAGCCGTGCCAAGAACGGTTTCAGGTGAAAGCTCACTTCCGGAAATGGTTTCCGTGGAGGGTTCATTCTAGGAACTGTTTCAGGTGGAACTGCCGTTCCGGAAATCGTGTCCGGTTTCCTATACTGACGGTCCACCTGGAACAGTTCTCAGAATGAATCCTCAACCGAAAACAATCCTTGGGAGGGTTCGTTCACTTGGAACCGTTCCTGGAACTGAGAGTTCCAGGAACGGTTTCAGGTGAAAGTTTCGTTCCAAGAACGGTTCCCGGAAGTGCAGTTCCACCTGGAACAGTTCCCAGTGGCCTAAACTCTGCTGATTAACCTCAAACATCAATAACAATGAGGCATGAAAATTGAAGAAGAAATTTTGGTCTTTTTCACCCTCAAATGTAAAATCCACAGTTCTGCGACACCGTATATTCGGTCTGGTTAAGCGATCATATATATATATGCTGGACGCTATTATCACCAGTAAAAATTCCTAACGTACTATTTTTTAAAATATATCTCTGCACGTGATTGTTGAATTTCAATTATTTTTATACGAAAATGGGAGAGAAGCTGCGTTTTAAATTTTATCAGCAAACGAGACCTTCGTGAAAATGTGCACAAAAAATGTTTACCCATCATATTCCATATACAAACTGTTAATACAGATACATATAGTTTTGGGGTATATATAAATATTTCTATGATGAAACTTGATAATTCAAACCTGATCACATACGTGAGGCTTCGCACGGATCATATTGAATGTATGAAAAAATATTATATAGTTATATCAATATGCTGTATGTGAAGCATAATGGCTGCAAAAATGTTTGTTGCGCAGATTGAAAAAAAAAACATATTCCTTTTACTGTGAGATGCAAAAATTTTCTCCTTTCAAATTTTTCGTTATTAAAATTTTGAATTTGATCATCCCATGCATACATATATCTGAAAAATAGGGTCATTTGGGAACATTAATATCTTGATTTCTATATTTTTAGAAAATCACATTTTCGGATTTGCAGCGGTAAATAACTTTTTTGCAAATCCATGTAAGCATCATTTTTCTATAATTCAAAAGTTGGAGAGTTTGAGTATAGTATTCCCTAAAACCAAATTTCTTTTCTATGTTTATTGAGGTTTTTGCATTGTGGATCGTGATGTTCAAACTCAGAATCACGGTTCTCAAACTCGTGATGTAGGATATCGCAAAAGCACTAGTATAAAATCGTGATTGACGTTTTCATTTTTCAATGTGAGTGCTTCCACCATAGAAGAATCGGCCCCACCGTATATTTCAATTCGGGGAAACGAAAAGTTGAATCTTTTTTTTCTCCCCGCCTGCGGCTTAATTTGAACTTTCAATGGACAGGAAATAGAGATATCAAAGAGAAATAACGATCAAAAAGTCCTGAAATTTAATTTTTTTAACTACAAGATTGCAACATTCAGAGATTGAACATTGCAATTTTAAACGAATTCAATTTGTATTTTTTTCGTCAATCACGGGTATCACCATCGGATAAAAAGGGAAATGTGTTTAGCATAGGTCAACGTAGGAATATGAATTTTCATCAATTTTTCATGAAAACTAAAATTGGTTTAAATATTTCGCTTTTTTTTTTGTATTTTTCCCCTAACTCTGTGTTTGACTTGCAAAATCACACACACACACACACCCAGCCCACCTACACCCACCCACCCATGTACCTACCTACACACACTCACCCACTTACACACACACACTTGCCCCACGACCCACACACCCTCACCCACCCACCCACACACACACACACATACACACACACACATATACACACACACACACACATACACATACTACCTCATAATGATTAAAAAACCCTCAACTATTGTGCAGTGCTGTATAAAATATCTCATAGAGTCACACAAATGGGAAAATAAATGGTTAAATGAATTGCCCTTATAGAAGCTAATTATCCAATTTTCCTCATTATTATAATTGCCATCAAGAGCCCTTTGATGCGATAAAATTAACTCCCTCATAATAACGCATCCGAGAATTAATCTCGCAGATAACTATAAACTTGAGTTGCCCCACTCCTTCAAATTGCCCATTTAGAGATACGTGACAAAGTGAATGCAATCTATGTACATAATGTTACAGTAATGTGCTAATTGTAATTGCAATGGTGCCAAGCCATCACCGCATAGTGGCCAATGGAATGACATTGGTTGAAACAACAGAATGTGTGGTATACCGAGCAATTAGGCATACCCAGAACATCAATGCAACCCAACTGGTTCAGCATGGGCTCTGTGTTAACTTGACACATGTAGCATCCACGATCTTGCTCCTTGACATTTCTTATGTGCAATTTCCAGGTTGCCTCATCCTCATTTCTACCAGTCGTTAAATTCGTCTTAGTCTTCATGTTCTCCAGGGATACGGAGAACTTTTGTGAATTTGTCACTGTTCTTGTACCCATTGACAATATCATCTGATCCTCCTTACGTAGCCATCCCACCTGCAAACACAAATTAACATTTGGCCTTTTTTTCTTACTTTTCTCTTGGTAACAACTGCTAAAGTAACTCAAACATAGTCGGAGTGATACTCAGGGGTTAATTTATATCCACTCGAGGAGAGTGTGGAGTATGGGACTAGGGTGAGATAGTATGAGCTTCTGTTTGCGCTTTCGGAGAGACGCGAAACTTGATTTGCATCCAGGCAGAATATTACCTCGAGTTTGTGATGCATATTCACGCTGGGTATACCTAAGGCCATCACCCAGTTTGGGTCGATCCACCCATACTCTACTAGTATTTCTGACGAGACCACCCGACCATCACATACGTATGTCAATTTGCAACTTTACCATACTTTTCAGCTAATTCGCGTCGTCATTCTAACTCAAGTTTTTGGGTAAGGAAGTGTTGAGGGGAATTTCATCGGGTTGTTTAATTTGACTGAGTATTGTGTGTAGGAGGTGGCATGACTGAGGAGGATGAATTGGCGTCTCACTCCCACTAGTCCAATATTCATAATTATCTGATTGATAAATGGGATTGAAACATTTCATTGACGTATCGGAAAATGTAGGAATGGGAAACAGAAATTACAAAGCGGGACGTTTTGTTTGTGTTCCCAACGGCGACACACACACTTTTATCCCACTAGCTCATTTTTGATTCTTGTTATGAGTCTGAGTTCGTGTTGGCACATGACTAGGTTTCCTGATGTTTGTTAGGCGTCGGACCTGACGTCGAGACTCAACACCGTCCCTTGATATACTTGATAGGCGATTAACTCGCCATTGCCACCATGTGTAGACGTGTATATGAAGAGGGAACATTTGGGTGGTTTTGAGTTAGATCAAAGTCGCTAGATCAGATCAAATAAATGATTTAACATTGTGTTTAAGGATATTCTACCTATATTGAAGATTTACGAATTGCTTGAAATTTTGACATAATGTTTTTGAAGCGATAACAGATGCCTGTATGAAATTTGAGATTGATTCACAACACCGTTTTGTAGTTATTAATTATCAAACTTCTCAATTAACACGGCCTCTTATGGGAAAAATAAAAATATCTGTAAATACAGTTCAAAATGTACAAGTTTGTTGAAATTTTGAAAATTTACTATTGAAGCAGATATAAAACGGTGGTAAAAATTTCATGACGAGTGACTAAAATTTTTTTTCATTCATTTGTTTAAACAATATAATATTGATTCGCAAAATCAAATACAATATAATAATTTTCTATGGCTATCACTTTAACTAATAAACGCATTGAAATATTAATTGAAAATTATTGGCGATAAATATAACGAATTATAGAGAGGGTCATAAACTTTTGTTTTGACTATACCGGTTGAATATCCTTAAAGGGAGCTGCGAAGAGAAGAAAAATTGAACGCATTAGAAACTGTGACTTTGGTATCTTCTTAACGTGATCTCAACATCATTCTATACACGGAGAGAGGAGTGACAAAAATCCTGCTGCTGTTTCATTAAGCAGTGGTCACCGTCCTTTTTAAGGTGCACATCCAAAAAAGTATAATCATTATAGGTGAAGAGAATTCTGGAGTCAGCATATTTTACCTTTCTGAAAACTACTACATTACAGAATTTTGATAATTTCAATATGGACACCCAGAACCCTTCACTTGTCAATAAGGTACTTCCTAGTGACACCTCAGTAAAAACTCTATAGCAAATGTGATAAACTTGATCATATCACTCCAGCGATTGTAACTGTACATTGTAACATTACATTTTATTCAAAGTATTGCCTATTATCAGAAACCCCTCTCTCCAAGGTCATGTCATAGAATCACTAACGGTTTCAATTCCTTGTCTTCGTAAACTTTCGGTCTCCCACTGCGTTCTTTACCCACCATGTAAAATCCAGCGTTTTTTTAAAATTTTGACGCGGTTCGGCGGGAAGCTGCAACCAGGACAAACGTACGCGGTCGTTCCTGTTCAGTGTTCCACCTAAACCTTTTCACTGACCTCCATCATAATCCCTATTTTACAATTATCCTTCCCCATTATATTCTGTTCCATTCTTCTCCCAGTACAAGTGAAAAAGTTACTCTGTTTATTGGCGTTCCGATAACTAATAGCGATTTCGAACAATTACCGTCGTTCTCCAACAACAATCTACCGCTACTATGGGCGTGCCATGACGTCATTCATCTACTGCACCGGCTGATGACAAGGTCCATATAGAGAGACAACTCTCTCTATAGGGATAACGACCGCAAGACAATATAGTCAGTGCCAGAAAAATTGAAGAAGAAGAAGAAGTAAATTTTCACGCCACTATAATGACAGTTTCTGTCACTCAAAGCAGCTTCACCACAAGCTTCTACAAGCAATCGATGTGCCTCGGCGGCAGATTTCTTAGAATTAACAAAGTAAATCGAGAGTCCCCACGAGTGACGCTTATTTTGTTCAAAATTTGACATTTCTCGCGTCAACAAACATATGTAAAGCTAAGATAGAGTGACTAATATTTTTAGGTTATATTGGTACCATATAGTCAACCGCAGATTAAGACGTTGAGTTTCAATGATTCTTTCATAATTTTCCGGTGGTGCCATCTGTTGCGGAAACGGCGACAACTCAGTTGTACACTTAATATTTTTTACTTTAATATCAACTTTTATTGACAATTTAACATGCAGGCACAAGTGATCGACCTGGGTTCACATTTTTAACTTCCCGATATAAGGAAGTAACTGTAATGGCCCCGAAAATCAAAAGTGGAATAAACGAATAACCCGATTTGATAATTTTTTTTTTAATCGTTTCGTGTTCACGCAGCTGAGGCCTGATTAGATTTTGAAATAAATTCATGCACCAGTTTCCGTTTTTTTTAAAACATGGAGCATGAAAATCGTCAAAAGTTTTAATCAATCATTATTAACGAAGCAAAGTTGTAATCAAGTTAATCAATGTCGCAATTGGAGTGTCTCGGCGTACCTTAGCTTCGATCAAAATTTGATTCACTTTCATGTAGTGATTTATTAGTTATTGGTTGATTTTGAGTGCAGCGAAATTTTAATGACTATTCAAAGTTTCATACTCGGTCTAGATCCGAAGTTATCCGACTACCACCGGCGCATGCGTGTTCGCCCGCATTTGCACAGAAGAGTCTGAATGCGCGATGCGCAGTGTGATTGGTCGGTGCATCACGTGACATAGTCGCACGCCTGTTATATTCCAGTATTTCGAGATTCCTATTTTTTTTTTCTGAAACCAGTCTTTGAACATTTAATTGACGTGTCGGGAAACGTAGGAATAGCAAACAGAAATTACAAATCGGGAAGTTTTGTTTGTGCTCCCAACGGAGGCAAACACACTTCCATCCCACTAGTTAAACGAGATATGACCGCCTGATCATTCGCTATATGATCCTGAAGGCGGGAAAGGCCGACGAGGGCAATGAAACCCCAACATCATCCAGCCGCCGCCATTTAAATCGGGAGGGAATAAGCATTCAAATTTTCTTCCAGCCAAGTGATTATTAAGCTCTTGGGGTGAAGGCGCGGTTTTTGGCAAGTCAACAACGAATGCGACACATCAACAAACAAATTGCAATTTTGAAATTCATCATTTCTAGATGAGAAAAATAATAATTGCACAAAATACAGATGGACTAAATTGTACGTCATTTATCAAATTCCTGTCTCTGTTCAGCTCTAACAATTTTTTCCACCCAATAATTTAAAGGGAGATTCAAAGGGTTTTGGAAAATCCGGTGTTGATTTTTTTTCGCCCGCCGATATCATATTTTCGATATATAGTGGATAGGACATACATGGATGTCGATGCGAATGACTGAGCCTGCCAATTAAATCCTTTTAATCGTACGGATATTCAATCAGGATCTTTTGATTGCCTGGTAGCGCGCTGATGCACGCCAATGATTTCCGACATTTTGGAGACAACTAACAGGATAAATGTCATTGCTCTTCTGAAAAATCTCTCATTGCTATTCGAAAAAGCGTCCATCCCTTTCCATAAAAACAAATTATCATAAATTTAATGTCAATCATTTTTATTCAGCGTTCACTAAATTCCTATTTTTCAGGATAAATTTACTACGCTCCAATGTACATATCTGAAATTCTAATTGTGACTTTTAGCAGAATAGCATTTATACATTGGTCCGGAATAACATTTCTGAGAGTAAAATTTCATCCGAAGTCGAAATTCGAAAAACTAATTTTGATGAATTTTTCAATAAGATTGTTGAAAGGTATGTGGCCTTTTCGTAATAATTAATAGCAGCAGAGTTATGAGAAATATTTATTGAGAGGTTTATTCAATGTTTGGATAAATGTTTGACGTTGAATATTATTACAGGTATCAGCTTGATCGATCTTTTAGAAATTCAATTCGGATTTTTACAGAGGATTGATAATTAAAGAAAAACTCATTCAACCAACCGTTTTTCTCTCAGCGCTGCTACGACGCAGAAGTCGCTCAAAACCCGTAAACTTATGCGCAGCGACACTACTCTACACATGCATACACACATGCCGCAATATAAGAAAGGCGTCTTCTCATTTAACAAAAATCATAATTGCCCATACTTTATTTTCGCTTTGCATAGTTAGTTTTAGAAGTTAACAATTGTTGTTAATAAATTAAAATATTGTTATGCAAGTGATGGTCCCTTAGATCATTGTTGAAGTAATGCATTTCTAAAGAATTTGAAAATCCAACATTCCTCTAGTATGTTGTGAGGTAATAAAAGGAACCGTTTTGTCGAGGCCTGGAGATCCGGCCGAAGTATAATTAAAGATAAGCCTAAGACCCTGCCAACGGATGATTTTATAAGACACGTAAAGTGCCACCTTCTTCGTTCAGCATTTGTCCTAGGCGAGAGTCTCTATATTAGTTACTTGGTCGAGATTGTAAGAGCGCGCTTACTGCCCCATTATTTCTTTAGTCAGAATAAACCTGTTTTACTTATTGATAACTACTTTCATCATTTAATCATAAACCTCGGCAATCATAATGGAATATTGTTCAGAACTGTTAGAACAGAACTTTTCAATATTCGAGCAATATCTTCTAATTTATTTGAACAAACGACCTGGCATCGTTAAATCTACCGGTTCTATTTCTGTGTAAATGAAAAATAAATTCCAAGGGACACCCTCCGATTTTCCGCTTGAAAAAACTTCCCATATTTCACAATCTTCCGGAAATTTCAAAATGGCTCGTGCAGAAAAAAACAACTTTCATCATAATCCCATGTTAATTTCACCCATCAGCTTCTCGGCAAGGGGATTACCCCAATTCCCCGCGTTTGCCTCGACGAAAAAAGCCCAGAAAATAATTCACCCACCCAATTGTCACCCCCTCAAAAAAAAAAGTGAGGGGGAAAAAAATCATCCCCCCGGAAAAAGCTCGCGTGCAACAAAAACCCAATTGATAGCCCACGTGTGGAGGCCAGCGTTTGTTTAATCCACGACTCATAATTGCATGCATTAATTTCACGCTGGATAATTACAACCCATTGATAATCCTCAGTGGAGTATTTCGTTGTTTGCAAGTATAGTCTATAGGCCCATTGTCCGACTACTGGCCAGGAGGGATGTGGAATTGCGTAACCCCATCGGCCACCCGCCCCGCCGCCTGTTAACCCTCAACAACATCCCCGAGAGTCATTCTCGAATGCAGTAGAACATGTCTAAACCACATGTCTACACATTGTAAGCTTAGGTCTGAATGGAACCTACCGATATTGAGTGAAATACCTTATAGGGGGATTCCCCTCGAACTAGCTACTCATTTCCATCATGTTCATGAGGAGTTTTGGAAAATTTCCAGGCTGTTCACGCATTACTAAGGTTCGCTAACTGATATGGCGCAGCTGTATAGGTTTTCATAAGAGAACAAAATTGGAATTCTTGGATAAGTTTGGATATAAATTACTACAGCGCAGTTCTAAACCTTAAAGTACAATTCGGCGTATCGTTTTCTGTATTCTTTCTGGTAGATTTGGGGTATATACCATACCAAGTTGGACCACGTGACCCGTACCTCTTCAGATTTTGATGGCGATTTTTTTTTAGGTTCTGCCATGGAAAAAGAGTACTCTCAAATTTTCTCAGATTTTTTTTTTTTTTTTTTTTTTAATCAGACAAAATCTGTAGCAAAAAAGATCCCGATTTAAAATTCTGAAGAAATTCACAACAATTTCAACAAATACACCAAATTTTTAGAAAATAAAAGAAATATGGAACTCTTAACCGGTACATCATCTTCACAAAATTCGATATATTTTTTGTGATTTTTGTGATTTTTTTCTGAATTTTAAATCGGACTCTATTTTTGCCGATTTAAAAAAAAATCCGAAAAAAATTTTCCGAGTACTTTTTTTTCATGGTAGATCATCAGGAAAAATCGCCATCGTAAGGGTCACGGGTTGTCCAAGTTGGTATGGAATACTCCATTTATAATCGTTAGTAAAAAGGAGCGACTAAAGAAAATATCGACATACATCCGAATTATCGAAAAGCGTAAGATGGAAAGCGACGCGACACCGACCAGTGCGGCGGAACAAGGAAATGCGCGTATGAAACACTTTTTTTTATGAGCAACTGTTTAGAAAAAAAAAGTATTTCTTAACTTCTGTTTTCAACTTGTTCAATTGTTGAAAGATATATTTGCATTCTAGTGAAAATCCTTGGCTTAAGAATACCACAATTCCTTTTTCGACCCTTGGAATTTGTACTTTCAGAATTAAAATTCTGTCTTTAAACTTCCGTTTGGACTTTCCGCAACCAAATTTGAAATCATAATGTGGACATTTCTTCTACATAGAAAAATTAGCAAGTGAAATTATGATGAGCGAATTTCTCCTCAAACTCTCTATAGCGGTGAAAAACTTTATCGCAGTTGAATAGATCTAAACTCCATGTCTACACAATGTAAGCTCATGTTCGAATGAGACATACCGCTGTTGAGGGAAATACCCTATACAGCGGGTGGGTATAAAGAAGTCGTCGAGGAGTCCTTGACAAATGTCGTTTGGTAGACGTTATTATTCTATATCCGATGGCATTGATGTACGGGTGGCCGGGGGGGGGGGTGGGGGGTTGGAGATTTTTCTTGTGCGGTGGAGGCAAGGAGAGAGGGGATCAATACAGTTCCGGGATTTCTTTTTGCTGGGGTAAGGGTTCTCGTCGAGTCTTGAGCTCCAGCATAGGAGACATGGAAAAAGAAACCGAAGAGGACGCGAAGAAGGGAAAAGAAACGAACTCTCCCCCAAGCTTCTATATACCCAAAGCAAACAGCGGTGGGAAATTCTCTCCCTTTACCACCACCATGTCTACTCTTTGCCCGGATACTGTCATGGGGAACGGGTTGGCAGGTCTTAAGGACGGAAATGCTCTGAGGCAACAGGATGCTGGTTTGTGTGGGTTTCATCTTTTGGTAGTAGTCGAATTCAAGAGTCTGGGGCGTCACGTACTGCGGGGGGGGGGGGGGGGTAAAGCGTAGCGGAGAGTAACGGGTGTACATAAATACACGAAAGTCCTGCCACAAGTTTATGTCAAATTTACCCCCCCCCCCCCCCCCCCCCCCCCCCCCCCCCCCCCCCCCGAGCCCTTTCCTTTATTTTCGATCATGTGGAGTAATGTGGTACCGCATTACCAGTGCTCCTGGCTCGCCTCCTTTTTTACGCCTCCTCACCGCCAACTAACCGAGAAGGAGTATTTTGACTCGGACCATCAACTACCATTGATGGTCCAAATGGAGTCCGACTATGTCTGAACACAGAAAGAAACGATTCTACTGCAAGAGCAAATTTTCTAGATACGCGGAATCTTAGATGTTGAAATCCGTTTCCTGGCATGCAGCGCTCCTTGGGAGTTTCGGTTCAAATAAAAGTAGTGCTGTATACTTTTATTAGTCGGGTAATTTATGTTTTCTTTAAGAGAACAAGTCAAGATTTCAATGAATCAAGAGAGACAAAATTGAAGTACTGGGATTGGTAGCACTATATGGTGAATTGATCCGTCAGGAGGCGCGTACGCTCACTGAAGATTTGCTGAGTGAAGTCGGAGCTACAAAAGGGTTCGTCTTTCCAATTCCGTGGTTCTTTTAGCTTTGAGGATATTTATAAGAAGATGAGTAGTTAATGGATCCAATTTCGCGTCTGATGGCGTTACACGGGCTCTACGGGACCCTCAAATAATTGGTGGGAAGTGCCAAACTTCAACAATTGGCTCATGCTTCTGCCAGTCTTGTTTTACTAAGCCTCAGCAGCCTATATTCGGCGTTGCTTATACCAGTGGTGACACCTGTCTTTTGCCGAGGCTAACAGCCGAGGATACTAAACTTGGATCAGTATTGGGGCAGAGCTGGGACCCAAGTCTGGTATTGCTGGATTAGTACCAGCCTGGAACCACAATCACTTTTTACGTTAAGGCTTGCTTGTCAGCCTTGGTACAGCCTAGGACCAGGTCCGGAGTGCAAGGGTTGGTAGTACTACGTAATCCTCCATCAGGCCTGGCGCCTGCCAATCCTTAACTTAGTCGCCAAACTTGTCTCAGTCAAATTCCCAGCCTTAAACCTACCTTAACTCAATTTTTCAAACAGGACCGCCACCGTTCCATATTTTCGAACCAACAGAAAATTCGTCAATTTCAAATGCAAATTGGTCATTCCTGACGTCGTAAGAGTTGCGTTGGTGTTTCTATACTTTCTATTGGATGCTTCCACTCGAGTCATGTAAAAGGCGACCTATGATTGGCGTTCGCGGGCAGAGGCACTTCCGTGACGCCACCGTCGTTCTCAGGTAGTTTGAAAAAGAGTCGCTTTGCATATTCGAAAATTGAGAAAAAAATAATGATGAAAATTGTTTACTAGTAGTTTTTCTCATTGGAGGATATATGCTTTGGAAAGTATTTAAGTATTTAAAAATACTTTTTAATGAGGATTCAATTCCTGTTATAACTGAGATATGTTTTTTTTGTCGAAATTTTATTTAAAATATATCCTACTTATAGTTTGAAAATATTTTGAAAATATATTCTGAAAATGTCAACAATTAATATTGAAGTGAAAGTTCTATAGGCGCCTTTGGGTGTGAACACACCCAAATCCCTATGTTACGAAAACCGACACCATTGGGGGGGGGGGGGGGGAAGCACCATACCTGGAGTGCGTACGTACTTTAGTCGCTAGGATGTAGGGATGGTATGCGAGGTACGGGGAGGGGAGCACGACAGAAGAATAGAGCATTCACGCACATCTAAACCCATTTACATGTTGCATGGGAACGTCGATAATGTCGCGTTCGTCATAATTTAACATAGGGCGCAAGATGGCGTTATGCGCATTTTCTATCTATGTTAAAAAGCCAGTGTGTATGTTAATGAAAAGGTTTCGTTTCTTACTTCAGTTATCGCAAACCGATAATTTCATTTGTAGAAAATGGTGAGATGCAAACAGAATGAGAATCTTATATATATTGATATAATTTAATTGTATTAAATCGTAAACTCCGATTTACGCTGATATTACAGCCACTGATCCTATCCTCAGCAATAGAAAAAAATATTTAGAGAATATCATACCATCTCTATGACTTCGGCCCCTACGAAGTTTCACTTCTGTCGCGTAGTTCTCTACGCACATGTTTTTTTTTTGTTAAATATCATCAATGCTTCATGATGTTCATTGGATACGGGGCCACTTGGATATACTTAATATACTTGAACAAATTGTACACGGGAAAAATAGCCGAATTGGGTATATTAGAAAACTCTATTGAGGGATATTTATATCCCCCATCGGGGATATGTTATCCCATAATCGGCATATAAATATCTCTGAATCGGATAATGTAATCCACCGCGTCAGGTATTTTCTCTTTCGTGTGTAAGCAAATTTTTTTTTGTTATTTTTACTCCCTTCATGTCAGCATATTCTGCAGTATTATATGATCAAGTCAGTATAAAAAAATACTCGTCAAATGACTAAATTCGAGAACGACTTTTCAAGTGTCCAGGGACAAAATTTATTCGGACAGCAGGTACGATTAGCCCGAGTTCCGCTTTCTCATTATTGGAGTATTACTTACCCATGAAATAGCTTACTCTCATTACTTGGGCACCGAAAAGTCTGCGCATCCATTTTATATTCCATTAAAATCATAAGAGCCTAAATGATTGCCCATATCTCCTCGCGTTTAAAGTATCATGCGACATTCTCCGTTCACATGCAGCTTTGTACATCCCATTTTCGCATCACAACCTTTCCCATAAAATCGGTTGTGACTAGCAACACGGGCAATAATGGACCCTAACTTGTTAAGGGACATTTATTCATCAATTGACATCTACAATAACTCCATTGAGAAAACTCAAGACCTTGTGAAATCTCCATTATTATTTTAACACCTGCCTTAGTTCGGTTCATGTTGTATCATCTCGATTTGTCTACACAGGAATCATGTGCGTACTGCTCAAATATATGTACACGGTTGGGCACTATTACATTTGAAACAAATGTAGAAAGCTATATTTTTGAGACTATGTTATGTTTCAACATCTGTTAAACATAACAGAGTACAGGATTAAACATCTGTTCTGGGATTCAAGTTATACACCAATTAAGAATGTCTGAGCCTCGGGATATAGGCGTGCAAGTGTATTGAAGTGCATTTGATGTCATCAACACAAGAGAATCGAAAAATGTTTCGGTCTTCTCTCAAAAGGGCCTTTTGGAGAGAAGCACAATATCAAGGTGTATGGGGCCAAGTGTGCGCGAGATAAGGCAATGGAATATATGTAATAATCTATCTGTGGTAAAAAGGAGAGACGAAAGAAACTATGCATATATATCGAAATTATCGAAAGCCGTAAGACCGAAACCGACGCGCCACCAGTCAGCGCGGCGGAAAAAGGAAATGCGCGTGCGAAGCGCGCAACTGTCAACATTTGCTGGTAACCAAGGGAAACCGTATTTTCCCTATAATTGTCCTTTAATGATTATATTTGACACCTATATTTGATCGAATAAATGACAGCAATAGCGGGACCAAGTCCCGGGTGAAGGAAGTAATTAAATAGATGAAATAACTACAGTGAAATCGAATCGGAATGTACATCAGGGCATTGAATACTAATTCGCTAGGTACGAAGCGTCAAATATAATAGTCTGTAATACCACTCGAGCGTCAAAATCACTCGACTATTCCCCTCAAGATCCTTCGCTCTTCGCGCTCAGGATTCTTCAACCTGAAACCCTGAAATTCCTCGTTTGGTCACAATGAGCCGTTTGGCAGAAACTATAGTGTTGGTATTCTTATATTAAGCGTGGTATGTGAAAAAGGGCCCTCTTGGGGCGAGTTGATTTGCTCGATGATAAAAGGATTAAAGCCCGGGAAATATGTTACATAAATCTGAAACCAGAGAGTTTTCCCAGCCTTGTCTTTATTATTTAATTAACTTAACAGCTGGTGTTCTTTGCCCTCCTCCTTTTTCACCCACCTAGAAACACCAGCCGAGCTGTATTTTAACTAGGACCACCATGCTACGTGTAAAGGTGCATCTGAACATTGTAAAGTGTCATTTATTTCGAGATAGTGTTATCTATGAAATTTCGGGAAAATAATTAAAGTGCACAAAATTGGCCCCTTAATTCAGTTAATTATATTCAGTATCATAAAAATATATAGTTATATATTTTCTCGCTATTCCTCCGGAAGCTGAAGTACAAGTATAATTCTATGGGTGATTTTTTTCTACACGATAAAATGAATAATGAATATTATTGCTTTGGAGAAATGTTGATGTTTCCCGTTTATTGACATTGGGAGTCAATCTCGAGAGTGGATTAGTTCAGCGAAATATCACGAATTCCCGTTTTATCAGAAATTAAAAAAAAAAATCAAAATTCGAGTCGTTCCCGGAAGCCACTTGGTTCAGAGCTGATAATTTTTTTTATCTTGAACGTAAATATTTGATCCTGGATATTTGACCGACTTCTAATTTTTAGAGTAAATTGGTTGGCCTTTTCGGCCATTTTCCCTGGTAAATAGTGTTAGGTGGTAATTACAAATCGGGATACCGATACCAGACTACTCGCATTTAGTGAAGTGCGATTTTTTAAAAAATGAAAATTTAATGGCTCTTGCATCGTCTTCTTCTTACGAAACAGATCACATTTCAATCATCATGCATTGAAAATCTCAACTTTGAAAAATGGAGGAATCAAAATATCAGAGATCCACTAGATGAACACTTAATTTTTGCTACTAGATGAATTATAGATGAACATTTCATTGTTTTTTCAATGCTAGCGCCAGCGAATAGCATATATAATTTTGCGTTGCGCGGGGTCTCGAGGGTGGAGAGGGGGTGGGGGCTCGCCCTCCCCGCGGGATGAAAAACAAAAATTAATTAAAATTAAAATAAAAAGAATTCAATTCTCTTCCTCCATCACTCTCATCACTGTCTGGCACAATATTCCACATTTTTATAGTCTATTTTCTCCAACATCCTCCCGGTAATAAATATTGACACCAACTGACGGAATATGGCGGTTAAGATGGCGTACCTCCCCTGAGGTTCCCACAGTTTCACACGTCGAACAGTTCCGTGCGCGGCAGTAACGTCGGAGGTATGTTAAGCAGCACGGATGAACGCTAAATAGCTAGTGAGCGTGCTGTGTGCATGACCGGTAAATATTTAGTATACCTCCGATGGATAGATTCATGCTAATAGTCGTTTAGTTTCTTGCCAACAGCGCTATTAAAGAGCGCTTAGCGGCTCCCAGCAGCGAAAAGTTTATTTCGAGGGCTCCGCCCCTCACATCCCGACAGCTCCCCTACCCGGGGCCCCACCCCCCACACCTCCCCTACTAGGGGGATCTGCCCCCGACACCTCCCCTACCAGGGGGTTTCGCCCCCCACACCTCCCCTACGAGGGGGCTCCGCCCCCTACACCCCTACATCACCCCTATGAGGGGGCCCCGCCCCCCATACCTCCCCAACCAGGGGGCTCCGCCGCCCATACCTCCCCTACGAGGGGGCTCCGCCGCTCACGCCTCCCCTACCAGGGGGCTCCGCTGCCCATACCTCCCCTACGAGGGGGCTCCGCCGCCCACGCCTCCCCTACCAGGGGGCTCCGCCCCCCACACCTCCCCTACGAGGGGTCTCCGCCCCTCACGCCTCCCCTACGAGGAGGCTCCGCCCCCCCACACCTACCCTATCAGAGAGCTCCGCCCCCCCCCCATACCTCCCCTACTAGCCCTCCATATCCGGCTATCAAGGGGCTTCGCCCCCTTGGACCCCCCCCCCCTCCCCCTTGCGGCCCCGCGGAATCAAAAATGGTTTATGCTATTCGGGCGCTAGCGTTGGTTTGAACCATCGCTTAGTGCCCTTGTAGTATAATATACTATTTCGCCCTCTGAAGAAGCCTCCCCACCTCCCTCTGGAGTGCGTGAACCTGCTGAGTTTTCTGCAGCTGACACATGTTATGGCACAAGTAGCTTTCATTCTTCATTGCCAGAACTATATTGGACATATTGAGATCCAGGGAATGAGCAATAATTGAATGACTGTGCAAACGAAAAGGGCATGAGGGCTAGGGCAAGTGGCTTTCTATGTGTTTATATGGGGTAACCTACGGCTACAGGTGTAAAAGCAAATTCTTTTCTCATCACTGAAGTCTTTATTATCTAGTTGGCTGGCATAGCCTTTCATTCGCGATAGTATAAATGCATGGCAAGATGTGAAACGTGTTTTTATTAGGATTTTTCCAAGTGGAAAAACATTGACAAAGAAAATTCCAAGAGTAACCTATTTTTAATACACTAATCAATAATCAATGTACTAGGATTTTTAATATAATTCTCTTATCAGTGCAATGTATTGTCTGCATTCTTCTATTCTTCCTTCCGCTTTAATTTTCATTTCATTCCTTTATCCTGAATATGCCATTGTTTTGAATGGTGAATTATGTGTGTTTTCTCTTATTCAGTGGAGGATAGAAGAATCAGATGGTGGAATTGATGGCGAATGCACCAGCTATAGTCTAACTGGCAAACACAACATAGATGTTTTTCCAGTGTGGCAGTATCTCTGGGACAATAAGCGGATCGATATGCTTACACCGTTTTCCAATATCACCGAGACTATTTCCTCGGTTATATGAGAATGAAAGATATCGCTGTATCAATATCTATGTATATGACAATGTATATAGATTTGACGGTTGAGGTACTTCTCATTCGTTCGAAAGATGGAAAAGAGAAGTTACACGAGCGCTGGGTGACGATCACTTGGCAGAATTATACCCTTCTTTTGAGCTGCCGTTCATTTGTTGCCTTTGATGTGGCGGTCGAATAAGTTCTCTCGAGCTCGTTCTTTTTTTTTTCTTTTTTTTTTTGCAGTCATTCACTGTTTTTTATTTCATCGTTTTGTCGAGTCTTCCGCAAAACTCCCACTCCCTTCTCTTTGTCTTCATGTGAAATATGGGATGGAGCAAACGTGAGCGATTAGAGATCCAACTGAGGACATTTGTATCCCAAAGGCTGTAAAACCCCTCAGGATGACCGCGGATATATTTCTTGAGAGGGCCCAAGGAAATTATTGAGTGGAAGATGAAAGACGTGGGATTCTACTTGATAGAATGTTTCTCTAGTTTTTTCCCTCCTCGCGCTTTCTTTTTTTCTTATCAATTCTTTTTTTATTTTCCTATCAACTGAATAAAAGTAGACGCCCTTTATTATCCATGCAGCAATAAGTCGGGCTTCAATATCACTCCAATAATAAATGACATTCTCATGGTAATTACGTAAGACAGAGATAATTGAAAGTAGGTGGAGTAAAAATTCCTTGAAAAATGCCAAGTAATCCTTTCCCCTGATTTCAATAATATTTATTCAAATCGAAAAAAAATACCTCATATTCTCCAAGAATATATTCAATTCCAGTGAGTCACTTCGACGTATGACACACATTACGAATAGAAAGTGAAAGAAGAGATGCCGAGTGATGGGAAAAAAGTAAAATTGAAATAAACCCAAAAGACTCCCCTGTGGCTTATATCTAACCCATCGGTGTGATATTTTCAAGAGTCCCCGAGTCCCACGAATCCACGTTAGCGCTAAGAGATTGCTCTCACTCCCTTACACTGCCCTGCCCCCCCCCCCCCGCCCTCCTATTTTAGCCCCCATCCACCATTTTCCTGTCATCCGTCCTTTTTCCACTTCCGTTCTCCAGTGTAATCATGGAAACAATCATTCTCTCTTGCACCCACATCCATTGAAAATCCCACAGTTATACAACACTCCTCACCTTACCACCCACCCCCCATTTCCCTCTCTTTATCCACTGGCGTTTTCCCTATCTAAAGTTGAAACTACCCCACTGTTCTCAACATTGGGGTTTCCACCGTTCTTCCCTGGCACTCAAGCATACCAGCACATCCACTGGAACCGTTAGTTTTCCTCCTTGTCCCTTTTCGTCTAGCCAGGAGGAGTCCATCGTCGTAGCACACGACTCCTACTACAGACCCCCCCCCCCCCCCCCCCCCCCCCCCGCCCCCCCCCCCTATTCCAACTGCAATCACCGATTTGTCTGAATAAGCCCCCGAGGTAAGGTATATATGATAGGGAGGGCCCCCTCGGGGAAACATTCCTTTTCCATATCATTCAACCCCAACCTCACCATCTCGTTGAATTTCACTTCAATATTTTACCAGGGACAAAAAAAAAAAAGAAAATTTTTTTCTCATCGTTCATCGATGCTTAATGGAAGTGAGCAGCCGGGGCTTTTACTCCAGCATCACTGTCTAGTATAGTTGTAAAAAAGATACATGGTGGTACATGGCGGACTATAGCTGGGGCAATACTCATTTTATTTTGCAAAAATTTTTTGCCAGGTGTTTCTTTTTAGACTGGGCGTTTTTGTTTCACATTGGCAACTGGTAACATTTTCCTTTTTCCGTAGGGCTGCTGGTTGGAGCATGAAACTATTATTCGCTCATGTGTTTGCACTGTAGTTTTTATTCGCCCCGATAATTGCGAGGAAGAGCCCTCAATTTCAATGGGACACCAGGAGTGGGGTGAGGGGGGGAGACAAAGAAGCTTTGTTTATGGGCTGTCACAAAGTCGTTTATTATATTTTATGGGAGAAAGCCTGATGGGCGAACGGGGGTGGGTGAATGGCTATAGTAATTGAGTTAGTGTCTGGTAGTGGATAATGGGGACGAAATCATCTGTCAATTTTGTGTTTTGAGATTCTGATATGTTTCTGGAAATTCTTCAAAAATTTTGAATTCTGTAAAATAGTCAGGTCGGTGGTAGTTTAGTTAGCGCAGAGTGACCGTACGTCAGGGGTCAATTTTTTGAAGTGAAATTTCTATAGGCGCCTTTGGGTGTGGATCGAATACACGTGAGTCCCTATGTTACAAACACCGACACCATTGGGGAGGGGGAAGCGCCATATATGGAGTGCATTCGTACTTTACTCGCTAGGATGTAGAGACGGTATGCGAGGTACGGGGCGGGGAGCACGAGAGAGAAGAAGAGAGCAATCACGCACATCTAGAGCCATTTACAATGTGTTCCATGGGAACGTCGATAATGACGCGTTCGTCATAGTTTAACGCAGTGCGTTAGATGGCGGTATGCGCATTTTCTACCCACCGTAAAAAGCCAGTGGTTTTCCAGGCTGGTGTGTTACTATATACGTTATATATGGGCCGAGCGTTATTTTCTATATCATATTTTATATCCGGAATAATTTGGTGTGTGTGTGTTAATCAAAAGTTTTCGTTTCTTAGTTCAGTTATCACAAACCGATCATTTCATTTGTAGAAAATGGTGACATGAAAACAGAATAAAAAATCTTCTGTGTATTGATATAATTGAACCAATGATGATCGTCAATGAACACCGTCATAATGATTCACCAAATGGTGCAGAAAAAAATTACGAATGTCTATAAAAACGAAATGACTGAATTAATTTTAACCATCAATTCAGTCTCTATGGATGACCCTCAATTTTCAAGTAGCATTGGTTTGTTCGACAGTGGATAAATTGAAGGGCCATTTTAATGCTCTATGGTACAGCTCCTACGCCCGCCCAAAAATCATTTGGCTGAACTATTAAAGAGATAGTCTGGGATGCTCCCAATGAAAAAAAACATGCAAAGTTTAGTTCAACGTTGAAAAGTTACTATTTAACTTTTGCAACCTCGCCTCACATTTTTTTCCCATGACGAGTTGAAATTTGATGATCAAATGCAATGAAAAATTTGCGGGTTCAAAATTTTCAACATTTCAATGTTTGGAGGTGAAAGTTTTTGTCGGGCGATGGTTAAACAAATTCGTCTGAAAATATATGTTTTTTGCAAAAAAAACATGCAAAGGAACATTTTTCCATGATTTCGTTTTGCATATACAATTTGGTCAGAGTTTAAAAATGGGCGGAAACCGTCTATTTATGTATGAAAATGGGTGTTTTTTTTATGGGGTCTGATTCTAAATGCGCGCACGTATTCTGGAGATTGTCAAAAAATTCATACATATTCTATGATTCTCGTAAGAAACTATAGAAATAACGATACTATTCGAAGTTTTTGAAGATGGTCTGCGGTCCTGAACTTCCCGAGTTATTTTATCCGAGAAGGCTTAACTCTTATCGTGCCTGTTCATTTTTAGCCGTTTTGGAGTTGCAAAAAAAAAAAAAAAAAAAAATTGCAAATGACTGCTGGAGATGGAACTTTTAAGCTGAATGTGCATGAATTATTTCATTGCGGGAAATACGCGAAGAAAAAAAAAGTTGTACATCGTATTCATTATATACTGCAATACAATAGATTATTTTCATTCAACTTAGTTTCACTCAGCCTGTTATTTCCATACACCGATACATCAGTATGAATTTTCGACGTTTTCTAAAAATATCGTACTCTACATTGCATGCATATCCTTTTCCGATAACAGGGGAGAAAGCCAAACTACGAGAACCATCACGGCGTCGGGGGGGGGGGGGGGGACAAAAATAAAAAATAATGGAAAAATAAACGACACATATTTGACAATTGGCTTCTGACTTGAACGGTTTTAGCACCACCATGTTTTTAGCAATAGAATTTGTTTAGACCTACCCACTCATCTATTCACCCATCCACCCACTCACCCACCCATCCACCCAGTCATCCATGAGTCCACCCACTCACTCACCCATCCACCCACCCACCTACCTTCCCATGCACCCACTTACCCACCTACCCACCCACGCACCCATTCACTCATCCATCCACCCACTTATCCACTCACCCACTCATCCACCCCTCCACATATTCGCCTACCCACTTGCCCACTTACACGTCAGAAACGTTCCCTGTGTTCTGTCGGCGGTACCTATGAAATGAGATCGCACAGCCGGGCGGGAACCTAACCCGACATAGGGGGAGCTGGACTCCATCATATGCGCCCGTCATCATAGCACGGGGATTTCTAGAGGTTTACCCTCTGTTTAGAAATAAGATGGCATAAATGGGGAAAGTCGGCCCCAGCTGCATGGATGGGTGTCCACTACTCCCTTCCGAAGGAATGCTCAAGAGCAGCGAGCGTGACGAGTACAAATTCGCCGATTTCATTTGACGCCAGCGCTTTCCTTACTAAGTAAATTGAATGTACCAATTTCACGATGGAATTATAGGCGAACTTAACTAATTTACAACATACCAACTGTACATAGACCGCATACAAGAATTTATCAGTTTAGAGGTGGAGGGCCTACATTGGGGGTTGCATGTGGCCGCTCGATATCTCTGGTTAGAGAGCAAGGCAAAAAAATAAACTCAGAAAATATGAAAATAATATGGGAAAGTTTAATAAAAAATAAATTTAAAAAACTTGGGCAAAGCCGAGATTTTTGCTGAGCCGGATGGGACATGAACAAAAATATTTAACGATCTTTCATAATTGCGAAATACGAAGTCAGAATAAATGGAGGCTCTTTTTTTTGCCACTGTGAGTCGAGACCCTGGTCTACTTTATGTAATAGCAGGCAGAATGATAGTGTATATAACTATATTCAAATTTTCCAAATGAACGGTCCGAGGAGCGATGTTTCTTTCCCAGGTATGGGAGTTTTCTCTCTCTCTTTCGCCAATTCGGCATTTCACGATGCAATATGGAGCACCAGGGAGAGGAGAAAAAAAAACACCAGCAGAGTTATGGAACTATTCAAGCGCCGAGTTATAAGTATGTTCCGGAATAGAATAAAAAAGGATTTCCATGATGAAATAATTTTTTCCCTTCCGCTGTTTTTTTTCATCCGCGACTATTTCGTGGGGGGAAAAAATTGCCCGGATTTCCGTTTTGTTTGTAATTCAGCGGTTGAATTATTTCATTGGAAATTTATTTATGAATTTATTTCGCCTTCTTGATTTTTTTTGTATATCCGGCATAGTATTTCATTAGATTGATCATGCACCGATGAGTTAACAGTGAGTGAAACGTGCGAGGTTGACGATTTTGAAGCGATCATGGAATTTATTTCATGTTGGCCATTACGAGCAAATTTATAGATTCGTTTTTTTAATTTCCCGATAGGAAAGTTATTGTTGAAAATCCATTTTTTAACATATCTCCACGTTTCGTGACATTTCTGCCCATTTTATACTATTTTGAATAAGATGTATATACGTGTGTGTGTGTGTGTGTGTGTGTGTGACGGTGTATGTATGTAGTCAAATTTTTCCGCGATGCTGTATGGCGCAATCGAAGTGTCTTGATGATCTTCAAAGTTAATTAGATTTTGAATGGAATTGGTCCACTACATATATTGTTATTAACAATTTCAATTGTTTATAATGTTCTACCGCATAAACTGTTAGAGTTAGTCCAAAATTCATATGAGAAAAGTTGTTCCCCATATAAAAATACGTATGTTATGTAGAATGACTTTTTCGATAATTTGTATAATTAAGGAGGTATGGCCGTCTCAACAATTATGTATGTAATAAGTGAACGAATGAACCCAGCGCTGCCATGACGGTCCCAATCGAAGCAAAATCGAGCGGATTACACTTTGGATGGCATTCGTGCAGTATATGCAATGTTATTAACAATTGCAATTGTTTATACTGTTCCACTGGGTAAAATATTAAAGTTATCGTTTTTATTACGGCCGCACCCCTATTGGCCTCTCACTCCCACTCAAGTAACGCGCATAAGTCTCATCCTCATGCTCACCATGCGTCTACTCAGATAGTCATAATTATCTGCTTCATAAATGAGTCAGTTTAGAATTTTCAAATGTGCAAGTTTTCATTATGACACTAATAGGGGTCACACTGATTAACCGGGGTATATTGGAGAAGAATAAATTTAGTACCCTGCGCTGAAATACCAAATCGGGAAGTTTTGTTTGTGCCCCGAATCGGGCACGCACATGCTCACACCACTAGTTTTTTAAATTGAGATCTTGTCGAGGAAAATCAAGCGATAAGGTAATTGGAAAAAAAATTCATTAATGAATTGGTAGGCATGTATGAAGTTATTAACGGTTATATGGTGCATGTAATGAGCTGAGTAAATTCCATTGATGTCCCAGGTAAAATTGAGCATACTTTAAACGGGAATTGCGCCTATGTAGTTCCAACGCGGATGGACAAAAAAATTCTTCGAATAATCGGCATTGGTGACGTCATGTGGTAGTTAAATTCATTTTTCAACGTACTAATCAAGTGCTTTGGTATTCACTGCCAATGTGAACATCCAATGACATAAAATTGTAAAAATTGAATTAAATTCTTTCAATGACTCGGATACGTTACAACCGAATTGATAGTGCAATTAGCGGATATTGTTTTATCACAATTAATTATTTCATCAGTCGTAATTCTGGAATGTGGGATTGATTGCCCTCGGTTGTAACGGTGAGAAAAATTTTCATTTGTTCGTTTTCGCAGCCGAAAAAAAAATGATTGAGTTTCCTGCAATGAGAGGAACCCATGAAATTTTGATTTTTGTCAAGACTACATGACATATTGTCTCCAGTATGCTTTCGTTAACTATTGAAGGATCACTTTGCCATTCGTTAACTGTCAATGAATATTCATTTAGCTTTATTCAACTGAGCTATTCGTTAATAATTAACGAGGGTCGGTAATGACAACTGAACCCTTATATCAATGTACCACGGGGAGTACCAGAGAGACTGCTGGAGAACCGAACACACATACAGATATACGTTGATATGTTTATTAACTTCTCGAGATGAGGAAGTTATAGTAATGACCCCGGAAATGAAATGTCTTAGAACCATGAAATTTTTGCTTTCGTCGATGTTTTACGTGCTTCTGACAGATGTCCAATGAGGGTTCTGTGTTTTTTCCCTCCGTCCCTATATGTTGTACTCCCCATGGTAGATGCTCTTAAGCATGTCTTTGAAAGCCAGTACTGGACGCTCACCCGTGCGGCTGGGACCGACTTGCCATTTAGGCCATCGGATTTATAAACACCGGGTAAATCCCCAGAAACCCTTGTGCTACGATGGCGGGCACCTATGATGCCCCCGCCCCCCTCCCGCGTCGGGTTAGGCCCCCCTCCGGCCGTGCGGTCTCCTTATATGGGTGCCGCCGATGAAAACATACTTGCTCCACTACACCGAAGCCCCGACGCAGGGCTCTGTGTGGATGTCTGTATGTAACGGGGGGTCTGAGAGGAGTTAAGCGAGATTCGCCTGAAAGGGAATTATTGAAAAAATCATAATTCGATTTTCTGATTTCTACGGGGAAGCCCAAGTACTTCTTATCGAAAATGATCTACAAGCCTTTTACATATCCTAAAAAGTGACATCTAGTGCCAGAACGATTTTTGATATTCAGGGAATAAAACGATAAGGTTTCTCACAAAGAAGTCAAAATAAAACTTTTGTCTATAAATTCCACCTGAATTTAAAACCGTCAAATTTAGTAGTAATCTCGCTTAACCAGCCCTTTTTACCCTCGACGCCCGCCCAATGAAGGGTTATATGACTTTCCCATCACCGGATATGCCTTTCATACTCTCTTGAAACCAATTTTCCCCGTGTAAACTTAGCAAAAACTGTTGATTCGATATTGGATGGAAAACTGCCTGGAAATCCGATGCTTCATTGGTACGACCTTGAATTACGGTAATTACTTTGAATATAGGTAATCATAAATTATTAGTTGCTGTTTGAGGTTTCCTGAATAACACAGGCTAAGGGTGAAATTGTACTTCACGGTAGTCACGTGACCGCTGTTCTCCAATGTTTGGAATAGTCACCGCCAACGTTCAAAATATCGTGAGGTGAACTATCAATATTTGTGGCCGACCACGTCCGAAGGGACCAGTTGGGTGAATTTAGTTTCGGAGATATTCATGTTCCTTCTTAACAACTTCCTTGGAATCCAGTGCTAATTTATTCATTTGGCCTCATCTAGCACCTTGCATGCTACCAGGGTTATTTTTGGGTCAGCGCATGCGTAGTCAAATCAAAATTACGGTAGGATTCATTGTTCAAAACCACCCAAATGGTCCCTCTTTATATGGACACATCTGGCCTATCCATCATCGGCGCCCGCCAGCGTAGCATGGAGGTTTCTGGAGGTTTACCCTGTGCTTAGAAATACGATGGCTCAGATGGCAAAAGTCGGACCCCGCCGCCTCAGCCTTTTTAGAAGCTAATAAAATACCTAACTCTCTATCTCATTTGTAATTTAATATTTCAACCTTGCTACATAATCTTTAAGGCCGATTTATCTATAATTTTATTTATAATTTAAGTCGTATTCCTTGTTTTTCTCTAAGCCAGCTCAATCACGGATGCTTCTTGCCCGTTGCGAGAGCCCCCGGAGATTGCGTATAAACCTTTGACGTCGAAATCGACTCTTGAGGGTTTGCATTGGATACCTTTGAGGAAGCTCCAGCGCCTTGATGTACACATCAATGGTGACATTTCCCTGTATCGGTGATTTTGTTTCGATACACCCTCAGTCTTTCCACTTACTCTATACGGTTGCTCCATGTCTTCTCGTATATCTTATCTCATCAAATTCCTGTGTTTTTTTTTCTTCCTTTTCATCTAGTGCCTTGCTACTCCACTTAGCAGAAAACTATTATTGACTGTATGCATGCCACGCGGCGTTTGCCTCCACCTCCTGCTTTGTTGCCGAGATCGTAGATGAAACGAACAACAAAAAAAACGCAATGACTGATTGGACGAGAAAATGTTCATTCCCCCGTTTACGTCTATCAGCGCTATTCAGTTAAAAGGAGGTGATGTCCGATAAATAAAACATTTGTCTTTCTTTGATATGAAAACAAATGGGAAACTATACACGTTATTTCTGAGGAATTATATATTTCAGATGAATGTGATTTCGTTCTTTTCTCCTGATCTGAATTTTAATCTGTTTGTTCCATTTCCGGATCTTGGGCAGTTGTAGCAATCGTCACGACGTCCTGATAAATTTTCAATGAGGGTTTTTGTGCGTGTGTGTATATGTGTGCGTGTGTGTGTGTGTGTGTGTGTGTGTGTGTGTGTGAGAGAGTGTTTGTGTATGCGGGTGGGTGGGTGGTTGGGTGGCTAGGTGAGTGTAAGTGGGTGGGTGGGTGGCTAGGTAAGTGTGGGTGGGTGGGTAGGTGTGTGCGGGTGGGTGGGTGAGTGGGTGGGTGAGTGGATAGGTGGGTAGACGGGTGTGGATGGGTAGGTGGGAGGATGGGGGGGTATGACATAAACCGGTTACTTTGATGTGGGGAACTTTTTTGGACCATCGTCCTTGAGAATCTCAGTTGAATTCGGTAATGTCCATCGGAAAGATGTATGTGCAGTCTAAATGGAGATTTGGTTTTCTTAACTTTTCGTTCAACTATACTTCTTTTAAATTTCTAGTCATATCTATGAATTTTGCAAACATATCATGAACGTCAATTCTATCAAATTGACAAAGTTCCGGTCTGTCACCAGGTCCCTTTCACGTTGCGGGCAATGTATGAGTGAAGAAACTCAAATATTTGCCATTATCGACATCACAGTGGTCGAGGGGGTCAAAGTGTCCAGTAATGGTGAAGTTTGCATGTTCAACTCCTGGGGCTGCCGAGGGTGTTTTCTGTTCATGTCATGAAGGAATGCTTTCTTATGGAGCAGCCAATTGTAGCGACATGGCCTTTCCATGGCTCCTTGATTTTATCATGTGAATGCGGTGCAATGTGTTCTGTATGTGCCCATATAGACCGAACTAGTGCAGAACATTGAATGTGTTGAACAGAAATTGAATTGAAATAAGGAAAGTAATGTATTGACTTGAAGAATTTAAGAAAACTAGTGCTGAACAAAAATAAAATCGTTTTTTCGCGAGACCCATGTCAGAGATTCGTCATCAGAGACCCAAAAAATATCACGTCAGCGTATGAACTTGATGATGTACCTGACAGTCCTTGGCACTAAATATTCAAAAAACAGTTTCTTGGGCATAACAATGATTAGACATAGGAGAAAAAGTATGTAATGAATGTTATTCTTTATACAAAAATACACAGATAATGTGTTATGACTTTTTTTTCATAACTTTCATAGCTCAGGACATATCACTGGTAACAATTTCAATTGTTTAGTTGGGGCTTTGGCGTAGTGGTAGAGTATCTGCCTACTACTCCGAAGGTCCTAGGTTCGTGCCCGGCCGCCGGAGAATATTTTTTTAAAATATTTTCTCATGGATTCCGACCGATGCAGGAACTTCCGTGTGTGCTATCGGCGGTACCCATAGAATGAGACCGCCCGGCCAAGCGGGAACCTAACCCGACGCAGGGGGGGGGGGTGGGTTCCATTATAGGGGCCGGCCATCGTAGCACAGGGGTTTCTGGAGGTGTACCCTGTGTTTAGAAATACGATGGCCTAAAAATGGCGAAAGTCGGCCCCAGCCGCATGGGTGGGTGTCCGGTACGCCCCCTGAAGGAATGCTTACACGGCCGCTACCGGGGGCGTACAAATGAGAGGGACGGAGGAAAAAAAACACACACACAGACTAACACCTCGGGAAGTTCATGGTGCGACCCGTCGCGGATCACAGGTACATCCCGTTTATTTATTTTGAATTTTTGATCAATGAAAGCAATTTTTTCCTGAAATTCAGTACCTATCATGGACTACTACTCCAATACCCGAATCCCCGTACGGAGAAACTTTCTCAACACCTCAGCGTAACTAAAAAGCCAGGAAAAATAATAAAAATAGTTTTTCTAATCATGTACTGTGCAAACGGAGAAAGAACAGTTTTATTCTGTGGAGTCTAACGAACGTCGAAAGCGAGAAAAGTTCAAATCGGAGGAAAACTGTGGTGGAAGTGATGTTTTTCGCGGAAACATGAAGTTTTCCCCTAACCTACCAGGCAAAATGGGCTGTCAACTTTTCTCCTTAAGTTCTTTATGAGCTATCGAGTATCAGGTATCAGTCGACAACCTCCATCAATCAGAGCAGTTCAAATTTCACCAGGGTCTCGGATTAAACAAATTGACCACTTCACGATAGGACATTACTGCTATATGCTCCATTTATCATGTATTCTAAATATAATCTAGTATAATGAGTATTCAAACAACTTATCTGGGTAATTATGAAATTAGGTCGAAGCGGGGCTTAACTTTCATCAATGGCAGAGAGGGCTCTCGACCTTTCCGCAGTCGGAAATAAAAGGTCCATCTATTGGCTCGTTATTCAGACCGCAATAGTCTGGTGGCGCTTGTGCAATTTGTACTGAAGTGGCGGAGCGTATTAAATTAATTTTCTGATATTCAAACTTCATAGTTCCCTTTAATCAATGGTCTTTCGTGCTATGAGTGCGATGCCAGCAAACATTTAGATTTAAGGTTTTGTCATAAGTTGGTGAAAAAAATTGGAAAAATTTTATTCTATCAGTTAAAGTGTTCAGAACATCATATTTTTCTCAATGACCTAGATTTCCAACAATGTGCAGGAAAAAAAAATTCTCGAAGTTGAACTAACTTTTCCTGTATTAAATGAAATCGACTCGACCGCGCTGTACCTGAACCTTGCTAAACGTGCTCAGGCAGTGTAGAGCGAACTTGGAGACGTTTTTTTATCTAGACTCAGCTATTACTAACGAATGAATTTGATCTGTAGATTGGAGTGGTTTAGTTCTTTCGAGTGCTCATGCATTAATCGGTAATTTTCCGGGCAGCTACCCACCCTCCCATCCAGTCTCCTACCCACCCACTCAACCACCCACTCGCCCACCCACTTAACCACCCACTTCCCCACGTAGTCAACCAACCGCCCACTCACCCGCCTACTCCCCCCCGCACACACACACGCACACACACACACACACACGGCAGGGACATTGTAAGGGCGAAATGAAACCGCACGAGAGTGCAGCTACCGTGGAGAGTATAAACAAGAGGGATGAAGGCAAAAAACTATCGACTATATCCTCAAATCAGTGTATAGATATATGAATAGCACGCCGACGTCGCCCTCATTATGCGACCGATATGGTCGGCACACATGACGCGCTCAATCACGACTTAAAGGATCATTCACTACTATAACCGACAAAACAAGCTTCTGTCAAGAGCAATCACTAGGAGCCAAAACACGACCAACATATCCGGAGACAAGAAAAATCCTAATGGGAAAAGTGGAAAAAAATGGGATAACGAATGGACAATAATGGACTTTGAACTGCACAAAGTCCGAAAATCCTCTTGAATAATCTCCCGTTTCATTTATGAACTGGAAGGAGTAAACAACTATAAGCAGATTGAGAATCGAGCGGTCACAACTTCGTCAGAGCTTTCTTATGTTTCTCCAGAG
The DNA here is from genome assembly GCA_026005395.1 of Asobara japonica. NCBI lineage: Eukaryota > Metazoa > Arthropoda > Insecta > Hymenoptera > Braconidae > Asobara > Asobara japonica. Next base: position 870,077 of record BQMI01000505.1, read on the forward strand.
AAACCAGAATAACGTGCCCAAGATGTATTGATGCCACTTCTATCATGCATGTACTAGGTACATGTTAACAATTTGAGCCAGGAAAAACATTATCACTACCCCAAAGAAATTGAGAAGATGCTAAACATCCAAGAAGGCTGTAAAAATACAAAATAATTTTGTAAAAAACCTAAAATAATTTTTGCTGATAATTGGTGACGTAGCTACCAGGTCGCTCAACATCTAAGCCGTTATAAAGCGACTTTAAATGAAGATAAAAAAATAATAAAAAAGTTGCTTTTCTCTCCAATCAAAACTAAGAGTAAAGGAAAGAACATTGAGAATAATTATATTAACATTCGGGGGAATATGATTGATTGTCAAGAGGTTGCTGTATAAATTGTGATCCTTGCGCCGAAGCTCCACAAACGTTGTAAATTTATGCGCAAGGTCCATAATGATAATGATCTCAATATTCTCAATAGTCTATAGTCGGAGAACATTCGGGAATTAAACAAACATATATGTGAATGTTGAACAAAAAATGGCTGTGTCTTGTGTGTGTGTGTAGGTGGGTGAATGTGTGTGTGTGAGTGGGTCGGTGTGTGGGTGGGTGGGTGCGTATGTGTAGGTGTGTGTATGAAAAGCATAGGCGAAAACTCAGAAATTGAGAGCAATTTTAAGTTCATTTCGGACCACTTGGGAGAAACATGTCACAGCATTTAATGAAATTTCTCACTAAAAATATATCTCAGAGATTGTTTTCAGCAACAATGCAGGAGACTATGAGGAATCGGAAGAAGGAAATGAGATTTTACAGGAAGATGTTGAGAGGCTTGATAAAAATATTGGTGAATGGAAAGTGAAAGCTGAAGGGATACAAAGTTTTGTATTTTTATGACTAATACTTATCCGACTCCATTCACTTATCTATAGTCATTTTATTTCAGGATACTATTGGAGTTGTTTGGAAAAAAATAAGTTTTTCATCCAGTGATGTCGTTCTGATTGGTGAACTAGTTCCAATTTTTCCCGTTAATTTATTTGGTTAGTTTCCTTCATTAAAATATAGAGTTGATTAACAACATTAAAATTGAGAAAATTGAGAAAAATTATGTTAGGTTTCGCCGCAAGGTTTATCTTCGGTGCATGTTTGGTTTATCTTTGGGATGTCTCACACAATTTGGTCTCATTTTATCAGGTAGTTATATATATTTTTATCCCCCAACGATTCACAAGATGAGGACTCTATGCTGTTCCCAGCTCGATACCAAATTAGCGTCAAAAATATGATGAGATATGATTTTAAAAGTGCACGAGGTCTCCAAAATATACAAACTCAGAAGATTTATGAACTTACAATTTTTATGATTTATGATATTTACCCAAGACTCTTATCTTTCATTCTTCAAAAAATGCAAAATTGTCAAAAATTCAATGTTTTGCTGTCATTAGTTGTAAATATTAGATTGGTCGAGACACTTCGATTAAAAAAGATCGCGTTGATGGGTCAAAAAGAGGTATAAATAGTTTAATGGTAAGACGAAGTGGTACAAGTCGTTCATTGGTCAGACCACCCATAGGTAATGTCGTTTTTTAAAATAAATATATCGCAATCTATGGGAACTGAGATAATTTGAAGGAAAGAACAACGCTTTTGTTCGAGATATGCATCAAAAATAAGCCTGGAAGTAAGTTAACCCATCTCATACTATCACTTTACTACAGAAGTAACAGAGATAACCCGCAAAATCTAAATATAAAACGTGTAATAATGTACCACCTCCCCCCCTTCCCCTCCCAACCATTTTGCTCTCTTTTTTCTTTCATAACTCCCCTATTTTCGAGAAGTTATTATAATGACTGGGGGTAGAATTTTTCTGTTGCCCGCGAGAAGAATCTTCTACTAAGACACATTTATTGTTATAAATAATCATGTGTTGTTTATATCGCTCTATTGTCTCATCAGGAACAATAATAACAATCAGTGTTGTTCCTCATACAAAAAAATAGATTTTATGTTGAACCAGTTTTATCCCGATTTGCATGATTAAGGAGGTATCGTCTGGTCAACGCACGAGCGGCCTCACTGCACTCGGTGTCTCACTCTCCCTTGCGTGACGCGCATGAGTTTCTCACCGTTGCGCTCAATTCGCGGCCGCTCGAGAATTAATAATGATGCGCCTGCGTGTCCTATTCTTTTTTCAAGCCGTATCTTCTGTACACAACTCTCATTCTGATTACCCAACTACAGCCTTTAATGAAACAAGTAGTGGCTTAATTAAACAATTATGAGCTGACTAAGTTATCCTAGGCATTCACCATTCTCTCCCAGGTGCCAGCGATAACTCACCAAAAACTTTTCTTCAACTCAACTGATTTTCCTCTCTTTTTCCTCAATGGACCAAATCAATTAACACCATTTCACCAGGTCAAAGAGAATAATCCAACGTCATTCACTCACCTTGTACTTCCCCAGACTCCTAATCGTGCAGGACAGTATGGCTTCGCGGCCGCTGGCCACCGTCACGTTTCCAATCGCCGTAGCAAAACTCGGCACATCTGTGGGACACACAAAACTCATCAAAAAAAAAAGGGGGGGGGGGGGGAAAAAGTTGAGCTCAATGATAAAGAACTTCATCATCCCCCGTCCGGTGGCATGAAAGGTAAAAAAGAAAAGAAATAAAATGAGAAAAAAAAGATGGATCGAGATGGTGTGAGAAGACGCAGTCAAGTGGATAAAGTTTAAGCTTGTTCTTTTTTGATACTAAAATTTTCAAGATCGTCGACTTTTTCCCGGGGGGAGGGGGGGGGGAGGCGGGATGTAACCGTTCTGACATGGCTGTATGATAAAAATCCTCGAGGCGGGCATCTGCTGCAGTTGCTTATTGGGGATGGTGAATACGTTGAAATAAAATGATGGAAGGCAGAGAGACTTAAAAGATACAACTGCGAGTTTTGAGCGTCGCTGAATTTTTCAACGACATACTTTGGTCCTTGAGAGTCAATTAAATTTATGATAAAATGAAGGATTGACGGTAAAAAATGTCTAATGGTTTATCCTACATTTACGGAATTTCTTCTAATATTTTCCAACGAAATCGGTAGATTGCGAAAGGTCAGATTTGAGTTTGACGAAGTACATTTCAAGTTTCTGGCAAGGCGTGACGTTATAGTTTAACAACAAGTTTCCATTTTACATATATTTGATGGACTTTAATCACACCAGAGATATTCCTCGAAATATTCTTTGACGCTTGAAATGCATAGTAGTCGTCCCTGAGTGGTGTTTACCGCGGGGAAAAAGTAATAGAATTGTGGAAAAAATACATAGTCAGGAGGTTATCATCTTGGATCCACCCAGAGGATTTCAAATTCAATAGGGCAAAATAATACAAATGCGTTTGTGTAATTTAGTATGGGCTTTTACGGGGAAAGCGCAATTTTCTCATATAAACATGACTTGTTAATTATTCACTTGTTAATTAATTGAAGACGAGAACTTCTATATACTTCTGTGTACTAAAATAGACGGTATATGTGTGTGTGTGTGTATGAGTATGTATGTGTACGTTATTGGCGTGTATGTGTGAGTGTGTCTGTGTGTGTGTGTGTGTGTGTGTGTGTGTGTGTGTGTGTGTGTGTGTGTGTGTCCCAATCAATTAGGGTAATTATCGTCAGACGTCGCTAACAACTGGAAACCGTCCATGTCTACTTCTATTCAACAACGATATCTTGTTTAACCAAGCACGTTGTTTTCAAAAAACACCACTAGCATCCTTAACTTACACAAACTAGATACGCGCCATAGTCGCGTGATATCCAGCCATGAGTTTCGAATTTACAGGTCCGGCAGAGTTGGAATGTAATAATGGAACAGTCAGTTTCTTACACAGATATGTAGTGTCTCGTTGTAGTGAAAAGGCAGGACATTCTGTCAGCAAAAGTGCTGAATTTCAGTGAAGTGAGACAGTGAATGGAAGTAGCGAGAAGCCTGGCTGGGCGCAGGGGGCGGAGGGTGGCAGGGTGTTGAAAGGAAGGTATATAGACGAGACGTAATGAAATGTCTCGTCTATCCCAATAAAGGAATAAGTATCTGGGGCAGAGTGGCTTGGATGTTGCCTAAGCGTGAAAATGGAAAAATTTATATTACAAGCAGTAGAATGGTGTGCTCTGCACTCGATGAGCGCACTCAATTGTCATCTGTCTGGTATCACACTGAATGCATACATATTATTATTACTATATATGTGGAGGATGCTGTGTAGTCGTGGACAGAGAAGAAAATATCAAATTTGAGGAGTCCTATGTCTACTACGTTGATTCCCTCCCCCCCCCCTGCCAGAGTTTTATCAGGCTTCTTGTTCTATTTGTTCTCTGTAGCATTTTCATATTATGGTAGATGTCAGTATATTATGGAGCCCTGGAAATCGCGTTTACTTGATAATGTGCCGAAAGGAGAGAGGGGATTTTAGGTAAAAGGCTCTTAGGGTTTTGTTTTTCCTCGGCGGGGTGTATCTTACTCATTTAATTTGTGGAGATGGGGGTAAGGGGAGTGGGATGCTGAGAGTTGCAAAGTTGATGTTTGAGGAGCAATCGTGATGCTTGTTGGAGGGGGGAGGGGGAGGGGGAGGATTTCAATTTCTAGATGTCAACCATTCTACATTCTTCAGTGGAGATATGCTTTCACAATAAATTAGATTCATGTGAATGTGGAGAGGTTGGATATTTGTTGGAGTTATTGAAGCGCGTAATTGAAGAAAATCATAAAAAGCCTTGATTTAAAAAAATGGTAACATATATTTTTTCTGGGGAAAATTAGGATAATTCAAAATTTTCCGTTTACTGAATGACAAAAAAAATCAAGTTATCAGGTATGGAATTGTACCAGCGAGTCGAGAATTGTAATTAGATCCTGTAAGATTGTTTTGTATTCAATGATCGGGAATTCGTAGGTTAATTGATAGTATTGTTCTATAAAATGTTTGCTTTGTACTGATGAATATATGCTTGCGATCAATTTTTTCCATTCAGTGGGTTATGGTATCTTTGTACTAAATCACATTTGCGTCAGTGGGCACATAAAAACCGCGATTCTAACGCATAAGCGCGTAAAATCGCTTCGCCCGACTGGATTTGTAGTTTTCGCGCTGAAAAGTATAACAGCGATTTTAAAACAAGTTATCAGAGATTGGGTAATGGAATGTGAAATCAGTTTTAAAAACGAGCAGGTGGCCATTTCAATACCGTAGTCTACGTCTCTCTCTCCCCCCCCCCCCCCACCGCCCACCCGTCCGCAATTTTACTAGATTGGCTGGTTCGTTTTTTTCGTTTTAACCGAGCCCATTGGTAGCATAATGTGGAAGAATACGCGTTACCCATTCTACCCCATACCCGAGAATTATCTTGACGTCAACGGGTTCCGTTGGAGGTGTGTGTGTGGGTGTGTGTGTGTGTGTGTGTGAGTGAGTGCAACGGAGCGTCGTAATAGACCAAAGACCTTTGAATATTGCGAAGAAAAGATAGTGAAATGAAATGCTATATTCGATATATATATATATATCATCATGCACTGACAAGAAAATACAAATCTCATACAAACCTTTGAGTGCATATAGTTACAGTTCATTGGACTGTTATATACGTTAAAACCAACTCGCATCCAAAGGAACCGAAAAAAAGCCAGATATCGCGAAAACACAACAGCAACCCGGGGGGCGGGGTGGGAGGGGTGAGTCTAGTTTCATTGATGCTAATAGTTTACATGTGCATGATGTTTTATTTAAAATATGGACCACATCTTTTTTATATATTGAATGAGCCAGCGACGTAATGGATTAACCCATTAATTGATTAATTAATTACTTAATTGATTAATTAATTAATTGAATACATCAGTATAACGAAAACGAGTTATTTCAATGAGATGAAATAAATTAATTTCCCAATTTTCTGGAAAGTTCGTGTGTAAGCGGGTAAACACACGTTCATCCGGCTAGTCTTTGACTTGCAGATCCGATAATTTCTCTTAATGAATCCGTAAATGAATAGTGTAATATTACAATGAAAAAAAAAAAATGGTGTGATATAGATGAAAATTGTACCTTTCCCAGCGTTGCACAACTTTCTGACACGTTCTTGATGGGATGTTTCCTTTTCCGCCAATACCTCGCTTGCACTCCCTACGGTAGTCACTCTTCAGCATTTTCAAACTAAAGTTTTCAGTTAAAGGCCCAAGTCTCGCGCCCGGCATCGTGTTTTACATAGTGAAATAAAGTTCTCACGGATTCCGACCGATAGCAGGAACATTCCGTGGGGGGCTATCGGCGGTACTCATACGAGGGGACCGTGGGGCCGGGCGGGAACCTAACCCGACGCAAGGCGAGGGCGCCCGCCATCGTGGCACAAGAGTTTCTGGAGGTTTACTCTGTGCTTAGTAATACGATGGCCTCAATGGCGCAAATCGGCCCCAACCGTATATGGATGGGTGTCCCGGTGTCCCTTACGAAGAAAATGCTGAAGAGCGGTCACCGTGGGAAGTACAAGAGAGACGGACGAAGGAACAAAAAATAAAAAAAAACACACAAACACACATATATATCCGTTTGAAAATGGTATAAAGTGGTCAGAAATGTCATGAAACATGAAGATATATTGAAAAATCAATTTTTCAAAATCGTGGGCATTTCAATAACTTCCCCTGGGGAAGTTAAAAAAAGAAACTGGAGTGAAAGCGAACGTTTCATTGGGCAATACAGAGAAATATAGCCTATTTCCGGCCAGTTTTGACGGCGTTTTTCGTTCGCGCAAAGTTGTCAATCGCTCCCATAAAAAACTCTGACAACTTTCCGGACATAATTTTGCTGTAATGATTTTCATTTTCTCCAAGTTCCGGAAAAATCCCAATGAACTCGCAAGGAAAAACGAAAGGCAGTATATACAAAATCAAGATTGATTTTTATCAAGCGACGCACTAGTTACAAATCGATGCGCAAAAGTAAATTTGTTGAAAATTCTCGCTCGAATTAGCATCAATTTATGTGAATAACGCTCGACCCGTGAAACACGAAACTCACAGATGCACCCAATAGACATTTCGTTAAAAAAAAAAAACTAGGAATGACCGTTAATATCTCATGCTGAAACCCATTGAGTCCCAATAACATCAAATTACCTTTCAGCCCTAGCCCTCGAAATGGCTCCTTGACATGCTCCAGCAGTACCAACAATTACATTAATGACCCTTCCACCAAATTTCCGAGGAAAAATTCTCATTCGCTCGTCGTACGCAAAAAAACCCATAGGAAAACTACACAGGCGTTATGGAGAATAGAAACTTTCCCATAGTAATTAATTCTGTTAGGTTTCTACAGGGGTTTTATAAGATTTCTTCGATGTTAAACGGAAAACAAGGGGAGGAGGGAAGATTGGGGATATCTGGTGTTCAGGATTTTGTTTAACACATGTTTGCGCAATGCGTCGGGGGCGTAGTGGGTGGAATATCTGCCTACTATGGTAAGGCCCATGTGAGAATGGACAACTGGCCCAGTTCGTGGCCTAACCAGGCCGGTTCCAGACTTGACAAACTAACCCGTGCCAGACCGGTTTGGAACATTGGGCCAAGGTAGGACAGAGACCGGAAATTTACCTGGGCCGACCGTGGCATTTAGCTTTGGCCAAGCTTGGAATTTAGACTGGGCCGAGCTTGGAATGTAGATGTAGATGTAGAACGTTATTTTTTACAAATTTCACTAGTAATATTTCAAGTTTTTTAATATTTAGAATTTTCAAAAATTTCAATTTTTTAATTTGAAAATTTTTGAAATTTGAATTGTATGAAATTCCAAATCTCTGAAATTTTACATTTTGGATATTTGATTTTTTCGTACTTTGAATGTGTTAAAATTTGAAACGCTGGACATTTGAAATTTCAAATTTCCAATTCGAAATTTGAAATCTGAAATTTTGCCCAAAATTGGATTATCAAATTAATTTGAAATTAAATTGAAAAAAAATAAGAAATTAAATGTAAAAGATTAAAATTCTAAAGTTTGGGAGTTTATGTAAATTCCACGTTTTTTTTATCTTAGATTTGCGAAATTCGAAGAGTATTGGCATTGGACATTTTTAGAAAATGCAATTGCTCCAATGGACAATAGAAAATTCTTGAAATTTTTGAAACTCTAGCTTCTCAGAATTTGAAAATTCTGAAATTAAAAATTGCTACAATATGCATTTTCAAAATTTCGAATATTGGGTATTCAATATCCTTGCGCGAAAAAACATATTTCTACGAATCTTGAAATTTCTCGAAATCAGAAATTAGAAATCAATACAATTCCCCGTATATCGTGGCAGCACCAATCCACTAACCAAAAATCCTGCATAGAAGCGTATAAACGAATCTCAATTCTCCATATCTCCATAAGAACCGCCCAAGATTCCCGTACCCCTAGTTCCCTCACCCAGGACAATTAAGCCTGATAAAACCCCAGTAACACAAATTCCACTGACATGAATCGCCAGTGAATATTATCATGGTGTGAATATTGTTTACCCTTCGTTTATAATGCACATCGCTGAGAGTTTTCGCGGTGGTGCGGTTGTAAACTTAGCAAATATTGCCCGAGGTTTCGTTGTGTTACTGCAGCTGTGTAACCAGAGTAAACGATACAGTGTGGAATACGTCAAAACTCCTGGCTTCTGTTCTCCTTCTCCCCCTCTTTTCCCTCCTACCATGGGTTACCGCAATTGAAACTCCGAAGATTCCGGGGGGGGGGGGGGTGGCTGGAAGGGCAAGAAGGAGGGTAAGTATTATGGTAAGATATTCACTGACAGAAACACCCAAGGTGGGCCGGAATTTTCAGCTTCCCTATATCTAGAACGTAATATGAGAAAATGCGAAGGAAAATAGCCGGGATTGCCAGGGGTGTCGTGACGGGGCCGGCGGGCAGGGGGGGGCAGTAAGGGGGCACACCGCACACCAAAGCGACTCTGGGTGAATCGGGCGGTTATAGAAGCCGCGCCTGTGCAACTCTCATACCCCTTTTTTCCTCCATTTTTTTACCTCTATCCTCAAGCCCTCGTACCACACTCTGACTTATATATATATGTATATTTATATATATAGCTATATGAGTTTTATTTTATGGCAAAATTATTCCTGGAGAAAAATAATTCAATCTCGGCCCGGCGAGCGCGCCTGTATGGGTTACACTAGCCAAAAAAATTGAGGGGGTGGGACTTTGAGGTGGATACACTACTCGTGTGTCCTAACCAGCACCTATAAAAATTCCATGTACCGGGTTTCAAATCAGATAAATAACAGCAGGGGAGTTTGACTTTTATTCCTGCGGGTCACTTTTTTTTCGGGGTGAGTTTTTTTTTTTAGCCAAAGAAGAGAGATTTTATCGGTTGGAAGAATATTCTCTCTGATCGAATAACCCGGATTTATCGATGAGCAGATAATATTTCTGGGCATAAATGTTTCGGGTATGCTGAAGTGGGAGAATATATGATTTTTTTTTCTTTTTTGGGTGGAGATGGCTGTGAAAAATTTATAGGATTTTGATGGACAGGATGGGAACATTTGTGGCTTGGGCAAATGTGCCTTTGGATACTATGTCTTTATTTTACAGTTGTAGATTAAGGTGATGTGTCATTTAAGAACTGTCAGCCACATCTGCGCACTCTCACAAACAAACTTGCTCTCATTCCGTAATATTCGGATGAATTGTGAACACTGGGGAGAAATTACTCGATCTAAGATGAATACACGGGGTAAATTTTACTTGGGTACTCTCAGAGGCAAAGAACTCGTGAAGTTTCTAGGTGAAATTGTGGTAATAAAAATGAAAAGTATTGAAAGATAATTTTCAAAGTTTGTGATATATTTTTTTTTTCTATTTTTTTAGAGGAGTAAAAAAATTAAATGAGATATTCTTTTATGCTTTCAGAGTAGCCAGAGTTGACGGTATTGAAGAACTCGGTGGGTGGTGGGAGGGAAAAAATTGTTCGGCGAATCCAATTTATTTTGACGACTGAAGTAAATATAGGTTGGTAGGGAAAATGACTCCCAGTAGTGTAATTCCAGCGTCTCTTTGCCATCATTTGAAGATTATAACTGCATGTAAAATGCATTTTGCAATGCTATGAGCGTTACCACAAAACCACCTGCGTATCTACTGGTGACTTGGTGTTTTCAAAGTCTCATTCCCTGGCACTTGTCACAAGGATACTGATAAATGTGAACACTCGTTGCAGGGTTAAATATCACCTCACTTCTCGGTTGGATGTTTTAAAGGAAGGAGTTTAATTAAAACGTAAAGATAAAAATAAAGGATCATGAAGAAACTTCCAGTGGGGACTTTGAATAATTAGGTGAAAAAAGTTAGGAACACCGTTTTTTTTTTTCATAAAATTTTCCCGACTTTCTACTTTTGTGTTATTACGTATGACTTTCCGAGGGGGAAAGCCCTTGGAAAAAGGCTCAAGTGGTGATTTGCATAATTGGAGGGGGGGGGGGGGGGAATTATGATAAAATTTTAATATTGAGAAAATATAACTGGTAAATTCTGAGGTCATTTCTTCTACATGCATGAAGGTTAGGCGGCTTATTTAGAATTTTATATTCTAGTGTAGGCAAATTGGATTAAATCCTGTATATTAATTGACCTGGGATGGAAAAATGCTTATTCGATAGATAAAATTGTCCTGAATAACATAAGACAATTGGTCATATTTGAGCGGTTGCAGAGATTTTTTTAAAAATTAATAAAGATTATGGTTTTTCAGTGAACGCCAAGAATCTGTGGAGCTTCATTAAAACTTAATAAATTGGGGAAACAAAAATACTGGCGGGCAGAGGGAGTAATTCTATACTCAATTAAGTTGGGAATTGACCCTTTATGTTGACTAGTTTAGCCGTAATAAATTATTGAGTAATTTTAACCCCATATCTGGTAGGACAATCAGCTCATTGCGTAAGGCCCACCCTATTCGGCGCTTGCACTCCTTTCAAAGTGGCGGAATGCGCAGTAAAATTGGGGTTATGCAAATTTTTGACCTTTATTACAAAAAAAAAAGTTCATCGTAGGATACTATATCTCATATCAGTTTTCTTTGGAATTTTCGCGTCTACAATTTGGTATGTAGTTTGTGCCGATTCGTTAAGTTTAATCGAAACTATAAGTATTTTTGTCATGGACCCCCTACGAAGTCACTCGTTTTTAATTTTTTAAATATTTCCTGCATTAGATATTAATGGACCAATTTCAAATTGCGATTCAGGATAATTTTATCTATTCATAGAATATTTTAGATCTACGGTGGATTAAATTACGGGTTAGACCATTTTTGAGTCTAATTTGCCTCCACTATTCTTAATATATGCTTGAAAGCCAATTTTATGTAATTGCGATGTTTCGGTATTTTTAGGAATTTCGTTTGGAAATTTAGAAAAGAAAATCGGGATGATATATAATAGTAATTGGTGAAGTGATGAAGTTACATTTTTAGGCAAGGGGTTCAAGTCAATTTCGGTCGGACATCTCGTTTTCCTTGGATATCTCGGTATCTAAGAATTATATCCAAATTTTTGGTAGGGCCCAATTTGTTGACGTCTGCAGGCTCTGAACCAATGACTTTCCGATGTCTGCTATGGAATTCACAAATTGGAAACGCTAATATAAAATTTGTCCGCACAGACACACCGTGAGATTCTCTCAACAAAACCAATTTCAGACATCGAGAAATATATATGTTTCCATATATCCACAAGAAAAAATCGAAATGTCAACGTTTTATAATAATTTCAATTTTCATATTTGACGAGATTACAACTGCTGTCATCGGGATGTCGAAGCCATCGCATGAAATATTACAAACCGCATTCAATAAACATATATCTCCGATTTGAGAATGCAATATCCTCGATTTGTTGGGAAAATACTCGAGGATATTTTTATGAAACATTTCAGATCCCCAAAATCGGATTTAGCAATGCGTCCGCATTCAGAATCGTTGCCGCCCTGAAGTGACATCTAATCTCCAAATGGGCGAGAATTTTTTTCTGATTGTCTGATGAACAGGAGGTCGCTAGTGTTGCAGCGATCGACAAGACGAGACAATACGCAAGAGATGTGACCAGAGACGAAATGTCTCGACGAGAATTCAAAAAAGAAATTGTTTTAAACCAATCAATTTCACTCACAAACTAATGATATTTTCGTAAATTTATGATGGTCCTAAGATATAATAATGATGATAATAAATGGTCCACACATCTAAAAAATTTCATTTACTCAACAGTGTAAAAATTTGAAGATATATTTGTGTCAGTATAACTACCATCATGAACACCCACTTTATGGTAATATGTTCTTTCTTAATAATTACAACGGACATTTTCAATTTTGGCACTTTTCAATGTTGGTGTTAATGAACACTGGAGCCAAGAATGAAGCCACAGAAGCATTTCAGCATGAATATCACTCAATCGATTCCTGTGTTTTCGTAGTAATAAACCAGCCTATGAAAAGAGTTGTTCTGAAGCAGCACTTAAAAAATGAAAAAAAAATCGAGACAAGACGAGAGATTTGCCATTTTCACCTCGTCTGGTATCGCGGCGAGAGTGAAGGCTGCTCACAGAGCTGCCCGTACCGACCTAGGTCTTCACTGAGTCCCTGTGTCTTATCCTGCGACTGCGGTGCAGAGTATGATCCACCTATCCAGGATGGAACGCCTTAAAAGTAAAAAATAAATGGGATGTAGGTTTCACCCTCCGCGGGCCAAACTTATAACTTCCCGATGTCTGCGTGTATGCGTGTGTACTTTCTTCCCAATCTCTCATTTTCCTCACCATAGAGCTTTTTAAATGATTCAATTGTTTATAACGCTCTAACGCTAAATCGGTTCAAAATACGAAAAAAATCAGAAGACAGAAAATATGTGTTTTTTTATAAGGAACAACATTTATTCGACACATTTTTGCGTATCTATAATATTTCGTGAGATACAGCGTTAGAAACAATTAAAATTGTCTATGACAAGCGTAACCAGGAGACATATAGGGACCAAAAAAAATCAGCTCTAAGCTACGGCAAGACGCTTCGATTGCGTTATACAGGACCTTGATCGGATAATTTGTTCACGAGAAATCGTTCCGGGAAATTTTTGGTTACATACGTACACTGCCACACACACACACACACCCACACACACATACAGACATTTTGTTTTAAATAGTCTACTAAGGTCAGAAATACCGGAAAACGTAGAGATCTGATGGAAAATCGATTTTTCATTTCCGGGGCAAAACAATAACTTCCCCTATCGGGAAGTTAAAAATGATGTGACATGTGTCAAAATGGACTGCCTACTTGCACGATTACTTCATTGGGCAATTGGAGCTCATTAGTGTAGTGCATTATTAGATACTTAATTACGTTGGTAATGAGAGGTAAGAGAAATTGTCAAGGGACCTTTTTGTAGCTCATAAAATTTCCAACAAGTATCTGGTGGTGGTTGGAATTTTATTCGTAAGGCAGCTCATTTCTCGGGTATTCACCCAATTAGTAAGTATCCAATATCGCGTATTAGATTCAATTCACCGGACTTTTTGCTCGCCATATCATGAATGGAATGAAATGATCGTATTCATATAATTGGAGGAATGAAATTTTAATGTTCCAATTGACTTTCGAGCCCCTTTATCCCGTTATCATTGACGATTTCTGTAGTTTGAATCTCACATTAAACATTCAAGCTCGTTATCGGATTTCCTGTGAGTGTGCATGTACTGAACAAGAGGCTTTAGCATTCGAATGTCCGGGGAATCCCTTCCGTTTGTCTCTGTGGCTCGATTTACATAGTTATAATGGAATTATTCCGTCGCGTGAGATCTTTGTGCTAACCCCTTCAATACAGCCTTGGAAAAGCTCCAGTATATTGTTACCCCGGGAAAATGGATGGGAGAAAAATGGCATCCTAGGTCGTGTCAATATACACACACTTAAAGCACTAGAAATTGTTTTCCGTCGTGCAATTTTAATGCAAGTTCTATGGGGTGGTCACATTAAAGGGTCAATGCCATAAATTGGTGTGGTTTAAAAATTTAAAATTTTGAAGAATTCGACAAATTTGAGAAATTTTAAAAATTTTAAAAATTTTAAAAATTATAAAAATTTTAAAAATTTTAAAAATTTTAAAAATTTTAAAAAATTTTAAAAATTTGGCTAATTTGAAGAATTTAGAAAAATTGAAAAATTTGAAAACAAATTGAGAAAATTTAAAAAAATTTAAAACCTTCAAAAAATCAACAATTTTGAAAAATTTGCAAAATGAGCAAGATGTAAAAAATTCGGAAAACTCGAATGTTCAAAAAATTTCACGGTTTTGAAAAATTACAAAAATAAATCACAATTTTCAAACATTTTGAGACAACTTTGAGAATGGCAGAAATTGATTCACCATTATCAATTCCAAGACGTATCAACATTTACGGAATTGCGGAAGCGTCGCAAATTATTAAGAAACGGTCTTTTCCGAAGACTTCCAAAATTTAAAAATAAAGAAAAAAGTTCCAACTATTTTTTATATTCAGTTGAATATGGAACATGACGGCATGGTTATAAAAATTCTGGGCAAAAATGATAAGAGGGCCAAAGTCATAAAACTTATGCAGCAAAAAAAAGTTTCGTGATTCAATGCTGAGCCTTCACTAAACCTAAGTTGAATTGCATGGGGCCAGAATGACTTATTTTCACGGGAATTACATCGGATTGAACTGAGTATGAGTTGGTCATGTGATTTCAGTCGATTTGTGCTTTTTCGTCACTAGGGCCGCGAAAAAGTCTTAAAAACTGAAAAGCTTTTCAGGCCTAATCGTGGAAAGTAGTATTTCTAATGACTCCTAACGGGAACCCATTCAATTAAGTGGAAAACCTCCTTCATTGGGTCAATCGATTTTTTTGAAATAGTCCTAATCGATTGTTAAACCTATTCGGTCATGGAATTTTTCTAATTTGGGAACATTTCTAATTTTTTTTCCTCCGTTTAGTCTCATATTTTCCCCACCCAAAAATGATCCCGACAAAACACAATTGTGTTTATTTGGATGGATGATTACTGCTCTCATGTTTGTTTATCCAATCATCAGATGTGATGCGTGAATAGCAGATCGCATGAATCGGAATATTTTTTCCCCACCCGTATTCGTGTATTTATTCATTGGGATGAGAGAGCGGAGGGAAATCCCAGCAGGATATAACGTAAACAAATTCACTGACGCAGAATTTCATATATCTAAAAACAGGTAGTGAACGATTTGAACTCTCCGGTCAAGCGACAAGTCAATTTATATTTTCAGGGGAGAGTAGATTGAACGTAAAGAATGAATGCTGTGTGGGTTCTCTCCTTTGATTGGCACAAATAGTTCAAACCTATTTGACTGGAGAGGCTATGAGAGTTAGATACATTCATTTCTGTGTGTATGTGTTATTTTTCCCGTTTTTTCCTCTTCTTCCGTCCCTCTCCCTTGTACTCCCCAAGTAGGTGTTGTTCAGCATTGCTTTCAAAGGGAGTACTGGACATCCACCCATGTCGCTGGGGCCATTAAGGCCTTCGTATTTCTAAACACAGAGTAAACCTGCAGAAACCCGTTGGGTGTGTGTGTGTGGGGGGGGGGGGTGTGTATGTGTGTGTCGGTTGGCTGGGGCGTGGGTGGTTGGGTGTGTGTGTGTGTGTGTGTGTGGGTGGGTGGGGGGGCATGTGGGTGGGAGGGTGGCTATGTGGGTGGTTGTGTATGTGTGGGTGGGTGTGTGTGGGTGGGTGTGTATGGGTGAGTGGGTGGGCGAATTGTTCGCCAAAAATTCATTTGCCAGAAAATCGCGCTCTAATGTTTATTCATAGAAAAAATTGAGAACGAAATGAATAAATAAATCCGTAAATTTAAGGATTATCAATAGTTTCTTAGTTCAAAAATGGAAATCGTAGTCGAATAAATATACTTAAGCGTTCGAACACGGTTACTTTCACGGTGGAGTCAAATGTTCTCCAATTGATTAAAAGAGTTGCAGATGAATCAGAACAGTAAATAGACTTGGCCGAAATGAAAGGAGAAACGCTGACGTAGAGATTTCAATTTTTCAATTAAATGGTATCCTTGGATAGGGCTCCTTAGAGTTATGCGGAATATTGTTCAGCTGCAGTTGAACTATTCAAATATTTTCCCATCTGTGGGATTTCAGAATAACAGCAATTATTTTCATCGTGCGGTAGAATACTCTAGGAAAATACAATTAGTTTTGCCAAAAATTAGAGTGAATTTGCATTCACGTAATAATATTATGAATAGTAATAGAAATACTAGGACACTTATTTTTCTTTCATCTGTAGTGATTAATCCAAGGACATGTTCACTATGGATGATAGTTCACAACTTCAGACTACAATTATTCATAGTATCTACCCAAAAATAACCGTTACGATAATTCACCCAAGATTTTCTATAATTTCTAATATTTAAACGATTGAACTTAAAATATATGGATCTTGGTTTTAGTTTTGAAATGCGTCATCCAAATCAATTTGGTTCTCCCAATTTTTGAAATAGAAATTTTTCGAGCGACGTACACAGAAAAAAGTTTTAGGAATCCACTTAAGTTCATAAGTTATGTATATTTTTCCGATATATGAGGCATATCAATGACGGACTCTAGGATTTTAAATAACTCAGTGTCTGTCACTTAAGTTAAGTCTGATTAAAGCCTCGCCAATCCATATTTTGGCGTAAGCCCCTTGAATATTTTTTCCAAATGCCTTAACTCATATCCAGGCCCGATAATTCAATCCAGTTAAATGTAATTATCGCCGCACCCTGAACTACTGAGTTGAACAAAGTTCGAATCTGTCCCTTCGAACATTTAGAAGTTGCATTGAAATTAATTTGGATGGATATGGGAAAGAGAAAAGCGGTTAACGGCGGAAAATATGTCCATGGTAATTTGAGATAATTTTAGAAAAATTTGGTACCCCTGGAAATTCATCAGACATGTTCCTTTTTTTTTAACGCCTTCGATCCATTATGGACATGTGGGCTTGTGGACCATACGCCGCACCGCATTCGCATGATAAGACACAGGAAACCACAGAAAACCTATGTCGCTACAGGCGGCTACTCTATGAGAAACCTTCCGCTCATCGGCCAATCCGAAGAAACTCTCGCCCTGTCGGCGATCTGAACTAGGAACCCAAGCGGCAACGCTAAGACCTCGCGCTTAGTCCACTCGGCCATTCTAATGTCGGTAGACATTTCCCTAAAGAATTACCGAGTTCCGGAAGCAGTGCTGTGAAAGCCTCCTAGGGTATATTTTCTATAAAAATTCGGTAAAGATTGCTAGGAAAATCGCGAGCTCTATAACAAACGGAAATTTTACAACACCCTGGAATACCAGAACTTTTCTCGAAAGAATACTAAGGAATATTGTTGGAGCATTTCCATAAAGTACTCTCGAGCATTTTCGTTTCAAATCGCCAGATATGTTAATGGACTGTATCTAAACATTATCGATGATTTTGAGACGGTTTTTTTACCATTTTTTTCAGGTAATTATTGTGATTATTTTTTGTCCCTAAATTTCGTCTAATTGGAGCCCGCTTTTTGAGGTCACGTGGCATCGTCAGTTGCATTTTGATAATTCATTCGGCTTCAAATAAATTACCAAAGAGATAATTTCGCACTAGCTCATCAATTGCTTTTCACCAGTTTGACAGCTTTATCGACGAAAGTTGTAAAATAGGTTGCGCGTTTTTATCGTTTTGCAATGAGAAGAAATACACATTGGAGGCGACGACGTCTGCCTTAATCGTCGATTTGCGTGTAAAACATCGCATAACCTCAAGAACCGAGCTTTAATCAGACAAAATTTGGGGGAAAAAATAATCCTCCGAATATACCCCTCGACCTTCAAAATTCATCGAATAATTTTGGAGGTCTTGGGGTATTACAACTGAGAAGTTTTAAGTGGAGACTTCTGGATGCATTGAGCTAATAATTCGGGTTTCGGACTTCGTACTTCATCTTTTGATGTCTAGGGTGAATCGAAGCGTACCATGAATTGTGCAATCAGGATTTATGATATCCCCAATTAATATGTCTGCTATGCAGAAATGACAATTCCACGCCTACATAATCGCAGAATAATTAGTTATCAATTTTTTAATAAAATGCGATTGGGAAAAGCGGCGCGGTGCACGTGGTGCTAGCAGATGCGTAGTAAAAAATTCCCGCGCGTCGTATTCTGTTGAAATGTCGTGTCACAAATGGTCCCTAATTCGGGTAATTAAAAAAAATCGTCCATCTCACAATGGAAGTTGGACACTGAAAAGTCACTGCCCCAACTGCGCAGTCGGAAATACATGGGCGGCGCTTCGCTCATTATGCGAGCAAATACACCGGGTGGAGAGTCGCGGGTAAAAACGGTTTAAAT
This sequence comes from Asobara japonica, assembly GCA_026005395.1. NCBI lineage: Eukaryota > Metazoa > Arthropoda > Insecta > Hymenoptera > Braconidae > Asobara > Asobara japonica. The sequence continues at coordinate 888,544 of BQMI01000505.1, forward strand.
CAGTAATCTATTCCGAAACATCCAGTGTAAAACTAAACATACACGAGAGGCAAAAATCGTTTCACACGAGAAAAAAATGCGATTGGTGTGCTCTGTTAAGTTTTCGGTTCGTTGATCGGAAAAATGATGGTAGACTGGCCATAAAAATGTAAAGTTTGTGCGAGCAAAATAAAAATGGCTAACAAATTGGTGAAAAACATTCGTTCAGTAAAATTCTAACGGTGCAACTTTAAAATTCTCCACGGTCGAATTGACATGGCGAAAAAGTTTTCAATGCCCAAGGGACTTGGATATATAACAAGAAAAGAAGAGTGTGGGTCCTGAAGAGCGCCAAGTGAAAACCTAGGGGTAGGTCCACAAGCTGTTACCCCAGACGCTGCAATAATACCATTTTCACGAACGAGCGGATTCGAACTTTAATTAATCGAATTCGCCGAGACGACGGCTCAGATTTGATCGGTAAATTAGTAAGATTACGTCACCGCAATATTCGCATTCCAATCACGTTTGGGATTTAACTTTGAGGTAGTACAGAATTTAGGGTTGCATTCAATGGATGAATAAAGAAATGAAGGATGAAAATACGCGTGAGAATGCAGAAAATAGAAATAATATTTCTGAAACGTGATCCAGGAATTTAATGAAAGTGGGGTGGGAGGGGGAACGGGAGGTGCGGCTTAAGGGTATAATGGAAATCGTGGAAAAATTGTTTCTGCAATACAGGGTTTTTTTTTAATATACCACTGGGAATACGGAAAGAAATCCCTAGGAGACGGAAATGAGGAATGTTGATCTTGTAAATGGGCAGTTGTGATACTATAGATAAATAATGTTTATGTTATTGAAAATGTACGAAAATTTGCAGTCACCGGAAATGATGTGCTGAATGTGAGGTTGACAAAATGTAGGACATCGGGAGCAGCAATCGGCATATTTAAATTTACCGCGCTCATGTGATCCTATATATCGTGATTGGGGGTATACACCATGGGCCAACTATGGGATTTTTTTCAAGCTGTCTATGTTGTTTTCTGGCGGTTTTTGCCCTGAATGACAGTTTCAAAGGCAACCAGGAATTTTTAAAAATTTTGAAAATTGGAAGTTGAAGAGAGAAACTTTTTACTATGAAATTACTATGAAATTTTTCTATGAAAATTCAAACTGTTTTTCCCTATTTGTGTGATTAGAAAAAAAAACGCTTAGTGGATTAATCTTGTTTTGGTTCATAATTGAACAATGAGACAACATTCTACTCCAACGGATTAGTGGTGTAATATTGCGCCTACATTATCAGTCTACGGATTTCATTCCACTTGGTTATATAACGCTCCATTACATCCAGCAAATTCCATCGTTCAACATGAAATACACTGCTATTACAGGCAAACAATTGATAAATTTGATCTCGCCTATATGGAAGGTTATGCAAATTTCTACATTTGGAGCTCAAAATTTTTTTTCTAATTCAATGATTAATTGTTAGTTCAGAACCAAGGATGTGGAATAAAGTGAACGTCTTGTGTATGCTCAATTAAAAAGTGCGATGCATCCTATGGCTTGACCCATCCTAAAAAGTCTCTTTCCGTTCCATCGGGCGCAAAGGAAGAGTTTCCTCCCCCTGCGCGGGGCGAAAATGTTCCCTTGCGGCGGAAGGTGAACTAAAGAACCTCCAACGGTGTACTTTAATTGCAAACGCGGCTAATGTTGGAATTGATCCAAGCTGTGGACTTTGACCGAACCGACCGGCCTTGAATCCAGAGTGATTTGACTCACGTCGACCGACCGATTCATCCATAATCGTTTGATTCAGATCGGAGAAAGGTACTGACTCTGTTGTGTGTTTTGAGGGTACGGTTGGATCGGATCGAAAATCGGCACGGTTCAAGTAAGTTAAAATGAGTGTTAATAAGGAACCTAAGTGACGCCCAAAGAGAGTCAAGTCAGCTCAGAAACACGTCGAGGTTTTTCATCCGATTTTCATTTTGACTTCATTGGCGTCACAATTAATTCACGTCGAGCTTACTCAAGGTTTAACCCTTTCTTTCATTCTAAACGATGTATAATGCTGATGGATTGAAACAGATGCTTCGTCTTCCAATCGCCGGCCCAAAAGTGTGATTGTAACTTGAGTTAAATAGTAATCGCCTCCAATCAACTCCTTCTTTTGCTCGAGTATACAGGTGGATTCTAGTAAGCTTATTTCCCAACAATGAACTTCAATTATCACACCAGAAATTTCGCGGCAAATGGTCCAAGAAAAAAAGTGGAGAAAACCTCGGCGAAAACTTGGAGGCAAACAGAAAAGTGGAATGCGACGATGACTACAACACCTGGACAGCCGGCGGCTTTACCCTTGGTAAAAATAAATAATTAAAAAACATGTGGTCCTAGAGGTAAAGCGGCTCCTTGAAGCGTAAAGGCTTCCGACAAAAAAAAAGTTTCTCATTCCTGAGAACAAATCCACCCGACCTACTTTCGCCTCCATCAATTGCAAACAAATTATGATTACGCCCCCCTCCCCCCCCCCCTCCACCCCATTGCCTTGCAAGTAGTTTTTTTTTGTAATGGAAAAAAAGATGAATTTGTTTTTTTTACCCAGTTCAACTTAAGTACAAATAATAGGAGCCATAATGTATTAGAAAATGGAAAAAAACAATACCACTTTATTAACAATTTGCGCTGTGTCCATTTATTTTACAAAAAAAAAGAAGAGTAAACGAAAGAGGAAGGAGCGAAAGGGAACAAACAGAAAGCAACTCGAGGATCGAATATCAATACATAAATCCATGAGTTTGACACCACAACTCGTGAAAAAGAAACGAAAGAGTGGAATGTTTCTTTTTTTTTATTCAATTCTCAAACTTATTCACTTTCACAATACTGTAATATATAGTGCTCGTATGAGCTATAAACGTTTGTGTAGAGGGAGTAGTTTCTACAGGAAATCAATGCAAAAATTGCAACAAGCCAGTGGTCATTGTCGAATTTGTTGTTTTCAACTTATTCTGTCATACTTTTTGTTATAAATTTTCAAGTTTTATTTTTCAAAGATTAATTTTATTGCTAGAAACTTATTGGAATTGGTAATCAACGAAATTGAACGGTAACGTAATTTTTCGATAACGTCGCGGAAAAGTTTTGCGTAATACATACAAATTCACGTTTGCTCCATAATTTTTCACTGAACACAGTTTCGCTTGGGTAACTTTCCTCGTAATTTTTATTGGATTTTTTCCTCCAATTCTCATAAGTTAAGGAGTGTCGTCGCGGAAAATTATTGGTTTGATCCATGAAGGTTCACATTCCGTTTCGTCTCATTTAGACCTGCCACCTTTTCCGTTTCTCATCACAGACCTGCCACGATAGACGATAATGTCGATACGATACGATAAAATTTGTCAATAACCGATACCATAAATGAATTTGTGTCAAATTATCGAAAGAATACGACACGATATTAATTAACGATAATGTGAAGATAACGATACGATAAACGATAATAAAATTTCACACAAGATTCAGATACAAGAAGATAATTTTCCAGCAAACTTCGATTCGAGAGGATAAAATTAAATTTATCGTATCGTGTCATGTGACGGCTCCTCCACCCATCTGGAAAAATTCTGGATCGCTCTCCCAGTAACACCAAAAAATACAAAAATTGCTCAACTCTCAGGCTTCCATTCAAGAGTAAGAATTGATAGGCCAGCGCGAACCAATGTGAGAAATTAAAAAAAAAACACATGCTCTTCTCAACGGTCTGCGTTAACGATAGCGGAAATATAAGTGGTAAACTTGTAAGTGGCGAAAGTTGAGTCCCCGTGGCTGTGACAGTTTAATTAATATCTTTCATCCTCAAAGGAAAAACTTGGTAAACTCCCCCGACGCGCCTGAACCACTCCAACTTACTCCTCGGTCTCTCTTTTTTTTTTATTGCGCCCTTTGCTCCCTCCGTTGCGCATCATCCATGTTGGTATTCACTGGCCAGTGGAGCTAACCAGCCAACAAACGATTTGATCCTACAACCCTAGACTTTTTCACATCATCCACACTGCAAAAACTAATGTCTGAATCCTAGACACTGTGCTAGACATCCCACAACTCCTGTGGAAATTGTTTCTAGACAGGCTTCGCCCAAGCGTGGGAATCAAACAAAGTATCTCAATGGAAGGATCCCTGTGTTTGAAACTAAGTTATTTTAATTATGGGAGCTTGCTTTTTTAAGCTCTTCCAGCAAAATTATATCTGAAGTCGAAGTATCGATTCTGAAGATCGCATTTCTCCTGGAGATACAGAGAATATTGACGTCTAAACATCATAGTACCCATGAATATTCAACAGCAGGTAGGAATTTCAGGTCAATCATTAGCTGAACAGTCAGTCAAGATAATTCAGGCGAATATATGCGTGAAGTATTTGAAGGTTGTTATATTGTGTTACGGGGCATTAAAAAGAGAATGGGTTGGGGATCTGAGCTGAAGGAAGTTGAAGTCTAGAAACGTTCAAAGGGCACAACAGGCTTATGGCGAGATCTAGGAAAACTTGATTTGTGCTTCCTTGGGTTCGCTTAAGGGGTGACCATATATCAAAACCCGATTGGTGGGTCCGAAGGCCCTGCGAGGGCTTCGAAGTTTCACCCGGGGTCACCCCTTAAGCGTTCACCACGTTTGATTTGGACCTTTGAAGTGTTTGAATGAACTTCTGTTCAGGGTTTCGGAAGACTTCATTTGGGATGTTCAGAGTTTGGATTTAAGCCTAAGAAGGATCGATTTTGGTACTTTTCACTTCTCATGCGCGCTGGGACGCTAACTGTCCACACGGCCAGGCGACTTATGCCGCTCCAATTCGGTAGTTCAATCAACAATTCGGTCCTGTAGGATTGCTCTTGGTCTAGGATTACAGCTTGAAATTTGACGCGGGAAAATTTTTATTTTTTCATAGTTGAGAGCGATAGGTATTTCGAAAGACGGATAGAAAATTAAGATACAAATTTCAGCTGGTATGCATCATGGGATACTCTCTTTTGCGAAGTCCAATGTCATAGTACTGAGTGCAACTTCCTTTCCAACATCCCCTAACACTATTTGAAATTTTATGATTATCTTTTTATTCATTTTTCGAAATACACGAGGAAAATTCATTCAACCATGAAAAAAAAAACAGTAATATTCAGAATATTGTGGCAGTGACAATTTTGCAATAAAAAGCGGAGCGTTGTGAAATTGTCAATACCGTAGTATTGTGTATCGTGTTCTTTCCAATATCCCGTGGAACACACCGGGAAGAATCAACAACCATGAAAATGATCAATGGAATCATTAAAATTTTGTTTTTTTAAATAATTTCACTGCAAACAATCGTAATTGAGATGCCATTGTAAGTCAATCTCAAATTTCAAAATACGTTAAAAAAAAATTTTTTTTAATTATGAAACTTTTTCAATTATGATTTCTTTCATACGTATTTTCAAAAACGAATGCGAAAAATATTCATAAAATTTTGCGGAAAACAATTTTGCGAGCAATCCGACATTATTTTGTGTGTTTTTTTTCTCTTGGGCCATCGTATTTCTAAACACAGGGTAAACCCCCAGAAACCTCCATGCTACGATTGCGGGCGCCGATGGACCCCCCCCCCCCCCCCCGCTTTGTTTACAAACACATCGTAGACCTCCGTCGCCAATTAGCACTTAGGTAGAGAACATAAATAGAGCGACGTTAAATGAAATAAAATAAAAAGGTCCATTTCTCCACCACAAACAACATCAAAATTACTGCAATCGTCCTTACACTGAAATCTATCAGAGTCTCAATTTTTTTCGGCGTAAACAGGTTATCGATACAACCCTGACTTTTAATTTCAATAGTAGAGGCTGTTTATGCCATTACACTCGGTCCTTAATTTATTAGAATACACGAATGATTTTATCTCACAAGCGCGAGAAAGGAAAATAGTCAGGATGGACAAAGACGGATGGGCCGTCGGTAGTTGGCGTCGTCTCCCAAGAGTTGAAGAGGAAATAGTCCGGGTATTAACGGCCCTGGGAAATTGCCGGGTGTGGGTGTCTCCTTTTGGCATCTGTGGGCTAGACAGAGTAAGAGGTAGAGAAGGACCAATCTACATCCCGATCCGCTTCCTCTTCCTCGTGTCACCGGGCACTGAGTCTGGTAATGATGCAATATAACACGTCATTACAAGGATTTTTTTCCCCCGATAATTGGAGATTTGCACAATTGCAATGATATAGAAATATGGGAATAGAAGGCGGGGAGGGGGGGGGCGCAACAAGGGCGTCTAAAGAGGAAGCCTCAGAAGAAACTACTGTTTGAAACTCATCCGCCACCAAGGTATCATCAGATGTACAGAGGAAAAAGTCTGATAAAAATGGAAAACTCGATGAAAAGTACATTCTCCTCCAATCTCCTACCACCTCAATAACTTATTGAAATACGTGTAATTCGAGTTTCTAACTGACAAATTCGAATGTACCTACACACTGACAAAAATGGAGCCTGAAGTGTTCCACCAGAAAAAATCTTAATTTTTCCAATAAAAAATGTTTCAACTCCGAAAAGGTTTGAACGTTAAGAGTGCAATGTTTTGTAGAAAAAAAAGCTCACTCGCTGACATTCTCCAACTTTTCAATTTTTCCCTCTCTCGCGCTTGGCAGAATTTTTGTCTGCTATATTCACGAGAAAGAAAAACGAATTCCACCTGCCAAATGCAAAAGCATACAAAAAAAAAATCATAGCGTCCCTCGGGAAACAGTTTTTTGGAAATAGCTCAAAATAGCAGGCACTTAATGGAAATCTGTTATAAATCTTTTTTGTAGAGCTGAACGAGATCTACAAAAAAGATTTCAATCAAAATTCCGATATATTCCTCAGAATTGGAGATAATTACCAAGATTTTTCCCCCTACGCTTTGATCCGAGTCCGGTGGTGCGGGCTTCCTTTTTCCGCCGCGCTGACTGGTGTCGCGTCGGTTCCGGTCTTACGGGTTTCGATAATTTCGATATATATGGATGGTTTGCTTCGTCTCTCCTTTCTACTATAGTATACCGCGAGCCCTCACGGTGGCGTCAATGGAAACCGACTTTTTCCCAAACAGTACAGCATTCACACAGTTTAAAGCAATGAGCACAATGCTCAATGGGCGTTACATTCCTCGGTGTATCCTGTAATTGGGGCAAAACCATGGATAACCTCAATTTGTAGCGTTTCTTTCACGAAACTCTCGCTCGACGATGAATCCGTATGAGATAGAGCCTGGACAATTCCACTCTACTATACTGAAAGGCGGCTCCCTGTGGGGCATTCGATCCTTGCACCTCGTGTGCCATAGGCCAAGGCCATTGCCGTCAGTCCCATACAGGGCTGATAGGAAATAAAAAAATAATTAAAAAAAAATAAATTCAACATCTAACGGGATATCTCACTCCATGAGGGACATTCCAAACAGATGAAAAGATGAAAGACATCTTCATGAAAGATGTCATTGAAAGGGCAATTTGGTACTGTCAATTACCATTCGACCACTGCAAAATGTGCTTTTTGAGTGAATCAAAGACAAGCATTCATTTTTGAAATTTATTGACCATCCATTAACTTGATCTGCGTAAATCAGGTGAGAAAACTCTGTTCACAGATGATTCTGAGCCAATATCTCCGAATCTGGGGGACACATCGGAATTTTCTCAAGTATCTTTTTTGTAGCTCTCGGTGAGATCTACAACAAAAATTTATGATGAATTTTTCTTAAGGGGTGACCCCGGTGAAACTTCGAAAAAAAAATTGAAATCGAACGAAAATTGCGGACCGAGGAGCACTTTCAAGCTCAAAACACGAAAAACAAGGTTGCTTATGGGTATATGGGGCAAAATGGGTTGGGTCCGAAATTTTCCTCACTTTTTTGGATATGCCTTTATATATCAAAACCCGATTGATGGCCCGAATGCCGGGCGAGGACTTCGAAGTTTCACCGGGGTCACCCCTTAAGTGCGGTCCATTTTGAGATGCCCCGAAAAACGTCAATTCCGAGGAAAGTTCGAAATCATAGTTTTGATCTTGTGATTTTTTTCTGCCCCGAGCTTTCGCATTGCGAGAGGCAATTTTTTTTAAATTTGAGGAACGTCATTAGATGAACGATCTTTCAACGAAAACTCCATTTTGACCATTAAAAACTTTTAAAAATTCGATGAATTTTTTTCTCTTTTAAATACAGACTTTTTCATGAAGTCTCATGAATGTTTTATTCTTCACAATTTTTTTTTTCGTCAGTTGGCAGGAGACTTTTCATTTCTCAGTGAAAATCTCAAATGACTCAGATTTCTACAAGTTATTGAGGTGAAACGTTCCGGATGTAGACGGAGACACTTTCCGTCGAGTTTTAGAACATCAAAAATTGAAAAGAATGATCAGTTGTTTTTTCGTGGAATACCCGGTATACTTCATGCATAGTTTGTGCAATTGCTTTCAAGGAAACACTGCTTTAACGGAAGGAACTTTGTCGGAATTCTTTAAAGCATAATCATTTTCATTGCAATCGGAATATAAAATGTGAGTTGGGTAAGTTTTACGCTAAGATTTGCTCAGATCTGCATAACGATCGCTGGTAACTCCTGTTTCTTATAACGATTGCATGACGTATTTCGTAGTTGTACCGTCTCATCATTGCTTAAACCGATTTTCAGCAACAATTTCAATCGTTTATAATGTTCTACTGCATAAACTTTTAGCGTTAGCGCAAAATTCATATAAGAAAAGTTGTTCCTCATATGAAAATACGTATATTATGTGAAATGACTTTTTTCGATAATTTGCATAATTAAGGAGGTATGACCGTCTCAACAATCATGTAAGTAAAAGAATGAACCCAGCGCTGCCATGAACGTTTCAATCGAAGCATTTCCATGCAGAATCGAGCGGATTACATTTTGGATGGCATTCGTGCAGTATATGCAATGTTATTAACAATTGCAATTGTTTATACTGTTCCACTGGGTGAAATATTAAAGTTATGGTTTTTATTGTGGCCGCACCCCTATTGGCGTCTCACTCCCACTCAAGTAACGCGCATAAGCCTCATCCTCATGCTCACCATGCGTCTACTCAAATATTCATAATTATCTGCTTCATAAATGAGTCAGTTTAGAATTCTCAAATGTGCAAGATTTCATTATGACACTGATAGGGGTCACACTGATTAACCGGCCTATATTGGAGAGAAATAGCTTTAGAACGCTGTGCTCAAATACCAAATCGGGAAGTTTTGTTTCTGCCCTGAATGGGGCACACACATGCTCACACCTTCATAAAATTGCTCTCTCGTCTTGTATGGAGTAATAATTATCTCGTCTTGTCTCGATTCTCTCGTCTATCGCGGCAACACTCCGGCAAAGGTACTTGAAGAACAACTGTTTCAGCTTCGTTGGGCCATGCATCCAACTACACATTATCCTTATTTCATGCCTTTTGCACATTGTGAAATATTCCACATCTTTCTTCTTGATGAATTACTGCGGAAGCATCCTAACATAGTGGTAGGGTGGCATGGGTACAGCAAGGGGGCCCATGGGACGCATGTGATACATTATATGTGGCTCATGGGAGATGAGCATAATTTATTCCCGATTCCTTAATAGCATCTTGCTGACATGAACAATCGGTCAGAGGGATATTAAAAGTCAGATCAATGTGAAGAAAATTTTTCATCCATAAAATGTTACCAGTTTCCGATGAAGAAATACTACGTTCTTCTGGATTACAATATTGTGTCCAGGTCCAATTCAATACCAGCTCCATATAATGACCACATCTCCGAATTATATTTATCCACAGTGTGCTGATACAGCCGGGAAAATTCTATGCCTAACATCTGTGAGCGACAGACACGAAACTTTGAGACAGAAGAGGTGAAAGGAAAGAACAAAAACGAGTTACGTCTGGTGAAGTTGTTAAATGTAATGAGATGATTTTACGAGGTCAGATCTTTTGATCTACCAATCCGCCCACAAATTTCGCCGTCTAAAAGTACAAGCTTAGACCTCAAATTGTCTTTTCCCTTCTCTCTTTTCCAATGCACCGAGCATAATATTAAAATAATGAACTTGCGAGAGAACAAGCGATAAATCGAAGCACCCTTTAATCCCTTGGAAAAATAAATTTGCGAGTAGTGGACGCGGGGCCAATGAATATCCAATGGCTTAAGCTACCCATCACCCCCCCCCCCCCCCCCCCCCAATAGAGTTTGACTATTAAATACCTATTAGCCCGATTAAAATATTCGATAAATGCCCTCTCACACGTCGTCATATGAAGGCCACACACTCAATCCACCGAGTTAATACTAAATCGAACCCTCAATAAATAATTATTCCCGATTATTCCCAACCACGCTAGCGGCCGGAGTTTGCATTACATTTTTCACTCGCCATGTGCAACATTGTGTTGCACAATATGACGGTAGGGATGAAAATTGGGGATGGTACTAACAAGAGAAAGCAATGGTGTTCAATGGATAGCACTAAAAGTTCAATGGCGATGAATCACAACACAGGTTTAAATCGTTTCCCTTTTCCTCACCTCCCCAGCCGACCCACCCCCCCCCCCCCTCCCCCCCCCCGCCCCACCCAGCCGGCGATCTCCAATCTGTGTGTTTAAATACTCCAACCACCCACTCCCCCCAAAACACATGCACTCGAGGACACTGCAAATTGTTTGAATCGATTTGGTGCTTTAAACGAAACGCCCCCCCTTGAATGAACAAAATTTGTCACATAGTCAACTTGTTCATTCTACTCGTGACAATTCTATGGTACCAATTGATGTGAAACACAGCGGAGAAAAAAAAAAGAAAAAAGAAAAAAAAAGAAATGTGTGTAAATTGTCTATGTACAATCTGACATGAAATTAAATAATATAAATGACAAAATGGCACTCGTACTATTGTCGGATAAAGTTGCGGTGTTTTGCTCCGACGAAAAGTCCTGGTGGTGAACGATGTCGCTCGTAATTGCCGCACCTACATTGCTACAGTAGTCCTCGAGAAGTACGTAGCACAGTAATAGCCGTGCCACCCTCATTCTGAAAAAAGAAAATAATAAAAATAAATAAAGGAGTAATGTTAGAGGAGAGATGCGAGTATAAAAATAAGAAAAATTGAATAAAAGACAGGTGGTTAAGGTCGTGGGGGTGGGATGGGGTGGGAGGGCTTTTAATGTTTTAGCCTCAACAGAGAGAATATGTAAAACGTTTTGATGAGGGAAAGGATTTAAAATGCAAGTGGTATATAAAAACTAATCTAGAGGAATTTTGCGAGCATTGAGGGGGGTGGGGAGGGGGGCATCAATGGGAGCTGGTTTTTACGGTCCAAGGGTAGCAAGGAGTTGTGGAAAATAAAAGTTTCGAATGTTGGTGCATTGGAGCAGTAAAAGGCGAGATGACGGGCTGACGGTGAGACTTTCAACTGAAACGTCTAATGCGGAAAATTGAATGAAATGTGTATCGCTGGTAGGATGCATTTAACCCAGGCTCTTAATTTGAGTTACAAATTTTGTTTGAGAAATTTCCTCTCTGATGTTAAAATCATTTCATTGACTCTAGCTACCATTACCTGTCCTTTGATGCAGGATGATTTAAAGTCACACAAGCATAATGAATGAGGAGTTCAATTCAATTATATTTTCAATGAGATTGTAATTGATTTATCGTCAGAGGTAAAACGTATTAGGGGGTTATCAGGTAGCGATAATGCATCAAACACGATTACATCTTTCTGTTAACCTGCGAAATGGATTTCACCCATGGGGAGATTTTTCTACATTCTTATACCTTGCTTTCCATTGTACGGCATAAAATTCAAATTCAAATTCAACACCTCACCTACCATATTCCGGGTGAAATGAAATTTTATACAAAGCTCGTTGTAAAGCGTTTGAAATAGATCTGTGTTGGGAATTTCGATCAATTCACCTGTGTAATATGAACATCAATAGATTGAGCTGCAACTGTCGATGTGCAGTTGATGGACTGTTGCCGATATCATCAGCTAAAAATTTTGTTACGCTTTGAATACAATTTGTAATTTTTTCCGGATTTTTTTCCTAGCGTCCCTCTCAATAGCGCCCCTTCGCAGAGCCATCCGCCCCCCCCCCCCCCCCCCCCCCCCCACCCGTTTTTTTTTCAATCACAAAATTCCGGAATTTCAAGTCATATGTGACACAACCGATAAAAAATGACCTAAAAATCCCCTTTGAAAAGATCCCATGATGAATTACAGTTTTCAGTAGGCGCTTTAATGCATCTTTTGTGTCCCCCCTATGAAGAGACTCTCTCCCGTAACTTTTGTGATGAGTTTGTCCGTTGGTGAGAAAAAAATAAAAAAATAAAGGAACTTGAAGGTAGTTCGTAAAACTGCAATCGACTTCGATCAGCAGAGTGATCCAGTATATTTCCAGCTCCCTTAGCAAAATCGAGAAGATATTATACGATGCATGAATCATATCCACCGCAATGCTTCCCAATTTTTTCCCGTACATCATTCACAATAAACCCTTAAGAGCGATGAAGTGCATCCAAACATTTTCATTTCTGAGACTCTGGGATAATATCCTCTCCACAGAGTTTTTCCTCACTCCACCACCCACCCCCCCCCCCCCCCCCCCCCCCCCCCTCCTCAATCGTTCTTTTCTCCATTCTCGAGGAAAGAAATAGCTTGAAAAAAAATCCGTCGAGATCGACAATTGGGTATGAGGGTGAGTTTTATCGGCTCGTTTGTGTGCGGCACTTCACTCCCGCCGTTGTCATATACATATTACGTGTTGAAAAAAAAATCAGTATATCTCCAGCGCTTTCGCGCGTCTCTGGTCGCGTACCGATAAGTAGGCGGGGCAAACAAAAAAAAATTCACCGCAAAAAAAAAACACTTTGGATCAGCGCTTTCATTACACTTTTTTGCATTCACCCCGTAATCTCCTATAATCGGCTATGAACCTATAAACCAATTACGCTGTTGAGAATTCGTTTCACAGAATCACAGAAAAAAATCACAATTATTTTCAGTTTAGGACAATTGTGATTTTCATGATTTGTTGGTTTCTTGCGTTAGGATGCATCAGGTGCACCTCGATTCCGTCAAGTGTTCCCGACGTTATTCCACAAAAAGCAACAGGGTTATCCAACCCATTGAGTCCCATATTTTTTTCTCAATATACGGTGGCAAATTAATACCTCCATCACTCCTTATCACTTGCCAAAATTTTTCCCCATCAAACATATCAGCTTCACACATTTTGATTCCCGCGTCGGTCTACTTTTTCGGCGCAACCACTCACGTCCAGTTTCGATGAAACAATGAAAAATAAAGGTAAACAGAAAAAAAACTTAAATTTTTTTTTTCTTCAAGTTTCTAAAGTTTTTTTTTGAAAAAGTTTTTGGGAGCGTTCAAAATCCGCGGGCTGAAACGCGCTCAGCCCCGACGCGAAAGATTCTCAGAGCGTTAAAATCTATAAAAAAAAAACTTAGATCGTTTTTATTTTTACCTACAGACATGTTTTTTTTAGCGCAACGTTTCTGATCCCATGTGATTCCACCGATTTCGAGCGACTTCATCTCAATGATTTCAACTGATTTCGACCGATTTCACATGATTTCGAAAATCACTTCAGATCAAAGTGACACACTGATTTCACACATGAATAGTCCCTCGGTTAGTTTATTAAATTTCCAAGAATATCGGACCAGTAAGTTTTAGGCTTAAATTTTTTACGATGAAAATAAATTATGAACGGCCGAACGCGATTTGCCAATTAATTCCTCCTGGTCTAAATTCCGTCACGCCCACTGGGTATTTAACAAAAAAAATTGGGGATGGACCATGTCAAAATAAAATAAAATTATCCGAACAATGAACAAGCCCATCTATATTATTTACCTCGTGAAAAGAGTATAGCATTATAGTTGACTGACACTGTCGGAAAATGTCATAAATGACGTATTTTAACCAAACAATGACTATTAAACTGTTATTTTAAACTCCCACAACTAAAGTTAGTCTCGTGGTAGCACAACTTATAGGGACATCAAACGTGAGTCTCCCACTGAACGATAGACGCATCCCCGGGCGTCGAGACGCGTGTACTGATGTGTCAGGCACTCGGCGCGAGATGCTGGCTCCATTGAGAGTCAGAATCCCCCTCTAACACCTATCGCGCAGGTCTACACTAAAAAACAACTTCCTCGGAGTGGCAAATGCATTACTGGTAATTATTCTCACCCAAATCATCGCCCACCTAATTTCACATTTATATCAATTTGCCTTCTGAATCTTCTTCGGTCTTCAATCTGAGCTGTCTCATTGGTTACCGCAGGGTTTTTTTCCCCCCTGCAATTTCTGCCGGGAGAAAATTCTCCCGTATTTGATGTTCTTCGGCAGTCTGGCGTTAACGACTTAGCGGAATTTTAGAAGTCATTTAAGTATGAGCGAGCACTGTGAAATTATTCCGGAAGAAATGAACTGAATTTTACCATTCGCGATATTAGATTCCAGGGTATTGGTATATTGGGTCCGAGTATATTGATATATTGCTCACCGAAATATCCAAAAAATTGAAATTACCTCTGACGTTTTATCAGTTCTCCGCTTTCAAATTTTTGTAAGTTCAACTTAGCGGTCTTCGACCAAAAACACGTTCCCGGCACTCCCGAGGAAGTCCCATCACGTGGCGCCGCCGCGGATGGCAATCTTACACATAGCTGCCGATGATTAGTTTTCCAAGGTATCTCTGAAACTATTTAGGAAATAACGTCTCTCATTTGACCCGACAAGACGGGGAAAGGGGGGGGGGGGGGGGGGGGTGGGTGGTTTGATTCTGGCGCAACGAGTGACAATGACATTTTGGAAAGGCTCGACACTGGCGTGATATAAAGTACTTGCCAATGTCCAAAAAGTCACTTGCATTTACCGATGTACCCAGCTGTCAACGCTCACTTGATATATCGACAGGGCGTTTCGCACGTACAAAATGATTTTACGTATCGACCTATTTTTACTAACCCCGCGAGAACGAAACATATATCTTCAACAAGGGCATTCACAATTCTCCCCCCGCCCCCACCCCCCCCCCCCCTCCCGCCCACCGACTCTGTTTAGGTTGTTTTACCACACGGACTACATGCGTACAGTGCCTTGTCCTGTGTTTATGAAAATAATGTTTTTTTTGCACGCTAGTTTTCTCGTGCCTCTTATAATGAGAACACATTGATCGATACATCGATATCAGAATATCGAGCATTGTGGCTGTGCTCCGTAGGGGCGTGTAAATTTTGCATTTCAGTAGAGTTGGGGTGTTTTTCATTATTTTTATTTTTTTTTTTCATTCGCTACGAGGGCTTCCAACAAATTGTGCGAGTGTCCACTACAGGCTGGATAGATGTAAATGGGCATTTTTGGGGGAACAAGCTGGTGAATGGAGCGAGTGGCTAGTATATAACTGGCATATATTTGCCATTGGTATATATTGATATTGTATTTGTTTTATTCTTGTTGGAAAGGGGGCTGTTTGGGTAGAGTTGATTTGTGGGGTGAGGCCGTTAATGAGTACGGTAATGGGACGCTTCAGTGATTTATGTATGTGGTATCTTGGATAATACTCTCTTGCATTTTATTATGTTATTATCAATCACCATTATCGTTAGTTAAATTTTATTAACAGGAAAACTATTCTGTGGCGCATTTGTTACAGTCACTTTGGACTGAAGATTGTTGGGTGCAAATGTTGATTTAGATGGTCTAGGGATATTAACTTCCCGATTTAGGAAAGTTATTCTAGTTTTGTGATCATCTGTTATTCTAATTTGTTTTTAATGTTGTATTCAAGTATAGTACCACCTCGAATCCGAAGTAAGCCAATACTTCAGATAACACAGAGAACACCCAGAAACATCGAAAATTTGAATAACTCTGCCTCCATCTACAATGGTCGGAGGAAATATTTAATATTGTGACCACACAAATATGTTGATGGAAAAAAATTGTTATGTGCGAATGAATGGTGGGGGTGTGTTACATTTTCAACACGTAAACAAAAAATCGGAAAATTCGAACCCGGGACTCTCAACTCCGGGCCGGTCACTTTTCCAACTTAGCTACCGGACTTACAGAGATCGTCTCTTCTCAATTGATAGTCCCGGCGCTCACCTCCAAGAGGCATGTAATGAGTCAGAGTATAAATTGGGAGTCCCGGGTTCGAAGCCCGACTGAGAAGACCGGTTTTTTTTCCTTTTAAAACACCAATCTTATTCAACTTTTTGAAGTAAAACTTGTATAGGCGCCTTTGGATGTGAATCGAATACACGTGAGTCCCAATGTTACAAAAAACGACACTATTGGAGAGGAGGAAGCGCCATATCTCTAGTGCGTACGTATTTTACTCACTAGGATGTAGAGACGGTATGCGAGGTACAGGGAGTAGAAGCACAAGAGAGAGAAGAATAAAGCATTCACGCACATCTAGTCCCATTTATAACGTGTTGCATGGGAACGTCGATAATGACGCGTTCGCCATAATTCAACGCAGGGCGTAAGATGGCGTTATGCGCATTTTCTATCCACGGTAAAAAGCCAGGTTTGTTCCAGGCTGGTGTAATAATGCGTTATTTTCTAGATCATAATTTATGTCCGGAATAATTTCGGGTTTGTGTTAATCAAACGTTTTCGTTTCTTACTTCAGTTATCACAAACCGATAATTTCAATTATAGAAAATCGTGAGATGGAAACAAAATAAAACATCTTTTGTATATTGATATAATTGGAGTGTTTTACATCATAACCTCCGATTATCACGGATATTAGAGCCACTGGTCCTATCCTATCCTCGGCAGTAGAAAAAAATATTTACAGAATACCATAACATCTCTATAAATTCGGCTCCTACGAAGTTTCATTTGTGGTCCGTAGCCCTCTACGCACATGTTTTTTTTTTTCATTCACCAGTGGCAATAATGGCCTGTCGATTCTTGCATTACTTTTTGGCTCTTTCTCAATATTTCTAGGAGCTAATTCCAGCGCATTCAGTTCGTTATCGCCTCGGATAATACTTAGGCTCGGATAACCCGTGTCTACATAAACAAGGTTCTACTGTATTGACCAAATGCAACGATTCACAAATGGCCACTTCCATCAGCTACAACACGAATATTTCTGTCCAAAAATGCATGTGTGTGTACTGACTATGCACTTCGTCCCCAATTTGCATAAAATAAACACGCTCCGAGATAAATACCGGGATTTTTATCAGGAAGTAGTGATTTCAACTGAGTGGTTCGCCTGGAAATAGTAATTTTTTTAGAAATGATTATTTAAATTCAACGGTATTCACATCAGGGGGGGGGGGGGTCAGATTTTGAACATGAAATAATTGTTAGTTAATCAAATGCAGTGGACAGCTTGTGCAATGCAAATAAGCGTCAATTGAGCATGGAACTATCAGCAGGAGAAATAAAATTGGTAACAACTACCCTTCCATTAAGGACAGCTGTTGGAATTTGACATGCTTTCTCATTCAGAACTCATTATGCAACCAATCAATTTTATTGTACTCAAAATGAAGGAATAATAAATGGGACGTGAGTGTTACCCTCGACGGGTCGCGTCAATAACTTCCCGATAGTCTGTGTGTGTGACGATACACGTACGAAGTCGAGTTATATATCAGTTACACAAATTCGACTATTGATCGATTATCATGATTTTATCGATATCTCGTAAAATATGATGCCTAGCAAAAAAAGTAATAAAACATGAACCATGTACATATATGAAAGGAACAACTTATTTAACACTTTTTTTTCGTAGCTATCACTGTTATCGAGATACAACGTTATAAACACTTCAAATTGTTAATAACAATCGAACGGAGAGAACAATTGCAAAATACTACTTTCAGACCTGGAGACGCAGGAGACGCGTCGATTAAAAAAAAGTCAAATCGATCCAGCAGTTTAAGAGGAACCGCCAAAAAAGGATACGGACGCACATACACACACACATAACCTGCCCTGAAAACATATCAGGAGCATGTGAAACGTCGAGAAACGTAAAAATTTTATGATTCTGAGACATCCATGTTCGGGGTGATTTTTTTTTTATTGTAATTTAACGTCGCTATATTTATGCTCATTTGAGTGCTAATCAACAACAGAGGCCTACGAGGTGAATTTTCTGCTCAAGCATAATAATGGTCACTCACATCTGAATGATAATTGTGGGTTTCATTGGGTAAATTTTACGGTAGAAAATCGAACGATAAACTTTTATTGACCGATGATAAATACTGTACCGTAAGGTAAAATTTACTCGACCACAATCAGTATTCTTAGTCCCTCTTCAATGAAAATTATTTGTCTTCGACCTCAAATTTACAACTCATCGACATGGACATTATAAAGCTGGAACACTTTGGCATATTTTTTCATCGAATAAAATATGAATTTGATTCACTATTTTTTGGTACACTTCTAAATAAGGCAATCCAAAAAAACAAGATTTGATCTTTTACAACAACATTTTAGACTTAATCCCTTTTTTCCCGATAATTTCGTATGTATGCATTAATGTATGAAAATCTTTATTAAAGCCCCATGGTCACAAGCCCCCTAAGCACTGAGAAAAGGTATTGCCTATGTGGTAATTACCATTCATATACATAACCCCTAACCAATATATAATTTTCACTGATGTACATTCCAACTTATACACATATTCACGAAAGCAAAATATGGTAGAGATCCAAAATTCGGTGTATTTGCTGATCTCTTCAAAATATTAACTGGCTTCTGCCTAACAAAAGTGGTCAATCTCGAGAATTACGTGGAGGGTATTTCGTACGACCATGGGCTTTCAAACTCACCCTCAAATATGAAGCAACTTTCAGGGCGCTGAGTATCTCCAAAGTACCCTTTTAATACATTTATATTACTCAAGCGTATAAAACTCCCATTTTAACAGTCCACTAGATTAAGAGTACTTATTTATTACATGGAAAAAGTACGCGAATTTTAAGAAAAATTGAATGATTATATTTTGGATTTATAAAGAAAATTCAAAAACACGAGATCCCATCGATTTTTAAATAAATTGTCGAATAAAAACGAATTGAAGTTCTGGAAAGAAATTTAAAGAAGTTCCACGTTGAATGAGCCCAATCGAAGGGATTGGATCACTACATGCGGGGTCTCAATTCCACGAACGAACACCTTACGGCAACCCCCCTCTCCGTGTTGACGCGCACTTACGAGAAAAAGACAGTGAGCGGGAAGTCTCTGCTGAGTGGTGGGGGAAAGTTACATTCCTGCGAAAAGGAGAAAAAAGTACCGGATGACATTCCACTGTATCCTTGTACACAGTGGAACCTCGTTAATACGGCGCCCACGCGGCAATAGGGGAAATCAATTCCGGGAACACGACGCTAGTTTCTATCCCCACTACGCACAAACGCAACTGAGTTCTTGGAGATTAGTTCCCAGAGAGGGAAATAAGCTGATGTCATTTTTGCTTTATTAAATCACAGATTCACCTCAAAATCCTGAAAATCTATTAATGTTTTTACGGAACAATTAAGAAGTCCTTGATTTGCATGATCACTTCACTATTTTTTTGCATCGATACGGATTTTCTTTTCTGTAACCGAACTTTTTTTTGGACTACATTTTTTGATAGCCATGACCTTTTTTCAACGACAATATCATAGTTTACAGAGCGACTGAACTCGCCCGTTGTGATAGCACAAAAAGAATTGAATACCTGTGATGGAATTTGTGCCTGATTTTTTTGTCAATATTGGCAATCAAAACAATGCGGCGGAGAAGAATATAATAGAGCTCTCGGGAGTGGGAGTGGGAGAAGCTCTCCAACGTTGACTCATTGATATACGGGGAAACGCAATATGCACGGGGTTCCGCTCTTTTCAATTAATAATTTGTGTTCACGAGATTTCATGCAGAGAATCAACATATGACAATTCAAAAATCTTTCATAAAAAACAAATACATTTTGTATTTTATTAAGTATCAGCCTTATGGGGCTGTTTACATACAGAGTGTACATAATTATAACAGTATTACAGTAGGAGGGCTTTCGGTTACAATAGCAAATTGCAAAGTCGCCGTTCACAAGTCTCAATCATATTCAAACCATAAACAGTTAGATCGAGATACGCGGCAGCGTGTGGGCCAAGTAACGATTTTTGTCATCTCCTTTTCATCTTCACAGAACCAGACCAACCGGCCCAGAACTGTTGCATATCTATATGCTTCCCAATACCTCCCACCACTACGCCTTCATAAAAAAATTCCATTCAAAAGTAACCGGCACTAATTACGCGGAAAAGAACGTCACTTTTATTATAGAAATCGCATATGCCCGTTACACTCCTGCCTTTACTTATCCTTTTGCATTTTTATCAACGTAGATACATTCCACTCAATTTTTCTTAACTGCATTTTCCACGATTCACATTTTCCTTGCAGACAATTAAGTCCTAATAACCAAAATTAATAACTAATTATTCTACGATTATGTCAACACTTATTAACTTCCCGATTTTTCGGAAGTTAGTGTTATAACCCCTAAATCGATTTTGTTTATTTCAAGTCGTAACTTTGGTTTTAAATATACCAAAATGCTTCCTGTCGAATTCCGAACAAATGTCTCTGTGTGTGTGTTTGTATGTGTGGAATCGAAATTTTCCGTTAACGATTTCTCACGAGCGGGTCCAACGATCTCGGTCATCATGGTCTTATTTGGAGCGTCTTCATGGAACTTAGTTCGGTTTAGTTTTTGGTTTAAATTGACCGAGCATTTCCTTTGTTATTAACAATTGAATTGTTTACGACGCTCTATTTCAAAAACGATAAGAGATACGGTAAAAGATATAAAGCAAAATTTGCTCTGTAAGTGGAAATACATATTTAATTTCAGACAGGATGTTCAAAACATCAGCCAAATCATCCAGTTGTTTTCAAAGCCGGGCTCACCTTTGGGGTCGCAAATTTTCTTAACACCAATTTTCAAAATTGAGCATGAACTGCATGGAAACAGTCTGATAAGTCATAGAAAAAATAAAATACGATGGAAGCTGGAACTGCAATCAATCATTTCCTAACATCATATAAATACACTTTGAATATAAAAACTTTAGGAAAATTGCTTTTTTATTATTCAATTAAAAAACGTTAAACCGAATTGAAATATTTTATTATGACTTCATGTTACGTCATAAAATTTTGATCGCTTTACGCGGAACTGATACATAGAATTTCAATTTTCAACAGGGTTTTGAATTTTTGCACCCCCACCCTGATGGAAAAATATCCTTGGAATATAGTTACCGGCCGGAAATCATGAAACAGATCAGCTCAGTCGCTTACCCAAGAACTTTAGTTTCCATACCAAGGCTTACCTTGGTAACCTATGCCCGGTCAAGCTCGGTTAAACGTTCTGAGTTCAAGGTTGAAATCCGAGATTGAATCATGCTTGGCCCAGTCTTGGACTCCAGGCTTGGATTCGAATGGTATCACCAAGTTTGGGCTTACCGTGGTAACCTATGCCCAGTCAAGTTTGATGGAAAATTCCAAGGCTCAAAGTTGGAAACCAAGATGAGACCATGCTTGGACCAGCCCTGGACTTCAGGTTTGGATTCGTATGGCACCACCAATCTTGGGACTACCTTGGTAACCTATGTCCGGACAAGCTTGGTTAAGCTTTCTTTTGTCAAGCTTGAAAACTAAGCTCGGACTGTGCTTGGCACAGGATTGGATTCCAAGCTTGAAATTGTGAGGTATCCCCAAGCTTGGACTTACCTAGGCGTATCGATGGGGTCGAGCTTGTTCCGAGCTAGGCAATCCTAGCTTCTACCAAGATTGACCCCATTGTCAAGGCTTGGCACTTCCCGCCTGGCTCATAATGCTATCAAATTTTCTCTTAATCCCGTGGGATTGTACTTCGTTTTCGATAGCAGGAACATGATTGGCTGCCCAGTACTCCCTCTCGAAGGAATCCTGAAGATCCGCTATCTATGGTAAGGAGTCCAAACGAGCGAGGCAGATGCAAAACAAACACACATCCTGTCTGAAAAAAGTGAACATTCCATGGATACAATACTTTTTAGAGTGATTGCAGTTCACTTAATTTATCTGGAACTTGAAATTTGTATATCTATATTAGAAACCTGATATCACTTGAAACAAACGCCAACAACTATTTCCCCGAGAATTTTTCAATACTTCATTTACTCCAGGTGAATGCAATAGCCATGACTTCAGCTCCATTCGGCCTTTTCTCTCCTCAATCCATTATGTTTCTCGAGTGATATTTATTTTCCTTTGTTTTCAATCCTTGAAACTCACCGTCTTGAGAGGCTCTGAAGCAGTCATATTACTCTGAAGTTAGGTTGGTTGGACTTGGGGGGGTCTCCTCAGTTGAAATGACTCTCAGATGTTGGAGGTAAGTGCTCTTTTTCAGCTCGTCGGTGGATGAGAATAGGTGAGGGGAGGATAAACATTGGGACTTGGCTGAGGTTGAGTGCAGGAACTGGAAATAGACGAAGCTTTACCGTCGATTGGGGGGTAAATCAATCAAAAGGTCATCAATAGAGATCCAACCCAATTGTTTCGTCGTTTGCACCTAAAACAGGTGATTCATCTTGTACCGGCATAAATGATACAATCCTATGGGTTCGAGACAGGCTTGAGTACCTCAAATAATTCGTGTAGATAACATAAATTTAAACCGCCTGGCAAGAATTCCCATTCTCTCGTATTGCCTTGAGTTGGCGATAATTATGAATTTGATCTCTTACATTACACCGACATCGACCGAAATCATTTTTGTGAGCTATCTTCAAACCCAAAAATTCATTCCAATCTCTCATTTTTCTCACCATAGAGCGTTCTAAATGATTTCGATTGTTTATAACGCTCCAACGCCGAAACGGTTACAGATACGAAAAAAGTCAAAAGCCCTCAAGGTCCTTCGTTGTAATGCATCCGCTTAGTATGAAATGAATATTCACAACAATAACAATTTAAGAAAACATTCGCTATCTGATATCGTACGTTTGGTTTGACGACTTTAATGACATTTCACTCCGAGGCAGGTTGAAAAATTGCTATGTTCAGTTGTTCACTCGTTAACACCTCACGTACAGGCCCTTTCCTTCCCCACCCCACTGCGCGCTAAATAACAACGCGGTGGGCTAACTTTCGATGGCCCAAAACCTGTAAAAACTGCAGATAACGGAACACTACAGATATTCAACTATGAAGTAAGACATGCGTTCACGGGGAATCGATACCAGATATGGAGACCGTACGTGAGGAGTTACACCGATAGCTTCAAGTCAATTGTCGCTCCATTCCTTGGAATCTCTTCCTTCTGTCACAATTCTAATTAACCTTCAGATAGGAAAAATTGTGGTATTCATCTAGAAAATGACGAACGAAATTTCTATTAAATATT
Source organism: Asobara japonica (assembly GCA_026005395.1). NCBI lineage: Eukaryota > Metazoa > Arthropoda > Insecta > Hymenoptera > Braconidae > Asobara > Asobara japonica. The sequence continues at coordinate 912,059 of BQMI01000505.1, forward strand.
CATGTCTCTTGGTGGCCGAAATAGTCGTGTGTGTCTGTTTTTTTCACCTCTGTCTGTCTCTGCTGCTCCACGGTAGCCGCTCTTCGGCATTTTCTTCGAAAGGGAGTGCTGGGCGAGCCCGATTTTCGGCATATAGGCCACAGGGTAAACCCCCCACCCCCCCCCCCCTCCTCTACACTGTAATTTCTGTTTGCCATTCCTACATTTTCCGACACGTCAACTAAATGTGTCAATCCCATTTATCAAGCAGATAATTACGAATATTTAACTAACCGTATAACCCTTTATACCCGTAATGCCAACTTAATTATGACAAATATGGAAAAAAGTGATAACAAATTAAATATGCATTTCCACTTACAGAGCAAATTCGGCTTAATATGTTTTGCCGTATCTCTTACCGTTTTTGAAATAAAGCGTTGTAAACAATTCAAAGGTTAATAACAAAAAAAATGCTGGGTCAATGTAAACCAAAAACTCATCAGATCTAAGTTTCATGAAGACGCTCCGAATAAGACCTCGATGACTCAGATCTTTGACCCGTTTCTGAGAAATCGTTAACGGAAAATTCCGATTTCACACATAAAAACATACGCACACACACACAGACATTTGTTCGGAGCTCGACGGGCAGTATTTTGGTATACTTAAACCCCTAGTTACGAATCGAAATAAACAAAATCGATGTAGGGGTCATTACAATAACTTCCCGAAAAATCGGGATGTTAAAAATTGTCTTGTACAAAATTAACGTCGTCAGAGAGGAAAAGTTTTTCGATAAACCGATTGAAACACGGTATGAAAACAGGGGGAAACTTATCCGAAACATGGACCAGAACACATTTGACCTTCGTAATTACGTCAGCATGTTAACGTTGACTGAACATAGGAGCATTGAAGTTATCATTTTGGAAATGAAATTAGTGAGGGCCACTATTGAGCGTTCGCGGTTCCTTAAGCAGCTTCCCTTTAAGCTGGCGACTGGTAACTCAGATTATCAAGTCCCATTTTAGATCTGACTATAAAATCCACCCACACTTACAGAAGCGCCCGGTCGATATTACAAAGGCTTGGTAACCATAACGCAATGGTGCATTTCAATACAAATAACTAAATAATGTTGGCCATGTGGCAATGAACTGACCCCAGTCTCCAGTCGAAATGGCAAGTGGGAAATTATTGTCTGTTCGCCAGTTGATCTGAACGGTGAACCCCTTAAGTACGGCGCCCATACCGTGCAATGTGCCCGCATCGGCCGGCGGCCTGCCGTCGACTGGAATCCGCTCTTCAATACACGGTAACTTCTATACATAATATCAGAAAATCATGAAGTAAAATTTAATGATGATCTTGACGCTTCAGCAAAAAGTTGTTCGAAGTACGGAATTTTTTCACTGATATTTTTCTAGAATTTTTAAGACCTATTTTCCTAATGCCATGTGAATATTTATGACTAGTAAGAATTACCAAAGTTTGGGAAGCATTACTATGCTATGGTAACGATTCCTATAAGGCAATAGATACTATAGGACATAGAAAGATGGGAATGAAGCCGTTAAATATTGAAAAAAATTACCATTTTCGATAGTAACGTGTACTACGTTACATAGTAAGAGCTACCATAGTTGTTTGGTAACCATTACCCTAGATGTATGGGGCAAATTACCATGCAACATAGCAACATGGCCTATACTGTATGGTAAAATGTAAAGAAGCAATAAAACATCACATAGATCGAGGTTAAAGATCTGTAGATTATTATGCACGATGATGGTCGGTTTAATAAGGTAGCTTTTTTTGATGATATATTTTTTTATTTAACGAACTTAGTTTTGAATACTACTTATCAATATAATAATAACTATTGATTGGTTTACCCATTAGTCATCCTCCTGCAGTCATGACTACATTAAGAATGAAATTCAACAACAATTTGCATCAATACCTGCATATCAATATTTACATCTATATATAAAATAGTACAATATCCTCAGGACATTACACATGGACACTGAATGAGTTTATGATAGCATTAGTTCGTGGTTTAAATTCTAAAAAAATTATTGGAGAAAAAAACGTCATGAGTAATTTAACTTTACAATTTTGAGCGAGAATTCAAACCCATCGTTTTGGTACACAGTTCTTTCCATTGCCGGGGGCAGCCACATACGATAAGTAATAAAATTTTATTTCCTGAAGTGTCAATATGGACCATTCTATTCCTTTTCTTGACTATATCAACCATGTGTGGTTATTTAGATCAATTTTATGTCAGGCATATATAGACCTGACAGCCATACACTGTAGAGACGCATCCTATGCATATAGGACTCATTCCCATAAATATGGTAAGCGTTACCATTTACCATATGTTTTGTAATTGCTACGATATCGAACATAGTAAAGGGTCCAAGGTGTAAATAGTAATATTTGCTATCCACAATGGTAATCCTTCCTATAATAAAGGTTGTCGTTGCTCTAGTGTATAGTAATGTCTACCATACCCCCATGGGAGTGATCACCATAGTGCTAAGTAATGTTTACTACTCAACATGGTAAAAATTACCACGAAAGTCAAGTCGAAAAACCATTTACCATGTTTTATGTTAATATCTCATATATAAAAGTAATCTCTACCAGTCAGTTTTCTCCGTGTACTCCAACCGGTTGCCGCGAAATCGGCAATTGTTGGAATTTTTCGGATAATAAATCAGTGATTCCTTAAATCCAAATTTGATTCACGTCATCTGATAGAGGGAAGTATGTTCGGTAAAAATTTCAGATAAATGAGAGGGTTGAATGCATCCGACATGAAATTTAGTTCCGCAATGATGATGTATCAGAAAAAAATATAAAAAATGATTTGAAAAAAAAATCAAATTGCATTGTATTGACAAACTCATGTATTTCATGGGATAATTTTCAGAATTCCGATATCTATCACAGTAAGGCAGAAAATTAATTTTTATGAATCACGGGAAGGGTCTATATGACATATATGTGGTATAGACCGCGTACTTAAGGGGTTAATACACTTCAACTGGCAACAAGGAATTGATCCATATGTATAGGATTGAATATTACCGGATACCCGGTTTGAGATATCAATTGAAGAGAAGAGGTGGAACGGGACTGCTAGAGTTCGGAGAGAGATCCTCTGGAAAAGGGGCTGTCGGAAAAAATTTACCTTCTAGAGTATATGAATACGAAATCCCGATGAAAATGGGATTCGCCCGTGAAATTCTAAACGGACGAACAATTACAAATTACACCGCAATGTTTCTCTCGGTTCGGCTTAACGCTCAAAAAATTAAGTGATATCCAACTTTCGAAACGCGATGAGCGAGTATATAACCTCGAGTACAGAAGGACCTAATTTCCAAGTAGACTTGTCCGGATGGCTGATGACATGTGCGGGATCAGAAACTGAAGGTTGACGAAGCCTGATGAGTAAAGTTATCAAAGACAGAATTACGACTCACGGGTTCATCGCTGATAACATTGTCCCATGATGGCCTTTACATTCTTGGTGATGAGAGAGTTTGAATGGCACAACTAACAGTTTCCTTGAGTTCAGCACCATCGACAAGCATGCTAATGATCTTAGCCATTGGTGAGAAAATATTCCCAGCCTTGTCATCCTCATCGACAAATTCATGCAATTTGAGATGTGGAATTATTTTCCTCCGGAAATTCAAAGAAATATTTGAAGGTTTCCTACTGATAGAAATAATCTTAGACAAGAAGGAGTCATTCTCTTCAGACAAGAGATGTGTTCGGATGCTGCAATCTAGAGATAGAAATAAATACTAGGCAGTAAATAAAAATAGATACATTGAATTAAATTAAATGATTGATAAATTCTTGTAAGGATAATTAAGAAAAATTACGAAATATTATTTATATAATTAATAAAAATTACGAAATTAATAAGAAATGAAAACAATACCAGAACGAGTAGAATTTAAAGTTATCGACAATCAATACCGAAAAATTTGAGGAATATTAAATGGTATGAAGGATTTCATCGACCAAAATAATATGAATCATGACCCAGGTGACGATATAAACGACAAAAACACGAGGCTGCGCCTCATTCTCACTGGCCATCCAAAGATAAGTAACCTACACCCTCTACCTGGGTGCCCAACTACTATCATCACCCTCAGGACCGATTGACCATATGGGCAAGCGAGCGGCTATATATTTTTCAATACAGCCGGAGAGTCTAGAAAAATAACTTGTCTCGAGAGTGTGAGCACATTTTCCACATGGGGGTGCCAGACACCCATCCATGCGGCTGGGGCCGACTTTCGCCATTTTAGGCCATCGTATTTCTAAACACAGGGTAAGCCTCCAGAACCCCTCTCCTACGATTGCGAGCGTCCGTGATGGAACCGCCCCCCCCCCCCTGGATCGGGTTAGGTTCCCACCCAGCCGTGCGGTCTTATTTTCTGGGTGCCTCTAATACCACACACGGAACCCTCCTGCTTCGGTCGGAATCCATAAGAACTTTCTCTGTGTGTGCGTGGGTTTACGCGTACGTATGTGCCGACCATTGTTGGACAACGATTTCTTGCAAACGAATCAGCCTATTCGATAATTTTCTTCTTACCTTCCATTTCTGAATATAATTGAGAATTTTTTTGCGCACTCCCGTGGATCTGCTTTGCAATATCTTATAGGACAAGCAAAAAAGAAATAACGAAGTCTAAGCCGAGACTCCGATTAGGTTGTTGGGCGCTGCTTGAACGAAAAAGATTATTCAATAGCAGTGTTAGTTAGAGATCCCTTTTGCCCTCAAAACTTCCATTGAAATTCTGATATTATTGCAGAAATAAGTCATCCTATTTGACAGTCTTAGCTTGGGGAAGAGAAAACAATATTTCTGAGCGACTTTTACGGCACACTATGCGTACATCATGAACACGTCCGCAACATGTCACTCGTCGGAGGTGACGACATGATGCCTGGATGAATCCTGCGTAGACTCACAAGTAGCTGCCGGAATTGACGCACTCTGCTGCACTAATGAGCCGAAAGTGTAGAAACCAATCAGTTTTCATGTAACTTATGTATGGGTGATTCCATCGCAACTCTACCAACATTTTCAAACTACATCTTTGATTTTTTTGAAAATTTTATATCTAGCAGTACTGGTTAGGATTAACTTCTACGATTCTTTTTAATTTTTTTTATCGCACCATTGGCAAGATATGAATTTTTGAAAATCCCATTTTTTAACAATTCTTCGTCATCGGAAACGTTTCTAAGCGTCATAAAACGTGGAGATCTGGTGAATTTTCCAATTTCGATTTTGGGACCCATTACAATAATTTTCCTCAAAACCGGGAAGTTAATAACTTCCCGAAAAATCGGGAAATTACAAAGCGAAGGACTTCTATATCGCAGCTATGGTTTCTTATGCAATAATAATTGCATTTAGCTAGTAAAATAATAGCGTCCAGGAACATTAAAAGAAATGAAGCAATTAGAATTCCAAATAAGTAGTGTATCGCAACATCAAATCTCAATTTCGAAACTGGCTGTCAATTTCCAAAGTGCCGATTAATGGTCACAAATAATAATTTAAGGTATTAAAGACAATACCAGCATATCCAATATTGATTCAATGAGCTAATTAATGAATGCGACATAATGTATAGAAATCAATTCATTATTTTTAACTAGATAATGGTAATGAAATGGCTTTGCCCACGAATGTGAGCACATACAGAAAGTTGGACGATGTTTTTCAATTTATCAGGTTACGGACTGCCATAAAAAATGAATTGTAAAATACAGTTTGATAAATTTCCTCTACTCTTGTTGTTTGCTTGTTCTTTTTTTTCTGTCCTTTTTGTGGAATATTTCGGACAGGGTTGGCTCCTAGGGTAATCGATCCTGGAGACATGGTATAGCTTTATCGATGGTACAGTTGTAGGAATACTATACACCTTTTACCGAATATCTGACTTATATGTATTTCATAAAATACGTGACTGGGCGTATTTTTCCAAGCTTATCGTTCGCCCCCACACGTGTTACTCGGACTCTATACACACAACATTCCAACAATTTTCCATCCGGCTTTCCGCCTGTTTCGGGGGGAAAAAAATCCCTGAGATATGTCCGAGGATTGAAGTGCAACTATGGAATTTGTGATGCGAATATGCAGGAAAATATATTTTTTTGCTGTCGGAAAAATCACAAGGGTGTGTGTGGATAGGGGGAACTACTTTATGTAACTTATGTTCGGACAACGTAATAAAATAATATCATTTTTATTGTATGAAAAATGTGCCATAGCATAGCGGGTATGATGCTTACGTTTGTATGGCAATGTAATCAACATGCCGGGATTTATGTATATTGAAAAAATGAAATTGAATGTAATAAACGATTAAATATAACAAACACATGGGAAGGATTTGGGATCCCAGCAAAAAAACACACAGAGCTAGCGCGACTCAATAGCAACCTGGAGTGGAGTGGCAAGCGGAGTTTAAGCGGCGTGATTTCTGCACGGGTTTAGATGTTAAGCGAACCCAATTTATGAGGAAATTTTCAAAGTGTCAATCATTTTGTTTTCCTACTTCTGAAAATTTTCGGAATTTCACGAATTTTTAAAATTTCCAACTGCCGGTCAGGTAACTTAGTGTGACTAATCCAATGAATCAAAATCTACTATTGCTAAAAGTTCTAGTTTTCTGAATAGCTGGTAACGTCGCATCAAGCTTAACGGTTGATAAAATTTCCGTATCAGAAAATCCTTTTTACGATTAAATTTCTGCAAACTTAGCAAGGGAAATCGCTACGCAAATTCACGTTATACCGATACATTTTCCTTCACCCGTTTCGAAAATTAAAAGGCTTCCTCTTCACAATGGATATCCCTGATTTTTTTCTCTGCCTAAATCTCTGTGAATAAACTGAATTGAAGTCGCGTATGCTATACATTTACCTCCGACCTTTCTTCCATTTTCGAATAACTAATGTTCTCTATCATCGCACAATGTTCGAGGTTGGCAACGATTGTGTATGAAGGAGGGAGGTAATGAAAAGGAGGAGATGAAATATTATTTATCGTCTGGCTCCTAGGGAAACAATCAGTCACTCTCTTCCTCGTCGAGTCAACGGCGCATAACGCGTTATGTATCCGGTTTTAGCTGTATGAATCTCGGGGAAGGGGGGGGGCGATTTATTATTTCACTCGCGCGGTCCCATCTTATCGGTCTAGTCGGGAAACACGATACCAAGGGGGTAGAAAAAAAATATATACTCTTTTGCAAATGTAGAGAAATATGTTAATTCTTGGACCGTAATAGCGGCATTCTGTCAATTTTTGATGAATTGCACAAGTTGGATTCTCCAGGGGGCGAAGAAGGAAATGTATATTTCTCCCGATGATGGCAATGGAACGGATATAAGTCATCTTTAATAATTCCATTTTTCTTCGTCTCAGGAAAAATGTGAAAACTATGGCGAGAAGCGCGGGGAAAGAATTCCGCGATGGACAAAAATGGATTTGAAATTTTAAAAAAATTGTTTTAGATTACAAATTTTTCCTGAATTCTCCTAAGGCTTGGATTCTTTTGGAATACTTTCTGAAGGATAACAACTGTGTAAAATAAAATTCAGTCCATACAAATTAAGACGACTTAATATACAGATTTTACAGACTTTACATACAGATTTATGGTTCTTTATGGTTCTAGTGCCTCCATTCATGCCTTCGCCTATACGTCGATAGCAATGAAGTACCTTCGCCAAGGACCTCCACGTCAACACTAAGATACCTACAAATATTTCTTCACGAGGAGTTTGAGCCTCATTGCCTAATTGGAATTGGCGAAATGTACCGAAATTTTGACAACTGGGTCATCCCGTACAGGGTAACCAAGATAGGCCGAAATCACTGCCGATCCCTGGATGATAATACTGGGCCGACTATCGCCCCCTATACTCGGCCAACGCTCGGCACCAATGATGGCCCAATCTAGGGTACAGGAAATAGCCGAGGTTGATGCCGACCTTGTGACTAACGGTATCGATTGCATATAATAATCAAAAGTAAGGATTACAAAATAATTTAGCTGCGTTTTCGGAGCTAATTATCATCTTGCTAGTGATCCCTTATCATTTTATATTGAAAAAGCCCTTTATACGTTTTTTTCCACCCACCCTGGAAATCGAACCCGGACATCAGATTACCAACTCTGCGCGCTAACCACTTGGCTACCGCGGTAATTGGAATAACTCTACATCAAATGATTCATATATATTTCATTAACTTGATTTCCTATATGTGGATGTAGATTGAATAGAATAGCGTTATCAAATATTGAAGACACGCAGCAACTTGACGAAAGTGACGTTTGATTTAATTCAAGTAGTTCTGGGACTTGGTTTGAGTTCGATTGACCGAAGCTTGGCGAATCGATATCGTAAATAACTAAAGCAATAAACCTAATAATGTGTGATCCTTATCGAGAAATTTTGAAGCTACTTCAATCAATTCATTCGAATATATTCTATTCTGAACGTTCCACGAACGGACGTTAAAGCCTTTTGCGTTGGTTGCTCAGTTTTAATAAATTTCTCTATCTTATAAGTGTGATAGACAACTGTTTTGATCGCGGCGAAGCTGTTCAAGGTTCCTTCCAGGCCAACCGTTATGGCGAACACCGCCAGTGGCCTATTTTCTAAGATGCACCTGAAAGGAATAAATATGGATTGGTAACCCCCACAAGGACCTTAAGCATTGTCAGGTTCTCAATGGCGATCTTCCAGCTCCATTTTTTTAATTCAAGTGATTTTGACCTGAGACCATATTAGCCGACTTTTATCATTGTTTTGTCGTCGAACATTTCTTCATCATAGAAGCGCCGGCTCTAAGGGAAAAATAAGAACGCGCATATCTAAACTTACGTGACGCTAAAGAAACATAATTCATCTTTTATCTTTCATTTTGACCGCCCCACAAAAAGCAAAATCACCAAAAACGTTCATCTATGAAGGGATTAGACTGATACAACTATAGCTAATTTCCCAATTTCCATAAATTCATAGATACAATCGAGGAATTATCCCAGATTTTGTCACGTGGAATTGATGTGAACATTGCATTAAATTTCCCATGTTTCAGTTAATTTTCCCCATTTGCCATGAAATATTTGCCACGCTTCAACAGTTATTTAAACACCTCTGAACTCTCATTTGTTACCCATGTTACTGCACTGGTTTTTATCAATATAGAAAGTGTCACACTCTCATGCTCTATAGCAACAATTAAACTCATTAATTTCCCTCAGTTAATGGGTGAAATTGCCCTTGCACTCAAAGAACACACACACATGCATACACACACAGACAGCCGAGAACCACTATGCCTGTTTATTTATTCGACGCTCTTTTTCCAGCCTTTGACGGTAGAAGCACTTTCCACCGAGTTTTCAATTAAATGACACACAAGAAGTGTCCACAGGGCCCGGAATGCCATACAAACTCAGCAACTATTACCAAGTTAGTCTTGTGCAAACGACGTGTACATGAAAAATCAAGTGGTGCAAAGAAAAAAAAAGGCCTCGAGGAAAAGATAAATAGTGAAAATAGGACTGGAGAGCAGTAAAGAGAAAAAAAACACCTGAAATACTTGACCTGGCGTTCGCTGCAGGTGTCATTGAGGTGCTCAAGCCATCGATATGCATGTAAATGTGCAATTTGTCGATGGTGCAAGACTCTGTGGGAAGAATAGGAAAACAATTTTTATGAATTGCCTCACTGCAGTAAGAAATAAAAACAGGAATAGGCTAAATTACAGAAATACAAAATTGGAAAACGCTTCGTGATGAAGATTTTTCTTCTTGAGGTTAGCTTCAGAAAATTCAGATGGTACGGGGGAAAGGAAAGGGAGTTTAGAAAGTCGCTATATTGGACTTAGCGAAATCTATTGGATTTTCTGTTAATAACGTCTCTTTTCACTATCCTTTGGGGCTCTCTCAAATGTACAATCTGAAGCAGATGGAATTTATTATATATTCACCTTTCTGTCACTTACATAGATACTTTGTGTGTGCCTGTATGTTTTTTTTGTCTCCGTCCCTCTCATTTGTACGTCCCGGGTAGCGGCCGTTGAAGCATTCCTTCAGGGGGCGTACCGGACACCCACCCTTGCGGCTGGGACCGACTTTCACCATTTTAGGTCATCGTATTTCTAAACACAAGGTAAACACCCAGAAACCCCTGTGCTATGATGGCCGGCGTCTATGATGGAACTCACCCCCCCCCCCCTGCGTCGGGTTAGATTCCCGCTCGGCCGGGCGGTCTCATTTTATGGGTACCGCCGATGGCACACACGGAACGTTCCTGCATCGGTTTGAAAAATATTCTCCGGCGGCCGGGTGCGAACCTAGGGCCTTTGGAGTAGTAGGCAGATACTCTACCACTACGCCGAAGCTCCGACTAGTGTGTGTGTGTGTGTGTGTGTTCGTGCCTAATAAGGTTCAACGAAATATCACCGATTAAACGATATGGCTTAAATTATGAAAGTTACTGATAAAACAGACATGAGTCATCAGACACTTATTTGTTTGTCTGACATATATTCAGAATCTTAATTGAATTTGCTATTTTTTATCGAAAAACCATACCATATTTAATTTGTGTCGCCACAGTGGCGGTCGACACCCTTCGCCCACTTCTTTCTCCAATTCTAGAACCGTTCCACTGCAGCGCTTTCATCTGCTGCCTAACTTCCACTTATTCTGTACCAGGACAGAAGCGCCACTCATGGAACCTCATTTGAATGACCTTGAAATAACTGACCTGGCAGAAAATGATTTTTCTAAATGCATTTCTTCTCTCAAGCAACTGATGTGATTTCAGAAAATATTTCTGAGTGCATGAATAAAAATCGGATATCATAGCGACGCTGGTACCATAGGGCGACCGCTCGATGGTTAACAGTATAGAGTGTATGGAAATAGACTCGTGTCTGTTCCTTCTCTCCAAGAAGCAAATCGTCGGAGAAGTCAATACAGCCAAACCCCTGCTATTCCAATACCAGGATAAGTGAACGCACAGTGATTATTTGACGAATGAAAATGTACATATTATCGATCATACCCACCCAACATGATAATACGGATGAATCAAAGTACTCGGTACTTTGGTACACACATCATCATTATAATTGTGTGGGCAAATCTCCCCGGAAAGCAACCCAACCCCTAGATGATGTTCCATGGATTTTTCCCCTCTCGACAAACTCGAAAACATATCACTGTATAATTCCCAACAGATGATGCGTGATTTCCATTTAATCATGAAAAGAGCACTCCAATTTTCACGAAACCATTTCCAACCATTTCCAACCATTTCCCATAAAAGTCAATCATCACTGTGCTAAAAAAAATATGAATAATGAATCTCCAGAGATATCCAAAAATGCAATATTTTATTACACTGGTTGTATTCGAAAAAAACTGGAAATTGAAACTGTTAGCTTGCAATTCACTCATGTGTCCAATTTGTAAAGCATACAGGTATATTTACATGTCATTTATGTGGAATAATGTGTAATCCAAAGCTAACGTCAATTTGTATAATGAATATGTATTTTTTCACTTTTTCATCGGTAAATTATTAGCGTTGGGTAGCATGTAAAAATAATCGTATATATAGTCATGAATTAGGAAGTGATAAGAAGTGGGCGAAGTGTGACGACCATTCGGGTGGCACATATAACATCCTCTAGAAGTTAGCTGACTTTTTGATGTTAAATGACTTTGTGATTTCAAGAACCATCAAATGTTGTGGCACTATCCGTCTTTATGAAATTCCCAAAACAACCATGAAAATAGAGAACGAATGACCGAATTCCGAGGCAAACGTCGGACCATAAAATCATCCAACACTGCGAAAACAAAGCCTTCAGAAAAAGCCTCCAGAATGTCAAACATCCCTGCAAGCAATATATTAGCCTCAATGTGCCCCAAAAATTTGCAAATATTATATATGTGTACTCATCGTGAGAAAACAAAGACACGTGGCAAGACCTAGCATATGATAAATCTTCAGTTCTCACGGGACGAATAACAAATTCAAGCCACGAATCACCCACATCTTCTCTCCTCCTCCGTGTCCTCTGCGGATTCGGGTTGGACCAAATGGTGAGGGCGGGGAAATAGGCGAGAGGTGGAAACTGCTGTGAATGCTCAGGAAAAATGTGGAAGGTTAAGTTACATCCTAAATTTGAAACATGTAAAATATGTGGCAATATATGTAAGGTAGGCTAAATTCAAAATTTTAAAATATATATTCAAAGGGGACCACTTTGTCGGAAATGAATTTATATATATTTTAATAACGTTCTGCAGGTCTTAAGATCATGATTGTTATGATATTCAAAATTTAACATATACATATCTTGAAAAGGGGCCACTTTGTCGTAAATAGATTTATATAGGGCATACCAGGCTGAATTTACCATTAGATGATAAAAACACAGCCTAATTTCTTTTTAGATTTTTAATTTACCGATAGGAAGTTATTGTTATCACCCCGAAGACTAAAAGTCTCAGAATCATGAAATTTTTACGTTTCTCGACGTTTCACATGCTCCTGATACATTTCCAGCGCGGGTTATGTGTGTGTGTGTGTGTGTCAGTATCCTTTTTTTTGACAAACAGTTCCGGCAAAACCGCGGAACTGATTTGAACTTTGTTTTTTTTAATCGACGCGTATTATTGGTCTCCAGGTCTGAAAGGAGTGTTTTTGCAATTGTCTCATCGGTTCATTGGTTTTTAACAATTTGAATTGTTCATAATGCTGTATCTCGATAACGCTAACAAATATGAGAAAAAGTGTCTAACAAAAGTTGTTCCTCTCGTGAAACTACATATTTCATGTTATATTACTTTTTTTACTGGGCCTCATATTGTACGAGATATCGATAAAAAATCATAATAATCGATCAGTAGTCGAATTTGCGTAACTTTTATCCAACTTGACTTCATACGTGTATCGTCACACACACACACACAGTAACGGGAAGTTATTGATGCGACCCGTCCAGGGTCACACTCACGTCCCATTTATTTTGTTAATTAACGTTTTTTAAATAAATTTCATTTTTTATTATGGTTCGAAAATTTTCTTTTTAAATCCCCTATTGTCGTGATTTTTTCAGATTTTTATATTTAGGCAACCGGCAATAGACTTTAAAAATTTATTGAGCGATTGTTAATTGATAAGAAAATCTGAAAAAAATTAGGATACGTTTTTCATCATCTAGTATCGAGAAAAAAATATATGAAATGTGTGTGTGTGTGTGTGTATTCGTATGTGTGGAGTCGGAATTTTCTGTTAACGATTTGTCACGAATGAGTCGAACGATCTGGGTCATCGAGGTCTTATTCGGAGCGTCTTCATGAAACTTAGATGGGATTACTTTTTGGGTTAAATTGACCGAGCAGTTTTTTTGTTATTAAGAATTGAATTGTTTACAACGCTCTATTCCAGAAACGATAAGAGATACGGCAATAAGTATTAAGCCGAATTTACTCTGTAAGTGGAAGTGAATATTTAATTTTTCATCCCTTTTTTCCATATTTGTCATAATTTTGTCATAAATGACGGGTTTAACCCTCGTGCATAATATGCGGCTAATCAAATATTCATAATTATCTGCTTGATAAATGGGATTTAAACATTTAATTGACATATGGAAAAATCTAGGAATTGCAGACAGAAATTACACATCGGAAATTTTGTTTGTATTCGCGATGGGGACACACACACTTTTATCCCATTAGTTCAATTTTGTTTCAAAATCGGCGAAATTCGATATCAACTTTTGTCAAAATTTTTTTCGAAGTTATAAAGTTTCATTTGAATTTATAAAAAGTTTTTAGATTTGTCGAAATTGGACCAATTTCACAAAATTTCAACAAAGTTGAAAAACATAGTTTTGTTTGTTCTCAATAAGTTAACCCTTTTCTTAACGTTTTTCAAAATATTAACGTCCTGTTTTAAGGAAATTATTGTAATGTTATTTACAATAACATTATTATTAATAATAATTAAGTTATTGTAAATTTTCACGTCTCTCATCGTTCCACCTTATTTTGACGATTTCTAGATGAGGGTTCTGTGTGTGTGTGTGTGCGTTTTATTTTTTATTTTTTCATTTTTTTTTTAACTATAGAAAAAAAAGAGAAAGAAGGAAGCTAACCGCCTTCCTCACACTTCCTTCTTTCTCTTTCCTTCCTCTTTTTATATTTTCTCCTTTATTAAACAAACTTACACAAAATTAACAAATAAACATAAAGTACGAGGGACAATAGCCTTGGCACATACAATACATTGACTTTTTCTTTCCACGCACCACAAAATAATCAAGCTATATGCTATAATCAAGATAATGAAGAAACAATATTTACAAAATTGTAGACATTTTAGTGTACGTATTACAGCTTGAGCCCTGGGGGTGTTACGTGCATAATTACTCAGGCTCCTCCTTTCGGTTTAAGCGTGAAGTGTGTGAATATATCGGGAGGATAATCGGATACGCAAGTGTTCACCACTTTTTCCGAGCATCATATTGAAAGAGATGAGAAAATGATGATTCGAAAATTGATTTTAATTAATCCGAATGACCTTAAAAGATCGTTGAAATACGAATACCTTGCGCGAGTAAATTCAATGACTAATATACACGAAACTATGGCCATCCCCATGATAAGGGCCCACTTTGCCGGTCTTGAATGATCTATATTCCTCATTTTGCTGGTCCAAATTCCAGAAATCATCCGCTTAAATGGAAGATCCAAAAAAAATATCGGAATATCTGTGAAACTAAATGCGACCAAGTGGGCCCTTTTCATATGGCCACAATGATGGTTACAATGGTACACCATTGGTACAGCGTTGACGCTTCTGGGCTAGAGCCTCCGCGAGGCGTTTTCCCTTGTACACATCAACACAATCATGGACCAAGTGCGACGAATGGTACAAGGGGGGGGGGTGTGGGAGAGGGTTGAAACTATGCGAGAGAATAGAAAGAGTACAACAAGCGGAGACTACCCAGTATAGGATGAACGTGAAAAATGGTTGGTAGTGGAGCCCATGCAATGTATATATAACCTCGGGGGTTTTGGTCATTCAACCTTCGCCCGTTACCTCCCACCCATACTCATTTCTCTATTCAACCTCTTCACTTCTATAAGCCCCGGGAATTTTCATTGGAATTATACTTTACAAGAGGGAGAGAGGACCATGGATATTATTGCAGTGGCCTGGTTACGATAATGGCACACACTCTCATACGTCGATCTAATTCGAGTGGAAATTCCTCGTGGTTTAGCTTTGGTAAATCGTGTGTACATGCGAGAGAGATGAGAGGAGCGCCAAAGGGCTAAAGCGTTGAGAGAGGGGGGGGGGTGTCGATGAGGGTGAGTGCAAGTTCTGCTGTGAAGGCATTATAAATCATGAATACATGTATATAGGTATGTGTCGAAAATGTTGCACCAAGAATGACTCAACAACAGTGGTATACAGCGTTTTACGGGAAACAGGCAAGTGGAAAGAGGGAGGGGGCGGGCGCGCGGAGGGCAAGGGGACAAAATGACCAGTCATTTAGGTCAATTCCGTATTACATTCTTCACAAAACATTAAAGCCTGTGGGACAATCAAAATGAAAGGGTAACAGAGTGAAAATATAGGGGAAAATCGAGGTATTTTTGGTTATGAGATTTTGGGATGAAGAATGATGGAACATGATGGGTGAGGGATTTTACCACGGGTCAGGTATATTTATTTACTGCATTTGGTGAATCGTATTTGGAAATGGGATTTATCCAATGGAGAAATGATGGTTTTTTTTTTGCCAATGGTATTTGTTTTATGGGTCTGTAGCGATACACTGAGAGGAATGGTTAATACTGGTGAGCATATCTGGAATGACTGGTTGAGTTAAACTCCATGATTAATGGAGGTAGAATGGATTGAGGCAATTCTCAACTATTTCAAATAATGTAGATAACTCTGGTGAGCAAACAATGCGAATAAATGTTAAATAAATTCGTTCATGAACGGATAAATAGCCTTCTAATCCACCGAGAGAAAAGAAAAAAGAAATGGAAGAGCGAATACAGAAACAAAATGGAATTTCCGAATGGAATAAATTGATTCAATTTCGATACAACGCCTCCGGCTCACTCAGCTCTCGTTAAATCCTCTCCTCCTATCAAAAACTCCTGATATTCTAATCAGGATTATCTAAAATCCCAATCCAACGGTATGGTAGTTAACCATCGAGCAAGACGACTACCAAGGGTATGGGTTTCAAACCTGGTGTCATACCTCCGATAATTATACCTTCGTTGAGCCAGGGGCCGGGGTAGAGTGGATGGTATGTAAAGCGGGGGTGAGATGATGATGCAAAGTCAGATTGCCAGAGATTCGACGTAACCCTAGTAGGGATAGCGCCAATGGCATTCAACGAATGAGCGACTCCTCGGGGTGTAAGGAAGAGGAAAATCAGATACCATTGAGAAAAAGGATACCTCCAGCACTCTCTTAATTGAGAAATTAGTCGATACAATTAACATAAATGGCGACAATTACCAATTAATATTAATGGTGCGGTGGTGTACCGTCGACAAGTTGAATCAATAACCTCTCATTGTGTATCGTTCCATTATGTGTACACGAAGAAAAAAGTTTCCCGAAAATTACCAGAAAAGTCCCGTAAAAATTGCGTTTTGAAATGTAATCGGTAAGTCAAATAAGGATGCAATACAAGTTGCGAGGCGACAGGGAGTTCTTGCAAAGATTTCCCCTCGCAAAAGAAATGGTCGTATCGGAAAATTTTCAGGGAACCTAAAGTAACCATTTCATAGGATAATTCGAAATGCCCTTACGTTGAATTCATCGCTAAAATTGGTCTGTCTTTTGCTGATATTTTTCATCCACCCTTTGGTTGTGATGTCTGCCTGTCTACTGCCGATCCGCGCCGATCCAAAAGATGCTGATAGTAGCCGACATCCCGCGCAGGGGTAGAGGTGAGAGACGAGGCAAACGTCCAACAATTTTCACGTTCTAAATCGCGATTTCTCGGGAAGTTTTAGGTAAATTTTATACTTTTATGTACTTTCTCTCTGATGAACTTGAGACATTGCATACCATATTTTTTCACTTGCAGTTCTGTAAGAACAACCACAAAACGATTTTCGCTCGTGTATTACACAATTTATTACAACAAAAAAATTTCTTCATGCGGAAGGAAAAAGTGTGGCGGAAAGTGAAAACTACTGCACGAAGTCCGGAAAATTCGAGGGAAATATGGACAAAATTTAAAGTAAGGGGATACGATTATGAGCGCGATAACAACGTACAATTTGAACTTCCGTTCCTGAACTTCCGTATGTGAGTGGAGACATGTGAGACTACTGGCCGCGTGATTGTAGGCCTCAGTATCAAAAATTCTGCCTTCCTTCGCATATATTTATGACTTTTCAAATTCCCGAAGTTTCCGTATATTATTGTAAAATATTTTTACGCGCGAAGTACTACTTAGCGCTACCAGCATGGGAGTTACAGTGAGGCTAGAGTACAATCCTACCGACTGTACCGGGGAATTTCGATGGGCTCTAACCCCTCAAATATCACCTCTCAAAATTAAATTTCCTTCACAGTGATATGATTGATCAAAAAAATGGCGCGTGCGGGAAAACTTTTTTCCCAGCATCTTGATAAAACTGTCACGGGATAAAAATCATTCAGTCTCTTTTGGCACGAGTTAACGCAGTTCCAAATATTCTAACCATCGCTAAGCCGTCGGCATACAGCCTTCTCTGACGGTTCTCAGGGGTAAAAACAGAAAGAAATCTAGGGGGATGTGCATGGGAGGGAGAAGCTGGTGGAGGTTGGGAGATGGTGAGACAGCGGCGTTAATGCAAAACGCGATCTCCCATATAGCAAACGGGTTAGGTTCCTGAGAGATAGGAAAAGCTATGCAGGAGGGTTTCTTGCAAGAATAAGAGAACAGGATCGCTGCTGGGGATGTCCCGGGATTCTGTCCTCTATCGATCTCTCGGCCTCGTATATAGACACTAACTTGTGCCCTCCACGAATCGCCTTGGTACCTGTGTATATCCCATTTCGTTGTGTGTACACCACGAGTGCAGTGTGCTGCCTCGTCTCACTTTATTTGGCGCCCCGGAATGTTGGAAAATAAGAGAGAGGAAGACAAGGGATGAGAGACAAGTGGAAGAATCCGTATCCTCCCAGTATTGGTGAACTCTTGATGCCGTTGGTATCAATGGATATGAAGCCATTGGAGTATCAATGTGTATGTTCATGTGTCTGAAGGGGGCGGGAGGAGTTTGTTTGTACATCCTTTATTCCCAAGCGCACGCTATTGAGAACTGCATGATCCAGTCTATCAGATAACCGCTTTAGCGATTTTGTACAGTTTTTAATTTTTCTATTTCCTTTTTTTCCACTTTTCCTTCGCTGGTGTCAACACCATTAAATGTTAATGATGAAGTGTGTAAAGATAACCGAAAAATTCAAATTTTTTGTCTATTAATTCAACATAATTTATAACAATTTTGTTTTTTTTTATGACGCGCTTGGAAGGTGCATAGCTCTAGTGCACGGAGAAAAAATACAGACTTTTTGCATACATCACGAATCTCACATTCCTCTAATCTCCCTACTGGCGCTTGATTCTCTTCAAACTATGTGACGGAAATTTTTTTGTGCAAAAATCATTCCCCCCTGGAGAATACTAACCAGTCTCTACAGAGCGTTTCAGATTGGTAGCCAGCTCACTCAGCTAATTACACTAATATTTCATAAGTTGTCACTATAGGATTGAGATTTCGAGCCAGAATGACATATGATATTAGGATATCAAAATCTGATTGTACCTATATAGATAGGTTATGACGTAGTATGTTCATCCGGTATCATTTAATGTGATTTTGATACGCAATAAGCAGAAATTGTCTAATTATGAGTCGTCCATATCAATTTTGCGATATTGTCAAATAAAATCTGTTAGAAGCGTACAAAGTGCCGTACACTATCTGCTTTGTGTCGAGCGCAAAGCTGGGCGGGAACCTAAACCAACGCAGGGCGGGGGGGGGGGGGGGGGGGGGGGGGGGGGGGGGAAGGTGGCTCCCATCATAGGCGCGAGCCGTCGTAGCGCAGGGGTTTCGGGAGTTTCACCCTGCGTCCAGAAATACGATGGCCTAAATGACGAAAGTCAGCCCCCACCGCATGGATGGGTGTCCAGTAGTCCCTTCTGAAGAAATGCGCGAGATCAGTTATCGTGGCGAGCACAAACGAGAGAGACTGGGAGGGAAAAAAAGCAATTTCATTTAGTATCATATTTTTCATAAATCATGTGTTTTTTTTTAACTATCGATACAATTAAATTTCCGCATTTTGAGTACTTCAGTATTTTTATTATAATATAATATATTTTGATATCTGTCATTTCGTGATATCTGTACAAATTTATCAGAACCTATCAAAATTTGACATTTGTCAATATTTCACTAGAATATGATATGCAATTTTTTACAATATTTGTCATTCTACTATAATGAATAAAAAACTATGAGCGTTCGGAATTTCACGTAATTCAATAACCTCAACATAGTGTTAAATCTTCTTGCGCAAGATATCATAAAATCCGTCACTCTATTCCGTAATGGAGACCTACGATATCTCGGTTAGGCGACGAACTTGTAACTTAGAGAGCTCGAGTTCAAATCCAAACCACGCCGGTTGATGCAAACACCAATATAATTTATCTCTAAGTGCTTGGGTCAGACAACCCTTGTGGACTACCGTCGTTGATCAGTACTTATAGTAGCAGGGACGTGGCGGCGCAGCAGACACGCTCTTAGAGCTTCTCTTTGCAAATGCTATCATTATTTTGCCAATCCATGTTGAACCGTGAGTGATTGAATCTAACTCTTTTAATTGTTAATGTAAGTCTTCTGGTTCGTTATTCTGGAAAATCAACCCCACTTATGAATTATTGCGAAAGATAATCCGTTTTGTAATTGCGGTCCAAACCTTCGTCCTCATCTAGAATGTAAGTTTCCCCCACGGCGCACGCAAATAATATTGCGCAAATTCCATAATCTTAACGAGTTTCTCGAAATATGTCAAGATCGCTCAGTTCTCAACAAAATACGGGATATCGTATTTCACGAGGGCAATTGCACGATTCGTCCAAAGCAAGGAAGATGTGTTCCATTGGGCGCAACAGGCTGTCTTTTAAAGATGTTTGTGTCTTTCTCAGGTGCCATTATCTTCTCTCGCTTCGCTTTTAAACTGTAACAACTGATAGTACATGCACGGCTTGTGGAGCTTGGTAATGGGGCTACGAAGGCTTTAAGTAACTGAGACCG
Source organism: Asobara japonica (assembly GCA_026005395.1). Classification (NCBI taxonomy): domain Eukaryota; kingdom Metazoa; phylum Arthropoda; class Insecta; order Hymenoptera; family Braconidae; genus Asobara; species Asobara japonica. Next base: position 932,494 of record BQMI01000505.1, read on the forward strand.
AGGGATAACGTGTTAGGGTGGAGGTATTATGGTACTTAAGAGACGTGGATTCACCCGTCTGTATACTGCGGCCGGTGCTATACTGCACACACATGCAGCAAGGCTGTAAGAGGAGAGCCCCATTGCGATGTATCATCTGGGAGCGTCCGTGCCAGACCCGACAACTTGTCTTCCTATATTTTCGTTTTCTCCACAAACACACACGCTCAACCTCCGAGCAGCCGGAAGTTGTTGGAAAAATATTGCACAGCGACAAATCGAACGCGTGTTTGAAATGTTTGGAATTTTTTTTTTCTCATTTTTTTCGTCTCTTGTTTTTTTCTTGACGTTCAAATTGTTGAACTGGCAGTTTTTTTTTATCAAAGGAGTTCATGTATATGGGGTAAGATCGTGAAAACTCGAACGAGCAAAGAAATCACTTCCCATCCCCATTCGCATCCTCCACTTCTACCCCTTAAACTACTAAAAAGTTTCCAACAAAAGTTTTGCCCCATCCCTATCTATTCTCTTTTCGACGAGTATACGAGTTGCTTTTGAATTTTCTTAGCTGTACTTCCACCCCCTCCCCCCTTTTTCCCGTCTTTTTTATTCACCGAAGCAACGAGACAAACTTGGAGAATAATCCCCCACTTGGGACCAAAAGGGTTTTGAAAGAGGGGGGGGAGTGGGAGGGGGGGGAGTGGGAGGGGGGGGGCGGGAAGGAAATGGGGGTGGATGGTAAATCTGAGTGCAAGAGGCTCCTGGGCGTCGATGAGCTTAATTATTTCAGAAACTGCACCACGAGTCCCCCCCCCCTCGCCTCATCCTCCTCCCCACACTGCCATCTTCACCCCACCCACTATTCCACCCCAGTTTCTCAAACTCTATATCCACTTCTACAAGGCAAAGGGTATATAGTCTGTACGCTTATTCGATAATTACCGTGCTCCAACCGGATGACTTCGAGGTACGTGGAAATACCAGATCATCGGCGAAATGCTTATGGCTTTGCAATTAATTTTATGCTCCAACGGTTTTATTGTCATTTGCGTATTCTCGGATTGAATAACCTGTTTATTAATTTTTACCGAGGAGGCTGGTAGAATTTCTGAATGAATTCATGTCATTGATATTGAATGGTTTTCTTATCTGAAGATTAGCTGTTCGTGAACAGGGTCCAGACAGGAGGTTTTAATTATTCCGCAGATCTCGCACTTCATCATTAACCATAGGATTACGTACAGCTAAGTATAATTAACGCGTGGAGTTTACATGGTCTTAACTATTTGGATGTTCTGCCGAAACGAAAAAGAAGACAACCAGACCCAAAAACAAAGTCATTTAGGTTCTTTATAGTTTTAAAATGAATTCTACGAACGCCTTAATTTAAGAAATTCATTGTTGAACTTAGGACATTTTAGTGGGTCATTTTATCTACTCCGTAAAACATGAATGAAGCTCGAGGGACTTAAAGTATGTTTTTCTTCTTTGGATATAGAGGGACAAATGAGTATGACCCATTGGGACCATGCGAAAACTTCATCATTTGTAATTTTCTCCTAAGGCTATTTTTTTTTTAGAATTTCATGATCTCATGAAAAAGTAGGCCCAGTAAAAAAATTATGCAAACGGTCATGAAAATATCTGTTTGCGAAAAAAAAAATTAATTCGTTTTTTTCTTCAAAGTCTATCTTTCTTAATAAAAATCCAAAAATTTCCAAAATGTTTGGTCTTCGAAAATTCGGAAAATTGAAATTCCGCAAAAATGCAGAAACCTCCGAACGTTTGGAGGAATTCGAAATAAAAAAATGCGGATTACAAGAGAGAACTAGTGAATCATTGAATCGTTGAGAAAACGTTGAATCCATCGTACCTTCTTAATTATGATAATCATGAAAAAAACTCATTAGAAATTAAATGTGCATTTCCACTTACAAAACAAGTTACATTTAACACTCATCGCCGTATCTTTGACCGTTTTTGCGATAGAGCATTATGGTCAATGGAATTTGTTAATAACAATGTATATACTGCACCAGTTTTATCTAAAATCTTGGACCCTCCATTCTCCATGGAAATACTGCGATTGCAACCTTAATGACGACAGTGACTTCATTTGTTCACTTATTACAAAAAATTTTGTTCAGGTGACCATACTTTCTTAATTATACAAATTATGGATAAAACCCATTAAACATAAAATGTGTATTTTGACGTGGGCAACAATTTTTGTTATTATACTTATCTTGCTACCTCCCACGGTTTTCGCGATAAAGCGTTATGAACAACTGAAATTGTGTATAGCACCATAAATATCGCTTGAATTTTATCCGAAATCTGATGCATGGAGCTGCTTCGTTTGCGATGTCATTGACCTTGATCCTGCCCTTCGTTCGTGAGAAATCCTTCGCCAAAACTTTGACTACACACACACACACACACACCTTTATTTATTCAGAATTTCACGGGAAACATTTTGGTATACTAGAAAGACCAGGTCGGAATCGAAAAAAAAAATATCGATTTCGGGAGCTTTACAATAACTTGGTATAACGGGGGCATTCCAAAAAATCGGGAAGTTGATTAGCCGTAAATCCTAATAGTTTCTCCGTATACTAAAAATCCTATAATTTTCAAATTATTTTTTTATAAACTTTGTGTCCAAGATATTTCATCGGATTTCCTTCCACACAGTATAAAAGATCTGATTAATTGCATCCAAGTCTTTTGACATTATCCAAATTTCCCTCGTTTCATTAACATACAACATCCGAAAGCCCCATAACTGCTCAATTCAGTTGTAGGTTTATGCACACCTTTCCCGGGGAGCTTGAAAGTTGGGTAAATTTCCTAAGGGAACTTCAACGCAAGCTTCTCTCCTCCAATATTTTGTTATCCTACATTTTTATTGAAATGCTCTACCATACAAATATTCATAATTATAATTAATACTTGATAAATTTATGGTAACGTTAGAATGCAATAAATACAAAATCGGTGATGTCAAATATCACTCGTGGCGGGTGGAGATTAATATAAAAAGAATTGTTCAAAATTTTTTCGGAGTTCCATTGGCTCACTAACAATGCATAAGTGAAATCACAGAGATTTTTCTTTTATTCTTAGAACAAATCCAATCAGAGAAATTTTTAATTCCTATGTCGTTCGACCGCGAAAACTACGATTCTAGCCTTCACAATTTTTGCGTCGAATAGCATAGATATTGTATGACATTTGGTGTAAAGAATATCCTCGGGTGAACGTGGTCTCCCATTCGTCTGAAAGTCTTCCCCTACCCCTGTGTCCCAAAGCCCTAGTTCATCATCATCAATGAGCTCCAGCAAAATGTCTCACAACCTTGGCCCATTCCTTCGGCATTTTCCGCTGAATATGCGAGATTACTTGCTTGATTTTCTTAACATCGTCGGGAGAACACTGAGGACATGAGCCGCGTAGTACTTGCGGTGCCAACTCTGCAAAAGTAAAGTCGTGGTATTTCATTTGAAATTAATTCTTAAACTACTTGGTAAGATGGTGGAGTGAGTTTAAAGTCTCTCGAGAGATATCTTAATTCACATTAGAGACAAGTACATAAGTATTGAGATAAGTAGATGTACAGAAAGTAACTTCATCCGGTGGTACCGCCCCCCCCCCTCACCTACTTGGCCTCACTCGTGGAGCAGAAAATGAATCATTCGTAGACTTCCTTGTCTCCTTTTCATTATCCTCTCTCATGAGTGAAAGCATTGAGGAAAGTTATGGAGCAATTAAAATATTAGCATGATAAACGTACTTTTCAAACGTTGTCCCGCGGGATCGCAAGGCGCCTCGCCAATTGCGCACTTGATCTGCTGCTTGATGTAACGCGGATTGTTGAGTGCCGTATTCACTTGGGCACTTGATACACTTGCTCTGGGTTCAGCTGCTTGCCCCATTACCACCACAACCATCATCAGGGATACGAGAAGAATCTGGAATGAAGAAATATTCATGATGATTTTTTTTTCAACACATTCTGAGGAACAGTTCCGACAATTTACGAATTGGGCGATATATCACCAAGGGAGATAACTCAAAATATTAAAAGAAAAAAAAAATCTAAGGTCGCATTTTGCATAAAAACTATCATTAATGAAATAATAAATTTTGGAAAAAAAAACTGAAAAAAATGTTATGAATTTATATATGCACACGAAATTGTACATTTTGGGTAATGCCCTGATTAAACCGCTTAGCATAATCTAGATACCAGTAATCAACTTATTCTGTTGTCGATTATACGTAAACTATGCATGTACTTCTTACCTATTTACTACTAAAACCACACATCAAAGAGCTGATGTAAAAATAATCCCTGGAAAAAAATTGAGTTTGCATAAAATATTGTCGCAAAAAAATTTCCCTCCGATGCTGTCTCATCGTAAAGAATATACCAAAATATTTTGAATGTTGTGAGAGCGCTGAGTTGAGTGAAAAAAGAAAAAGTTCAAAGAAAATGATAGGGATCACTTATGCACACCCTAATTAATGTAAATCGAGGAAAGGGGAAAATTGTCAAAGTTTAAACGACTTTCTTCACTCGCTGAGTAGTGCACTCAGGCCAATCCGGAATTTCCATGAACTTCCCAAAAAGTTGGGAAAAGGACAGAAAAACTTTCTCCCCCGAAAAAAAAACGAAAGAAAAAAAAATTGTACGAAAATCCGCTGAATCGGATTTCCTTGATTTTCTTTTCAATTATTCTACTTTGGCGTTTAATTGCCGAGGAAAGGGAAATATACGACCGTTCAATAAAAGTCTGTTTGGATATAGGAGAATTCCGTGGCTGATTTTATCGCTTACTGTGAAGAGACAGTATTGAATTTTGCCAGCGGAAAAGAGGTATGACATTCATGTAAAAGCGAACCACGTTCACATTTCATAAAACAAATATTGAGTAAACTTCTCAACTACTCAAATCACGTGCGTTACATCGACATATCTATCGAGTTGGCTAAGTTCAAAGTGAATGATACAATAAATAAAAGAAGAACAAATGGGACCCAACAATGCATAATAAATTACTTTCAGTCTTCTTATTACGAGTGAGCGATTGCGCACAATGGTATTTCTAGAGTGTAATGGTTAGGGATGGGGTGGTGTATGGGGGGGAATTGGTAATTGAGAAAAAGTTCCAACCGCTTCGTTTCGTACCGGGATAAGTAGCCGTTTAGCATTCAACTCAGTTTCAATCGAAGAAAAAAAATCTACGAACACACAAATCGCATCGACCACGGTAAAAATAATAGTTAAAATTCGAACGCTTTCATTTGGTGCTCGGCACTGCTGGGGCAGGTGGGGTTTGTACCGCCCACCCAGCGGAAACACTGATATTTCCAAAATTTAACTAGTGGGATAAAAGTGTTTGTTTTTCCGTTGGGACCACAAACAAACACACACACACACACACACATACATTTGTTCGGAATTCGACGGGAAGCATTTTGGTATACTTAAAACCCCAGTTACGAATCAAAATAAACAAAATCCATTTAGGGGTCATTACAATAACTTCCCGAAAAATCGGGAAGTTAAATATACATCAGGATGGATAAATTATTCAGATGTAAAGTCTGATTGGCTCTCCGTAATTCACTGAAAACAATAATAGGCGAAATGAAAATTTTCGACTACCAACGGCAATGGCCGTGTCATTAGAGCTTTGGTCTTTGGCGCACGAGGTCCAAGGATCGAATCCCCGCGCGGGGAGCTTCCTCTCGGTATAGTAGACTGGAATTGTCCAGGCTCTATCTCATACAGCGGTACAAATTGAGGTTTCCCATGGTTCCCCCGTCAATGACTGGATAAAACCTGGAATACAATGCCTATTGGACATTGTGTTACTCGATGGAATTGTGTGAATTGCATCGAGTAGTAAATGGAAAAGGCAATTTCAATGATGCGACTTGATGAACATGGTCGATTAAGCCGTAGTCAGCACTAGTCGCATTGCATGCTGCTAGTAACTTTTATCAGAATCTCAGGTAGGTAATACCCATTTCATATTTTGTTACAGCTTCAAGCAATTTTGGTATAATTTCCAAACAGGGAACTTCCATGTTTTTTATGTTTTCCTTAGTTATCATGTCAATAATCCATATTTTGCAAAGAAAAAATTGCAATATTCATTAATTACTTATAAATTTTTAGAGAACTGTATCTTTTAAATGCCTTGCATGGAATTGCTCATGACGTCATAACGGTGACACCTGTGCTGCCCTCCGCAGGATCACTACCGCCGCGTGAAAATACGGCGGAGAGCTCAGAGGGCAACAATCTCAGATTTCTAAATAAAATTAAAACATGAAAAGGTCGAATTATTGTTTTGTACCAATACGTAGAAATACGACAGAAGATGTGACTTTTGCGAAGATGCGACCTGGTTAAAGTTTTATAAGAGTTGTTCTGCGGAAGGAGGTTAGAAAGCTGTGATGCAGGGCCGCGGGTTGCTCTTGGAAATTACTAAATAAAAGTCTCATTTGACTCATCTCCGTAGTTGGGAGATAAGTCAAATTTTCACCCATTTCGCGTTTCATTTTTCACATTCACATTTGGATGTAAGGTAAAACTGTTCGCTGATGATAAAATGTTATATTATAGTGGTAAGGATGAAAAAATGATTGAGACAGTTATAAATGCAACTTTGGAATCGATACAAGAATGGCTGAATATTCACTCATTGAGAATGAATTGTAAAAAGACTGTATTTATGTTGGTGCGAGATCAAAGAAAAAAAAGTAATGATTGATATTAATATTAAAATAGGAAATAATATTCTAGAGCAAGTTAAAGAAACTAAATATTTAGGCATCATACTGGATCAAAATTTGAATTTTGTGAGCCACACATATTATATAGCGCAGAAAGTGAGTAAAAAAATTAGTTTTCTGTACAGAATGGGTGAGTCCATTGGTCACTACACCAAAGTGTTGATTTATAAATCAATAATTGCACCGCATTATGAGTACTGTTCTACGATGTTCATTAATCTCAATAAAGACTGTTTAGGAATTTTACAGAAGACTCAAAACCGTGCTATGAGAATTATATTGAGGGTAGGAAGATACACATCCATAGTTAAAATGTTAAGTGCTTTATGTTTCATGTCAATTGAAGAAAGAGTGAAATTTAACGTATGCGTATTTATTTACAAGATAGTTAATGCTTTAGTACCAGAATACCTGACAGAAATTGTTAGAAGACATGAACATAGTTATAACACGAGAAATAAAAAAGAATTGGTGAAAACAAGGAAGAGAACTCGAAATGCGGAAAAAACATTAGATTACTATGGGTTCGATTTGTTCAATAAGTTGAAAAGTGAGACAAAAAATGCGGGATCACTAACAGTGTTTAAAAGACAATTGAGAGAAGAAATGAAAAGTGGAGATATATAAGTTTGTTATTATTGCCAAATGTAAATTTGAATATATCATGTACGTGTATATACAGAAGTAGCTAGATGCTAAATAAACACACATTATTATTATTATTATTTTTCAACCGAAATTTTCAGAAAGCCTAATCCATTCGTCGACGCCTGCGCGAGGTTTTGTAAAACACTATACCGCCCCTAGTGGCTGTCTTAAAAATTAGGGGACCGGACCTTATGTCATCATGAGTGATAAAATAGGGTTTGTGAAATGAAACAGTTTTAAGTATTTGTTACAAAATATTTAAGATTATTTTGCTTTAAAGAATATATATTTTTTTGCTTTAAAGAATATAAATATAAAGAATATATTTTGATATTACAAAATTGATATGACAATAAAATTAAATTTGACAGTATTTTCAGAAGACAAAATTATTCCTTCGTCACTGATAAACAAGAGTGGGTATTATCTGCTGGGCGCTACAGCCCCCGGCGCCCCTGAAATTGTGACATCTCATGGCAATTACTTCAGTTGAGGAGTATATAAAAATAAATTTGCGCCATGAAAGATAATTTAAAAAATCTTTTTAAGTACTCCCAAGTACTCTTTAGGAGATTTCTTAGATTCATTTTATATATCGTTGCGAGTATCTAATTCAATCTGTCTAAAATCGTATAATCAACTTTTCGGAAATCCTCAGCGTATTGCTGTTTAATCGCTCATTATTAATTAAATACCGGGTCTCTATCTGAATTTCCCAAAAACAAGTTTGGTTGGCAGGAATATTGTGTATAGATCTCGATCGTTGAATGCACTGATGATAAAATCGAGGTGAAGGTGGAAAGATTGTGCAATCATTGGGGGGGGGGGGGGGGGGAGTATTGAATATATTAGAACTCCACATGAATCAAGCTTATTCAAACTATTCCCCCTAAAACAAAAATTCGCAAAGTTTAAATGAAATCTCCGGTTAACATAACGATCCCAAGAATATCTCCTCCCCCATTAATAAAGCCGTTAAAGTTTCTAATGTACCATCTAGAAATATATTGCAAAAAATCGTGAATAAGAAAATCCAATAAGCCGATTTGACAATTGAGAAAGATGGTCCAAGTTGAAATCTGGAATCTCTGATCGATAAAAAATTGACTTGGCAAAATATGATTCTGCTTAAACCAGAAGTGGGCGATGTGTGACCCCCATTCAAACCACACATTTTACCTATTTCCGCTGGAAATTAGCGAATTCAATTACGATTCTCCAGAAATGTTCCCTTAACCATGTGTATCTTTCCACTGATCAGGTACAAGTACATACAAACACATCGGACGTTTATTGATTCGACCTGTGGAGATGAATGATACCCACATCCCATTTATTTGAAGGAATTTTTGAATTTGTGAAATTTCAAGATGTCAACTTCTCTCCGTGCTAACTGGTAAACAATCAGAAATACCAATAAGCCCGTAATAAGAAAATGCGCATTATGGTACTAGGATTTGACGTAAAAAGCAAAAGAAATGAATACTGGTGGTTCTTTTCGAAAATCCATCTATATATATTTCAAGTGCATGAGACAGATATATGAAGAACGGGATTGCAAAATGGACGAAAAATTAAATATTAAACAAACGGGATATACGTGTGACCCTCGGCGGGTCTCATCATGAACTTCCCGATGTGTTCGTCTGTGTGTGTGTGTTTCCGTATGTGTATGTGTGTGCGTCTGCACGTGTGTGTGTTGAAAATTTGGAATGAATTAAACGCCATCGCCTTAATTACCAAGGTTCCCAAAAAAATTCATAAAACAAAGAACACACACACACACACAGAACACCCATCTAAAATTTGTCAGAATGATGTGAAACGTCGAGAAGAGTCAAAATTTTAGATTTCTGAGACACTTCTGTATCTGGGTCATTACAATAACTCCCTTAAATCGGGAAGTTAATAACTTCAATATTAACTGAACTATATGCAAAAAAAAAGACCGGCGTGCCTCAAAAATTAACGAACCGATTTATGTTAAATTGAACTCCGAGGACTCATGTCGAACATCGGACAAAATGTCAGGTTTGTAGAATCCATTCCAGCGAATTTAAAGAGAAGTGATGGGAAAAAGGTCATGCGACAGACGAAATACTCAATGTTCGGATTGTAAAAATTGAAGCCAGTACGTTCTTAAAAAATTACAAAATACGGCATTATATTACCAAGGCTCCTATCTAGTAGTAAACATTTGGATGTACAATTTGTCAAAGATTGATGAAAGAAAAAAATATTGAGAATTTTTTCACAATATTACTGTATCCAATGACTTCAGTAGACTGTTGTCATTTGTCAAGAAAAAAAAATATATTATTGTACTCTTCGACTCTTTTGCATAGGAAAGCATAATTTTCTTTCCAAGGTAATTTTCTAGAGATAAAACTAAAAAAAAACCCCGAAAGATCCCCATGCAGGTGCACTGCCTAGAGTTCACTTTCCCGCCCAAGCGAACCTTCTCTTCACCACCATCACCAAAAACCTTCACACAAATCTTCAGGAATTCGTAAAAAATTTGCTAAAACTTCCCAACTTCTATTTCGTTCTCCACTAAATTCCAACTATTAGAACTTACAATAAACGTACAAATCCTCATATCTAATACTCGAAATTTCCGCCTTCAAGTTCTAAATTCCAGAATACAGAAATTTGCTTATTTCCATCGGCGTCCAAGACTTCAAAGTAAGAAAATGCAATTTATATAAAACGCTAAAGGTTCTTTTTCTACTCACTTTGGTAAACATTGTGTGGCTCGCTGCGAACTATCTTTTACAGAAAAGAAAAAAAAAACAAATTTTAAAACTATATCGAAAATCCAGTTGAAATGAGATTTGGCCTCTTCAAAGAGATTCTCTCCACCTCTTCGACTGTTCGTCGCAACAAGCGGTAACACACTGAGCTGGCAGAGATGCCCGACGTTGAACCTGATTTAAACCGATCCCCCTGACAATCACCGCCAAACTCCTCTCACAACGAATTCTAAGAAGGCACTGGCTCTTTCCACAGTTTGTTACATACGTCTTTTGATAAAAATCGCTTGTCCCTTGCCTCCCCCCCCCCCCTTCTCCCCTCCCCACCCCCATAAATACCAAAGCCAATGTATGCTACTGAACTGTGTGGCAAAGTGTGATTTACCATTTATTTAGTCCTGCCTTATTCACGTGCCAATTGTTGTACTTTGGATCTCCTTACACAATTGAATGGATAGAATTTCCATGCATTTGGTAGAGCCGCTGGGGAATTGTCAAGCCCAACAAAGATTTTCCCCATTTTCTCCACCTTTCCCCTCCGGATAATCCTTTTTTTGTGTAAACTCCCTCTCGCTTCGTCGACATAATTGGATACAGCATTTGCGGCACAGGTATATCTGAAAAAAAAAGGAATTTTCCCTTTTCTGAAGGAAAAAAAAATTGGAAAATCGGTTTGCATGGCTCTCTGCACTGAGAGAACAATATCATAGGTTCAATGGAATTATGTTCCAACTACGCGAAATCCTGTAAATCAAGCGAATATCCATTGATTTGAATCTTTGCATTCAAAAGGAAATTGCCTAAATGAAAAATATGGCCGAAATATGTCGTCAAAAATGCGCCATACTCCATTCAAGAAAACTCGTTGATTACAATTTCATTGATGTGACTTGCCTCAAACTTTGAATTCTACGAAACAGGGTTTGTTCGAACAACAGTTCAACATCAATGTACTAATCGCCTGAAACAAACTATTATGTGTTCAAATCGAAGTTACTTACAGTTGAAGTTTGAATTTGAAGTACTATTTCATTAACGGCATCTTCCGATTGAACCGATGACATTATGTTTTTTCCACTAATTAATCTATTGGCACTATTGAGAAACTTGTCACGTTTGAATTAACAACAATTACTCGTTACTACTAATGTCGATATTACTACATTTTCTCCCAGTGTGGTGCAATTCTTTCGTGTGAGCGTGTCAAATTCAAAACTGGTATTGAAATGAGTAAAATAATAATTCACTTTAACAGAGTTATAAAATTATAAAATAATTTTCCTTTTTCCCTGATCCCATAATTTCCAATTATTGGAATTTTAAAAAATTGAACAATCAACGTATGGAAATAGTTCAACGCTTAATATTACAACCTTTGGGGTGACAGTTCAGGGTTATACATTTTAATTTTTTAATGGGAAATTTTTTAAATTTCTGAATACACAATATTAGTGGAACAAAATGAAGAGAAATGTCCATTCGTTATGCGACATTTTCGATATTTTAAAAGTTAAAATATTTCTGCAATAAAATATCTTGAATAAAAACAAACATTTCTGCAATGAAAATTCATTTTTCAGAAATAAAAATTAATCATCGATACCTAATTAGCTAAAAATAAAAATTAAACGTCAATAATAAAAGTTAAATTATTTTTCAATGAATGAACTATTTGTCATTTAAATAGAATAAAATAATTAAAACAAGTTTAATTATGATTATAGTCACACGTAATTAACTTCATCCTGAAATATATTGATTTTCACCCAAATCTGGAGGAAAATTAGTAGCCTTGGTTTGTTAAATTGCACCTTCGGATGAAATGTCTGCAACGATAGTAACAATTTTTATTGAGATTCCAATCAGAATTCCTGTACTTCACAAGAATTGTACACGTATACAAATAAACTATTACACAGATGTACTAGACCACTAATAAATATTTTATAGAATTCAATCTAGCACAGCGAGGACTGTGAAAACGCATCGACTCCCACATTTTCCCCACTGAACAATTGTACTGTATCGATCATACTGAGAAATTTGCAACAAAAATTTACATTGAATATTTCCAACGAGTTGGATCTTCATTCAATAAAATCAAAGATTTTTTTCTTACTGAGAAAAAAAAACTCAATTTCTGAATGTACCCGTGCGATGAAAATATTTTCCACAATTACCCCGGCAAAGGGATACCCCAGTGCAAGTAAACAATCAAAGCATTCCACAATGTGAAATGGAAATGAAAATTTCTATTCATCGTATAAAATCAATCATCAAAAATCCATTAATGTTATTTTTCAAATCATCCTTCCTGCACAATCAAAAGCGCCATTGCACAGACCGGTAAAAGCCGACGCGTTTTAAATACCAGCCATTGAGTAACAAAGCTCCACGTTTTATGGCATCATATATTTTATTAAACTAGTGAAGCATAAAAGAATCTCCAGGAGAAATAACGAATATCATATCACTTTGAAAAATACGGGTGGAAAAAAAAAATAGGGAAAATGTATCGGTATAAATCCCGATAACGCGATTGGGTACTAAAAGACGCGAATCCGTGTGGCGCTCTACCATGAAATACGATTAAACGTTCAGTGTGCCGTACAGCCCAAGTTGAATAGACCGTCCCAGTGAATGTATGAATAAAAACTCTTGTTTTCTTTTTTTCCCCGATTTTTTTTACCAAAAAAGAAGAGTGTAACACTCGAAAATATAGATCTAACCGCGGCAATCCACTTCAACGTTGACGAACTACTCTCTTTTATTCACTAGTATGATCACTCCAATCTCTCCGTTTCTTTTTTTTTATGATGGAACAGATGAGGGCTTTTATCGATACACGTTGAAAGAGAAATATTAGGTATATAGAACAAACGCAGACGTCACTGCGGGAAAGATCCGGGTGAAAGTTCATTGAAAAGAGCATGTCAGGATTTGTACTGCCATCTCAACGTTTACAACACGGAGAAAGCAGGAAGACTGATCCACAGCCATTACCTGTTAGCCACGTTCTCAGAATCCACTCTGTACAAAACATGAGATGAAACCATTCAGAAGTGAGTGGATTAAAATTTGTGGTACCCATTTGGGGTAAAGAAATTTCCGCTAAAGATTACATTTTCATTGAAAATTTTTCTAGTTTACTATGATGATTTTCCCCAAAAGTTTCCTGAAATACTATTGGCGCATAATTGACAAATTTCTCAAAATCAACAATATCAAAATTTAGGACGCATTCTGTTGATTCTGAATCGCTGTCATATTATTGAAATGTATAAACATAAGTATAAATTGAATGTATAATGAACAGCACCTATCGATGTAAATAATCCCTACAGGGATTAATCCTTACTCAATAAAAAAAAAGAGGTTTTCCTCGAAAAACCTCAACTACCTGTGGATAATTAGCGCATTACCACTCGGTAGTAAGCGCGCGCGAGATTCAAACACTCAAGCACCATCTGCCAATTCCATCTGCGGTTACGCCTCAATTATGCAAATTAAGAAAAAGACTTATGAAATGTAAAATGTGTATTTTTATTAAGAAGGAACGGTTTTCTTTGCATAGAGTGTGTGCTATCTGCAACCGTTCTGGAGATATGTTATTCCGAATATTTCAAGTTATATATACTATTAGATTATGAGGTTGAATAATGAAGGAAACAAAAATATGTAAAATCAGTTTAACTATTTATTCAGAATTCTTGACTCTACTTAGTCAGAAGGTACGTGTGAACTGAACAGAGATTCGGATAAGATTAAATCATTTGCGATGGCTACTCTATATCTGGGACCCAAAAGGGGTTTTATGGTGCACCATGTCTCAGCTAGAAAAACTCATTGAAAGTATTTTCCCACTTTTTCTACATGTCCAGGAGTGAATCATAAAGCAATTGAATCGTCCCCTCCGGTCGTGCAGGTAATAAGCAATATAGAGGTAGTTGTATTTTGACCGACATAAGTTTTCACAAAATCCAACATATACGAATAGATCTTATCCAAAATCTAATCACCTGTAAGATACATGAAAGCCTTTTCCATTCCAATTTAAATGATCTTCATAGCATTGTCAGTACGTGTGTAATCGCCCAAAATGATTGCTACTTTGATCCATACATTAACATACACACACAGTCACAGCTTTGTAGTGGGTAGGGTGTCTGCCTACTGCGTCAAAGGCCCTCGGTTCGCACCCGGCCTGCAGAGAATGTTCCTCATGATCCTTCACTTCACTTTTTGGAAGTTTAAAACTTTTCATTTGTAAAAAAAACTGTCAACTATTGAAAATCTGTTTTTTTTTGCCCTGTTAAGAAAATGCAACTTCGTATTTTATCAACCTTAATTCCTTAAGAAGTACTATGTCGGAGTAAAGTCACAAAAAACAATTCAAGTTAATGGAGAAACAAAAACAACTACTACGAAAAAAAATCTACCAATACGCCACATTAACAATTTTCTCCACTTTTTTCTATTTGCATGTCCAAGAAATTTTTAACGATCACAATTATACTGAAACTCTCCTACCATAAACGAGAAAATAATCATTTTTTCCGGCCTCCATTGTTCTTGTTTTAGCATTTCCCACCGTAACCCATACAATACTCGATTATAAAAAACTTTCAGTGTCTCTTGAATGGAAGCGGAAAACAGTTGTGACGCACGCTAACGAAAGTTGGAAAACCCGGCATACGCTCAAGAGGCAAAACGATGTAAAAAAGAAACAACACTATCCCAGGTACCAATTGCCGCTGAATTTATTTCAGTCCATCATTGAGATATATATTATACATTTCCGCTAAAAATTGAGCTGGTCGATATTGGCTCACGGTTGTCATTTCACTTGAATTTCATCACGTTTCTCGTTTTGAATAATTAAATAATTTTCAAGGAAATTACTTTCTTTCAAAATTTAGGAGATATTCCTTAGTCCACTGTACCTTTGCCGATCAATTACACACACACACACACAGATGCATGCATCGAATAGGTATCGATTGGGTTTTTTCCATCGCTGAGCGAAATGTGAATGACTCAAAAAATATTTTCTTATCTTAGATAATCCGATGGAGTTACGTAGAAATTACATTGAGTTTCGAAACAACACGGCGATTGCAAGTAACCATTACGGTACTGTCAGGTGAAATTTAGAAAACTGAAATTTCGCCAAACGCGAAAGGAAAACACATATGAATGGGACATCCCACAACACCCTGTACCGCAATCTAGCCTCCATTTTTCGATGTACTTCGTTTTTACTACATACTCTTATCAGCATGAGAAATATCCACTTTCAAATTTTTAGCCCTGTATCTTTATCACTAAGAAGGATCAATAAACAAATTGATTTGTAACGTATAAAAATAAAATTATTTTTTTAAACATTATATTTTCCATTTTTAATTTGCCAAATTACAAACGAAATTTCCCAAAACCGCACGTTTCCATCAACCACCCGTATTCGCAATGCTAATGTCTCCTCCAATTTTTCCACATTCAAGTTCTTCAATCAAAAAAAAAATGCTAAATTGTTAAATGACCAATTTAGCATTGCGTCTTATGGGAAAACCCCTCGATGGCAAATCCCATCGATTCGAAAGTTGGAGAGGAAACTTTCATGTTACAAAACGCAAATTGGATTAAGATTGTCCTCGAATATGTCTCAATTATTCTCATGCACTGTGGTTGAAAAGTTCAACAATTTCAACTTTCGTAAATTTATCCTGTGATCAGTACGAGCTGTGGGTAATGATTGAGTTACCTTAATTTCACTCTGTCATTGACACATATGTTCCTGGATGTCACGTTGACCGATATATTCAAACTGCCGTTCTACTGATGTAGTACCCTTCTGACATTTACCTACCTCATTTGTGCAAATCCCTTATTCAGAGCACGCATCCAGCATGCAAGATTGATTTGCACAGTGGCTATTGACCGGGAATTGTTCTTTCGTTGTATTTCCTATTTATTTTGTCTTTATTTTTTTTTGTCAGGGGTCCGGAAACGAGAGGTGGCTGTTGGTGAAATCCATTTGTTTCACTGGGTTCGCCACATTTGGAGAGACTCTGCCAGCACCTCTTGAGGGGATGTTTTTTTTTCCAAATTTCTCTCCTTTTATTCTACCTACCGGTTTTTCGCCAAGTGTTCCTTTTTTCATCGCACCGGGCGACCCACTTTCAAAATGCGCCCACAAAAGTTGAGTTGGAGAACCAATCGCATCCCGAGGGCTCTTGATGCTTGCAGCAATGTATAGATGGATGAGCACTTTGGCGACAATTTCCAACGCCAGATTATTTCAGCTCGTGTGTTTCATTTACTTTCGTCTCTGGTGAATTTTCTCTTTTCGATGTTCAACTCACGCGAGAGACAAGGTATAAAAAATATGAGAATTTTTTTTGGCATCCTGATTCGAGATGTGAGTCTGTCAGAAAGTACTTTTCTGGAGGATGAATAATTCGAATGGGCGGGGTAAATTTTGTCTGATAAAAACGGAATTTAAGTATAAGTATATTAATAGTGTTGGTTATTAATGTCAATGAATTTCATAAAAAATGGTAACTGCAAGGTACTACAAAAATCTTACAAATTAGACTTCAAAAACTAATATTTTCCAAATCTTTAACCATTGAAAAAATTTCATCAATATAAGAAATTTTCAATTTACAAATTTCAAAAATTTGTAATTCCAAAACGTATAGTTTAAAAATCGTAGAACATTTACAAAATTTTGAAAGCGTACAAAATTCCATAGTAGCCAGCATCATCCGCTCAACACCTCAATGCTACCCCACAATAATTATATCTCTGTAGACTTTTGAGCATATCATTTGCGTCTGAAATTTGGCTTGAGTGAAAGCCAAAATGTTGAGTGATTATGATAGAAAGTGAAAATTAGAACGACATGCGCTGTAAAATCAGCGCTGTTAGGTGCATTGAACAAGAGTTGTTTTGTTATTCGTGTTTCTGCATTTCAGTGTGACGAATGAAGAAGAGGGAAAATACATTTTAATGAGATTTCATGTCACACAGACGCCGGTTGTAGTTTATGTAGCGTTTGCATACTTTCACTCGTTTAAAATGTAATGTTTGAAACTGGTTTCGACGCTCTACGATGACGATCTTTACACTCATGCCATACACGTTTATTGGATAATGAGGTGGCCAGTTTATGTATGCACAGGCGAGCAATGATCCCGGAGGAATTGTTATCAGCTACGAAAGGGCGCAATTGAAATTGGAATTGTCGCTCAATTGATTTCTATCTTCGTCATTTAGCGACAATGTTCGCCAGCGAAGAAATCAAGGAATTACTTATAGCGAACGAAAAGGGCCCACTTTGTCGAATTTAGGTCTTGACATATTTTTGTCTTTCTCTGCACATCTTTCATTCAACCCTCACGTACTCGCGCTATGAGATATTCCCCGCCATTTTTTGCCCGAAAAAATTACGAAATTCCCGCAATTTTTTTTCATGAGTTTCTGGAATTTTTAAATGCCAAATTGTACAATGTTTTTGGCGTTTTTTGAAATGATACGTAACTTTTGATAATGTTCACACATACCTTTTTGTATTTTTATATTTCGGGTATTTTTAGTTAGAATTTTTTTATTTCTTCAAATTTGAGGATTTACAAAAACTAATTTTTCTGTTATCCAATTTCGTCGTTCTTTACGATCCCTCAAATTATTCAATTTTTTGGAAATCTTCAATTCTTTTTAATTTTCTCAATTCTTCCATGGACATGGACCATTATACCTGTAATCGTGACAATCTTCACTTGGAAAAATTACCACAATGCGGACAGTGTAATGAATATTCTCTGTTCACTTCAAGGCGGTATCATTTATGTTTCTCTGATTAAATACATCAAGAGAGATCATCCGTTAGGGGAAGCAAAATGTTCAATAGGTCGAGTCACGTCGCAACAATTCAAGAAAAATTCGGGACAATTTATTGTTTCTTCGCTGAAATCTTCTTCAACACAGAGGCAAAAAATTGAGTAAAAATTACGTGACTTTTTCCCCATCGTGGGGCAAAATGTGAATCGCTCAAAAAGTATTTTCTTACCGTAGATAACCCGAGGGAGTCACGTACAAATTACATTCAGTTCCAAAAAAAAACAGCGATTGCAAGTGAAAATTACGGTAGTGTTGGGTGAAATGTAGAAAACTGAAATTTCACCAAATGCGTAAGGAAAACATATAAATGGGGCATTCCGCAGAACCCTCGAACACAATCTTGCCTCCATTTCTCGATGTTCTTCATTTTTAGTACATACTCTTATCACCACGAAAAATATCCCCTTTCGAATTGTTAGCGCGCCATCTTTATCATTAACAAAGATCAGTAAACAAATACTTTTGTAACCAATGACATTCAAATAATTTTTTCGTGAATTCGAAGGATGCATTCCTCGACAACATGTAGCATTATCTTCCATTGCAAATTGACCAAATATTAGAACAAAAAATCTAATTAATCACATTTTGTTGTGCCTAATTTCTATTGGCTAATCAACAACTCGTTTACCCTATTCCATGTCTCATTGAAGCTGATCAAGACATTGAATGGTTAAATCTCGGCATACGGCGCATTCGTTTCGGGCTGTGTGTACATGTGTGTGTGCGTTTTTTCCTAGGAAAGAAAGAGGAAGAAGGACGACTTTGAATTGTTGAATCTTACTCATAACGAGACTAAGATCATTTACTTCAGAATCAAAAGACCTTCCCACAGCTTGAAAGTTTGAATAAAATCACTCTAATATTTCTACCCTGATAAACGATTTGATATGCTGCTTTGTGATAAAACAAACGGTATGAAGGAAAAATCGTTTCTCATATAAAAACATACCCTTCAAGCCCTCGTGAAATATTTCAATGATTACTGTGTGCTTGAATAATAGTCAAACGTCAAAGTTTTTATTCGAATTTGGCTTTGAAACGACACTTCAAAGGCTCTTCCCTCATTATTCAATTATTAAATCTGAATTGTCAACATATCATGATGATATGGTCATATTTTGATTTCCATTACACTTTTACATTAATTGCTTTAAGAAATAGGTCTATGGCCATCAGCACGCGTATGTTCAATGTGCTGAGGAAGACTTTGACATCATAGGGGGATACGTTTTTTTTCGTTGTAGTTTTTTCAACAATTCGGGACGCTTATCAGAGTATAGAGGACATTGCCAAAGAATATGATTCAAGTCTTCCTCAGGATAGTGACACTCACACGCATGGGAATCAGTCACTTTTATTTTGACTAATGAGCCTTTCAAGCTATGGTGATTTGCTCTGGGGCGGTTTATCCATGTAATTGTTCTTCGCAGAAGATTGCATTTATTAAACCATGGTAGTCTTTTTTGTTTATAGTAACATTCAAAATATTCTTTGCCCAGTTCCTTTAGTTCTTTATTGAAGCTGACTTCATCTAGCTTTTGTTTTGTAATAGTGTATGACTCATCCTTAAACATTTCTGACAAATCAGTAAATGGTATTTTGTAGTTTGCGCTGGGATTCAGATCATTGCAGTTGAAATCGCAAAAAAAAACATTTTTAATATGCTTGAAAAAATATCATTGTTGGTGCGAATAATTATGGGCTTACAGATTCTTCACAATACAGATGTACACAAACAGACAAATTTGCTTTTGCCGACGAATCAGCGGTGTTTGGCTACAGTTATAGGTACTATATATTGTCAGCGTATTTTTTAAATTCCTTTTATCTGTTCCTATCAAAATCTTCACCAGCGGCAACAGCCTCACAAAACGACCCCAGAAACTGAAATAGACGCAAACCTCCAGACCGTTTGCTAATGAAAATTTGGATTGCTCTCCAATCTAAAACTTTCACATCAGTCCTCATTTTTCCGCATATTTGACCGCGTTCCACGAAATTCAGAATCTCATTCAAAAAATCTGTACCTATAACATCCAACTTCTAACACTAGCAGCCCCTGTTGGTCCCAGCAATCCCACGAGATTAATCTCGCGCAATTTTATTTTCCCGAAGAATGATTGAAACCCAAGCGCTCAGAATTTACCTCTGGACCCACAATTTATTCATCAAAAATAACACCACAAACTTTGACAATGAAATATCCAGAAATATCACTCATTTTCTCTCGGGCGTCGCAATACATTTCCCCCCTCCCCCACCCACCCCATCGAGTTCAATAGTTTGGAACGAATATTTTTACGATGAAAACTCATCGCACATCTCCGGCAATGGGGACTCCATCGAACGGAAGACTTCAATTACATGAAAATCACACACTGCATGATTACGATGCCATCAAATGGAAAGTAAAATTGCATGGAGGGGTGAAAAAAAAAGTTGCACAGATAGACCAAAGAAAAATTTGCCGGTTGGATAGTTGGATCGAATTTAATCGAGAGCTATTCACACCTCGTCACCACGTTGATTACGTCTCCCCCATCTATAACCGATTTTATCAAGTGTTCATAACACATCATGTGAATAATTTAAATGAACATGGACAGCAATATTTTAATGAAGTTTTGTGGTGGAAAATGTACCAACTGAAAATGCAGATGGTTCCAAATCACCGGTGAAATTGTTACAGACTGAAGTGGTTAGATGATTCATATATAGCATATCCATATAAATTTCGATTAAAGTGTCGAACTAAGCGTTTAACTGGATGGCGGCAAGTGGAAAGCACATTGAGAGTTGTTAGCCATCCTACTCACTCATTTACGATTAGTTTCACTGAGTGAAAATCGTTCTCCACGTTTCCAATGGCAAGTTTGTTATACCCAGGGATTTGTTAATTCAATCGATGCTAAACTTATCTTCCATTTCTTGTTTCACTCGCTCAAGAGGAACGTTCAATGGAGCCTCAAGAAGTGAAAAAAAAATGCGCTACTATTTGCTGAATTGAAATTTCAATTTAACAGAAACAATAAGATTGTTACAATGGGGGAGAAAAAGTAGCAGACAGATTATTGGAGTAAGGCTGAGGGTCCGCTCAACGGGGCTGAAGAGAGATGGAGGAAAGAATTTCTACCTGGGGGACAAAGCGTACTTGTACCTCTTGTACCGGTTCCTGGACCGTGGAGGTCATTGTGTCCTCATGCCCCGGATTTTCTCTGATGAACTGCTCATGGAGAAAGTGGGGAAAATTTTGATTTGGTGCATGAGAGAATGTGGTCATTATTTTCATGTGTTTGTGAATAAACAAGTAAACGGAATGCAAGACTGACCGTGATGCCAATTACAATTTCCTAGAAGTTATGAGAAAAAATGTATTGCAGAGCAAATGTGTATTTTGACAAAAGCAACAACATTTATAAAACCCTTTTTTTCAGTATCTCTAACCATCCTCGCTATTTGATACAAACAATTGAAGTTATTATTATGGGTTGACACTTTGTGCAGCGATTTTAAATAGGTTTCTCCACACACACACACACACACACACATATCCCTAATAGGGTGTCAATAATTTTGCTTTTAATTTTCAGCTTCATTACAATAACTTTCCCGATCAGAAGATTGATCCAATAACATTGAACAAACTACACACATAATTCAATTTTGTTGTCATTTGTAACGTTTGTTTTACCGCTTCAGGACTTTATACACTATCAGCATTTGCCCCCATCTAAACTATGAGTGCACCCGCAAATGCAATGGACGGAATAAAAATACTTCATTCAGAAATTCATCTGTTAGTACTGCGCTTCCCCCATTTCCTCGTGAATACGTGAATTTAGAGGAGCGGAACCCGTAATATGCACATGAAAATCGAGCATTCGAATTTTCTCCACCAGTGATAACACACTATTTTACAATGAAATGAATTCTTCAGCAAGGATATTACTACTGTGTGATTGTCCCACGACAAGGCAATTATTCATAAAACATTATCAGTACAGAGAAATATGTGTGTCATATCAAAAACTGACACAACTGAAACTTCGACATCGAACTAAGTCAGATTTTGCAATTCATCCTTAAAATTTAAACATCTTTAAACTGTTAATTGTGTAAATGGTTTTATGGAATGGTTTGCTTTCAAATTCATATTTTGAATTCCAATTCATATTTTGATAAATTGAATTTGAATATTTAGAATTTGATAATTTTATCTGTATTTAGAATGGGCTCAAATGCCAAAATGCCAATTTTAAGTACTTGTTGGATTACTGGGTCATTTCAGCCTAAGTATTTGTAATTCGCAATTTCGACCTGTGGTTAATATTAATCCCACCTTTCTCTATACGCATGTTTAGTTGAATCGGTCTATCATTCTTCTCCTTAATCTCCCTTAATATGAGACTGATTTGCCTTTTTTCTGTATATCTGTTTGGGTGGTGTCAATAAGGTGTAATTGAAGAATAAATAGTATTTCTTTTAAATCATGGTTTCTCTCATTTTTGCACTTCCCCATTAAAACTCTTGTACCAAACTTCCATCTAAATCAAAATATTAAGTTCGAATTTTCCTAAAAATCGTCACGACAAACTAGTTTAGAATCGCATGGCTAAAATCGAAATCACGAAATATTTAATATGCAATATTTGGAACACTTTTTTTAGTTTGTCTCACTACTATTTATTAAATTGAATTGAAAAACATGCAGGGCTTGTCTGAAACA
The DNA here is from genome assembly GCA_026005395.1 of Asobara japonica. Lineage (NCBI taxonomy): Eukaryota > Metazoa > Arthropoda > Insecta > Hymenoptera > Braconidae > Asobara > Asobara japonica. Next base: position 955,315 of record BQMI01000505.1, read on the forward strand.
GCTAAAGCTCTTTGACTCTAATTTTCAATTTTTGTACCCCAAACCGCTCTTGGCAAACTAACATATTCTGCTCTTCGCTTTTTTAAATCTACAATATTGAAAGAGTGAATAAAATTTTTGAGTCTTTTCAATTTCAATTCTCAATTTCAAACATTTTTCTGTTCGAGCTTTTTTCAATAATTTCTCTAAAATAGTTCCAAAGTTAAAGAAATTGTAAAAAATCAGGGACTTGACTTTGGAGTAAATTTCGTAGCATTTCGTTCTCCAAATAATTGGATCTCATTCTATTCAGACATAATTTTCTTCAGTATCAAAAAAGAATCAAGCTATATACATAAAACTGTAAAAATAAACTATGATCTATATTAAAGTGATCCAATTGAAACATACGCAATTGCCGTTACCATGTGTGAGGAACTATACTAATTAATTACTAGATGAATTGAACAATTTTCGTTTACCTAATGCCCAAAAAATTTATACAATATTATATTATATGTTTACTCTATACGTAGACTCTTTATGTATATTCAAAGCTCCATCGGTCTCATACTATCGGGAAAATCAAAAACTGTTTTATCAATGACAGATTCGCCATGTAGTTCATCCGTCAGTTGGCGCACCAATCTTCCGGACACTCGGAAATCATAAAACATAGATATCTATATATATACCATGCCTGCCACAATTTTTGAAATCCTCAAAATGATTGTTTTTTCACATTCTGATTTTTTATAAAATTAAATCTCTGACATTTGAGAGTTCTCAAATTAATGAAATAGCCCCTCGAACTTTTACGACACGCCACAATTTCCACGGCAGTTTTCCAATTTACACCTCAAAAACGTTTGACCTGAAACAAGAAAAATTAAAATTCAGAAGTTGACAATTGTTTTCAACAAGTAAGAGAATGATCAAAATTACATAATTTCTCAAGCACAGTACCTGCATTGGAACCAACAAAAAAACAACAATTGCTACCGCGATAATTCACCAACGAAAAAAAAAAGTCCATCCACAATTGAAAAAAACACGTTCTCCTACACTGGATCTCGATAAAGTTGCAAGGAATGCGGCCACGTGGCGCCATCTAGCCGCAGCAATCTACGCCACATTGGCTCGACGGAAAGTCGTAAACTAACACATAGACACACGGAGTGTGTTCGACAATGGTTCATTCCTATCTAAAGGGCTCACATTAAATCTCAAAATACTAAATAATTCCACCTGCTGAACATAATTTGACACCATTACAAAGTATAATCGTCAATATTTGCGCGTGTGTGTTATTAAAACGTATAAATAAATGTATAAGATGTACATGACGCGGAGAAGAAGGACCTGAAGCCCACTGTGTTGGCACTGGACCGAAGTTGGCTAGGTGAAAACGAAACACACAATCTTTTACTGTGTTATTCTATCGGCGAATACTAAAAGAAAAAACTATTGTTATCATGTGTATTGGCCTCATTATTCTGCGATAATGCTTTGGTAAGGTATTTTTTCACAATGATTGACGGTAGTTTTTGAGGGGTGAACATTGGATGGTAGCCTATAAATAAATACAACTTATGCGAGTGCGCTATAAAAATACGTAGGTTAGGTTGGTTTACGAAGAAAACTGGCATCAGTCGAAGCTCGACGTTTTGCTTTCCTTTTTTTTTCTTTTCGTTTCGTTTTTTTTTTGTAGAACTACTTGCCATTGGGTTTACCTTAACGCCATTTTACGCACAAATTCTATATTCCTGCATTTTTTCCATCATTGATGCAAATGACAGAAATGGCCAAATGTTGTTGGTTGAGAATGGATTATTGGAGGGAAATGGATTCAAATAACATTTGTCGAAAAAATTACTCTGCGTTATACAAAAACTTGAAATTTTGGTTTTTATTGATTGACCAGACTAAATTATTAATTACTAATTTCCTCATTGATCAATAAGAGCAAAAAATACTACAAATCATAAATTAGATTTTTTTAACAACACATTATAAAAATATTGTATACCACTATAACATTAACTATGAATTATTTTTAAACTACTATTTTCTTATAATATTTTGTACAATTGCAGTGAGGAAAGCATTCTGGATGACAACAGAGAGCCATAGTATTAACTCTCCCGGCATGATAAAATAAGGGAGATAAATAAAACAAAAAGATAAGGACAGGAGATGAGCCATAACATTGCAGGCATGCCACCCTTTACTAGGATGCCGCTAGGTGGTATGGGTATGGGAGTGGGCATGGGACCAAATGCACCACATCCAGAGCCAAATGCCCATCCTCATCCTCCGCTACCACCACCAGCTGGTGCTAATCCTAAGAAAAAAAGAAGGACCAATGCCAATGTAGCACCACCTCCCCCACAGCCACCACCAACGGTTCAGGTATTATTCATGGAAAATTCAGTGTTGGAACCAAAAAACAAGTATTCTTTTCCATTATGGTGTGGAAAATTTATGGAAAAATTTCGGGCTGTTTCTCAACTTGCCAAGCTTTTTCTCGATTTTCACGACATATGTATATGTATATATTTTTGCAAGATTTATATATTCCAAAGATCTATATGTGTTTGGAAGATCTTTCAAGAGTAAAAGCAAAAAACAGTAAATTGACAGCAGTGGAACGAGTGTAGAATAATTTTTATCTGCTCCTAAGATACATAAAATATGTAAAATCATTATCGCAAATTTCTTTGTTTATCTGCAAATTTTATTTCTTCTCCACATGAGCGTATTTCACGGTCTAGAGGCAAAATTTTTCCTTGATTCGAAAGAAACATAATAATCTTTCAAAATTTGTTTAAGTAACATTCTCACTTGTCATATTGAATACATTTCGTCAAAAATACTTCGCAATAAGTTTGAAAGAAGTCAAAACGAAAATGTAAATTTTGGATATCAACAACATGATCAAACACATTTTCATATTTCCATTTAAGTGTGACATTTTTTTAAAAATCTGATAAAAATTTTAAAAAAGTTTTGATGTCATTACTCAATGAGAATCATTCGTCTCTTCCTAATAGTGGATTGTTATACCATAGACGATGCATACGTGACTGTCCTATAATAAGTTATGGCATGAGTCCCATAATCGATTTCCGCCGAATAATTCAAAGTTTCGAAGTTATTTTGAGAGACCTCAAAATTAGGGCAAATCAATACATCGAAAATTCGATAAGTTAACCTTATTTAATGATGAATTTATTGATCAATTTATTTCGGGAAGTTTGGTTTTACGGATTAGTGATTTTAGACCTTCCTCTAGAATCAATACTAGAATGGGGAAGGAAATCTGCTCCCAAGCCCGTTATTAAACTTCGCCCATAGTTACCTTCGCTGAAGCCCACTAAAATGTTAATTTTTGTCGTTTCACGTGTTGATCACACGATCCAAAATTTGGAATGCAAAATTACGTAATACTCTTCCGCCTGCTTCATCACTCAATAACATGGAGTTTCAAGATGTCCTTGAGAATACAATTTCGCCAAAACATTTCCATTTGTCATTTAAAAGTTATTGAGTGCAAAATTAGAACTGGAAGTGTCAAATTATTCTGATCTCTTCACAATGGTCCTCATTACAAACAGAATACACTGGAATGTGAAAAAACTGATAGTTCAAATGAAATTCTTTTAATTGCATATGCACACATTTTTGCATAGGAAAATATCAAATTCTCTCGGCGAAAAATTGAAACTGGATTGCTTCCTAACAATTAATCCACGCGTTGGAAATTTGAGGAAACTTATGAATTTCAGCTAAATTATGAAAAATAAAAAAAGCATAAAATAGGTTTAATTCTTGTCAAACAAAATCCAGCAGTGATACCTCAATAACTTAAAAAATAATTGGAGACAATTGAAAAAATTCCAAGCGCTTGCGCGAAGGATTTTTCAGAGCAACTTACTATATCAATTGTATTGCTGTGAAGTTTGAGGGAAATATCCGAATAATTTTACAACTCGAGTGGTATGTGCCGAAGTATTATTTCTATCAAAATTTTGATCAATGAAATTACGCGCCTGACTTCACAGTAGAACAACTCAATGAATTAAGGGAAACGAAACTGTTCAGAATTGAAGAGGCATGAAATTTCTTATCGCTCCAACAGAAGACGAATTTTTTTCGAGAAATTTATTCTGGATTTTTTTTTTATTTAGAGCGACCCTAGACAAAAATCAAGTTAGGGGCAGAATGAATGTAGCTCACCGGGGCCATAAAAAATCATGGTTTTAAAGAAAATATTATCAAACATTTTTCGCGTAGAATTTGATTTCAAATATGAAGAGCACTCTATGATTCTTATATGAAGCTTAAAAAGTCGAGAAATAAATACAGATATTTTTAGGTTGTTTTGTATAAAAACAATGAAAAATTATCAACCGGGTTCGATCAAATTTCAATCAGAAGTTGATAAGAATGAAGTTCCCTAGCTGCAATCTACATTTTCACATTTTTGCTTGGTATCACCATTACATAAACCTTCATAAAATTGAAAAACCCAAGTTGTTCCGAATTTCTCTATACATTTCCACGCAGTCTCTTCATGAGCCTCTCACGTTTCATTGTAAAGAAAAAAACAATAAATGTAATTATCTTGAAAATGTCGTCTCCTGTATACATTTTAAAATGAATGATTGAATTATTCCAGGATTTACTACCACCCCCTTTATCGGGTTACGGTGACACAATAGTGGCGAGTAATCCATTCGACGATACGCCGCCTCAAAGCGCTCAGAATCCAATGATGCACGGTGGTCCACCGCATATGCATCCGCACCATGCCCACCATATGGGTGGTCCACCGATGAGAGGAATGAGTCCATTGACACCGATGGGTGGCATGTCCCCAATGATGCCCCATAACATGGGTAACATGAGTCCAATGGGCAATTCACCCATGGGCAATCACATAAATCACATGGGTGGTATGTCGCCAATGAGTCATGCACCAATGGGTGGTATGTCACCAATGAACAACATGGGGCCAAACATGCCGCCAGGACCCATGAACAGTATGAACAATCACATGAACATGGGTCATATGGGAAACGCCCCAATGAGCGGTCCGCCAATGGGCAGTCCCATGAACACCATGAATAGTGGTCCAATGGGCAGTCCCATGAATAACATGGGACACAGTATGGGCAGTCCCATGGGCGGTCCTCTAGGCTCACCCATGAACAGCATCGGTGGCAATAATCACAATCACATGCCTAATGGACCCATGAACATCAACAACATCAACAGCCACATGCCGCCCAATAGTCCGCTCAATGGACCCCCCATGAATAATGTCAACAGTCCGCTAAATCACAATGGCTCGCAACCACATCCCAATCATATGGGAAACAATCTCAGCAATTTGGGAAGGCCCATGAATGGACCCATGACCACCATGAGCTCCATGGCGCCTAATAACATGAGCATGTCTGGACCAAATTCTATGAACAATATGAACATGGGTGGACCTCCCATGAGCAGCATGTCCAATATGAATATGCCACATCCTAATCAGATGGGACACATGGGAGGACCTATGGGAGGCATGGGGAATAATATGAGTGGTGGACCACCGATGGGACATCCCATGGGAATGGGGGGCAATATGCCACCTCATGGCTTCCAGGGACCACCTGGAATGGGACCCAAACCTATGCCAGTTTCTGCAGGAAAGGTGAGTTGACCTATTATGTTTTTTTCCTATTGTTTTCGGATGGAATCACTTTCGTTTTGTTATGTGCACACGCTGTAGAACAGTCTGGAATGTAAAAACCTCAGATGGCCACTTTCTTAGGTGTCGCGTATAGAAGATGTGGAGGATGGAAGGGTAACAATTTGAAGAGCAAAACTCATATTTTATCAGTTGATGAGTAGTGCTCTAGGCTACAATGTGTAATGGTAAAATTATATTGAAAATTTTAGCAAGATCGGTTAATAGGTCTTTACGAAGTAAGCGTTACTATTAACTATACTAATTGTCGTCTCACCTCCATCTCGACAATTTTCGTCTAAATGATCCTCTGGCTATAGACTAGCACTTGAATCCATGAAAATAAACTCAGCCCCCATTGCAACGTCGAGCTCTCGCGTTTTTTCCTCTTTTCCGTACTCAAATTGCCTTCATTCTAGATGAGTGTAATCATGATGAAAGAGATCGACTTGAAATTTCATACGAGACTTCTTCCTGTCATCGTTAAGCTCCGCGTGAAATTTCATTCTAATCATAGCTTTCCGCCTAACGATATTAATTTTATTCAATTTTTTTTTTTTGCCAACATGGGAAGGTGTCATAGTCTCTTCCTCGTGTCCCGTTTTCACGGGGGATGAATTTTATTTGGGAACATGCTACGAATATAAATGAAAGTCAAAATGAGAAAGAAGCAGTTGGTCACCGTATGAATTAAAAAATTGTCTTTTACAGATATATCCTGCCGATCAGCCAATGGTCTTCAACTCCCAAAACCCGAATGCGCCACCTATTTATCCGTGTGGTGTGTGTCATAAAGAAGTGCATGATAATGATCAAGGAATTCTTTGTGAATCTGGCTGTAATTTCTGGTTTCATAGGTGAAATATTCATCTTTACTTATATTATAATACTACCAGTCAAGAGAATTTTAATTTTTCAATTTAGGCGTTTAGATATATAAAAGCCAAGTGGTCTAATCGATGTTTAGTTTTCCTTTTTATTTTGTAAATATCAAGAACAATATCGGAATGTTAATAGATTTTTTTTATAACTTTAACACCCATTTCGATGTCTCTTAGAGTTGGAAATACTAATAACATAACGATATGATAAAGTAACATGGTAAACTGTTTCACTATTGCTTCAACGGAAGTGCAAGAATTTCAAATCAAAATTTTGGTTAAAAAATTATCGTGGAACGTATCGAATTTTCAATTTTTTTTTTTTCAAATTTGATAATTTTATTTTTATTTGAGTCCAAACCGTTAAATTGGATTTTTGTAAAGAAAAATCGAAATCCCAAAATTTGCAAAGCCCAAAGTTACGAAAAAATTGAAAATTACAAAACTTTGCGAGTCGAAATTTTCCAACTTCGAAATTTGAAAGGAGATAAATATTAATAATGTGATTTTTTTTCGAATGTTGAAAACGATGAACTTTGATTTCCTTTAAAAAAATCATTTTTGGATCTGACTTTTGAATATGTTCAATATGTTAAATGTTTAACAATCAAGGTGTTGACTATAGTGCATGACGAAAATATTCGTGTTTAGAAAATCAAGTGCTCATTTTTTTTTTTTTTTATTCGAACAAGTGTTCAATTGATGTATTACATTGACTTTGCAGCATGGTCCTGTAACATTTGATTTTATTGACGACCATGTACCACTTTGCTCTTCACATTACCGACTTGGCAAAAGGGTCTACGATTGCAATTATTGTGGACTCAGCAAACCACCCTATCCCAACACTTTTCTAATTAACGAAGGACATTAAGTAGTCCACTTGCCTATACTTCTTGATACGCTTAATTTGAATAATTTGTTAAGTGACTTGCTTCACAGTACTCCAAGATAGTGATAAAAATAATCACACTAATACATTTGATAACTATTTTATGTTGACAGAGGATGCTCGGGGTTATCGGAAGCAGCCTTCCAACTACTGACACAAGAGGTTTACGCGGAATGGGTGTGTGATAAGTGTTTACAATCTAAAAACATACCTCTGGTCAAATTCAAGCCATAACACCTCACAGTTGGTCGTTCCACAGACATGCAAGTGACACATTGTTAAAGTTTATTACTCTATATTACACACTTTTAAATAAGAAACAAAATTGGAGGTATTGTAGGGGAAATTCATTGTGTTTAATAACACAAAAGCCAGTTCAGTCTATGGGCAGTATTGTCTACATTCAGCAACTAAGTATGTTCCACACCATTTTTCAGATTTTCTTTCGAATTTCTGGTGAACCACTCATGGTAGTAACACGAAAAGAAAACGCTTTTGCATGTCCTTCTTCAATAACGAAATTTCATCACTGTATAATCATTTTTCCCCGTCCTTTTTAATTGTCTAAACGATGAAATGTTCGTAGGAATGATAGATGCGAGAAACAAAAAAAAATATGTTAGCTACTGACGACACGTCAATCCCATCATGGATTGCCAGAAATGAAAAAGATGTGAATACTGGTTAAAATGGTGTAGAACATCTTCAATAGTATCAATTAGTATTGTGCAGATCGAAATCTACGCAATGCTTGTTACACACAGCATCCAGATTTTTCCACATGCACTAGATAGATGAGATAACTATTAGAAAGATGACACCAATATAATTGTAAGATCAAACAAAGAAAAAAAAAGTGCATGTATGTGAGCATCAATGCGAATAATTATCTCTGGTAACTTGGCTTATGTGTAAAAATCTCGCTTGCCCTCAAAAGTTGGTAGTGAAGTGAAAAAACGAAGTAAATTCATTTATCGGTAACCTCGGTTTTTGATCAATATCTCAGGATCTAGAGGAATTGAGTTGATCTTCATAAGAACTTTTTCGTACAATTTTAGTTGTACAAAAAGTTCTTCATGAAATTTTCTCTATCTCGCTTTACTTTCGAGACATCCATCCAAAAAGCTTGAGGTTATGTTACCTCATTTTACCATTCCACTGCAAAAATGCATAGTATGAATCTCCCAATCATCTCAACTAATCCATAACCATGGACAATATTGCTCACCCTGAACACTGGGAAAATCAAGGAATTAAGCAAAGATAACGAAACAGAAAGCCGCCATTAGTGCGACTCAATACGGAGCCTATGATGTTTGTTAATGACTTTTAGCTTTAACTTGTTGAAAACTTAGGATATTTTCGCTGCGAGTGTGAGTAAGCTACCTAATGTTTTGGAATTGAAGTGTAATTGCAAAAAATTGTAGCTAAAACCGACAGGCACTTGCCAGATTTTACTCGAACAGCGTAAATTCAATTTTCCTTCTTATTAAATAAAATCTTTTGACAGAATCTTGCGTCTTTAACAGATCTCCGTTAGCTTGAGAAGAATGAAAGAAAAAAATTAATGAAACTACAGCACACTGAAAAATTACGTGACAAAGTAAATTGTAAAAAGCAAATGCGAAGAAATTCTTCGAGTCTTATTGTAGGGATTATTGTCTTATAGCTCATCGCCAGGAATTCATATTCAAATGGGTGTCTATCTGTATAAAATAACGCAATTATAGAACCCAGAGAATAATTGGTACAAACAAACAAGCGTAAACTAGGAATTTTTTTTTATCATTCTCATTTTGGCCAAAACAAATTATTATGATCTGTGATTTTATTTCCATTTAAATTGGACCCTATTGAGAGTTTTGTTTTTTGTGTGTAAATCTGTATTTTTAAAACTACGCACTGGCCTGTACATCAAATTGTATATTAATTTTTTTCGTGCATTAATAACTCGCGCAATTATTGAGATATGATGACAGCCTAACGATTGTTCTTAATTTTAATTTCTTTTTCTCTTTTTAATTTTTTTTTATATGACGAAAATGGAAATAAGCTTCTTGCCAGAATAATTTTGTCTCGTTTTAATGAAATTATGAATTCTTAACATTTTCTTGGATGTAAATTCCATCGGCAGCTAGACGTGGAATTAACGTGTTCACACGTATTTGTACAGGATTCTTTTCCTTCCTTTTTTTTTTTGGTGCGGTACTTTTGGTCCAAAGTCCTTTTGTTTGATAAACTTTCGTCCTATTGTATAGTACTATTTATTCCCTAGAGCGCAATAATGTGTTTGTAGGAATTTCGAACGTATTGGATTTTTCAAAACGCTCTCACTTTCTCGGCATTCCTCAAATTGTAGATTTTTAAAAATTCTTAAAATTCTGTAAATCTTTGGCATGTTTAAATTTGAACTTTTGAAATTTGTATCATTTTAAATATTTTTAGTTTTGCAAAACTACTAACGATTTTGAAATGTAAAACTAATAGAATTTTTAACATTTATGATTTAATTTATAATTTTCAGAATTCTTTTGATATTTGAGTTTATCTCTATTTTTTGCATTCTGAAAATTTTTAATTTTGTTAATTTTTTCGAATCAAATTTTCAAAGTTTTAGAATTTTTAGCATTGTGGAGATTTCGGAATTTTATGATCTGATATCCTATCTGATTTTTTTGTATTATTTTACACTCAACGTTTTTAACTTTTTGAAAATTTTTGAGATTGATTCAATTTCTTAATTTTTTATTATTTTTTTTTCTTTACGAAATTTGTGATTGTTTATGGAATTTAAAAATTCCGGAGCCTTCCAATATTGCCTGCTTGATTTCTTACCCGCCAATGAATGACCAATTATGACCATCAGATGTATACATATAATCCCATTATTGCAATTTCATTCACATTAAATCCCCAAAAAATCAGATAATATGGACCATTGCACCATCTACACAATGGACGAATTTTTTTTCCACCAATCGTATTTTTTTTCGGATGCTTTTGGCTGGAAAATCATTTGACAAAAACCTTCTCGACTAAAAGTACCAAACCCATTTTTTAATCATTATGAATAGAAGATATTCTACGAGAAAAAAAATTGATGAATAAACTAGTTACTCATCGTTTTATTGATTAGCAATTATTATAGTTTAGTCATGCGTCATTGGAACAAATAGATATTACAAGAAACAGGATCCTATATATAGCATAATGCTCATATTAGTATTACAACGAATAGACTATCCATTGCCAAGTACTTTTTTTTATATCATTTTATTTTATTTCACTTCTCGCAAATTAATTCAAGCGTCAGTCATATGAGGCCATCCTATGTTTTCACTTACGATATAAAGCAGTGAAGAACAATTACGATTAGTTGACTACAGCAGAATAACATCACTAAACCTCGTGTATTAAAAATTTTTGTATTATTTGTACAAACGGACAAAAAAAAAAAGAAAAAAAAAATATTCTGAAAATTTAAACAACTACTACTGATTCATTTTGACGGGTCGCAGAGCCTACAACAACAACAAAAAAATATTTCAACAATTTTTTAAACTATACAAATCAAGTAAAATAAATATCGATGGCACACCACAATCTTATGTAAGTTGTACATATTTATGTCACTATTTTCTACTAAAAGAAAAATGATACATAAACTTGTGAAATATATTCACGCATGTGTACTGGGCATGAATTGTTTCACAAGTATTTTTTTCTCTCTCAATTCGTGACGTGTTTATCGAGTGGAATGACCCCTTTTACTAACACGCTGATAACAATTTTTTTTTAGATGAAAATGTTTCTTTATTCCAATACCTGAGAGCAAAAAAGCATTCAGTATCACATTACTCCTTCATTGTATATAATACCTAATTAATCGTTTCTCCGTTTAATTAATGACAAAAAAAAGTAATAATAGAAGGAAGGCGGAGCCTAAAAAAATTTGTGATGTGGTAATTTTTTGGGAAAGCCCCGACAACTCCATTTATGGAGGTTAATGTACATAAAGTAAATCAGATTCTAATGTAATAAGACATGGAGTTGATACATGCGTTTTGAGTAAGCTTTGCATAATTATCCGGAGAAGTGGAAGCAGGTAATAATTACAGATTGATACTGTATAAATGATATTCAAGGCCTGATTAACTTGTACGTATCACAATATTTGTTTTTTCAATCACAATACATTTTGACACATTTGAAGAAACTGATGAAAAAAAAACAATACTTACTTCATTTACTTATAAAAATTGTAAAGAAAAAAACAAAGTATGAGAAAATGAACATTTTTAATTCATAGAGGAACGTGTGAACTGACATGTTCAATTCATATTGATTGAGCCAGTGACATAAACAAGGAAAATTCATTTACTGCGTCATATTACTATCACAGGCATCTAATATCATATTCTTCAGTCACAAAAAAAAACACGAATGAAAAAAAAAAAGATTTTTTAAGGCAATTAACAAGAAAAATTAACCCGACTCACAACACAAATTGTTCATAGTTTATTTTTTATCATGTGAATACAAAAATATATATCAGCAATAAAGGTTGTTATACATTACAGATGGGCTGTATGAATTTATAAATTCAATCTGCACATGAATTTTCACGTTTAGAGTTAAAAATTGAGTTTTCAAACTCAATTTGAAATTTGAAGTGGTGGAAGCAAATACGGCAGACGTTTCACGTTGGGGCGTCAGCGTTATTTATTCAGGCCCCCTTAAATCGTACGAAGGAGGTAAGTTTTAATGGAATATCTTGACATTCAGTCAATGATACTTCGTTGGGCATTGTCGTCGAACCTGGATACTTGAACGGGATTCTTGGTTGCTTCAAGGGAGAGAACAATGAGTCAATTAATTAAAACGCGTAAATCAATCTAAGAGAACACATCAAGAATATCTATCTAACATTGTAAGAACTCGTAAGAAGTAATTTATTTTAATTCGAATCTACCGAACCCATCTTAATTTTTTTCCATGTGGCTCCTATTATTCTCAATTTTGGGGTGTTTTTGGGGGTACCTATCAATTTCAAGGAAAATTTCCTGAGCACGGGGTACCGTCAGTGCGTTTTGGAAAATCTGGTCACCCTTCGTTGCGTCATTTTGCTAATTTTCGCATTTCGTTAATTGCTCTGATGAAACCATTACAAAATTATTTCCTCATATATTAGGTGATTTCAGTGATTTTCATGGAAATACATTTTTAACTTATAATGGAGTTGAAAATTAAAATTGTTCTCGTCCCTAAACTCTGGCTCGACGTCACCCCATACAATAACACATTGCTTATATTATTTTGTCCTATAAAATATCGGAATATTTGCGATTCATCCATTACATCCTTAAGGTACAGATTATTGGAAAGAATTCATCGCGACCAAAAAAGAAAATCGTCCAATGAAAAACTCTCGAAGTTCAATCATAAAAAGAGCGAAATTTTGTTCTCAACTTCTTACAATTTTTCCCGTGAGACACTTGATCCCCGTTGCGATGAATTGATTCCAGCTCCAGTTGAACTTCAATCTGACGTCTCTGATTCACTTCTGGATAATGCTCACTCCTCTGACCCAATTTACCATACGTGCCATATTTTTTAATATCACCAGGTCGAAGTGTGCCATTTTTCTTCATAGCTAAATAAATCTCTTCAAGAAGTCCATGGCTCTTTATCAGAAAATCCCGTTGTGCTAATGAGGCAATTCTCTCGCGCTCCTCACTCTCACTTATTATTTCTGGTACGAATGATGAGAGCACGTCCGCCACGAGCACGTGGTCCCTCGACTTTTTCACCTGTAAATCACATTAAATTCAATAATCCAGTTGATTGAATTGCAAAATGGGATTTACCGTTAGAGTTAGACTGCAATTCTTAGGTGTTGAATTTGCTTTGTGCCTTGCTGAAGTTGAATTCATTGCTCTCGTATCATTGGAGTTCTCCGTCTCTAACTTTGAATCCCACTTGGATGACATCCGCTTGCTCTCCTCCTCTCGTATTCTCGTCTGTGGAGGATAAGCGAATCTAGTAATTAATCACACCTTGCGTGACAATTGTAAGGATTTTGGTAGGACAACGTAAATGGCGAAATGGTCTGGAAATTTGATAAAGACATCTGTCACATTATGTTGATATTGTCGATAAATTTTTTGGCATGCTCAAGACGATTTTTCTTATCAGAGCAATATTTCATTCAAAAATTATTTTTTATGTAAAGGAGCTATGAAAAAATTCGCAGTTCAAAGTAGAACTCGAAAGTCCCGATTTGCTATTCGACTATCGTGAATCACGATTTTAAAATCATGATCCACGTTTCAATTTTTTCTTGTTCACGGACGAATAACACCTCTCACATTAACCAGTTATTGAATCATCTCAAATAGAAATCATGTAAAATTCACTGCTCCAGGGAATCTTGCGTGAAACTCGGAATATTCCCTAAAATGCAGTTTGGACTTGATAATCTCCTTAATGGAATAGAGTACGTGGACCAGTTGTGGTCAGTCTCTTAATCTAGTTTGCTTTGGGTACGTTAGTTCAAGGAAGTCCCGTAACTACCCACATGGAAAAAAATATATGAAAATAATTTATCGGTCTATCACATCTGTAATGTGTATATAGGAAATATATGTAAAGATATATATGGTATAGCGTGGGGTACATTTTGAGGGTAAGTCTCTTTACATTTTTTTGTTTTGCATTCGCTATTATCTGAAAATTCGAAAATTAGAGCGAACACACACACACACACATACCCGAAGTCGAGGTAACGCTGTGATTGGCCGGGGTCGGACAGCAAAATCGCAAAGGAACTTTCGCCTCTCAATTACTCCCCCCCCCCCCCCCCCCCCCCACCCAGGAAAGTCTGCAGTGCAGGGACATCCTATATATCGATTTATAACGCCTACACGTGCACATTGTGTTTATATACAAAATTGTATATTGTATCATCTATGCACACACATGTGAAAGTATATCGCGCATACACTACAGATGTGTGATTTTTATCTCTTCCACATATGCATTCATATATTGCTCCATATATCTTCACATGTATTATAATATAGACAATTTCTTGTTCGGTGGAATATATTTTTTCCATCGGCGTAATCATAAAATGAAGTTTAATAAGCTTCTTGAGTAATTAACGTTTCTGTATTAATCTCGAATGAGCGGATGTTTTCAAAGTTAAGTAGTTAATTTTGTAAACATTACTGTTGCCTCTTCTCGTTGAAGTTTCGAAGCTTCCTCCCGTGCCCTCGAGGCAGCTGTGTCTTGGAACATTGACGTGTTATTCTGTTTGAAGAAGGCATCGTATTTTCCATCGTTATCGCTGGGATAGACACGACGGAAGTTACCCATGTGCTCATCCTCCCACTTATGCTGCTCACGCAATGATTTCTCTTCGACTTTCGATGGGCCTACAGTATCGTTCACACTACATTCAATATTCATAATATTTATCATTTGCAAATTTTTTTTTTCCGCGATGGGGAGAAATTGCACTGGTGTTACCTGAGATCTTTGTTGTTGATACCCTGGAGCAATCGATCTCGCACCCTCTTTCTATCCTCCTCCATGATTTTCCGCTTGTCACAGTTGTGGAGATTCAGCATGTTGAATGTATCCATCAATAGGGACTCTTTTACATCTTTGTCGAGCTGAGCATCTGTGTGGAAGCTTGGCGAATGGTTTACCTGGTGATCAACATTTTTGGGACATTGTGAGAATATAATTGCATCTGTGAATATTTTACTTTGTGAAAACACTCGGAAACTTTTACAAAAATCACCAAACAGTGAAAATTTGAGGTCAAAAAAATTTCCAATGTTAAAAAATTTCAGTAATAAAAAAAAACGAAAAAAAATCAGTTTCTAGGAATTAAAATTTCCATCCTCATTAGTAAGACGCTACATTTAATCCTAATTTATTTTTTTCTCTTCTTTAGAAATAAACCGAAACGTTAATTAGACTTAGCAAAACGTGCAGCATTTTTATAAATAGATTATTTCCGCGTTATCTCCATTTATCACTCCACTACTGTTTATGTACAGAGAGATATTTACTTCCAATAAATAGGGTTTTAGCTTCCAGTCGATTAGAATATCAAAGCCTAGGATCTCGAAGCAGGCGTAGGTGAGGTCATGGGTGGAAAAGCACGTGTGGTAACTGTGCTTCAATATCGGATAAGCAGCGAGAACAGTCTTCACGACTACTTCGTCGATTTTTCTCCATAATTCTTTGATATCCACACCATCAGATTCTAACGTGCGATTCAGGGTTGATATTTTTCTTTTGCTTCCCATGTCGTCATCAATCACATACAATCGGCTATGCTTGTTCACTGCGTAATTAGTCAAGTGCATAAACATGTTGGAGGTGTTGTGGCTTTTCGGCTCCTTGTACCTGCTCGTTGCAAATCTATCAAATTTTAATATACATTTTTAGACAATTTCGTTCACTGTCAAAAAATTGGATTCGTCGAAGTGGAACTTCTTGTGCAGGTATTTGAAGTCAACGAACTTTTCAGAAACTTTTATAAAGTTGAGCAAATTTCAGAAGATACCAAACTTTAAAAATGAATGTGCCATTAAAGAAAATTAAATAGTTTTGCGATGCTCTTGTAGAGTAATTGGAACGAGGGATCATCGGAAATTGGTCAAAGCAAGAATAAGACCATTCGATTGCTATAAGATGCAGAGGAATACAGATTTTTAGAAAAAAAAAAAATTTTTTATAGTATTTTCGTGGTATATTCACCGAATTAGGGTTGGACTGCAATCGCCGAAAATATTTTGTATGCCCTAGTTACAAAAAAGACTCGGTTGATACGAAGAGCGTGAGCGGGGTTTCGTGCATGTGAAGTGTGCGTGAAGTCGTGCCTCACGCACTAGGCAACGAAGAACTATATAAAAGCAACAAACGTGCTTATGTTCTATTTCTGCAAGAAACAGAAGGAAAATTCAAATAAAAATAAACGTGATGTGGGTCTGACCCTCTACGGTTATATATAAAATTTCGCTGCATGTCTCAAACTATGAACTTTTTAAACTTTTCAAAATTTCCAAATATTAAAAATTTTCACACTTTTTAAAATGTAAAAATATTTTTTAAAAATATAACTTTTCTTGCGATAGCGTTAGATAAACAATTCAATTTGTGAATAACTATGGGTGTTAGCATAAAGTCATAAAACATAAAATGTGTATTTTTACGTGTGGAACGACTTTCATTGGACACCTTGTTTCGTATCTCTAACAGGTCTTGCAATAGAGCAATCTAGACAACTGAATTTATTCATAACTAGAAAACCGCTGGGTCGATTATGTAACATCTAATCAGGTCTAAGTTAGGCGGAAACCTATCGAATGAGTATAAGAAAACCTTTAGGTTTTCTTATATGTTTTTTTTATAGGAAACGTTGCTAAGGGTGATGCAACGTAGAGATCAGGTGAAATTTTCAATTTCAATTTTTGAATTCATCACAACAGCTTCTCTCAAGATCGGGAAGTTAAAAAAAAACAGAAGGAAAAAAAGTTTGTGACCCTCATGGGCCATGCTGATTTACCCCACTGGTATCTTTTCGCTTTAAAAACCTGTATCACTCCTTGCTTTCCACAGTCTCCAGAAGAATTTTTGTTTTAAAGGTGAAATTTTGCACCTTATAGCAAACGCTTTCTTATATTGCTGCGTTCAATTTCCTTTAAAAAATGCTGCACAAAAATTTAAATATAAAAGCTGAAAATTAAATTAAATTAAAAAAAAAATTAACGAATATTTGAACGGGAAAACAAAATAATAACAGAAAATGAACATTTGTAAAAAATTAAAACTTGGAGAACGTTAATTTCAAATATGTGAAAAGTTTGACATTGCTTGGCGAACATTCCCCAAAATTTCACTTCTACTGCCCACATCTCTAAAGTTTCACCTGGCAAGACCATCGTTGTAGACGTGAATTCTCAGTGGATCACAGGAAGTGATGAGAGTATAAACTCGAAGATCAAATTTGTATCCATCTATCAAAAAGGGCTAAAGATATGAAATGAATTAAATGCGAGCGACGATTGCCTAAACTACGTTACATGGGATAATTACTTTAGCTAGGTAAACTTGACATATCATTCGTTCATAGGGTTTAACTTCCTTCAAGCTCTTCGTCAAATATATGCCTTTACCCTGACATCCTGTATCGGGTTTTATAATGAACGTTTTAGAACGACGAGTTCTTGCGTAAGCTACAACATCTCCATAACTGAAACAGAAAAATTGCCAAGGCTTATTCTTCTCTAAGATGGTATGAAACATTAAATTTACCAAAATTTTCGAGCCCGTTTTGGCCTCAACCGTGTAATCTTTTCCATCTTTACTACATAGTTCGATTGTAGGGACATAAAAGCAAAATGAACGCTCCAATAAAAACGATGTAATATTTAATCTATAATCATCAAATATATGCACGCGGCTCAAGGAACCGAGAGGGCATGACGACAGTGCGGTTCAAGCGAGTGCACCCCGAAGACACGTAATCAGTTTTCCCGAATGAATTAAGTAAAGTACGCATACCAAATTTCGTGTTGTCTTTTATTGACTACCCTGACATAGACAAAAATATCTCTAAAGAAAATTTCTCACACATAGCTACAGTCAAACACCATTGATTGGGCAAAACCAAATTATTCCCTAAGTATATTAGTAAAGAAGCGGTCATCGATTTGAGTCTCTTTTGATCCGGTGCAAGTTTCTGAAAAATATCTCAAAATCTAAGAAAGACAGCGTAATTTGCATGATAACAAATTTGTAGATCTCACTATACTCTCCAAAAAAGTTCCTATCGAGGTACCGCTATGGTTCTTACATTTTGAGATATTTAAGGAAAACTTGGCCGGGCCAACACAGATTAATAATTAACTCGGTAGCCCACTTCGGGGATACACTTTTCGTTAACAGATACGGGTGAACTGCTTCTGTTTACACTTCTAAAGCCGATATTGATGCCTCCATTCAATGATAAGTTCGATTGTTGCATCAGAATTCCGAGATAGATCCTCAAAAATGTGGAGCCATTTTTCCTAACTCATCCTATGGGGACCAACTGATGAAGATGGTTGCATAATGATTATCGAATATTGAATGATGTTAAGACGCAACCCATGCTAATTCCCCCAATTCCATCAATACTTTACTAGTAATCAAAAAAAAAGGCGATAAATCGATTACGCGGGGGTGGCCCTTCTACTCTTCGCCAGACCTGGTACTCAACGAATCATCGGAGTCGCCGAAAGAACCACTCTTCGCAAAATGACCAAAATTCACCACCCCGACAATCCTCACCACAATCCCTCGAATACCCTACTATACGAAAGCACCCAAATCGAACCCATCCTCGACAGATTCAAATACCCAACCACTAATTTTGCTTTAAACAAAATGGACCATATTCTGAACCTCTGCAATGAGCGAAACCCTCATATAAAATCACGCTATAATTATCCACCCCATACTCTACTTGAAAATTTGAAAGCCATTAGAACTGAGGAATACGGTACCGATTTCTGGGGAGGACAATTTCTTTCACAATAATAATAATAAACACTGCTCTGTATTTTTTCCCATTCATTGCATCATCTCCCAACTGTTTCACTAGCGTCCCATACAATGCTCTTATACAGAACGTTCATCAGTTTCTTAATATGTTATTTCTGTCAAAACGTTGTTGTACCTGTGATACAGAATTAAGCATATTATCCAATAATGCAAATAATATTTTTGACCGGCTGAAGGCGCTCGGTCCCTGGCCATTTGTAAGATTCTTTGTTTTCTTGCAATAAATACCGTTAAAAGTAAAAGTAAAGTGTGATAAATGGCCAAAATGATGTGGAGCATCATTAATTGACTGAATGAAAAAGTTGCACAATACACTCACTCAGCAGGAAGACACCAGGTGTTTGGAAAAAAATTGTACTCCTTAGGAAACATTCGGCGCATGCGATTGAGATTTCTCGCCAGTAGATCTTTTCTGCATATCTCCGCCATCCCTGGGAAGTGATTGACCTTTTGAAATCTCTTCATATCTTTAGCTCTCTCAATACCAATACTCAAATCCGTCCAATATAAATTCCATGCACTGTCCTCAGGCACTTCTCTCATACCATAGAGAGCTGCCACCCGCCTCACCGCATCGTACTTGCAATTAGTGGTACAAATTGATAATAATCTGTGAAAGTAATTCAGTTCATTAAAATACAACTTTTTAATTGACAATTCCCCCCCCCCCCCCCCACTCAGCACTCACCGCTTTTTACGTTTTTTCGCCTTGACTGGTGGAATATCAGCTTGCGTCTCTCTCGCCTCCATTTCTCCATAATTCTCTGATAAATTTATTCCAATTTTTTACCATGCACAACATTTGAAATTCCATTTTTTCACATTACCTTTAATGCTTTCCGTCTCTCGGTAATTTTCAATGTTAAATTCATCCTTGGAAAATTCATCACCAGAAGGAACTTTCACAATTCCCGTAAAATCGACAATTTTGATTGATGAATCGCTATCATTGCCACTGTGTAATTCAATTTCATGGCGCTTATTCTGGAGACGATGATTTGTGATATCCTCAGCAATGTTCATGACGCCAAAGTGGTCGCCATGGATCGAGCATTATTCGATGCCTCAAGGGAATGGGAGGGGGGGGGGGATTTAATCAGCAATTTTACTTTTTTTTCTACAACGCATAAACCTCATTGAACGTCACAATTTCATTTTCTTGTTTTTTTGTTCAGGCAATTGAGTGAAGTTGGTTGCACTGTATCGTAAGATTTCTTATGTTTTTGTTTACCCGTATTCGTGTAATTAGTGGGCTTTGCATTTTCGAAAAATCAATTGATTGGAATTACAATTGGAAACTTTACTCATTGAATGGATTTTATTATTGATTAAAAATACTTGTTCGATTAATTTAATGATTAATATGCTGATGTAATTGGCCTCTAAGTTCAGTTAATGGTTTGTATAAACACGTTAAAATTTTATCGATCATTGATACGTGTATGCCTCGGCGGTTCCATGCCTACTGAATAGAACTAGAGAAGGGACATTTGGGAAAAGTGGTGTTATAATTAGAATACGTCACGACCATGACCACGTTATTACGCGTACATCCCCTCTTATTATTCTAGAATCACGGCATTACACCAAAAATAGCATCAGGTGCATACTGTACCAGTTACCGTTCTTAATGTTACTTTGTTAAATGTAATTACGTACTGCAATATCCTTTTGCTTGCCCCCCCCCCCTCCCACCCTAGTCACTCTGCATGAATGTCGGGAGAGACAGTGACAATTTACTGGCTGGTACTATTTAGGAAGTAATTAAAAATTATGTTTGTATTTATGTATTTTATAGTGACAACAATTGTCCTCATTTCTTGATAATTGCTTGGATATGTGGTTCTCCATGTTTTCGGTGCAGATACCGCGAGAATGAAGTATTGGAGTCGCGTGTCGCTATAGTCGGGAACGATGCCGCGGCCCTCTTTCCAGCTTTTCTTCCAAAATTTCAGCGACGTCCAGGGCGCAGCCCCACGCAAAGGTCACTCCACTTCCACCGTGTCCGTAATTATGGATTACCTTAATAAACAATCTTATTCAGATTTTGGTTTTACATTTTTGCATTATGTGATTTCATAATTGTAAACGTTAATTTTTTAACCGCAAATTATAATCCAAAAATCGTGAATAAGGATGCGGGCAATGTAATTTTCGTAATTTACGGGAATGATCAATGTGAAAATCGTAATTCACGTAATACATAATTTACGTTATTCAGAAATTTCGAATAGTAAATTACGATGGGATACAGTAAATTAACCCTTAGCTGCCACACTTCCGGCGCCAATCATAGCCGCCACGCGTTTTTGATCCTAGTCACATAATCTTCTATTCCAAGAGAACCAAGCGGTGTTTCATCGTAAAAAAATCACAGTTGTACATTAACGACCCCTTTTTAAGACAATATGAGTGTGATGCAAAATATTGTAAATTTAATTTGTTAAAAAAAATATAATTTGCAAAGAAATCCGAGAAATGACTGATTTTACTCATAAGGCCCAGTCACTAACGACCCCAGTGTGGCAGCTGAAGGTTAAATTTCAGGTAAAGTTGTTTTCCCGCACCTCGTATGAATGCTAAATTTTTAATTCACTAGGGGTGAGTTGGATATGTGGCCCAGGTTATAACCCATTGCGGCACGAACATCACGAGCCGCATCGGTGTGAGCGGAGTGGGGGTCCCGCGGGAAGGTGAGTGCACCATAAGAGGAGACGGGGAGTGGGGTACTCTATGGTGACGCTACAGGTCAAACATAACGCGGAAGATTTTAAATTCCCATTCACACCCTTTTGACGAATTCTAAACGGAAATTAGCAATGTTCTGATGTATTTTTGAAAACTATTGAGCTTAGATTTTGAGGAGACCAAACGGTAACGTTGAATTTTCGATTTCTGCCTAAAATTGATCGCAATTTCTCGTTATATTTTTCGGGACTATAACTATACTTCTTTTATACTTTACAGGAAATTAATTAAAATAATTAATGTGTTTCTATTTACTGTGAACTGTTCGCCATTTGTTCGTTGGCAGCTTTCGGACTCAAGTCGAATCGTTGGTCGTCCAGGACGGAATCCCACCCACTCTTTGATAGTTTCACTATTCTACAAAATGAAAAAGAAGGAAATTTTATTGAAATTCTTCAAGGAGTCGCCGCGGAGTTAAAAAAATATCAGTTTGCTTTTTCCTTTCAATATTCATTTTTTTCATTCGAATAATGCCTCTAATATACTAGGCAAATAGGTTTACCAGGCTATAATAATGAGAGGCATTTTCGCGTTTGATTACGCAGATTATACGAAAATTTGTTTTCAAAATTTGACGGTTTATTTAGAATGGTGCTAGTCAGGGGGAAGGAGCAAGTGCTGTTACCAATTTTTCAAGTTTTAAGATGTTTGAATAAGACCCCTTATACATAATTCATCATTCTTTGGAGATTTTCGCTATTCCACAAATTTGCAAAATAACATATAATAAGTCAATAAAATTATGATTGTACAAAATTTCTAATTTTTATAAAAAATGACGGAGTTTCCCAAAAAATAGACTGGCTTGAAAATTGTATAAAACAAAATGATTTGAATTTAAACAGTAGAGAAACTCTCCATTGGGGAATCGAATTGATAAACGGCAGCGTGTCAAAATTCTTCTATAGCCAAATGAAAGTCAGGTGCACAATACTCAATAATTTTTTTACATAAAATGGGGACGTCCGCCTGAAAAGGGCCCACTTTGTCGATTTCACCCATTCATTAATACACGTTAGTGACAATTAAATCTTTCCATCAGAGGAGCGCCAGTGATATTCTCCGTCGATATAACTCCATATCGACAAAGTGGGACCTTTTCATGCGGACCTCTGCAAATATTACTTCGTAAGCTGGAACGAGCCTTGTGCATCCCTGGCGGATGAATTTGGACTCGAGAGGACGGATAGTGGTGTCGTGGTCATTTTCCTGATGTGTCCCACCGAGAATTACATCATGAACGCTATTAACAGAATAAAATAAAGCAAGATAGGAAATCTGTATTGGTGAAAATCGAGAAAAGATCATAGTTCCAGTAATGATGACGAATGAACGGTCAATTTGTGATGATCAGCTCGGCTTTCTAAAAAAAAAAACATTCTGAAGACTTCCGAGGAAAACCTCGAGAAAAAAAAATCTTCCCAATACAAATGAAAATCTTCCAGAGATGTAAAAATCTCTTGAAAATATACAAGAAATCCGGTTGGACTTGACATAAAAATACATTGTATATACAGTATTGATTTCTTAGGTCTTAAGTCCTTAGAGCTAGAGCACCAGCTATTGGCTGGTCCAAATTAATTTTCCATTATCGCAAATGGTTTCCATTATTTACAATTCGATGGATTATGGGTAGTAATGGGTGGGCAGGGGGAGGGAAGCAAGACAAAGGGAAAAGCAGGAACACGATTATATTTTTAATCCGAATCTCACTTGTGTTTTTTACGCGAGTTTGAAATGAATATGTAAACCTAAATATTTCACAGAATTCATTGCGGTGTTTTTATTACTTCGGATGGTTACAGTGGAACTGGTAAATATGATTGCTTCTATCTTTGCAACATGAACTTGAATTTTTCCATTTCGTTAGTTCATTAATTGTTGAGATGCGGCATTTTCAAATCTTCCAGCAGCTTCATTGATTGATTTACTAGTTGAGTACAAAGCGACCTCATCAGCATAGCCTGTGATTGAAACATTCCTTGGAATTCTGGTGATAACAAAAACAATATTCTGGTTGAAGAAAACCGTAGAGCGAAAAGACCTTCATGGAACTCCCGCGACAATCTGGGTTTCATCTGACAAGGAAGTTTGGGGTTATACTTCAATATATCTGTTTAAAAACTACAATGAGAGAATTCTATATAAATATTTCGATACACTTAGATTACTAAGTTTGCTGATAACACCTGTAGGCCACATAGAGGGGAGAGCCTGCTCGCTGTCCTGAAGAAGTGTGTCTTCTTTTGTCTTTTGCGGATTCTATGTCATTAGTTATGCTCATCAGCTGGCGGTAGGTTGCTCGAAACCCGAATTCGTTATTCGGCATTAATGTTTAGTTCATCGATATTTTTTTTTGAGACGTTTCAAACTTATAAACCTTAGGGGTTTCGCTCGAACTGGCAATGCACCAATTGGCCTGTAGCTCACCGGATATGATGGGAGTTTACCAAGCTTGAGAATTGGAATTACCACGGCTCCCTTGCAGAGCTCCGGGGAATATCGGTGGAGGATGCCTGCATTATATCGTTTTGTGAGTAAGCTCATTGTTTCAATCGGACGATTCTTCAGGGCGATAATTGGAGAGCTATCAACACCAGCAGCTGATTGCTTTTCCGGTGTTTGGATGGCCACCCTCACTGAGAGAAAATTGTGGGATTCGCAATAATAACATATAGTTAAATGAACTTTGACAATTTTCCTTAGTTACCATCACTATTGAGATGGAGTGGAGCAGATTTTACTACTTCTTCCATCAAACCATACGCTTGTCAACTAAGTTAACAATTGTTACTTCAACTACATTCACACAGTGATCAGTTTTTTGAATTTCTCGTTCAGTGAGATCTAACTCGCTAACTGACAGAAAAAGAGAGAAACGATCATGAGACTAAATACTTATTGCTCATGATAATAATACCACAGACTAGTGTTTTATGATGACTTCGTAATTGACTTAGTAAAGATGTAAGTAGAATTTACATCTCTCCAGGACTAGTCTAATTGTAGGTCTCGTAACTAAACATTGTGTGATCGGGACGTCCTAATAAATTGAGTACTGCGTCCAGTGTGCATTCGTGTTATGGTTACTACTCAAATACGGTGATGCTTCATCCTATACATTGTAATACAGTTTTAGTAACGAAAGTTGAACCAAAATCATATTTGTTACCAACCATATTGGATCCATTACCATGTGACCTCAGCCCAATGTAATTAGGTATACCTTTACAGGTGAAATTTCTCTCACTGATTTCACAGAGATTTGTGAACAGATAAATACCCATTCCAATCAGTGCATTTAAAATACTATTTTCACATTGGTTGTAACTTATTCGTCAAAGGATTCATTTTCTCGAGAGACCAATGGCTCATAGATGTTAGCTTAGTGTGAGCACGGTGTATTTGCCTTGTCATAGGCATCTGTATATATTTGAAAGTGTCACCGGCGTTGTTGAAATACTTTGCAATGCGCCATATTGAGTAATCTCTTAAAGTTATGTTTGTAAGTTTGTTATTCCGCAGAGTTTCTTTGCAGTTGGTCATTCGAACTTCAACGTCCTCAATTAGCTGATTCAGGTTCGATTTTAGGTATGAGTTACGAGTTCTTTCCCACCTCGATTTACCAAAGTTTTTGGTCTCTATTAGGTCCATCTTTGTTTATCTTCACGAACTGCCGAGCTGACAGTATGGTGATCCCGTATTTTGATATTGAGACTTGGATTTCGCGCAGGATACATTTCTTCGCTCGCTGACTTTATAGACCGAAGAGGTCAAATTAGTATTCTTGCTTTCTCAGGATACTAGCAATTTTGTTGTAGTCTTTGGTTGCACGTAAGCGGACGATTGTGCTACCTCTGTTTAGCTTCATATTGAATTTTTCTCCTGCAGCGTTGAGTTATTATGAAAATAATATTATGCAAATAATTGATGAATTTTGTGTCTCCAGTTTATCAATAATTAGTCAAACCGGTGTTTGGTGACGAAGCTCTCGAGGTCCGTCAGAAATGTTCGAATTAATGTTGAATCGGGAGTGATCCGATCTCGCACTCGTTGACGGTCTTCCAGGTGATTTCCTTCGCTTTTTTGTGGGTTTGATATTTTTCAATTTAACACTTTACCGCCGGCACTTTAAATAATTTCGTTATAAACTCACTGTACTATAAGCACTCTACGTTGGAATTTATATTCGATAGAGAGGAGGAAACACGCGACTCAAAACGAATATTCACGACGAACCAAAATTTTGAATACTCAAACAACGAACGTTGGAAATGTTAACAGAATTTCAAAATTATAAAATTTGATTTCCCACATTTTGGAATTTATTAATTTTTTTAAATTGCAATTGAATGAAGACACTGAAGTTTTTTGAACCTGAAAAGTTTTTCCAGGTGACAAACACTTTTTCCTGTCACTTAGTTCATAAAGCGCGATGTAACGAAGCGAGCTGAAAATCGCGGTGTGGCACAGTGACACAAAAATAATCCTATCCCCCTCGCATAAATTCCTATTTCAGATACTAATAGAATTGCAAAATAATTAATAAACGAGTTATTATGCCTCATGAACTTCGATTGAAATAAATATTTAAAAATATTGTAGAAAAAATCTTCATGTACTTCGGAATGATGTAATTTCCATCCTCGTCATCACAGAGGATAACGCGGAAAGCCCAAGGTGCATTGACCTGAAATGAAAAAAATTTCCAATTTATACTTCGCCTCTTTCCACTTTTCTCTCTTCTCTGGCCATAAAAAATTGATGAATTCATTACCCGAGTAACTTGACCTCTAATGGGCTTAACCATCGAGTCTTCAACTAACTCCCTCGCTCCAAGGCCACTGCAGTTTATCACAATTCCATATCCCTCCTCCGCTAATTCCCTCAGTTTATTGATCCTTCTCGTTCTCGTTGTGCCGCCCAATGAGTGAAATTTATTCATTAACCATGGTAAAAGTTTTGCGGGTTCACTAGTATACGTCAGAAATTCGAGGCCTTCACTAATTAAATAGTTAGAATGTTGATTAAATATTTACTGCGTGATAATTAATTTTTTGTATGGGGAGGTATAACAGTGGAGTAAAAAAAAATTACGAAACTTTTAGCACGTTTCATAGTTGTTTCTCAGTCAAATATGTTATCTCATGTAAATCTGGTTTGATGATACCAAATCTAAAATTTGCGTTATGTAAAGTTGAAATATTCTTCTGAAAATAAACTTCTCGAAAATCGAAGACGTAATAAATAGAAAAGTATTTAAGCTTTTATGTGCAATCGGTTTTTTTCCACATGAGCAACATTTGTATTGCAAAAACTGGAAAGGACCCTATTCTTGCATAATCATTCTTTACACCCACGCCGAAGCGGAAATTAACTTTAACGAAAAAAATCGCAAATTGTTAGAATTTACGTAGACTTTCGAAGCGCATGAACTGAAAAAATTAAGAGACAACAGATAAATAAATAAATAAATGAATAAATAATTAAATTGCTCAACAGACCTAACAGACCTTTATAGGAAAAATTTCATAACTGCTTTGTTTCTAATAGACAAAGACTCTTGAATGAATTCTCAGCTGACAAAGTTAAAGGTTTCCTTAGTGACACATCCCCTTGATTACATAAATTTCATGGCTTGAATTACCAGTATGTTGCCCCATGTTCGGCATTCAATTTCGCAATTTCGGCATCACCTAGACGACGATGACCGTAAACTAAGTGCAACCAGTCTGTCCTTTGATAAAATCCCGGGGTGCTTGATACTCGAGTGACTGGTAACAGCTGGACACCCGTCTCAGGTGTCAATCCCAACTTCCAAAGGCCTTCCAGCCATCGGTGTGTACCACCACCCCATTTTCTAGTGTAACAATATTATGTGATCAGATGAAGGGAGAACGAACGAATAACTATTCAGTACGTCAATTATGATTTGCCAGGAGTGACATTGACCACGTGGCAATGCCACTGGTCACGGTTATGTACACTGAGAGAATGATTTGGCTGTATCTACTTGACGGATTCGGTTGAAGGTTTTTTTTCCGATTAGGTTCACATAACTGTACATTCATTAATAGCTAGAGCTAATAGTGCTAGTTGATTTTGACGCCATTTGGTTGTACTGAATTATTCAGTTGACGCAAACCGGCACCCAATTAATGCAACCCAGCGTTTGGTAATAGTTACCGAATGGAGGCTAATTCAACGCGTTACTCACAAATGCAGGCATAATAAACAATAGAGAGGTTACATCAACTAGCGATTCGGTAACTATTACTAAATGCTCCAGTTGGCTCAACCTTAACCTCTCAACTCAGCCATTCGGTAACTATCACCGGGCCATTCAATTGTTCTTATTTAACCGCGCTACGAGGTAACAGTTACCGAACCTGTGTAGTATTAACCAAATCGTTCTCTCAATATTGGTTACGGTATTTTGGGTAGAGTGGGAGAGTATAAAAAACATGCAGTCAGATTTTTCAAATTTTATATACATACATCCAGAGAAAAATCCTCACACACACACACACACACACACACACACACACACACACCACTGACCTTCTGGAGAAAATTGGAGTGTATGTGGATGCGAGTGTGCATTACGGTCAGTTTTGCCCAAAAGGGTCTATTTACTCCAGGGGCCCATTTTACCCCAGGGGGTCAGCGTCATTGGTTATCCTGCTCACCCCCAGAGCTCCTCAGGGGTGTTTCTGATCAAAAAATGGAAAAGGAATTTTATGTTCAGAATCACCCCCTGAACCCCCCCCCCCCCGGATCGATTTAAGCCGATTATATAAGATGTATATAATTATACATCTGGGTCACCTTGTAGAGCTTATGTCTTCGGATGAAGCTATAACCACATTCACTGGTCATTTTTTTTCGACTCGAGTTCCAAACGATATTTTGCGTTTCTCGGTTCGAAAACCGCGAGCTAACCGAGTGAAGCGCGTCTTAATTTGAAGCTTTGATACGCCTGACCCTGAGGCCTTCATGCGCCTTAACTGGAGGCATTCTTTGATCTGCACTTAAACTCCCCTTAACTTGAGGTGTATGCGAGTGCTCCCAGCTAAGGTGTACGACTGCTTCATGTTAACAAGTACAAAAATCTCAATTGAAAGTGTTTTAGGTCCTCAAGTTGAGGCGTTCGAATACCATAAATGAAGGGAGATCCCACGATGAACGCAACGCGGAAATGCCGCAGCGTTTCTAAGGGTAATCACTATATCTGTATATATCAAACGTACACGGAGAGAAAAGTTCAATAAAAATTACCAGAAAAGTTCCGTAAAAATTACGGCCCGAAACGTAATGCGCGAATGAAATGAAATTCTTTAAAAATTACGAAACGAAACGGAATTTTCACATTTCGACGCGTAAATTGTACGAACTTGACAATTGACGAACCGTTCCGTAGTTTTTCACTTGAAGTTTCGTAAATACTGCCAAGATATGTTTTTCACTCGCGCATTACGTGACTTGTTCCGTAATTTTTATTGAACTTTTCTCTCCGTGTATGAATAGACTCTCAATAGGTATATATATAGTAATCCCATTAGTAACACAACGGAATTTTTACATTGCGTTAATTACAGAATGTCCTTAAGACATTGCAATGGCAGAATTTTTGGAATTCATGATGGTTAGATTAGGACTGATCGCGTCGGGATAAGAAATCTTTTCTCTGTGTGTAGTCAGGACGGGGTGTTACCAGCCATCTAAGAAACCCAATTGGTTTTTATCTTGCAAGCCACATGAGGCTGGATAAACCTATTGGAATGTATACTTTGCACAGTTCTCTAGAATATCAGATGAGCAAATTCTAATGAAATTTCCCTCGTCACCCTAATATTAATTTTACCGAAAATTGACTGCTGTACGATACTGCCTCACAAGGAGAGTAATTTCACACACTGAGAAAAAAGGAAGATTACATCATTGACTTCTCCCAAGAATCGGGAGACTCATCGGGAATTTTCTGATACCTTCTTGATAAAGGTTCTGTATGGGCGTGTGTGTGTATGTTTATATGTGAGTGATTTCTGATGTTCTGCATAAAAGTTATCATGTATTGAAGAGCGCATTCAAGTCGACGGGGGGCCGCCGGCCGATGCGGACACATTGCCGGTATGCGCGCCGTACTCGCGGGTTTAATCATTACTGTGATCATTCTCAAAAGCTAACTTTTATGATTTTTAATAACGTTGAATACTTAGAACCACAGCTACTCGTCTTTATTCATTTTCAGAGTATCCTCATATTTTTTCCCATTTTTATGTCTTTATATTTATTCCGAAATTAACAATAATGAATTGTCTCACAGAGGCTAATCAACCAGCGCGCCTCAGTTTTCAAACACTATATAAAACGATTAATAATAAATTGCTTGAAATTTTTATGTTCAACAATGTACCAGAGGATCAATAAATATCAAGCAAGCTGATATTTCATTCCTTTTTTAAATTTTCAAGTAATCATAGTATACGAGCCCGAATACAATTTGATATTTGAAGCAACAATATATTTTCCGAAACTGAAAATACTGTTAATCATTGACTCCGAAGAAATGCGTAGACATATTCAGGAAATGGATCTCTAAACATTATGTGAAAAGAATTATTTTTCCATCATATATAGGATTACATTTGGTATATATGGTTTATAAGGCCATACATATATTTCCATGTGGGTGAGAGCTTTCAATCCCTGGCGATTGAACTTCCACGCAACATACACGCTATCCTTCACTGTGGGATAAACGGATCCTTGTAATCAAATAGTTCATTTTCAAATGTTTAGCAAGTACTAAAAGGTTATTTTTCACCTATTTTTAACAGAAAATAGACATCCACGCAACATACACTCAATATTGTGGATCCCAAATCGTCAGGGGTTTTCCAACTTGGTGCAAACGCCTTTTGTTTTTTCTGTAATTATTGCGTGCATATAAAATTTGTCAACACTGGATATAATATGCATTTCACTAACAATACATTTTCCGAAGTTGAAGATACTGTTAATCATTGACTCCGAAAAAATGAGAGCTTTCAATTTTCCAATTTGGTGCAAGTCCCTTTTATTTTTTCTGTAATTATTGCGTGCATATAAAATTTTCAACACTGGACATAACATGTAAAACACTCGAAAATTAATGAATTAACAGAACGTCAAAAAAATTCTGCGTATATGATTTTCAATAACTAGATAAGCTATGACAACTTGAATAATTGTCATACTTTTGAAAACTAAAACCGCATCGATATTCCACATATCGATGTTTATCGATGCAAACGCCATTACCAACCGACTTCACGAGGTTATCTGACTAATCTGATCAAGCAATAAAGGAATATCACATCACGATTATCAAGATATTTCCATTCTAACGATGTTGATTTTGGTGTATGCGCTTTCTTGAATAGGATTCCAGGCTGTCATTCTGAGGATTTTCGCTCGAGACGAGGCGACTTCATTCGTTCACCCATTACATGAATGATTCTTTAAACGATCAGACCTATGCAAATTATGAATAAAAGTCATCGAACATAAAATGTGTATTTCTGCATGGCGAATAACTTTTCCTCTATGAATTTTACGTTAACTCTACTCCACACAGTGATCAGTTTTTTGAATTTCTCGTTCAGTGAGATCTAAGTCGCTAACTAACAGAAAAAGAGAGAAACGATCATGAGACTAAATACTTATTGCTCATGATAATAATACCACAGACTAGTGTTTTATGATGACTTCGTAATTGACTTAGTAAAGATGTAAGTAGAATTTACATCTCTCCAGGACTAGTCTAATTGTAGGTCTCATAACTAAACATTGTGTGATCGGGAGGTCCTAATAAATTGAGTACTGCATCCAGTGTGCATTCGTGTTATGGTTACTACTCAAATACGGTGATGCTTCATCCTATACATTGTAATACGGTTTTAGTAACGAAAATTGAATCAGAATCATATTCGTTACCAACCATATTGTGTCCATTACCACGCGACCTCAGCTCTATGTAATTACTTATCTTCAGAGGTGGAATTTCTCCCAGTGATGAACGCCTCTTTTAAATTATCATTTTACTCTCGGACTTGAAAAAAATCTGAAACACGCTTTCACTAGAACCCTCGCAAAATATTAAAAAAAGAAATATTGAAAAAGACACTATTATTCCCAATTGATTCTTATCTAAGTTGTTTTTGAACATGGCCATTCTCCCTCTGAATTACCAATATCAAAAATAATTACTAACACACGGAGTGAAGTTACCGATTCTCTAGAGTTTGTCTCTCCCACACGATCGAGCAACTACACCTAATTTTGAGAAACCCGAATTACCCCAACTATCCACCGAAAACATACTAGCACACATTAACAAAAACTTGACCGTGAATAAAAAAAAAAAAGACTTACATGATATTCTCCGGTGACTCAATTCCGCAGAGGAACGGGCACCATAGTCCAGCACTACCATCGCCAGTGGTATCTGGCGTAAAGTTTTCACTGAAAATCACTACATGACACCCTGGAAACCTCTCTTTGACAGCAACTGCAGTTGTCACTCCAATTATTCCACCCCCAACTACCGCGATTTTCTCGGGATCCATTTCGCGTTCGAATACAATATGCGCCCGCGAGACACCTCCAATATTGACAACCATAAAAATATCTAAAAACCGTGATGATTCAGACAAAAGTGATCACAAACTTCATTTCCCAAAACTGCATTGCCCTCAGAAAATCTCCAACAAAATTTCCCCGAAAAACCTACGATTTGCTAAGATAATTGACTGCTGATGAAACCGCTTCTACACGACACAATAGACTTTCCTCCAATTTCACGGAGGAATACAACGAAAGAAAATGATCCCTTGTTCACGAGACTTCGGTCATTGAGCGATAACCTCCATATCAGTAAATAATAAAATTGATAAAGAAACAAAAATTGCGGAAAACTTTGCACTTGTCACGCGTTGATAGCAACTCCTCTGTGATTCCTCATATTATTAGCATAATCCCATTTTAATACCAAGGGTGTTATGCTAAAATATGGGTGCCCTTGGGAGTATTGTTAATGTTGAAAATTGTGGATTGATTTGAACTGCACAAGCGATAAACGAGCATAATGCCAATTCAATTGCAAGGTATTATACTCTGCTTACCGATTGTGTAACTCAACAGTAATTGAGCCATGGGGGCACCAGAGCATGGGTGAGAGCGGGAGCTTCCGGGGCAACTTTTCACGTGTCGATCTTGACAGGAACTGCAAGACCGTCCAACTGATCCACCCAATGCTTCCAGCTCACAAGTGCCCCGATGACGGTCTCAGATATGGGGTATTTGTTTACACCGTAGGTGACTTGGAGTTAGACATAATAACGCCCGGAAATGCGATAAATGGTGTAGGTGACACCAACCAGGGCATGTTTGAAGCATTCACAATGCTCGAATTGATGAAAGGGAAGCTGATTCATTCCGATGAATTTGCTATGTTTATATTTTGGAGTTTAACCAAAACACTCGATGAAGGGTCCTTTTCATGATCGTGCACTAGCTCATTTTCTCCACAACACTGTTCTCTTGGAATTTTTTTTTATTGCTTATTTATGTTAGGATATTGGGCGAAATTTTCTGGGACTAAGCTGGTCATTCATGGCGTGACGTCATTGTGGAATTTGGTTGAGCCTGTGCTGGAAAATTTTGGAAGACGGGGATACGAAAAGTTGACCGATGTGGGAGAAGTTGGAGAACAATCCATTGCTGTGTTCTTAGGGGAATAGAATGACGGCTCTAGTTGAAATGTTGTGAGTTTTTTTAACGTTCCAGTAGAAAAAATTGTTGTTTTTGCCAGAGGGGGGGGGGGGTCCATCCAATCTCTCTGATTGAAAACCGAAATTTTGGGTTTCGGTTGAATTTTTACGTCACCTCAAATTCACTACAAAAATGTAAAGATAGAACACGTACACCAAAAATAAGTGCCTGGATTTAAAATGCGAGTACAGATTTATCAGCGGTTTCGATATATTTCGTGTACACATTTATGAATGTTTGAATTACTCCATTAAAAAAAAAATGCATAAATTCAGAAGCTTACTCAACATTTTGAGGGGCTACACCACTTTAAAAGTTTCAAAGAACAGATTTTTTTTATCAGCTCAAAAAATACTTTGAAGCCTGTAGAGTATAGTGAAAAAGTTTTCATAACTGAAGAAGAAATTTTCATTGAAATCGCCATTTTTTAGCCGGCCGCTGCAGGCCGCCTGTACCACATTTTTTCAAATTGGCACGCAGTAAAACTCAAAAAGTTTTCAATATTTTGACTTGAAATTTTAACAACATTTTCAGAAGAGCATTTTCCAGTGACGCACCTACGAAAATTCCGGAAAAGTCGATTAGAAATTATTTTAATCAACAGATAACTGCCAGTTTCTCTATCGAAAAATTAACGACTTTCTTCGAATCTTCGCCAATTTCACAAAAATCAATATTCATAAGAATTCATGTAGATTAAGGAGATTCTTTTCTTGTTTAGCTCCAAATTTACACTATTTACGCTGCGGGCCGCAGAGTGCCTCCAGCTCGACGCGTCTCAAGAGAAGCGCTCTAGTGGCGACGTTTTGATTTTTTTTTTCATTGAAAAAATTATTTTCTGTCCTTCAATATATACTTAAAAACATAGTCAATTTATAACATAGAGAAATTACGAGTTCACCCTATTAAGGGTCATTCATTTCCATCATTGCTAAAAACTGTTCAAAAGACAACAGACATTTCTTTTGTCAGTCGAAAAGTTCTTGACAGTAAGCGCGGTACCAATTAAAATCGCCTGCAATGTGAAAATTTGATACCTCCGGAAGAAATGATAGTTCCGGGCATTTAACTATTACGTCACGCGATTCGGGGCTCTGGGCGGTTTGTACTTTGTGAAGGTCTGTGGCCCAATTGCAAGGCGGTGACTGTCGCGATTAGGCCGCACTTCTTTTTTGATTCGTTTCTCTTGAGATGGAACCAAAATCGAGAACAATTTCTCTGTCATCCAGTCACACATCCAGAAACACAATTCTTCAGTGGTCGCATCTCTCCGCCCCAAGTCAGGGACTGACTTCCTAACATTGAATATTTTTCAACTCTGAATGTATCATATATTTTTTCGATATAGAGAATTTGATTTACGGCAAAAAAACTTGATGCGCAGATTTCCCGAAATTGATTGATTGATGAGATAAATCGAATAACTAGATGAATGGAACGTGAGTGTGACCCTCGACGGGTCGCATCTATAACTTCCCGATAGGGTGTGTGTGGGTGTGTGTAATGTAAAGCCGACGACGATGATACGTCGGGGGTTTAGTCCGTAGGGCACACTAGCAGAATCCGACGCACAGGTACACAACACCTACGTTGCATAAAGAGAAAAAAACAGAGGTATCGGATACTTACTGATGCGACCTGTGGAGAGTCATAAAGAAGAACTTCCTTCGGGGAGTAGTTGAGAATCATGGAAAATTGAAATGAGAAGCGACAGAAAAGTTAAATCCATGCGCAATCAAATGTTGATGGTTTACGAGATTCCACGGAAATGGTTAATTTCTTAAGTCAGTTGATATGCTTCACTTCGATCTCCAATTCGCATTGTATTTCGCGCTATCGCGTATTGTGCATATGATCGCGTTCGGCTCCCAATCCTGGTGGTCAAGCTATCGATGCTATATGCCCTCAGGCAGTGACGAACGTTTCAGATAACGGACACCACTGTGCCTCGGACTGTGTGTCACACGATCCGATATCGAAGACGTGCGTTTGGTTCAATATATACAATGGACATTCCAGAGTATCTGGAGTAATTTCATTCCACCAAAGTTTCATATAAATTGATAGTTTTTTTTTAACCAGCCGTTGCACCCAAAAGGATTGCATGTGTGATTAATTGGATTTAGGCAGTTCAACTTTTTTCAATTGTTGAAGGTTCCTCTTTTTTTCAATTTTGACAATGCTGCATATCTGTCAAATTTTTTTTTGGATTTGTAAAAAAATTTTGTGATATAATTTTTGCAACTCTTTGAAATCTTAAAAATGTTGAACATGTTAGAAATTTTTGATATTTTTGCAAATATTTTACGACTTTCAAACTGTTCAATTTTGAATGGTTTTTGGGAAAATTCGAAATGTTATGTTAAGCTTTTGTAGTTCGTGGTAGGAGTCAAATTGAGGAAAAGTTTGAGTTCTTTAAAAAAATTGGTTGAAGCTCGATGCACCGTTCAAAAGTTGTGGTTTTTTGAAAATTCAAATTATTCAGTGTTTTAACCCTGAATTAAATTATCTCGCTGGCCGGCAATGATGGAGCATAGAAATTTTAAAATAATAAGGTATATGTATGCATAGAGCTCCAAATACAAATTTTTACAATTTAATTCGTTTCCCAACATTTCATTTTTTGTCGACCTTTTAAGGACGATTTACAACTCTCCAATTACGAGACATGTTGGAATTTTTTGATATTTACGGATGTTTTTGAATTTTGGAATCCCTAAGAAGGATCATTCTTCATATATATTCCTATTCTTCGCGAATCACGCGCCACCGGACTCGTATTATAAACAAGTACTTCGCGCTGAATTACAATTTGGTATTTCGATTCTAACGATGTTCATTTATGTGTAGACGTTTTCTTGAATAGGATATTCACATGATGTTTCAGACAATCGCACATCAGTTCTCGAAATTCAGAAATAAATACGACCTGTGTCAAAATTCGAATGGTTGGAACATAATGGCACTATCATTGATAGTAAACATTTCTTTGAATTAATCGATTCAACGATTTTCTAATCTCGAACTAGAGATTTCTACATTCACGAATATTTTTTCCTGGTTTGAATAATTGTTGAATTATGCTAAGTAATATATGTAGTCTTCACCTCTCAATTTTTTCAGAATTTTATCACTTTATGTTCAGTAGAGGAATATCTTTAAGAGAACTTTCGTCTCATGTCACTTCTCCGCGAATATCTCATTATTGAAGCAAGATACCTTCATTTTCATATAGATCTTTTTCGTAGAAGTAAATGAGACCTACAACTTTGTATAAAAGCAAATTTCGATATATCTTCTAGTTTCTGAGCTATTAAGGAAAAACTTGCCTCAGGCTTAAGCCGATTCAATTCAGTGGACCGCTTGGCTACTGAGTTCAATAACTGAGCGTTACAATTAACGAAGAATAAATGACATTGAGACGCTCAAAGCTATCATTATAATTGCACAGAAAGTGTTAACTTAGACACTTTTGGTAATGAAGTACCAAGTAATAAAGTACCGAATAACGAAGTAGCAAGATGGTATCAAGTTGACCTGCATGCGACCTCTTCTTTCCCCAAAAATATCCAATCTAGCCCAGCAATCGAAATCCCTATGCAAACTTCGTAGATTTCATTCAGCTTCACAAGAACGACGATCTGGAGATTCAGATATCGGTCGCTGGTGGTTCACTCGCGGGTATCAAGCGAGCTTAGATTCTCAGATAGTCCTCAAGAACTCGGCCACTTATCAAATTGACTTAATACGATTGATTCACCAGTTAATTACTGTGTAATTTTAAAACTGTTTTACACTGATTTTGGAATTTTTGCTTTGAAATTATTATCGAAGCGAAAGAGCGCGAAGGTACGGGTCCATATGGCGGGACGAATTTGAAAATTTCATTCAGAAATCATTATTGACGTGAAAGATCGTGATGCACGTTACTTGGAACACTTGACCGTACGGATCTAGATCGGGAGACAAATCCATGGATTACTCGGAATGAACTGACTTGTAGAAACTTTAAGACAAATCGCAGTGTCTTTACCAAAGTGGGCAGAATATGCTGCACCAAATGCCATTGGTTAAAGGAACCCGCGACATTTTCCTGAAATATAATTGGTCAAGGAAAAGTGACAAGGAAGAGAGATGCACAAAAGGGATGCAGTACATGAGACCAATAATGTCTCCGGATGGGTTGAGCCGTGTGTCCGACATATGTTAGCCATTGGGTCTCAAAATAGCACCATAAACTTGTAAAGTGGAAAAAAATAGGAATTTTTCTCCAAGAAATGTGCTCATACCTAAACGCACCCTTTCCTGAGCCCGTATTTCTACGCAATTTTTGGACGTCTTCGAGATTTGCCGCCTCTAAAACATGATTTACAACTTTGTTTATGTCCGCCGATAGTGGGGAAAATTCCGAGGCATTCGTCGCCATTGAAAGAAATTCAATAGTGAGAAATTTTGT
Source organism: Asobara japonica (assembly GCA_026005395.1). Taxonomy (NCBI): domain Eukaryota; kingdom Metazoa; phylum Arthropoda; class Insecta; order Hymenoptera; family Braconidae; genus Asobara; species Asobara japonica. The sequence goes on from BQMI01000505.1 coordinate 993,450, forward strand.
TTTAATATATATATTAATATATATAGGATATATGAAACAAAATATCACGAAATCATTTGGAATCTCATATACCGCTTAAGATTTGCATATACCGCTTCGACCTCCCTATAGTTAGTAAACGATTAACAAATTTTTCAATCAAACTATTTGGGTAATATGGAAAAAGTTTAGGATAATGCGGGATGAGGTTTTTATAGTTTCGGACGTGATAATTTATTTATTATCATTTCTTTTATTAACTTCCCGATAGGGTAAGAAAGATACACTTTCAGCGCGGGTTATGTGTGTGTGTGTGTGTGTGTGCGCGTGCGCGTCCGTATCCTTTTTTTTTGGTGAACGGCTCCTCTTAAACTGCTGGAGCGACTTAACTTTTGTTTTTAATTTCAGTGTCTCCTGAGTCTCCAGGTCTGAAAGGAGAGTTTTGCAATTGTACCATCCCCTCAGTGGTTATTAAAAATTTCAATCGTTTATAACGCTGTATCTCACGAACGGTCACAGATACAAGAAAAAGTGTTTAACAAAAGTTGCTGCTCTCGTGGAACTACATATTTCATATTTTTTCACTTTTTTTGCCAGACATCATATTTTACGAGGTATCGATAAAAAATCATAATAATCGATCAATAGTCGAATTTGGCGATATTTCATACGTGTATCGTCACACGCACACACACACACACACACACACACACACACACACACACAGATTATCCGGAAATTATTGATGCGACCCGTCAAGGGTCATACTCGTTTCCCCTTTATCTTTTTAAAAACCGTTAATCATCTGCGAATTATACGGCCGTTTATTTCTGGCATTTCGTTTTATATGCAAGAATTCGGCATTACCTGCTCATCAAGTGCAAACGAAGTTGTGTGTATATTGCCATCTTCAGCATGTGCAAGTGATAAAACTATTTGATGATCATAGACATTACAGCTTCATGAATCAACGCTTAACCCATCACTTCACAATTTGACAGTACGGTCTTTTAAAACGTAACAACTCACTAGGGACACATTGTCCAAACTTCACTCTTTCAGTTATCTCATTCGGCTTGTTAAACAACTCTACATCCCAGTATTGTTACGAGTCACTTTTAACACGATTCCTAATTCTATAATTCAGATCTAAAGTTTATAAGCGCATTAAAAACATTTTGATGCTTCGATGACATGTCATATATTCATAAATTCAAATTAGTCGATAATGTAGGAGCAACTTTGAACAACGCGCATGCGCAGCTGACCACGTGACAGCATTCACTGCTTTGAGGAGTTATGAGAGGTTTCATTAAAGTGTAAAAAGTGTTTGAAACAATTATTGTCATCATAAGTGAATAATCATGAGAGTCAAGAAATTTAAGCTTCCTGAATTGGGCTATTGGTCCAAGCAGTTCGCTAATTTACCCGAGCGTTTCATCAAACGTAGAATGCAGCAGGTACAGTTGGTCGCTAACCTCAATGAATCCGTGGATTTAAATCATATATTTTTGCCGATAGATTTATTGGAAATCTCCCGAAGGTGATCCACGATTTCTGCCAACGGTGATCCAGCGAGAACAATTCAAATTCGGAATACACCGACCTTGGACAAACGAATTTTACATGGACAATTTCCCAGGGAAGAGTGTTGTGCCGGATATAGTAGAACCTATTAAGAACTGGAGTTACTTCAGAGGGGACAGAGTAAGCAATTTTCGATACTTATAACATTGTGGAAGTAATACTAGGTTCTAAAAATCAAATTTAAGAATGCTCAATAATTTTCTTATCAAGTCAATATTTTTCTTATCAAGTCAATATTTTTATTTGTTTACTATTAAATTTGAATTCTTTGAACCATTTGAATTTTAGTTTAAGGTCTGTTTTATATAATGCAATGCGTAGTTTAGATTAATTTTACGATGTTCACAGTAAACAGCTTCCACTAATTCTGTTAGGAATTTTGATATAAAGATTCATAAGAAAGGTAACTAATTTTCAAAGTTATTCCAACGGGATTGGACTCACAAAGTATAGAACTTTATAGAGAAAAATAGTTTTGCCATGAACTTTTGAAAAAGTATATTTATTGCAGAATTTGCACTAGTTTTTTGTTTACTAATTGTATGTTTGTTGTGGGTCCTTTTGATCCACCGTAACGGTTACGCGTTGCAAAACTATTACTGGAATATGCATTTGTATCAATGAATAAATTAAGACCCAGACCACTTATAATAATTGCAACATTACATACATATTTTATCCATCAGGTGGAAATATTAGTAGGACGTGACAAGGGAAAGCAGGGATTAGTTCAACAGATTATTCAGGAGAGAAATTGGATTTTGGTCGAGGGGCTGAATACGAAAATGAAGAAGATGGGAAAAAATAAGGATTTTCCTGGTTTTGCCATTCTCGAAGAACAGCCACTTCTTGTTACAACTGATGTTTCATTGGTGGATCCAAGTGACTTGTGAGTATGCAACAGGCTTTTCATCAATTAAGACGTTCAGGGAAAATTGTAAAATGGAAGAATGAAAATAGGAGAAGATCAGAAACATTTTCGTATACAGAACTCAAGGATTTGTTCATAAAAGACAAATATATAATAAAGGTTGCAAATTGAATAATAATCATTTCCAAATAAGGAAATAATTACAAAAATAAATCATATCGTATTGAAATTAATAAACTCAATCGCATCGCCTTGCCTCTAGGTTTTTTCTCTTAATTTGAAACTAGTTCGATCCTTAATTTAATCTTGTATTTCCTTGAGGACATCTTCATTTTTTAACTCTAATGTATAAGAATTGTCAAGCAAAAAGAGATGTTTTCAAATGCTTGAAGATAATTTTTTATTCAAGATATTTTGGACAACTGTGATTGTTCCTTTCTTCGGCTTGAAAAATTTCCCAAATTTTGAAAATAAAAGTTTTGTATGGAAGACTTATGATCAAAATTTGGGGATTTTGGAAGATATTAATCAATTCTGGGAGACAATCTACGTTACATACTATAACGAGCTTAGAAACACATTTTCCGAGAGTCATTATTTAGCGTAAAAAATCCTGAGATTTCGATTTTGGAGCTCTTCTGAGTTAAGTAGCGACTCAAAAACTTTATTATTTGAAAATTAGTTTTGTCCTCATATCCAAGGGTCCATTCAATGAGTCCAATTTGAACTTATAGTCGGAGGCCTAACATAATCGTTTCTATGATTGTAAAGACTGCAACATTCTTTTTTAGCAGTGGTGTCTATTTTTTCAGTGTAAATTTATATGTAAACAAAAAAATATAGTTCCGGAGAGAAACATTTTTTTTCAAAGAGATACAAATTTGATAAATTCATCTCAATCAATACACCACCAAATTTGTCTAATATGAAAGATATTTTGGCTCATTCTATGACCATTCCATTTTATTCTCACCAATACAATAATAACAAAGTATTACGTCTATTAATCAATTCTGAAATTTTTATTGCCTCCAGAAAAGCATGTAAAATCGAATGGAGATGGACGGAGGAAGGGGAAAAAGTTCGAGTCTCCACGAGAACAGGGAGAATAATTCCGATACCAGTTACAAGTAAAGAGACGATGGATTACAAACTGCCGCATCTTTATAAGGACCAAGCGAAGGACACATCTAGAGATGTTATTGAAAAAGTTACATTTAAGGTAAAGTATACACCGAGAAAAAAATTTGGTTTTGCAGAATTAACGGTGCTTGGTTATAGTTATCGTATTGTTCTCTCAAGTAATTATGTTGGTATAACTAAACATAGTTACTATAAGAATAGAAAAATTCGATAAAAATAGAGATAGAGTCCGGACAAATATGATTCCTTATTGATTTAGAATATTTGGGGAAAATTTCCACTCGAAAAATTTTCTCCTCGAAAATATTTGAAGATTATAGCCTAAATATTACATATTCATAGACATTTCTTATGAACTTCAGATCAAAATTTTAGTAAAAACACGTTCTGAAACCCATATGAATTTGGGAACAGGAAATATAAGGATATATACACAGAAGATATTTTATTCATGTTTGTACTTGTGCTCCAAATTCATTCCCAAAGTATTTGTTTCATAAATATCGATCTCGAGGGAACTGAACCAAAAATATCTTTTCCAGAAAATTATTACTAAAACGTGTTATATATTTTCACCGAATTTTATACGAGAAGTCTTCTTCGGTAGATGGTTGAATTACAATTATCTGTTTTTATTATTATTATTAACAGGGATAAAAAAGATCGTTCATTTTGCCATAAAGAATTGTACGCAAATGTTTAATGAGGAACTTTGTCACAAAACAATGAAGTCTATTATCAATGCTAACAAATATCCAAAGATATGAGAGAAAGAAAGAACAGAAATTGAATCATCAATATTTCCAAGTCGTGAATTATTCTTTGTAATTATCGAATTGTTTGTTTTATTGCCCAATCTCGAACTTTTTTTATTCCACTGGGAAAATTCCCAGTGGAAAATAAGAATATGAAGAAATAAGAATATGAAGTCATGAATTGAATCGAAAAATTAATGCATTCTAAAATATCGACAGAAAATTCGTTAAAACATTTTTAAAAAAATTATATTCAATTATTTCTCACACAAAATATTTTGCTCATTTTTTCTACATCTAAGTGATAACTCCGAAATTGTAAAAAAAATACCAAAAAGTCGGTGTTCTAGTCGAACGAATGGAGCAGACATTGAACCGAGTTGGTCATTCATAAACCGCGGAAATTCTGAAGAGTAAAAATGGTGATAATCGAAACAATTTTGCTTTTTCTATCAAAATCTATTCATTTCTTAGTAAAAAAAATCTCAAGTTTTTCAATAAGACCTTATCAAGAATAGATATTCGTTGTTTTTTTTAAATTTTATTCACCTATGTTGATTGTAGTTGCATCACTGATAAGTAAGGAACTCGTCTCTCGTTGCAATAAAAATCTGTACCAAAAATGGAGGAAGTTTGCAAACTGGAAATCACACTTGCTAAAATTTTTCATAAAATATATCATTGTATTTACCACAACTTTAATTTGATAAAAAATTAAATTATGGTCAATTTTTTCAGCCTGAACTGAAGACCTTTGAAATGGACATAATGGATAAAATGGGAATCAAGGAAGACCGTGTACCGCACAAGACTTGGTGGTACTAAATCCAACCCTCCTGTTAATGAATGTTTATTTGTATGTCTAGAAAAGAAAAGGAAATGAAAATATACCTAAGTTAAAAATTTCAAACAATCGTGGATTATGTATTTAACCATTATCAACACATACGTTTTTGTTTATAAGTTCAAACGACGAAAATACAGATACAAAACATGTAGAGACAGGAAGAAAAAAGCGATACATTAACAGCGCCTGAATAAGTAAATGCGTATTTACTAATAGAAAAAAAAATTGAATGAATACGGATATTATTCAAAAATAAAGTTTACACCGCTTTACAAAAAAACATCGTCATTATTTAGTTACGTATGCCGATCCCCCACATATCACAGCACGATAATCAACAAACGCACTTTCCCGTGTTACAATTTAAATTTAAATACTCCAATAAAATAGACTTTTTCTTAAATTAGCAACATTTTTTATATTATATACGTTGATATATACCATCAATTGCGTTTGCTCAATCACACCTCTCGTGCTCCAGCCAATTGAATTATTATTTACAAATTTTTTTCTTCACATTAGTATCGAATAATGAGTAAGAATTAAATTGATAAGGCAATGGCGGCATGTTTCTCGTTTTAAATATTAAGATAAATTCTGACTGAAAACTAGAAGCTTTAATGCCATATCCTGACCATAATTATTGCACTGCCAGCACTGTTACAATTCATAGATTGAATCACCATTGAAAAATTAAGAAAAAGAATAGAGGAATAAAAAAAAACAAAACATCACGTTCTACACAGGATCGTATGGCTTAAGCATGTGTTCCTAATTGGCCCACAATTATCATTAATAAATCGCTTCTCGAGAAGATTGATGCATCATGCAATCGTTTTACTCCGCTGAGCAGTCTAAAGGCAATTCGAATAATTTATATTACTATTTTCCATCGTTTCAATACATAAGGCAAGAATTCTCTAGTCTAAATGCAATAGACTACTCACGACAAACGCAAATTTTTGCGCTTTTAGTTATGTACAGACAATTTTTAAAGCTATGCAGCAGCTTGTCCATTTTTTTTCCTTTTTTTCAATCACTTAATTAAATAATTAATTGTCGATTTCATTATTTTTTCCACTTAATGTGACTAAACAATTGGAACATTCACGATGACTTGGTGGCTGGGTGCCTGACTAGGAGATTAACTTCTCCATCCTGTAGTTTTTTCATTAGGGACCACGCTTCGATTCTCGATAGACGAGTCACGTCAGTTCCATTCACCTCTAATAGTTGATCGCCGGCAGTTAAGGCACCTGTCTTTTCAGCGGCACCACCTGTTGAATTAATTGATTAGACCTTTTCGTTTTAGCGATTCAGAGAAAAAATCATTTCGCTTATTACGATCAAAAACTTTTAAAAAGTTTTTTTTTTCATTTTTGAACATCTTTGAAATATTTAAAATAAAAAAATAAAAAAAAGTAAATAAAACAAAAAAGAAATATTTAAAAGGTTTATTTAAAGGCGATCTGAAAATCTACCATTTTTATTTTCAAAGTTGATAAGATTTTTGAAATCGAACAAAATTTTGGAAAAATTTCATGCCTTAAAAATTCTTGAATTTTCAAACTTTGTGTTTTCAAAATTTTCAAAAAGTACCATTTATCAAAGGACCGAAATTTGACGTGAATAATTACAGCAACTCTTCAGAAGTCCTTATCTCTCCCCGATCTCCTAAACCCCCAAATTCCGGTTTCCCAGCTTTATTTTCCCTCAACAGAGGACATCCGTCTTCCGTTTGAATGAATATTTATAGTAGGGTAAAAACGTACCAGTGAATATTTTCTTTACGACAAGAGCCCGATCACCGAGTGGACTGTCCCTGCCACCCTCCAGACTGAAGCCAAGACCAGCGCCATCCTTGAAAATAGTTATGCGGGTTGGAGGACCCCATGCAGTGTCTTCAATGCCATTAGTCTCAAATCCTGCAAACAATAATGTTCTCTTAGAAACTTTATTCGTTTCTCATCGTTGATAAGAGTTATGCACCATTGACACTCTAAATTTTACATTAGAATTTCAACACTTCCTGGTTCATTAACCTTTCCTTCTTCTTTTATTTCATTATCGAAATTATTTTCCAGGGCAGTTAAATGCCATCGCATATTTGTAACAGGAATTTAGCTTGAATTAATTCAATTGAAACTCGTAAAAGTTAAAAATAGAAGTTTACGAATGTAGCCAGTATATAGCATGACAATTTGTTTGGAAATGTTTCTACCTCCCAACGATACATAAATAAAAAATCTAATGTCGCATACCGTTTCAAGACTAATTTTCCGCTCTTTTGAGTGGTAATATACGACTTCATTAAATTTATTACGAGGAAAATATCAGTTTTATGTTTATAAGAAAGCGGAACGTAACTGGCAATCAGATTGAATATCATCAATGGTATTGAGGGTATAAAAAATCTCACGAGAATGTTGTTACATTTTCGATAACAGAAAATTAGATGAAAACTCTCCACCATGATCGCCTAGAAAATCTTTTTCCCATGACTAAAAACATTTCCAATAAACCTCGAATTAATGAATTCTCATTATCATGACCTTTCGTCTCCATTAATTTTAATCACGCAAAAACTCACCACCAACACTTGTCTTTTATGTAAATTCCACCACTCAGGCCATATGTTACGTCATCCTACATCACTTTAACGTTTCATTTTCTTGAAAATTGCCCATAAAAGCTTAAATGTTTATACGGAAAATTATTCTTGAGCTAATTAACGAAAAAGGAAATTGTAAAATGGAGGCAATTAAAGTTAACGTCTTGAAAATAGCCATTGGAGCATGGCTAACAATTTCTTCCACTTGTGAGAAAACCTCAACGTTTAAGTTATGAAATGATTGGTTTAGTTGAGAAGTTTGATGTGGATTTTTGGACGGTTTGACGTTGGACTTTTGAAAGACTTACGGAGTGAAGGTGATGGTCCAAGGACTATGTGATGTTACTATGGTTACTATCGTGGTTAAAAATTCATTCCACTATTTTTTGGACGTCAAAAATTCTAGTGATTTTCTAGATGATTTTCGATGATTCCGGGTGGTCGGCCGGAGGAAGTGATTGTAGAGGGGTTTTGCAAATAACTACACCACAATTTACATTAAGGCCGAAGCCGTCTCGAGTTATATAAAATTGGGCGCATGATGATTTGCCGGCGTACGATTCACAAAGCAATCGAATCGGTAAGCTCTATATAAGATGGTTATGAGTAATAGACTCATCCAGTGTGTTAAGAAAACAGGGAAACCTGAGGAATTATGGGAAGAAGGGGAGGATTTTTCTTGACGAACTCCAGACTGATAATACAATTGCTAATTCAAACATTCAATAGTATTCCTGTGCATCTAATTCAAGCTATTGGAGGCACTATGAAAATTTGAAAGTCATCCGATAGAAAAATGTGACCAATGAGCCAATTTTCCAACAGGAAGCTCATTTTGAAAACTGACGACTCATGACTCAAATGGAGGTGATGCAGATATTAATAAAAAAAAATGATTATCTGCTTCCAAAAATTATGAAATGATCGGATCGCAAATCGTATGCTCGTTCGGAAAAACAAACTTGATCGATGCAACAGCTGTCTCCTTTGGTCGAAGCCTAACATCACATTTGTATTACCTTATACACATCTCGACCATCCATCATCATATGGAACTGGAGGAGGAAGGGAGGGAAGTGTCATTTTTAATTCAAGTTTGCAATTTCAATGGGGTTCCCCTTAACCCTCCCATTTCGCAAAAACGAGAACCTCTTCTGGACCTTACCTTCAACGATCGTTTCCACCGACTCAGTTCTGCCTCTGAGCTTGCCTCCCTCTTCCAGTCTAGCTCGTGAGACAACAAGAACTACTTCAGACCTCGGTTGTTTAAGAACCGTTAAGCTCTCCCTGTGACTAAGTCCCCTGGTGCTCCGCCCATTGATACTAAGGATTCTGTCCCCACGCTGCACTCTTCCATCCTTATCAGCAATGGAATGAGCCAGAACTCGATGAACAGTAATTTCTTTTGCTTCACAGTCAATTCCCCCAGCCAGGGTGATGCCCACACTGCCACATGGATTTTCCTTATGCAACAGAACCACTATGACTTCATGCGAACCCCTAGACTCTTCCAAACTAGCCTCCTCCACAAGTAGCGCAAGTTCCTGTTGTGAAATTAAACTGGTACTACTTGCTAATGAGCTTATACTGCCAAATTGTTCTCCATAAAAACGCTCAGTATCATTCTCAGCACCAACTGCACGATTACTCTCCTCAACACTACTGTCCAAACTTGGACACCTTGGGTGAATCACTTGAGCTCCATTATCAGGCTTTTCCAGGGCTTTTTTCATATCAGTAACACTGACGCTCCTCCGCCCCAGACTTCTCTGCATCGGTATCTTCGAGTTCCTTGACCTGTCAACAGTTTTATTCGATTCATCAACAATATCTGTCTTCGATCTTCCATAGGTCGGAATTTTGGATACAAATGTCTTGTCATCCGAATCGAGCAGAACGCTTTTTTGATGGGATTTATTATCACGGGCATCCAGGGACAACCGCCCGTGTGATACTGAATGAATGAGTTGTGGCTCTAAGCGCTTGGGCTCAGCTTTACCAACGAGAATGTCCTCAAGACTCATGTGACTCTTCGAGCGCAGTACTGCACCGTCCTCGAAATTAATTGGCGCTCGTGATCGGCTTTTTGTTGTTAGCGTTGTTAGGAGATCGTCATTATGAGAGTCCAGGGACTTGTTGCAGGAAGTGTTATCTTTGGGTCCCAAGAGAGCGGTGGAGTTCGCCTCGTCCAAGGTTAATGACGATCGAGTACGGGGGATTCTCGTCTGCTGCAACTGGGGTTTTTCCATTCGATTATTGTCTTTGATTAATAGGGCTTTTACTTCCGTTCGTACCCAGTTTTTTAGGTCGTTCGAGGGCTGCATAATATCGGGCTTCGAGGGCAGTTTGAGGGTTGGTACAGATAAGGCCCTTTTGGGTGGACATTTGGGACTCTCCTCAATTTGCCGCTCATTGCATACAAAGTCCTCAATTACTTCGACATACGCTATTTTAACACTCTGCTGGGTGTGCTCAATATTACAGTTTCCATTCGGTATTATATTCGGTTGGTAAGTGCCGTTTCGTTCGGTCATCGGTGTTTCCTCGTCATCCGAGAATTTACGCTGAATAAGTGGCGAGCCATTGAGATCCCTACCGCTTCGACACCTAGCACTGGCAAGAATGTTCTTTCGATTGATGGCTTCGACACTCTGGGGTTTGAGTACACGCCTAGACAACGACTCAGCACTCGCTTGTGAGCCTGAGGTCAAAGTTGACGATGTACTGCAGTTAGTTTCAGTGCTGCTTGAGCGTTTCAGCATCTGTCGTTGGGGAATTCCAGTGTATCTTATGTTGTGCTCAGGCGGTGGTGACCTTGGATCAGAGTGACTTGAGTTACTACCACTGCTACTACCACTGGATGAACCATTGGAACTCAGGTAAGTGCGATCGCGTGTATAGGGCGATTCATTTTTGGAAAATTGTCTGTCACTTGGTAAGTAATTTTTCGAATCCATTATCATGGGATAGGATCTGTCGGATGATAGATTAGAACGCTCAGATGGTACTGGTGATGATGGTGGACTGAAACCCCTGGATATACTACTCTGTGAACTACTAACAGCTGAATCATTGTCCGAGTCATCGTAATCACCACGTGCTTTTCTCTGTCCAATTCTGGGACGATTGCGTAAATTTTCGGGCGATACACTGGATGATACAAATTCAAAGCTATAGTCACTTCGTGTTGGACTGCAGATACTTTCTAAACTCTTGGGGGGCTCTGTGGGCGTCACTGTGGAGGCTGGACTAGTCTGTTGGCTTGAGGGTGATGTGCCATTTGATGAGCCATAAACTGTTAAACTTTTACGTTTAAAAGCTGGGGAATATTTGGGAAGTATTTGTGGCGCTGGCATTTTAAATGTTGTTGTTTTTATTGGCATACTTTGGGTACTTGTGTTGCTTGCTAGGGAGCCCTGCGAGCCCCATTTGTCAATTATACTGGCCTTCTGCAAACGGAAAATTATGAGAAATATTATTATTCGGTGTCTAGCAATTCTAGTCGCAAGTTATGGACAAGTTATGAATGAAAGGCTGTCAGAAATTGATGTGTAAATAAGCCGAAGAACATAATAAATGGGAAGTATAAAAATTTTCAATGCAACTGATGCCTGTACAAACTACTATTTTTACAACTCTATGTCGTAACATTTCATAAATAATCCGCTATTTCATTCACAATTACTTTCATACTGAAGGAATTAAAAAATCGTCTGATGTTCATCGGGATGTAGCAAGAAAATATTTAAAATTGAATTTCAAAAATTGACTGTCCAATCACTGATTCATCATGCGCCAAAGAAATGATTACGAGAATGCCAATCACCCCAAGAATTAAAGGAAAGAAGTGACGATTAAAAGCCTACCTGTTGCACTAGAATAGAATCCCTGGACTTAATTTCTGGAAGATCGATTATCGGTTGATCGACGGGGACAGTGTCCTTCTCGGGTATAACAAGTCCCCTCAGCTTTGAAATGCCTTTCCTTCTCTGTTCAATCAATTGATTCAAACTCGTTCTCCTCATATCCTCAGTACGGCGGAATGTCGATGCAAGCGAATTAGCCCTGGATACTTGTCCATTGGTTACTGGTGGTAATTCACCGTAAGAAATTCCACCGGAGAAGCTAGTTGCCCTCGTTAATGCCGGCATAATCTTACTCCCCTGTTGTAACAATGAAACCCCATTGGTTTTCACTGGATTAATAGCAGATTTAACGTCCGTCATACTTGCTGATGAAGTCAATAATCCAGATTTTTGTGTGGCCACTTGAACCTGCATTGGCTTAGTGAAATGTGTCGCAACACGGCTGACTGAATCCTGCGATGATCTTGGCAGACAAGGCGGCCTCTCTGTGCCCACACCACTCGCCAATACGTCAGAATGATTTTTACCCGAATCCGTGAGATCACAAGAGCTGAGGCAACGATCTGGCTGCATCGTGCCACACTTACCATCATCATCAACAAAGAAATCCTCACTTGATTTATACTTTGATAATCGTCTCGATGTGACAGTGATGTTAGTTACTGGTGTATTTGGAAAGAGTGGTGAATCTAGATTACCCTTGGAGAACATGGCTATTTTATCTCTCACTGATTTCTCAGATTTATCATCTTGACGCCTCAAATCACTGTTCAATGAAAATTTACGTGAATTAACAGACGGCTCGTTTGCACACCTAGCGAGTAACGTAACAGCTGCTTTCTCGTACCTTGGTGGTCCTGTTAATGGCAACGGTGGAGGACTGTCCAGATTATCTTTACCACTCGTTTCATTATCGATCATTGATTCTTTTGGATAATATCCAGCAATCTCGATTTTCTTCTCTGTCAGCACGACTCCCTGCACACACTGCTGCTTATTATCCCTCGTATATGTATTCGTAAATGTCACGGGATTTCTCTTGCTATCTTCAAGGTGGGAATTTACGTTGTTCAATGTATCTGGTTTACTCGTTACTATGTACTGCGATGCTATACGGGTCTCAGTTACTTGTGATCCTTTAGATGTTTCGTATTTTTCACCAACATTTATTGTACCATTTGTTGTCATTGTAGTGGTACGCGGTGTTACACTGTATTGGTATTGCTGTACAGAGGCGCTGAACTCTTGGTAAGCCGCTGGAAACTCGTCCCCATCCGGGGGCAGGCGTTGACCGCCTCCACAGTTGTCCATCCTACCATTTACCGCGCCTGTTTGTCAAGAGACAGAAAATGCATATAGTGAGTTTTGTCTCCTTCCCAGATTCTCTTGGTTTTTTTCATTCTTAAAAAATAAAATTCAATGCACACGATGGAGGTAATGAAACAAATGTCAGTTTATGACGAGACAAGATGCATAGGTGTGTGCATGCATTTTTTTTTCACCGTGTGCAATCAATTTTGCGGTATTTCGTCGTTGCTGAGTAATGTTGGTACAAGGAATATCCATTGAAATCCATTAGAAGGATAACAATGAACATTGTTATGATCTTAAGATGATAAAACATATATTTAATTTCTTTTTTCTCCCCTCCCCATATTTGCAATGGGAATTCTTACCACAAGCGCTAGTACTTGTGCTATCATTAGCACAATGTTTATGTCATGATTTATTACTTATCAGGATGACAATTGCAAGCATCAGTATTCGTGATACCATGTTTTTCAATTAGCGGTATTCTTAAGTGCAGGGAATATCTCATCATAACTCGAGTACTTATTAAGAGCCAATTAATGATAGGGGGAAATGAAGACGCTTTTCTTGGGTGAGGGTGGGGAGGGGGGGGAGGGGGGGGGGGGGAGGAGGAAGAACAGATATGAGAGGCTTGCGCATGAACCAACGTTTACGTATCCTGCTTACTTTGAATTATTACCGCTATCATACACTGAAACAAGTTAGTGGGTATGGGTGAATGCCTTTATCACGATTTGTTTATGAAAAAGAAAAAAAAATATTGTCAAGCAATAAAGCAACTCTAAGGGCTCTGTCTCTCTCCCCATTGCTTCTCTCATGTACATGGTACATGATGGTCAAATGTGCTGAACAATTTTTTACAACGATAATGTCAACACTACGGGCTTATTTTGGATTTATCATCTAGTTGTAACGTCGACGATATAGCGATCGAGGTGGTTTTAAGGAGTTTATCAGGCCAGTGCAATCGTCTCGATTGAGAGGATGTATTTCGAAATTTACGAATGGTTTTCACTTGTGTTTGTATGAGGTAAATTATGCGAGAATAATAATGTTCACGTTGAGTTTGAGAGATTTAAGTAAACGATTGGTTATGTTGTGCGGGCGACATACAAGATAGGGCGATCATCAGATAATACTGTAATGAAATAGGGGAAGCACATAATCAAGGTGGCAGAATATTTTCACATTTTCAGTGTTTTAACGAGCTTGGAAATTTGAGTATATTCGCAACTTTGAAATTAACGAATGGTCCAGTTTAAAAAAAAAAAATTTTTTTTTGTTTATTTTAATGGTTTTTTTTTACTTTTTTGATTAAAAAATTAAAGAAAAGAGGAAAAAAAATATAGCAAAAAAAATTGATTAATGAAAACAAAATTAGAGTAATTAATTAAATTTTTTAAAATTTAATTCTTTTTTGTTGGGAGTTTAACAAATTGAAAGAATTGATAAATTGAATAGGGAAAACTTTTTAGGTATTTTTCCCTAGAAAATTTGTGGAAAATTTGTATGAAAAAAATGGGTATTTTATTTTCAGAGGAACGTCTTCAGGCTTCAGGCGATTCCAAGTCCTCTGTGCTATTTGTTTAATTTTTTTTTTTTGGGGAGATGAAACTTTTTTTCAAAATTTGCACACACAAAAAAAAATTCTAAACAGAAAATATTGGACATTCCATGCGAGATCGATTAATAACCTATTTACAATAGATCAGCCTGATCTCTATTCTAATACAGCATCCCACTGATTCCGTATTCAAATTTATTCCCTCATTGAATGGACTGCAAACTATTTATCGTACCATTCATTTCTCACTAACTGCCATTCAATATTATTCAATCATATATTCCTCGATGTTAATCTCGCTTTTCGGTTATCTAAGAAAAAGTAAAATAGAGAACAATTGCCCGTTGAGATTAATCTCGCAAGTGAAAAATCCTAGTTATGACTCTATTACGGGGAATAAATTTTTCTTACAGTTTTATCAATTTATCTTGACAAGTGCAATTGATTGGAAAATGTTTTTACAAGGACTTTGAATCCATGGATTTATCCACAGACATAATGTCACGTTAGTTTTCCTACTAATCGATGACCTAACGGGCCCTATCAACGAGGATTTTAATCCAGGAAAAATAAGTAAAGGAAAAATAAGCTAAAGAATGATATGACAAAGTAAAAAAAGAAAATAAATAAATAAAAAAAAGCAGCACAAAGTGGTCGGATGACTCGAGTCTACGGCACCGGCATAGTCTCACGGTCGTCGCGGATCAGTCTAGGTATTCCAACAATTTCCGATTTGTCGGTTGGATCGCGCGGAACGAGACTTGGATTCTGCGAAATCCCCGCGCCGCAGCATCTTCTCCGTTGTTTTTTCCTCCTCTCTTATCAGGGTAAATAGTTTGGTTTTTATTATCATAAATATTTCATTAACATCAATTTTGAACGGCCAACCCCACCATCTGGATAAACATGGCTTTTTCATCCAGCACTTTTATTTCGGCAAAATACTCTTGGGTTATTGTTTTGTGGATGGAGGTGAATCGTTCATCCTTGACGAAATCGCCGCGGGCCCAGTGTAAGCAATATAAAAATGTAGAATAATCATGGTTTTGTTTACTCGTATATGTTTTATGGTTTATCCTTACTTTTGGGTCAGTGAACCCATTTTTTTTCCAGACATTCAATGTATGGAGATTGTTAGAACTCATTGTTTCAAGAGGTGAAATTGCACTTTATCACAATTGTCGCGGGGGACACGCGCGGAAAATTTAACGGGCGGGAATTACTGTTGCAATTGTACATTGGTGTACTTCTACCCTGGCCAATTCACATTTCAACTTTTGCACTTCAAGGATTTCAACATTCTAACGTAGTTAGTGAATAAATATTGTTCACACAATGCTCAAATATTTGTACTCGTCTTATCTCTTTTGTATTTTTAAGATTGAGGAAAATGAGCAGAAAAAAAAATGGAATATGAATATAGAGGTGCAAATGGATGGTGGAGCACTTGTTCATGCCTCGCGGCTCAACAACAATAATGTGACTAGAAATTAGTACTCATGTACCATTGCGGTCTACCGGTTTACAAACGCCCTCAAACTGATAGCAAATACCACTGTAATAACTTCAGATTAGAATTTTGCGTTCTCATACACATGTGACAAACCACCGTAAAATCTATAATCGTAATCACACATGTATCTTCGTAAATTCCCCGCACTGCTATCGCTTTGTGTGCCTGTAGGTAACTGTGTACGTAGGCTAATGGGTTCAAGCTTATGTTTCGTTCTTTCCCCACTTTTTTTTTCAGTATTTACTCCGATAGCAGAGACAGAGACGCGGTACGTCACCCACTCGCGGTTTTGTCATTTCGCCATATGCTCGGAATTGGTTATCGATGGATGCGAGATGGTGTTTTTTTGGATTTTTTACGTAAATGCCAGGGGCAAAGCAAACGTTCATATTCACGGCATATTCGCGATACTCGACCGTAGTGTCCGGTGGTGCATCCATTTCTTTCCATTCGCGATTCAACGGTGGTAACAGAAGGTAGCCATCGAATCACCTTGAAACTGATAAATTTTCTAATGAGCATTTATTGCTGCACAAAATACTGCTCTTATCTCTCCACATGATTCACCAATTCTTTGTTATCATCATTACCTCGGAACTGAAAAATCCTCTTTTTGCACTCCATAAATCGTGTAAAATTGAACTATTCAAATGACCAATGATGAGATAAACGCACACATGATCAACTGCGGGTCCAAGTTTCAATGGGAAATATGACATTAAATGGTGAGACTGGGGCGGTATGTGGGTTATAACAGCTAGATGGTTGCGGTAACACTGGGCGACATTGCTCGTCGAGGCCAGCTTCCGTGGTTAAGCCATGCAACTCGAAGTAGAAGTCAACCGGTTCGTGGAAGGGATAAGCCCAGTGGGTCCCCCCCCTTGAGATGAACAAACGTGCCCCGCTACATACACACACTACTTGAACGTCACCGTCGTCGTCGTCGTCTGAACCCAGCTCGACGTCGTCACCGAGATAGACGCCGGTGTTCTTCTTCAGCGCTAATGGTCACCCCCAGTCTATATCGTCCTCTTCCTTTTTTACCCTTTCCCCACATATCCTTTATTCCCTTCCCCCCCCCCCCCCCCACCCCGCTCCCCATACACTTCAATCGCCTCCCGTTTTATTATCCACAGTTGATTCCTTCCTTTTTACATCGCATTTCACAGACGACAACACCAACGAATGAATAATCCTACCAGTGACACATAACTTGATCAATGGTATTTATAAAGCCCAGAACTGATGCATTGCAAACAAATGATAAAACATCAGGCATTATCGGCGTATGATTTCTTGTTTGCCATCACTCGCGTTCCTTAATTAATACGTCATTGCTATCACTTATTTTAATACTAACAATAAGTATGTTGGGAATAATATGGTAACAGTAAACTGGGGGAAATGTTGGATGTTTCAGGACGCACAAGACTTGGAAACTTATTTTATCCTGGATCTTTCGGGTTTTGTTTTAAAGAACCATCGTACTCTTTTCTAGATGTAAGTTAAGGAAAACGCAGGCATACATAGACACCTACCCACCCACGCACCTAACCACCCGCCCATCCACCGACCCACTCACCCACTCACCTACCCAGTCACCCACCCACCTACCCACTCACCCACCCACCTACCCACTCACCCACCCACCTACCCACTCACCCACCCACCTACCCACTCACCCACCCACTCTCTGACCCATCCATCTACATTCACCCACCCATCCACTCACCCACATAGCCATTCATCCACACACACACACACACACACACACACACACACACACACACACACACACACAAATACATTTTGTAATACCATATGTATCTCTTTTATGGTAATAGATAAAAGAAATCGATTTTCCAGTTAATTATAATAACTTCCCCCATTAGTCTCAATTACTCAATAATGCAAAGAAATTCGTCATGATGAAGGTTGTTTGTATGATTTTCTGTAATACGCCGAAGCTCTTACGCAAAATCATAATGTTAAGGCTGCAATGGTAACAATATTGATAATTATATTGCCAAGTATTAATGAGACAATAATGGAACTAAATAAATTGAATTTGTGGACTTGTTTTATGGAATAATATAAACCCAACCCACAGTGGCGAACGGTCAGGATCGAATTACAAAGAGTGCTAATGCTGACCTCGAATCCTGAGTGTTTCGCATTTTCATTTACTTCTTTGGCCACTTGTTTCGTTATTTCCCCCCCCCCCTCTCTCTCTCTCTCTCTCTCTCTCTGTTCTCTCCTTCATTTTGTCTCGCTCCGGCGATTGGATGACGGGAGAAGTGGACTGTTTGAACCGGTTGATCGAAAGCACCAATCAAATGGCCATTCTTTGCACCCCATTGAGGATTTAATGGGCGAATGGGTTATTCAGTGAGATTTTTTTACCTTCATCGAAAAGTGAAATTACGGGGTATTAGGAATTCCTTCATTTAGAATGAATGAAATGAAGTTTTAATTCGTATACGTTGGTGGTCCCAAGCGATTTAATGGATTAAACAGTGACAAGAATTTTTTTTTAATCGTACATAGAAAATTCATTAGGGGATAAATTTCAAAGGCAGGAGGAGGAAAGAAAAAAAAGGTAATTCCGGTTTTTATTTTTTGAATTGTAATGTTCTCATGCACACCAATGGACCACTGTTACCACGCCATTGTGTACATCATCTTGCGAGTTTAACGAGAAGGAGAGAAATGATTGACTGACCTTGATGAATGATGCCTTTTATTTCGTTTAAAAGGTACTGTCAAGTTTTGTTTAACGCTCAGACACCTAGATCACGACTATCCCGACTAATCTCCGTGAACAAGAGAGCGATAAGCTTCGACTGTTGCGCGCTTGTCGAAGGAATCAGAACGGTCTGTATGACCGCACACTCTGATTCACGCATTACATCACGCTCCACCTAGACTCTCTCCAATGTGCATGAGAGAATTTTTATTTCCTTAATTTTTTTTTTCTTTTTCACTCGGTCTTCCAATGTTGCTTTAATGGGCGTGTGAGCAATCTATGCGGATTGAATATCTGACACACTACAATTTAGTTTTTTTTGGACTTCTGTTGATTTTTATGGAACGTCGGAGAGCCGATTTTTGCTTTGGATTGCAACTCTCCGCCCGATGGTCGCATGGTGAGCACTGCGCCGCTCCATGCATTTTTCAACTTCGACGCGAAAATAAATGCGATATGAATGTGATGAAATGCATAATGAATATTAAGCTGATTTCCAAGATTTTACGCGTTAGATTTTCTCGTTTGGACTAGAAACAAATTAAAAGAAATTCGAAAATTGACAGGTTTAATGGACCATGTGATTTTCGTAAATTTCGGTGCACCCAAGAATTTTTATGTGTATCACATTTCTTTTTCGCTCTGGTCGAAAGAGCCCAGGTATGCAGAATGCGGAAACACTTCGTGGGAGCGCGTTACACCAGGACCCAATGAGGTGAATTGAGTTATTCGAACGTTTATTGAAAATTTATTTTGCTAAAAATTTAAGGCATTCGGCTTAGTGACGTAAATTGTTTATCTCATTGTTGCACACTGGGAGTGCGGTGGGTGGAGGAAAAAAAAACTGCCATTCCCAACTATTAAGTTGAAAAGTTATGAAGTACGGAGACCGACCATGCCAAAGGAATTAACAATATTTTGCATTTTGTTAGTGGGAAATAATGCGAAATATACTGACATTTTTATCTGCATATTAATTATAGATATACTAATGTGGTAGGTTTTATGGAATTCAGAGGTGGAGATGGCTTTATCGTAGGATTGAAATTACAGCCACGAGGCAATGGTAAATTGGACTTTCTCCTTTCAACGGGTATTTAATAAAAATTTGTGGTATTTGAATTTGGTGTGAAGTATGCATTATATACGATGGGCTGAAAATTATCTCAGGAATACATTAATGGGATTATATATTTTTTTTATTGCAGAATAATTTGACTTGAATGTGATAGTTGTGTGGTATGCATTTGTTATAGTTGCAAAATGGAATATCCCAAATTCCGAGTTTCATGGCATTTAACTTGGAACAGTATCGCCTGGAAATTATGCAACTGAATCATTTGATACATTTTTAATCTTCTCAATCACTTAAAGAACCGTTGTAAAGGCTTATATATACGAGCATTCTCGGTTTAGAAGACGTGAAATGCTCCCGTAATTTTAACACCTTGCTCATGTTTCAAAATAGATTGTATACCGTTCAACTAAATTCTCCTATTGCACACGAAAAATTTTATGGGTATTAATTTTTCAACTATCCGACTACTGTGAAGTTATTTTATTGATCCCGGAATCGAAATATACTTCCGGCCTGTGACTAGTATTTTGAGGACACTGAAGTTCAGTGTGAATGAGTGGGTGGGTGTGAGTGAGTGGGTGGGTGGGTGTGAGTGAGTGGATGGGTGGGTGTGAGTGAGTGGGTGTGAGTGGGTGGGTGGGTGTGAGTGGGTGGGTGTGAGTGGGTGAGTGGGTGGGTGTGAGTGGGTGGGTGGGTGGGTGGGTGTGAGTGGGTGGGTGTGAGTGGGCCTGTGTAAGGGGGTAGGTGGGTGGGGCGGTGTAAGGAGGTGGGTGGGTGGGGCGGTGTAAGGAGGTGGGTGGGTGCTCGAGAGGGTGTGTGTGTACGTGAGTGTGTGTGGTTTCAGAGAAATATCAAATGAGGCGGGGGGAGGGGGGACTCATTCGATCGACTAGTTTCCTTATTCTTCTATCTCCAATAATTTTATTGCTTGTATGTTCCCGAATGGTGACCGATATCCTCACAACTGGTCACCGATTGTATGACGATAGGAGGAAATCTCCATGATATCTCTTGGATCTCTGCATATCTTTAATCTTCATAACAAAATATTGAAATGGGTTGAATGTCTCCGAACCTACCCAGCGATTTCAAATAAAATTGACGACATCATCTTGATACTAAATTAAACCTTCACGCAAGAATACAAGGCAATATATCAATTAGTCTGAGAAGAGATGTGCGAAGAATTTTAGGTAGATGATAAAAAAAAATTATCATTGCAATATTCCCATTTTCAATCAGAAGCAACAAACAATTAGATCAACCCTTTCGGTGCCCCTAAAAAATAATTTCAAGAAAAATATTAATAGAGCGGTCTGTAAAAAAAATATTCTCATCCCAGGGATTAACATCACCTTCAAACTTAATATTAAATCGAGCTTCCTTTCATGAATTTTTTCGATCCTATTTCAAGACTCGTGATGTATCTAAGTCATGAATCTCAATGTGAAGTTCGTTGTATGGGTAATGTTGAAGGATCGAGGGCGAATTATCTTTTCCAGCAAAACTTTCACCGTAGTGGTTATAAGCGCATACAGTAATAGTGCAAAAAGGACTTGAGGAAAAAAGAAGAGAAAAAAAGAAAGAGGCAACAAAGAGGTAACAAAGCAGGGTGGAGAGGGAATGGTTAAGGCCAAGATATCATAAGAGGAGTAGGCGAGGAGATTTGAATGTGGAGCACTTCGTGGTGCCTTCTCTCGACACCTCCTCCACACCTTTCCCCATCTCTTTTGTATTTACACGATGGATCCGGACTGCGGCACGAGCCTGTCGAGTATGCCTAAGTGAGTATTGAGAGGCGCATGCAGCCAACGCGTCTCACGCCGATCTCGATATCTTTTCAAGCCGACACGCTGTTAAAATGAGGGGAGAGAAAGAGATCTTCTCACTAAACTGATGGGGTACCATATAGGTTTAATATGTACATCCTTCTTACTTCGACATCTCTCAAATGCACTGCGCCAATATTTTTCCCATCTACCAGTACCATCCAAATAAATGAGTCCAGAGGTAAAGGTGAAGCTTTCTATGTCAGGTAGATGTTAACTAATTTGCGAAATGTTATGATTTACCACAACAAACTTATAGCGACAGTTTCGTTCAAGCTTTAATTGTATATTCTCCTCAATCGAGACTAAAATCGCTGGATTAAATTTATTCGAACCGATTGCAATGGCTCATGATTTCCTGTGCAATTAAAATTAATTGTTAGATCTCTTGTATTTCTTTACCATTTTAGCGGGAGATGTGTGTATGTGTGTAGGTATTTTTTGTTTTAACGAGGAAAAAAAAATGTCTTGGGTACTAAACTAGTTTTTGCAGATGTTTGTGAAAACATTTCACGAAATGTTTCATCTTGATATAAATTTGGCAAGGAATTCACTCACTTTTATCCAGTTTTTTATCCACCGCTTTTGGAGTCTCGCCGTTCACCGGTTCAGTCTCATCGTGATCTGTAAAAATAAATTGAAGACAACATAAGCAACAGTTTTTGGGGAGGGCTGATAACGTTTGTGGTTCCGGGTGATAAACAGAAAAATAAACGCAGGTGGAGGAAGATTGCTAACAAGGAAATACGAGAGAAGAAGCAGGCGGTCATTCTCGTTTTTATAGCCTAATCATTTATACTTTTTTTTTATGTTTCTACCAATTATATTGGTAGCGTACTACAGAGTGGGAACTATTCGCTGTTAGACACAATGGATGAACTATGAAGTTTTTACATGGTGAACGATTTAATGGAAAACAGTTAATACCCCACCCACCCACACCCACCTACCCACCCACCCACCCACAGCCACCTACCCACACCTACCCACATCCACCCACACCTACCCATACCCGCCCACCCACCCACCCACACCTGCCCACACCCACCCACACCCACCCCCACCTACCCACACGCACCCAAACCCACCCACACCCACCCACACCCACCCACACCTACCTATAGCCGCCCGCCCACCCAGTCAGACACCCACCCACCCACACAACCATACACACGTACACATACACACAGGAGACTCGATGTTATAACACGTCGAGAAAAGTGAAAACTTCATGGATCTTGCCTGTTGGCAGCTTCAAAAATCAAACACCAAACGAATGTAAGGTTTTCATAGTGTAACGAAAATTTGAGAATGAACTGATATAAACATGGAAGGATACAAGGGGGACAAAGGCCAATGATAATGAATCCGGGGTAATAGGCATCGAGTTGTCGCGGCCAGCTGCGCGATTGACTCCATTTGACCCGATCCTTTTACATCGAATGTCCGCATATATACGCGCCAATTAGCTATGCTCTATACACGCAAGTGCGTTTCATGTAATACACCATTACAAGTGCACTCGCATACACATGTGTGTGTGTGTGTGTAGAATTATTCAAGGTCGAGCACTTGAAGAGCGAATAAATTTACCAGAATCTTATATTTTTTTTGCAAGTATTCATACGAACGAAATTGTTAAGGAGTCACTCAATGGCGAAAAGACCGCAGAGTTCACAAAACCAACTCCAATGAAATATATTTCAATAAACAATTTCCTGAAAGAGCCATACAATTCTAGAAAAAACAGTCTTTTTCTCTTCTATTCAATTGCGAAAAAAAAATCTCTAATTGATCCGCATGAGAAAAAAAATTGAATAGAGTGCCCTTGTTGGCGGATTAATAATTCTACAAAGTCGCTGGTGGCTAAAAAATTCACACGCCTCAACTGAAATAAGAAATAACAATTTTAATCGTAATATGGAAGCCCAGTAGAGAACTAATAAATTTTTAATTAATTTATATAAAACAATATAGTTAGTGAAACAGTCTGACCATAGCGAAAAAGTTGTACTATTTAATTGACGAAAGTGGAAAAAAGAAAACCAATAGAGAAATAATAATAAAAATAACAAGGTGTACTCTCGGCCGCAGAGGTTGGGAGCGAGTGGCCTTGAGCAGGTCATCACCTCCGGCTCCAGCGCCGTGTGGAAGAGGAGGATAGTGAAAGAGAAGACATTGAGAAGAGTGAGAGAGATGAAACGAGGCGGACGCTGCTGGACCATCTTAAGGATGTTCTGGCGAGATTGAGGGTATTCAAAAAATGTAGTCAGGAAATGCAATTTTATTACACTATTAAACAGTTGGCATCTGCATTTTCGGGAACGGATTGTCAGGAAGCGTATGCATGCCCAACGGTTTGGCCACTTTCGCCCAGCCATGTTCAAGGGCTAAAATTATATTGTCCCAAGAGAGTAAGAAAAAAGGTTTACATTCGTTTGCACAAACTTTTATTCCTTCTTTCTTTTCTTTGAAAAAGGTGGACAAAATCCGATTGCGAAGAATTCCAGCGGATAATATTTAAACAATTTAGAAGCAGTGCGCGAAATATAAGGTCAAATAGTGGAGAAAATAATTTCGATTACGCTGTTTGGAAAAGTACTTCACGCGGGCGTTTTAGCGTAACCACGTGGCTTAACACACTCATTGATGAGAAAATTTGTTCGCCACCAATGCTTAAACTGTTAGGTTGATAAGGACGCGATGGTGGTGTTGGAAGCAGGAGTAACTTTAGAGACGCGCCTAGAAGAAGCTTTACGCACTTGGATTGAAACCTACTATTTTGATACGCGGTGACGCGCGGGCTTCGCGCAGTGTACATGAACCGTTACTTCACGCAGAGTGTATCGAAATAGTACATTTCGACACAAGCGCGGAAACCGATGTTGCAAAACTCGCCTTCGGCTCGTCTTGCAAACTCACAGTCGCCAGAAAAGTTATTTCTACCCGTGTGTCGCACAATATTTTTTGATACAATGTGTGTGGGCAGGGTTTCACACACACGCAGCGTGCGGGAAACGTTGCTTTGCGCACGGTGCCTCGAAAAAGGACTTTTCGTCAAATCCTACAACGAATGCAAAGCGGTAACGCAGCATCGCTAATGTAGGTAATGCGCAAAAGATTTCTTTGGTCGAACTGCACTTGCGCTATTTTTTTTAAGAGCAAATCCAGCAGAGTTACTTAAATCAAAAACACATTAAGCTGCCAGATGTATGCATCATATTAAGTCTAAATTCCTCCAATTACGAAATTTATGTCCATAGTACCGTTTACGGGCAGAAGAGCACTCTTTACTGAAATCTCAGTAAGACCTCTAAGGAACGTTAGGTACATTTTATTCTACCGGTTCAGAGGAAAGTTCTATACCAGCAATATAACATTACTGTAGCGGCACGGTGAAGCATCTCCTCCTAGCATGTGGATTTCATTTTTGTGGGTCTTTTAGAAATCTGATTGTCATTTAGTGACTTTCGCTGCATTTTTGAGTAAGGCGCATGAAAAATAGCGTCATTTACAGTTTCGCCGAACGGATCCTCGAGGAGTAATATTTCTTTTCTTTCCATGTAATGCGGACACTATGCTAATTTCTCCGATGTCCTAACCTCATGCATAAAAACCAAATTTAAAATGCATCCTTGTTGTTATTTTGCTAATCCATATTCACATTTTTTACACTGTTTCGGACAATAATGTATTGGAAAAATTTGGAATTTTTGAAATGCATTTTTTGAGTGGGATACATGCTCAGTAGAACATCCTTAATTTCTTACTCGGCCAGTACCAAAGTGCGTCCACGAGCCCCGGTGTATTACCTCCTCCGCGAACGCTCTTTACACTTTTATCCACCAACGTTTGCCTCCCTCCTCACATCTCTCCACCACCACCATGGAGCTTGACCGCAGAAATAATCCGTCCGAGCTAACTTCTCTCCCCGTATACGCAACACAACAGGGGGAGAGAGTACAGTCGGAAAGCAACACTATATTTGGACCCCGTTATCCAAGCGATTTTATTTATCCTCTTGGGCTTTTTGACTTTTTTTTTTCTTCATTTTATTATTTTTGTCTCTTGACTCCCTTTTTTGTCCTCTTTGCAATTCACAACTACGCCCCAGTACTTTTGGCGCAATGTCGCCAAGTTGAATAACCAGTTTACTTGGATTTTTGGGAGGTCTCCGCTAAAGTACATTAACCGGGAAAAGAGATTATGGCGGGCCAAATGTGGATTTTTATTTATTTTATTAGGTAATCATGGGATTTACTTTCATTTTTGCTTTGGCGAGATTTTCAGGATTTTTAGTTTCTTCGAACCTTGGGGTAAGTTATGGTAATGGACGGGAGAATGAAAGTGAAATTTTCAGGAAATTTTCACTTATTTCCATGTTCTTATGGACCATGATTTGTGGGGTCCGACCATATAATGACCATGAAATGGGACTCCCCAGGGCCATTCTGGGACTACTTGCCCATGATGGCTGTGGAAAAATTTCGGAAAATTGGGAAATTATCATAAAATATGAAATGATAAAATGGAAAGGTAAGACCTCAATTTTTCGCTGTCGTCTTATTGCAACGAGCAATTCAGAGGTGACACAGAGAAAACTACCCGAATGAGGTACATTACAAAACCCGATGTGGGTATATTACACAACCCAAATGGGGATATTTCATTTCCAATTTGGGTATGTAGGGGAAGCAAATGAGACATGCGAATTAAAAGAAATTGCTGTAAAACCAAATGCGGGCACAATTGAATGTTGGAAAAAATGAATCCGGGGCAAAATGGCATGGGGAATAAAATCTAATATGGGGGAAAATGGTACCCGGGGCAAATCGAATGCGGTCCAACTTGAAGTGTAGGGTAAAATGGAATGCTGGACAAAATTAAATGTGTTGTAATATGGAATGACAGGCTAAAATGGAATAACAGAGTAGATCGAGTGTGGCTGAGAAAATAATAGGTATCCATTCACAGGTATTCAATTCACGCGTGTCGGATTCTAGTTTATCCCAGTCCCTGCTATTTCATTATTGAATATTTCTCCCTTTTTTAACGATATTTGTTAACGACAGAATATTTTGTGTATGTGTTTGCGTTTGTTTTTCATCTCCAGCCGCTACCGCTTTTCGGCTGGGTGTGTATGTGTGTGTGTGTGTGTGTGTGTGTGTATGTGTGTGTGTGTGTGTGTGTGTGACAAAATTAATACCCTTCATGTAATTTAGGCATGATTACATTTTCGTTAAAATCAGTTGGATAATTTTTCAGTTTTTCTTAGGTAATTTTAATAAATTCAAAACAGGAAATGGATTTATCCTGAGACCAAGTTGGTTTACATCAAATTTACGAATATTTTTTTTCAGCTCAAATAAAGTTCTTTCCTTTATGGCTCAAATATTGTCCCATGACATGTTCTTTTGGAACCATTTAGAATAAGATATTTGATTTCTCAATAAAATCTTGGGAAAAAACCCCTTGGGTGGAAATTACAAATCGCAATTTTTCCGTGTGACTCTAATGGGTCACAGCCATTCAACCCCCGTTCCCACTCTATTTACCGTACAATTCCTATAGATTATGCAATAATCGTATAGGATTTTTTATAAACGAGCTGCAGGCACTTCACAAATTCCAGATGGAGCAACTGAAATTCTTCATAGCATGCATATGCGATGCACCCACCAAATCCTCTATAAAAATTTATAACAGTACATCGGTATTTCTCTTAGTACTTGTTATACCTCATCACATATCAAAAATTGATCGATGGGTGTATCGCGCAATCAGGGGCATTGAAATTTCAGTTTAGTTCCCCCCTTAGAAATGATGACTAGTTGAAAAGAAAAAGAAAACAGCGAGTGATGCAATATTAGTTCAGGTTAGTACGGCCACTAACTCGCCAGGTAATCACTAATGAATACCTAAAGCGTAAAAAAAGAAGCCAGCCGCGAGAAAAGTATCATATCAGTCTCTCTAATGGGCTACATGACTGTTCGCTTCCGCAAAAAATATTCACAAGACCCCTAGGATTCATATTATTCAACCAAATTATGTAAATGAGGTAATTCATCAAAATTGCAAAAGAGACGATTTTTACCTGTGGACATTCATCAATATCCCTTCTTTTTTTTCAAAACTTATGAAGCGTGTCGAAAGAGCGGTTAAGAGACGGGATTAAGTGAATAACAAAGATAAATATAATAATTATGACAAATTGGTGGTTGGGTGTTGAAAGGAAATGAGACGAAAAAGAGAGAAAGAGGAAAGGGTAAAGAGGGAGGTATAGGTAGGGCATTGCAAGTGCACTTGGGTGAGGACGTGGCAATTTTTTCGTGATTATTTCATTCCGAGGGCGCTCTTTTTTTCCCCACCATTTCTCCATCTCCTTATTCCACCCCTTCCAAAATGAAGGACAATGAGAGGTTGGAGTCCAGAGTATTGAGAGAACGAGGGCCATTTACTGTACACCTGTCTGACAGGTGTGGATAACACTCTCATTTGCAAAAATCACTTTTTCAAAGTTGCAATGGGTTAAGCGTGATAAATGATAACTATTGCAGCATCCGGCTGTGGTAGCGAGGTATATATTTAGTTCATCTTGCTGGAGGAAAAAAAGGAAAAAGCCCCCAACAAATATTCGAATGACTTTAAACGTCTTGAGCACTGTAAATTCCATTTTATTGCCAATATAATACTGGCGGGTGAATAAATATGTACTGTAGACACAATTCATCGTGCCACATGTAAATGTAATTTTGAAATATGAATGAATTCACCCCATGAATTCTAACAGCAATAGCATCCACTGGATCAGCCAAAGTCTCCACTCTTGGCGCGTGACTCTCGGCCTTTCCCCTCGATACAAATATTCTATTTTTAAACGTGAAAGTTTTTTTTTCCCCCCTCATCCCAGGGGCAAAAATGAGAGGAAAAAGATGAGAAAATGAAACATCCTGAGGCTTTTCGTGGCCAATGCCCTTTGATGGAATGAGAGAAGTGCGCACAGCCGTACGATAGTGAAAAAGTCGTATATATAGGGGTTTTTTTTTAAGACAAGCACTCCTTCCCTTGGTGTGGAGCCTTTTAGTGTAATTCATTCCCACCCACGCGCAATACCAATCCATGCACTAGCACAAAGCTCGCAAATGCGCCTCGATTACACACCGTAGAATCCCTCAAATGTTTCCCTCTTGTCCTTTACCACCTTAAAACACCAAGCTCCACAATTTTTATTTGAACCCCACAAAGGCGCGTGCCCCCCTAAAAACTGTGGTAAACCGCGGGTGTTCTGATACTTTTTCGGCTACCATCTTGAGGTGGGTACCGCCCATCTAGATACTATCCAGTCAAACCCTATTTTTATCCCTAACGATCAGGATTATAACGTCTTAATATTTCGTTAAGGTGTTAAGTGGAACGAAGGAGGGAGAAAAAAAATGCCAAAACAATTCATTGGTCAAATGCGACAAGTCAATTTTCAATGACTGGAATGGAAGAATCTCTCATTGAGGTGCTAAAGGGTAATAAAATGAGCGCAACATTTTTAGTACTGAAAAAAAGAGCCGAAATATTTTTTTCGCCGCTCGAGAAAGTGTTTCATACGAAAAAGGGCTTCACGGTATTTTATCTCAGCATCATCCATTATCAAGATGATTTCATAATTAACAGAATAATAAAAGTCAACCGTGTACCTTTCACCGCTACACCGCTATAATTAATTCCATTACTCAAAATAACTGTTTCAATTCCTAAAATGGCTTCAATTAGTTGTACATATAATTACGGTCAAGGGCTAGTACTATCCATTGACTTGCTGTTGACGCTTACCAGGAATGAAATGAATATCTAAATATAGTGAAAAAAGGCTACCACATTCTGCTCTTGATCCGCCTAATCCCCATCAAAGTTTTATCGCGGAAGCCCTGCTCCGACGCGTTTCAATAATAAACCCCCGGCCTTAGTCAGAGACCTCCGTGGCGCCTTTTGCTTCTCAATAAGCCCCCCCCCCCCCCCCCCTCCAAGAAACACACATGCACTCTTACGCACATGCCGCGTGCGCGTCAAGAGGCAAACCGATGAATGAGACTAATTGTCTTCACCGATTTTTCCGCTTATATTATCCCCCCAGCTTCATCCATCATTTTTTCCACCCATTTAATATGATTTTTTTACTGGACAACTGGACTGGCGCCTCTCCGTCAGACACATATACTATAATGAAGATTGATGTTTATAAACAGCCGGAAGGCATTCACTCAATTGATTAAAGGAAGTGACGACGTCTGCATCACTTCTGTCATTTGCCATTCGCGGAATAATCCGCAATCATCACCGTTATTGGTGACGGTATTGAGTACCACAAGTGTTCCAATTTGAAAATAATGGCAGTGAATTTTTTTTAGTACGAATTGTTGTCGAAGGATCCCCAATCAATTTAATTTAATCTCAATTTTTCTAACAAGGCATTAGTTGATTTTGTTGTCTAGACATACGTACTTTCCTTCTTTTGTATTCTCAAATTTTGGAGAGATTTTTCAGACATCTAACCATCGTAAAGTTCTATTAGACGCTATAGCTTCCTTGCTCAAGAATCTGTGCAATAATTAGGAACTCATTCCATCAGAATGACTTCCTTGTGTATAAAGCAAGCACTCATCGAAGAAACTGCGGTTGTATCTTGCATTGAACCTAATAGTTTTCCGCCAATTCCCATGTTTTTCAATCATACTCTCCGAAAATCCCATCCACATCTTCTCTCCCTGCGACAATTGGAGGATGACTTCGCGAAATTCCTGACGAAATTTTCGAGGAATCTGATGCGAAAGAAGTTCTCTTTTTGCACAGGTGTTATTTGCTCATTGCCAGCTGTCGGAAAGGTGAGGAAGGGTGGGAGGGCGTGGGGGGGGGGGGGGGGGGGGGGGGGGGGGGGGGGGGGGGGGGGGGGGGGGGGGGGGGAGGGCAGAATGAGAAGCCCCTGATATTCTCCTCAGACTTGTAAAATTACCTAAAGAATATAATGTATCACGTGCACACCGATATCCAGCTGTCGTTATTTCAGCCTCGACCGAGGGCCACAGGATTAAAGTGTCAAGGCCGCAAAAGTTTCAATTCACAAATTATAAGTAGTGAGATAGCAATGGCCAGTGTACAATTGACAAACACAACCATCCATTATCCTCATTTAAAATGATTTACAACCATCTCCCCGTTACACCCCCCCCCCCCCCCCCCCCCAAGTCATTTTGTTTTTATGAAAAAAAAAAAATAAAAAAATAAAACAAAGCGCGTGGATGGAGAATGTGAATAATCAAGGGAAGAAGGAAGGACTAAAATAAAAATGGCGAAAAATGATGGTGTAACCGGTCAGCATCGTAAATTCCCCCCCCCCCCCCTCCCCCACCCACCAGTTGTTGTGGAGTTAATGCAAGTCTCGTGTCACAAGATAAAATCGGGTATTCCTTACAAATGGAGTTTCACGCCCCGAATATAAAGAGCAAGGAGAAAACAGGATATTCCTCTCATTTCGTTCATTTTCTCTTTCTCCGCAGTTTTCCTTTTTTTTGGCGAAAAATTGTTACGTTAGTAATACATCACCGATTGCAGGATGCTCGGTGTGTAACTCCAGAGGCATTGACCGATTGAATAAATATTGGTGATGGTGAAAGACGGGGAGAAAAAAAAATACATCACCGTTAACAAACGAAATAAATGTTAATGATAACAGAACCAACTCACCGTGAATAGATATACGATGATAATAAGTAGTCAGGAATATTCCACTGATGAGAGGAATCTACTAAAACAAACAATGACACACGAACCAAACAAATATTGGTCTTGTACCGTTTGTGGGGCGAGGGGGGGTCACTTGTGAACGTTTTGAGCGTCGTCGTGAGACTGCCGAGGAGTAAGGCTTTGAGCCCTACACCAAGCCAGTGGAATACACCGCCTGGCCATCCCCTTTCCACTCACTAGTTATATCTGTCCCTCTCTTACTCCTCGACCCTCCTTCGCCGGTCTAACTCCTCATCGGCACAAAGCTACTACACAAAAATTATCTCCATCCTCCACCCCCCCCCCCGTTTATCGCACTCAAATGAGTGAAATGAGCATTAGTAGGCTAATGTAGGCCTATGAAATAACTCGATGTTTCCGGTTATGCTCAGCCACTCTTTTTCAATGGTTTTTTGATTGCGTGGGCGGCCAGAACGAGCGGTCAATGATCAAGAGGATTCACCTCACAACTAATGTTTTTTTTCTCCTCCTCTACCATCGGCCAATGAACCGGAACCAGCCTCAAGGATCTGCCTCACGGACCTTCGGAAGTGACTCAATTTTTTCTCCACCCCTCCGGTCCCCCCCCCCCCTCCCATTTTTTTCACTTGCTCCATCTCTTTCCCAATGGCTTGTCTCTTATTTTTGTTATGCGTCTCGTCACCCGATGGGCTCAGAGGGCAGCCCTCTCGAAGGAGAGATTACTCGGTCGATTTAATCGAGGCGTATTACCTGTCCGCTCAAGCGTGCACCGGGTCTCTGGCACCCGGACAACGTGACCATCACAATGGAATCCTCCGGTGGATCCGCAGGAACAACCAAGGACAAACTCTTTTGTTTCCACTGGGTCTTGACTTTTTTTTTTCTCTTCCTTTTTGCTTTTACGTGTCGTTCCTGATTCTTTTGGCTTATTTATCTCTTCCTGTCCAGTCGCTGGAGAGTTGAATTTCACACATACTCGTGCAACATCACGTCCGAAAGCCGATCCTTAATGGAGTGAAAATAAAGGAGAGGATTTTTGTGTGCTCTGCAAGTGTTTGCACAGGCATCAAATGCAAAAAAAGAGGAAAATGGAGATAAAAATGGAAAGAGGGGAGAGGGGGAGGATGGGGGGGGGGGGGGGGGGGGGGGGGGGAGAGAAAAAAAGTGGAGGAATGAAAAATGTTGAGCAAAGCGAATTCCATTCCCTGGAACGGATGTGTCGTTCGTCGGGGCCGATCCCTTTGAAGCGCAGCGACACAGACTTGTGGACGTTCAGTTTGAGAATGAAAGAAAGACAGAAGAGGGATCGGATAATTCTACCGGGGCCCCAAGTCAAGAGAAATCCCCCACCATCCCCCTTTGCTGTCCTTCCTTTTGCAGTCTTGTACTCCATGTGTATGTAAGTTTTAGCTTTAACACTGATGGAGAACAAGTCAACGGAGACCAACAACGATTGGGGGGGGGGGGGGGGGGGGGGAGGAAGAGGAGGGGGGGGGGGGCAAAAGAAGCTGGATAATACCACGAAATGGTATTCGCCGGGTGTCCCCAGCAAAGAGGCATTCCGCGATATTTGCTCAGGAAATATGGTTGTTACGAATAGGAAACTTTCTGAAGCTCAGTATGGGACAATTACCCTATTAACGATGTTTTGCACCCTTTCGATATGGGAACTTGCATGAAGCTCATGATCTGCCAATTACCCTGTTGAGAATGTTTTGCGCCCTTCCAATCCGTTTGCAAGCTTTTTGCAGCGGCATGGAGACGCATTAGTCCATCCCTTTTCACAGTTTTTTCAAATGCATTTACACAAAATATTTGTCACAATTTCCACTTTGTAGTGTAATATGTATGGAAAAATTTCTGCTAAACATCACGGTGAGCCTTATTGTCATACGTTTTCTCAAAACTCGGCGCTGATCTGGTGGATCTAGTTCCAATAAACGGCTTTATCAACTTTATCTCAATAGCATCTTTAGGATCTAAGATATGGATTTTTAAAAATAGCAACGCTTATCGCAACCTTTTTTCTAATCATTACATCGATGTGCAATTATGCATCTATATATACATAACTATAGTATACTACTTCAAAGTATTCGAAATGTCACGATTTTCTAACTTACCGATTTCGGAAATCGTGTTTTCGCAATTATGTAATTGGGCTTTTCAATACACTGATATGATCCCCGACAAATTCTGAGCCTGTGTGTGTGTGTGTGTCTTCATGTCGTCCTGTAACTTACCCATTCTGTATATTGTTATAAACAATTTCAATTACTCAAAATGCATTCACGTTTTATGTGACATAATTTTTCATCCTAACTTGCACCATTAAGAGATACATACGGGTGGATGTGACGCGAGCAAGCGTTGAGCGCGCCAATAACCGAAGCACCCCTTTTGGAGGTTTACTGAAGAAACGGTACAAGCTAAAACAGAATAACTCCATAGTTAAATGTTTATCATGAAATAACCCATTAGTTAAGGCGAATGATTCTCCTTGTAAAATCAGTCGTTTCCCAATTAATCACTTTTTTATGAGATGCGCAAATTTTTGTAGGGGGCTTCTTCTCATTATAAGCAATAATAATATTCAAATTTCATCCAAAGTTGTTTGCGAAGACACAGATTTTTCTCGATTTTTTGGTTGGTTTTCTCAAATCTGGTAAGCTTGAATGTGTCCGGGGGATCTACAAATTCGGCAGAATGGGTGTGGGGTAGAACGGGTAGTGGATCTCATTCCGAATGAGAGAAAAAAATACTTGAACAACGAAAATGGAAACATGAAGGTTGAAAAAATAACCCGGCCACCCACTTGTTTTCAGATTCGGTCAACTATTGATTAGATTGCTGCGCAAAAAATAAAATGTTCACGTTCTATCATTAGTCAATGAGTCAGAAATTTTACAGCTATTAAACCAGTTTTCTAATTTGTTTTCTACATTTTTGGAAATTCCTGAGAGGTATACTGAAATGTTAGTCATCTATTAACTTATAAGGAAAGCAGATCAATAAAAAATGATAATATCCTGAAAATGCCTAAACAAAATATGGTTTAGGCAGGAATGTGAATTTTCGGAGATAAATGTAATTTTTTTTTCCAATAATCCTAAAGGTAATCCAAAAATGAAAATCTAAATTTTATTTTAGTCTGATCCACCACTTTCTTTTTCAAATTTGAAATAAAAAATCCGAAATGTATAGATCTATTTTTTTTATTTTTGCGTGTTCAGCATTTTACGGTATTCATTGGAGGACGATCCTTACGAATGGCCGCGGCCCGAATGTTTATCTCATTTCACATCACTTCGATCGATTACGTAGGATATGCTGGGGAATCTGATCAAGAGTTTTTATGGAGATCCCATCAAAAAACCATGAAAAGATGCTTCTAAGAAATCTTCGCCCGCGATGGTTTCGCAACCATGTTGATCGGGAACCGTTTGAGGTGATAAGATACCGCTGCCCACTACGTCAAATCAGGGCGACATATATGTATATGATCTGGGATTACTTGGACAATGGTTCAGAGCTCACTTGATCTCAGGTGCATTCCAGCCAAGTGGAGCGAACCGACGTCGAAGGGTAGCTTTTAAACCCTCAAGTGCGGGGTTTGGTCAATTTTTGGTCGCGGCTTCTGATTGGTCAGAGATTTAATCCGATCCAATCATAAGACTGAACTTCAACTTCTACCGCTGATGAACCACGCTGACCTTGACGAGAAACTACCCCTCAGAGTCAGAACGACGCTGTGCCCGAGGGGTTAACTACAGATAGCTCCAACGCGTGCAACAATTGTACGAGAAATTGGCATAACATAAACACCCGAAAAAAAGGAACAAATATCAGGAACCTTTCAAGTGTTCTACTGTTAAGATGCAGGGGTAAAAGAAACAAGTGGGGTGAAAAAGCATTGAGCGAACCATTATTGTTGAAGGAGATAAATTAAGCTCACAGGTTTTATTTCGGTATTGACTGCCACCCAAAATGAAATTGGACTGTCGAGCCTTTGAAAATCACATTATTCTCAAACTTCTCGTTTTCTTCCGTTTAACGATCACCCTTTTGTCAGTAATAACCGCCGACTTCGAGGTACAGAGATTTTACGATCACGCCAAAGACCCCTGAGTCCCTTTTGGTCATGGTCGCTTTAGTTTTAGATTTTCTTTTTAAACTCTTTTATGGATATTCGCGAGCCGCCTCCTTGCCCCGAAAATGAGGTGGTTAATGCTGTGCAATAAATAATAATTCCCCTGAGAATTGTATTTGCAATAAAACTCTATTTTACGATTTTGCACCTTTACAATGAAAGTCTAAGAATCCTCGATAATGTTCCAATGTTCTAACAAAGAAAGACAATTCCTCACGACATCTCTACCCAACAGCCTCCACATCTCAACTCAGTTCAGCACACTCCTGATGAAAAAAAAAGATCTCGCTTCCCTCTGTCCACAATACCCTTTCTTGTTCGCCACCAAAAAAACAATGTAAAGGATGTAATGGAAATTCTGACAAAAATATTTTTGCGATAGGCACAGAGAAAAAATTGTGTATAAGTGAATTTCCTGTTTCGCTTTCAAACTAAAAATTGATATTAGATCAAATTGAAATTAGTGAGAATTTTTTTGTTAAGTTAAAAGAGACCTTGGGAAATTTCGCATTTATTTAATTGAGATTTGAAATTGTTACTATTGCTGAAAAACTTTTAACTTTTCATGAATATCTGAGGACCTCAGGCAAAAATTACTATTTCGATTTTCATTTAGTAATCCTAATGGATCACTCATTTACCCGTAGATCGTTATCTTCTGTATGGAACACGCATTAAACAATGGTGTTTGATTTGAATGACTATTGCGGAAAGGAATGAGCAATATTGACTTTATACATGAGCTCGAAAATTATAAATTCAAGTGTGTTACACCCACTTCAGATATCCACGAAAAATTTAAAGAAAATACACGTTGCGGGAAATAATGTGCGCAATGCGTAGACAGCAAGAAAAAACAGGGCGTGGAGGTAAATAATCGAGACATTTAAATTTGCCGCGTTCATTTGCCGGTCCATGCAAATTGATATGTTGAAATATTGACATATGAACTCATAGGGAAGCGTTCCAATATTACATCACATAATTTTTGAGGTATTCTCCCCCCCCCCCCCCCCCCCCCCCCCCCCCCCGCAGCTTCTCTTAGAGGACCATCGCAAGTGTCGATCCCATAGAATTGACGCGTAGTAAAAACCGTGGAATTTTCCCTCGGTCGGTTTTCAAAAAATCTTTTATAAAACACGGAAATAATTATGACATTTTTTTATGTTCCAGTAGCGACGTAAGCCATCGGTCACCCGTCCGAGCATTCGTTCCCATTTTCATAACGTCATTATTTTATTGCCACCAATCACATTTTTACTTGAAGCACCTGTGGGTAATCCGCCGGCGTGCGTGCGCGCCACATTCAAACACTTAGGTACTATCCGCATATCCTACCTGCGGTTACACCTTAATTATGCAAATAAAGGAAACAAATTATCGAGCGTAAAATATGCATTTTTACGTGAGAGATGTTTCTATTAGCTTCCCAATAGAGGTTTACTCTTGAAAATGAAAATTCGATTTATCATCATTTCGCTATGTTTCCAGGTATTTATGTGTGGACTGTTCTTTCCTCCTTCCCTCTCTCTTGTACGTTTCACGGTAGATCCTCTTCAGCATCTCTTCGGTAGGGCCCACTGGACACCCATCCATGCGGCTGGGGCCGACTTTCCCCATTTAGGCTATCGTATTTATAAACACAGGGAAAATCGCCAGTGCTACCATTGGGGGCGCCCTACCCCACCCCCTGGGTCGGGTTATGTTCCCACCCGGCCTCGTCCCCTCATTTTACAGGTACCACCGATAGCACACACGAAATGGAGAGAATATTTCATCATGTCCAACATTGTGAGCAGATATTCTTACTACTACACCGAAGCCCTGACTAATGTGTGTGTGTGTGTGTGTGTGACGTATATGATTGTAGATAAAAGGCAATGAAGCCAACTGATTAGGCAATCGCAATGTTTCAATGTTTTTTGCATCTGAAAAGGTTTAGGGTGAAATTCATGGGGTAGTTTTTTTGTTCATAATAAATCCCAAAGATATATATTTCGGATATCTCGGATAGAGCATTTTTGGCCGAAAAAATATTTCATATATATCTTACTTATAATGAAGATACATAGTTTATATGACCACATGGATATATACACGCAGATATATCCTGGATATATCTCATATAGAGTATTGTTGTCTGAAAATATATCCAGATATATCCGTGAGGCAATTCCGAAGCTTCCCGGTGGAAGCACAATACCAGTCTGTCACACTTCGAGAACATATGAAACACCCAAAAAATCCCCCCCCCCCCCCCCGTTGTCCCATGTTACTAAATATCAAACTGAATACCTACATTGTTATGTCAAGGTGGAAAAGCTCAATTCTGTCATCGACGCTTTGACAATACCCATGATCCCCCATAACAAAAATCCCCATCTCATCATCACCAAACTCCTCCAATGAAAAAAAAAAGACAAAAGTGAAAATAAAATGTCTTTAAATCGAGACTTGGTGGTATAAACTCCTGAGGTTATTGTTGTTGGTGACTTTTCAAAGAGAGGGGCACCTCGGGAGTATCTCGATAACGAGGTGCCTTCAGGCAGTCACACACAACTTGATGCGGGGCGTGCGCGGCGCGCAACCAATCTTTGGGTCAGTATACTAGTTGCACCGAGTCTCGTCGTCGCAATTCCAAGTCCCCAAAGCCTTCCCCCATAACACACACGTACATCCAGGGGAGGGGGGGGGGCACGGAGAGCATGTATCAATACACAAACCAGTGAGTTTTCTCGTATCGTGGTGGAATGTCGCCTCTCTGTCGATTCGCTTACATACATACATTTAACAGTGCGAAGCAATTCACGTAAAAGTTTCACTGTGGAATGTCGCAAGCGAAATGTGGGATAGAAGTAAGGGAATTGGCGGAGGTTCGATTGCAAGTTCGACCAGTTACGGAGTGAAAGATCTCGAAAAGGACGGCGATTAAACCACCACGAGTGAGAGAAACCCGAAGGGGGCAGAAATGAGATAAAAAAAAAAAGGAAGAAGAAGAATACGAAGGAAGGTAGTAGAGGGAGCGGGAAAAGAGAAAAAGGGAGATGGCGAGTGAGGGAGTGAGGAGGGTGAGAGGGAGAGAGGGTGAAGAAAGAGGACCTTGAGAGCGGTCAAGCCACTGGCTTGTCCAGCCAACCCAAGTACTCCAGGGGTTTTCTTGCCCACAATCGCGCCATATTGTTGTGACTACGTACACACATGCATAATGACTCTTAAAGCTCTTGTATATTGCCCACCCACATACTCCCTAACGGGGTATGTATAAAGACCAATTTTCACCTCAGTCGTTGGAATAAGTTACCCAGCCGGTTTTTCTCACACTCCTTTCTTTTCAGGAAAAAAAAAAGAACGACAAGAACGAGGAAAAAGAAAGGGAAGGCGCCTTTAAATTTCCAGTTTTCAGGCGGTGAGGAATTTAGAGAAAATTGGTATGAGAATTAACACTGGATTTCCGGATTATTTATTGGCTTTTTTTTCCTAGTTCCCTCCCCCACTGCATTACCAATCACCTACCCAAAACTGCCGCAGGGTTGTTGACCTATTGAGTCAATCGTCATTCGAGTGTATCAATTTAATGAGAAATGAGACACGGTAGGAAAACAATAAATGAGGGGGATTGAAAGGTGTCGGATCATGAGGTAACTGATATTTTGATATTTTTTTGTCAAGAGAATGTGCGGACTGTGAAGGTCGCATTATCCTGGCACGTGCTTGTCATCGATTTTTATGATTGTCATAAATTTTGCCGATGAATTGATGAATTATTGAATTTGATGCTAACTTACCCCTGGTTGTAATCGGCGGTTCAATTGGCTTGGCAATGATCGAGATGGCCTCAGGCTCTTTGTTCCTGAGAATAGAGAAACAAAAAGGGGAGTGAATGTTTATGCATAGATGTGCTACCAACGCAAACTACACCCACGCAATTGTAAAGCGCAAGAGTTTTATCATTAAAACGTTAAAAGAGGCTATGCAAAGAGATACGAGAGATGCTGAAGTATGTAGTGAAGAAAGTGTAACAATTTAGTATTCAAATATGCTAATAAATGGGTCCAATTAAGTGGAACATTCATTTAGTGTTGAGAACCTGTGAATGATATTTATTGACTCAATGAGT
The DNA here is from genome assembly GCA_026005395.1 of Asobara japonica. Classification (NCBI taxonomy): domain Eukaryota; kingdom Metazoa; phylum Arthropoda; class Insecta; order Hymenoptera; family Braconidae; genus Asobara; species Asobara japonica. The sequence continues at coordinate 1,033,170 of BQMI01000505.1, forward strand.
AATTACTTTCAAAATGAAATGGCCGCATTGCCACGATAATTATAGGATCTGAGAAAAAAAATCTTATGCAACTGTAATAAATGGGTGTCTAATTTAGAGCCTGCCATTGAGTTGAATCAGTTCCTCAACTATTTTTCATGCTGTCATGAATAGATTTCACTGAACTTGCACAAAACAAAGGATGCCTTTCAGCTGACAAAAATTAATTCCCACTCAAATTTGAGCAATTAATGATGATTCTCACATTATGAATGTCTATATTAACACTACCAGCTCACCGAATTGTTCCTTTCACAGAGGTGAAGCTGAAGTTGAATTAAATAATCCATTCTTTTCTGCCAATTCCGAACACAATTTAAACGATCAAAAATAATCACAGTGATCCCATTTTCATTTGGCTAAAGCGCAGAATCACGACGTACTTAACCAAATAGAGAGAGAGGGAGAGAGAGAAAAAAAGGCATCACACCTACCAATCCTAGCGTCACTCGGATATCGAATTACAGTGTTAGATGCATGAATGGTCGAGTAGCATGGGCGTGCGAATCAACGTTGGGTGAATGATCACTGAGATCTTTTCCCGCCTTGAGTGCCCAATTAACCTTTTCCCATGGATAACCCACATACATAGGTGGGGCGTTTGCATCCCCCTCCCCATAAAATAGCGCGAATAAACAAAATATAAGAAAGAAAAAAATCAAACCACCACAAAACTATTAACGAGTATATCTTCAAGTATTATTACTGTCGGTTATTTAATCTATCCATTGATCGATTTAGCACAGTGAAATCGTCGTGGGTGTAATAAAAACAGAGAGCACTAATCATCGTACACAATGCAACCGACTGATTGTGCAACTAAAAAGAACCTGTAATAACAGAAGGGGTAATGCACTCAGGTGATTGATCAGGTAGATTTTTTATTTGAGAGTGGTCTGTAGGCGCCCTTCCGATAGATTAATATAAAGGTGGACAAAAGGCAACTTACACTGATGTATATTCGATTGACGGTGTCTCCTCCTCCTCGCCAATTGTTGCAAGATTACTCTGCCAGTAGTAATCATCGCCATTGTCCTCGCTACTCTCTGAACTAGTGTCCGTATCCCCCAGGTCCTTCGTTATAATTATTGCCACTGATTCAGGGCTTTTTAAATCGTCAATTTGATTCAATGATGCATAGGTTTCATCCTCATCATCTGATTCATTGTACTTTCTATCGTAATCATCTTCATGTTGCTCTCTTGCCTCCTCCCACACGTCAGGACTACTCAAATTTGATGACTCTGAGCTGTAGATTTTTTGGGAATTTACGTAATTTTTGTGCCGGGGGGAGGGCAAAATGGGAACCTTAATTTCTTCAATGAACTCACAATCATTATTATTTATGGTCTTTGACTGGACCAGTGAATTTTTTTCGACCGAATTTTCAGTATCTAAATATGCCTTCACTCTTTTCATCTCAATTATCTCTAGCACCTTATTAATGACATCTTCTTCATCATGTTTCACCCTAGTTTTGGAAATTTCTGGGTCATTCATCGATTCTGAACAACTTTCGTCATTCATTAAGCCATTAATCACACGGGATTCTCGCTCAGTCAATCCTGATGAGATACCAATTGCTTCATTAACCAATGAGGGAACTTGCTGCTCTTTACGCAATGAGGAGATTTCTAAAACCGTGACATCACTAGTCTCCGTTTTTTCATGAACTATTGGCTTTGCTATTTCTAAATTGCGAATAGGCACAATTGGTACTTCACGTCTCGGTGCTGTTGGTGGTGGTGGTGGTGGGGGTAATCGTTTACGTTTTAATTTCGAGTCTTTACGGGGTAATGGCTTTGGTGGAAGTATTAATAAATTTTCACCTGTTTTTTCGGTATCATTGATTTGTGATTTATCATCCGTGACGATATCTTGGGATATTTGGTTCACTGGAATTCTATTAATATTGTTACGGACTGGTAGAGGTGGAGCTAGGGATTTGTCAATTTTTTCAGGTGATTCTGTATCGCCATTTACAGATTCGACAATTGAGGCGTCATCGCGAATAGGTCGAAAGTGAGTTGTGGAATCGGCTGCTAAATCAGCTGTATAGAATATTCCGGGTCTTGTTTCATTTGCATAGCTCAGGGGTGCGTCCTGAAAGCTCAGGGGTGGCTGAAGGGTCAATGTTTCTTCTATTAGGACTGTATTTGGGGCAACCACTGCTGTGACCTTCTCTACAACAGCACCAGCCTCGCCTCGAGATTCCACGTGGGTCACTGCCTCAGAATTGGCTAAACGCTTGAGCAAGTAATCGGGGGGAGTGCAGAAGTCACCATCCAAATGGTCAAACGATTCGAGAAGATCGTGGGAGTCGTTTGCTAAATCGCTGGGGTGCTCCGAGGCCGTTGATGCGGTTGAAACGGTGGAGTAACAATCGGAGGCCGAGGTTTTGTCTACCACAGTGGACATTGAGCTGCCTGTATCATCTGATGTACTACCATGTGTGCTAGAACCATCCTGGGAACGTGCGTCGAGGTAGACCATTGCTTCTGGGGGTTCCTGAATCATAATAATAATTAGTAATTGGTCAGATGGGATAATGGATGATTTAAAAGATAATTTGTAGGGCTCAATTTACCTGTTTACTCTTGGTGAATTCAGATAACTTTTGATTGCTGGGTTTAGATGATGAATTACAAGCATCGTAATTCGTGGATTTTGGGCTACTATGGAGGCCATTCACCGAAGAATTTTTTTTTACAGGACTTGGATTGGCATCACCATCGGCTGAGCCACGAGCCTGTCGAAGCTTCCGCGGGGGCACCGGTGGGGGCAAAGGAGGCAATTCCGGTGGCGGTTGGGTTTTCTCTGGGCTAGACTTCCGCTCTGCACTGACCACTTTTGCTCGTAATGCACCTCGACATCTTACAAGTAATTTAATCACGAGCTGTGATTCTTTCAGGTGACGCACGCAGTCCAGACGACTCATGTGGGTCACGGGAATTCCATCGATGGCGAGAATCTGTGGGAAATATTTTATGAAGTTGATTAATTGGATTTGTGGAATTCTGATGGAATGTATTATATTCAAGGAATTTACATCAACACTTGCAGCGTTTTGCCGACCTACCATGTAGAAAATTATGTGCCATTTGGTGGAATAGCATATGTTTATGATCCATATTACAAAATCCATTCTATGTATATATATATTTTTTTTATTGAAAAATGTAAGAATGTGATTTGTATCGATTCTGTATGGAAATAATATATTTTTGTAAGAACAAAATGGAATTGTGTAATTATTCTGTATATTCTTATATAGACGAAGAATCAATCTATATTGGAAGGCGGCAGATTTAATATCCGAAACGTCGGCAAGAACAGTAATTGAAATAGGAAAATTTCCATTCCATTTACTGAAACTTTCACCACAAAAAATGGCTGAAAGAAGTTACAATAATTTGAGAAATTGAAGCGGTTGTAATATAACGTCTCGGATATATTCTTCTCATTTCTGGACAATTTCATAACAGCCTAAAAAATCAACATTGTCTATTTTACGAATTACAAAGCGACTTTGTTTTTATAAATATGCCCTGTAAACTTTCTAGATAGAGAAATTATTGTCATGACTGGGAAAACGAATGGATCTTTGGAGAGAACTCCACCTTTCAAGGTGCATGCGACCTTTTCGGACTATTTGAAAAAAGATTGATAGCTGTGTGGGCGTTTAATAAGGAATAAATGATCACAATTTGCGTCTTTCATCGTAACTTCCGGCTCACTTGCGGATAATTCGAGTTTTTTAAAATAAATACAGACACTGCAGACGTTGCAATCGTTTTGAACTCGTCTGGTGAAAGAGAGTTCAAACAAACAGCGAATATGTTGTTTAAACGATTAGATTCATTACAGAAAAATTATTATTTCATATTCTTCCGTATAACTTCTAGGATGTTTTGGCAGAAAAGTGAACTTTTCGGTACATTTTAGAAGAACTTTTAATTTTTCAAGAATCTTTACGATGTCATTTTGCAAGTAGGCGAAATTAACAAATCGAGTGAAACAAGCTAGTTAGACACATTTCAACTCCTTGCCTCTAGCATTGTACAAATTTTTGCGCATAAGCATTCAATCGAAGGTATATTCTAAGAATAATTATGGCAGTGATAGAAACAGAAAAAGCGTTTTTTTTGTGCTTTCTAGAGTACTGCATACGATGTAACCAAACCGTTGTTGCATTTAAATTTTTGGCGGATGGCTTGATAGCTTATTCTTGAATCATCAAATAACACAAGTATTCATATTCAATACTTTTACAAAAAGCCTATTTTAATCTATTTCCTCATAAAAATATGTGAAAATTTTGTCATGTATCCAAAGCATAGAGATTCATTTGGATTGATTAAATTCAATTTTTTGGCCATACCATTTTTGAAATATACAATCGTGTATTTGAATTCTTACCATCCAACGTTGCAAAAATGATGCGATAACAGTGAAATGTTTTTCTCTAATCTAATTTTCTTTCTCAATCTAATATACACTTGATTTTTTTCAATACAGATTTCTAATTTTTCATTTTTTTGAATGGTTATCCTGATAAGACCACCAATTCTTAACGAAAATTTTCAAAAGTCTCAGTAACTTAGTAATACTTTCTGGATATTATGGAAAACAAAGGTCAATCCAAGATAGTTTTACAATATCAGTCATCATTTCAGTTTTAGAAAAACAAATTCAAAATGTACAGGCAATTGCTAATTCACAATATTCTACGAACTCAGCATTATCAGTATATGATCCGGTACTTTGATTAAACTCGATTATTCCCAACAGTTCAACCATTTTGTTCGGCGAAAGGTATGCACCAATATGTGTTGGAGAGTTCCAAAAATTTTTTGCAAAATGAGAACTAAACAAGAAACAAGAAACAAGAAACTGGTTTTGCCAACGTTTTTCGGTGAACTTCTAAAATTTCGGGATTGATCAATAAACACATGCTATCACTTACGTAATCATCGGATTTCATTAAATGTATATTGTGTAAAATTAAACTATTTCGTTTTTATAAAAATGAAAAAAATCCTGCAATATTAGATTGAAAAACAACAAAATTAGGATATCTCCAGGACAGAACTTTTTTTTATTTTTATATTTTTGGTATATAGATAAGAAATGCCCTGAAGAAGAACGCTTTGAATGTTCGACACATTAGAATACATTTTTTTTCTTGTGCAAAATTTCTGGAAATTATCAAACAAATATTAATAACTGTTTTTGGCTGAATGAAGCGGTAATTACAAAAAGACACGTTCAGTATTCAATGAACGATCGGAAGATACATTTCTTCTGTATAGTTTGGAGTCAGAATACCGTTTTCGCTGGGCTTTAATCGAAAATTGAAAAATATGGAAAATCGCGGCGCTGAGACCACGATGCGACCTTACAAGTATTGAATCTTTAAATTTTTTTACTTGAGAAAGGGAACATGGTAGTGGTATGATCTAACTCTAGAGTCGATGCAATTTCAAAACTGTGGCTTAAAAAAAAACGAAAAATTAGTGTTGAAAAATTGGATGATTTGGCTATTGCAATATATTTCGAATATGTGGAAAGTTGAGTATTATTGCGAGAAAGTTATTTCACCATTGCTCCAATATGAAGCCATTTGTTTTCTTTTGTCGACAACAAAATGTACATATGAAAAAATTTGCTGATAAATCATGATTCATTATTGAAAATTTTGCAAGGAATGGAAAAAGTGGCGCCGAACAATTTCAAGATTCTTTTTCATAGACATTTTGCATTTGTTCAAGAAAAAATACTTTTGTACAAGTTCTCAACTGCAAGTTTTCTCTTTACCATATTCTCGAAACAAAAAACGTAAATTTTTAAATTTAGAATTTTTTGTAATTTTTCATTACTTTTTATTTTGTGGAAAAAAACACCTTCCTAGGTGAAATGGAGTATTTGTTGACTTTTGGTTCAGTTTGAAGCTTATGGAGGCCAAGTAAATAATGAGAATTAGTTATTACATCAAATATTTGTTCTCACGTGCTTGGATTTCATAGAGTTTAAACATACCAGACATCTCATTCGAAAGCGACTTCACCATTTAAAGTTGCCAAAACGAATGTTACGATTCAAGGGTTAATTTTCAGAAATCACATTAAAAAATAAGCCATTTTTGCGCTTCTCCTTAATTAAGGACTCACAAATATTCATTATTGCTCGATCATGTTTTTGCTTCTTTTTCTAAATTTTGTTCAGTCTCGATAACTTTGAGAAAATTGCAGAAATCATTAGATGATAATCAAATTTTAAACATATTCCAGAAACGAGGAAATACAAAAATTCTGGATCTTCATAAATTTATCTTATTATTACTTCTTGAAAATCGTACAAAACCTGATAAATCAAATACAAGTCTACATCTCGAAACGACGATGTCACTGTTTAAAAAATAATTATGTGAAAGAACGGAGACTTGTGTAATTTCTGGAAATTTTCAAGTTTAGTGAAATTTTGCAATTTATAAAACTTAGAGATTTCTCGGAATTTCTGAACATTTCCAAAATCTGCGAAAATGCTCAAATTTTCAACTTTTGGAACATTTGGCAATTTCTCGATCTGGTTTTTGCTTCAATTTATCAAAATTTTGAACATTTGTGTTCATGTTTTAAATTTTATTTTCCCACTTTTGAAGTTTTTTAAATATATAAATTCGTTTGAAAATTCTCATAAACGTTGAAATATTCAAAATTTTAATACTTTCTACAATTTATTGATACTCTAAAAATTTAAAATTGTTTTTCAAAAGATTTGAAGCTTCTCATTCATTTTCTACATCTGAAATATTTCCCTTTTTTTAAATTTTGTAAGAGGCCCATGTGGATTTAATATGTTTTTTTTGTTCTAAATGATTAAAATTAAAAGTAGAAAAAAAACTGAGACAGAATAACAGTTTCCACGTATCATCAATTTTGAGTTGTGCTCCAGCTACTCTCTACCTAACATTTGTGCTAATTCTCACATTCCGTACCTCATCTCCCTCTCCCAAACTCCCCCAGGAGCATTTTGCCCTACTGGCGGGGCTGTGTTCAGCACAACTCTGTACAAAGAGCCTTCGTACACGTTCTGATGTTTTATTACCACCTTCAAACTTGAGGCCAAATCCCAACCGCTCCCCGGGAAGTCTGTAAACCTCAACTTCCTCATCCACCTGCTCCTCAGCACCATTATCAAGTTCCTCAGTCTTTCCCGTGCCGATCGACAGCACAGTCACGAAATTTTCAATCTTTGGCTGAGTTCCTACACTGACTACCGTAACAAAGTCGTCAGTTCCGTTCTTTGACTCCATTCTGCGTCCTCAATCCACTCATCTGAGATACATTCACTGTGAAATAAAAGAGAGAGATAAATGATATTGAGAATGTAATGAATATTTTCTAAAAAAATCAGTGAAAAAAATGTTATTTCATTTTTTGCCAGTAGAGAACAATATCTGTTGATTGTTCAGTCAGATTGAACAAAATTTCAACATAGCAACGAGGAAGCATCGCAAAATTAAATACGGAAGATGACATGGACCATAACAATCCAAAGTCACGAAGAGAATTAAGGATGTTTATACATTTGGTACTCTCGCGGGAAACGAGATATATAACATCCGGATATATGGCGATATATTCTTGCCGGGGAGTGCTGTGTAAGATACAAGTTACATGTAAGAAGGGATGTAACATGTGCGATTTCGACTGAGGATTCCTTCTTCCACGTCACTAAGTTTGAAAACTACAATTACGCACTCCCGCATTCAGCACATTATCTCCCATAACTGTGAATCCTTCCAAATTTTCATTGATATTTCAAAAGCGTCCGACAACTGAGCCTACACCTCCATATAACAGGATATCTATGAGGTCAATTCTGGTTATTTCTGATTTGTTCAAGATTTCCATCACATCATTAACTGTGACTAGCACGAATTGATTAGATGTAAATAAATTTATTGGCTGTTGGACCCAGGTGAAATCATCATTTTCTCTGACTAATGCAAATTCATTAGAGGTCGAAGGTTTTTACCCAGGGTGAATGGCGTGTATTTTCACCACTCGGCTTGGCGTGTCTTTGGTGAGATGCGCGTTTGTATTGATATGATCGAGTACGTGAAAGTATGTCTTTTGATGCTACCGGTATGCTTGAAATCACAAAACTCTAGATTTTTTTCTCCCCCCATCTTCGCTATTTCTCTAGCCATTATTTTAGTGGTAGAATGTGACAAGTAGAAAGTAAATTGACCCGAGGTCAAACCGCTGATTGGAGAGCCATTCATTTTTTGGACATGAAGAGTGAGGGAGAGGAGGAATTCCTTGTCATTGTGTGCAGTTTCTTTTCATCCAATCTGAGTGATCATTATTCGAACGTCATATAATTTACCTCTTCACGAGCATGATCCACTCAATGGTCATAAAATGGAGACAACAGGAATGTTGGGAATATGAAAAAGGTGAATTGTTCGCTTTCATCCAGGAATTCTGATGCCCGGCGAAAACATGAATGAAAAGTCTTACGATGAATACAAGAAATAGTTAATTCAAATTTATTTTGATCAATAGATTAAGATTAACCTGTCAAATAAATTCTCTCCAATGTGCCTTTTTTTACCGTTCATTAGGTGAGCCCCCGTGAACCTCAAATTTAATAATCATCTTCAGGTGAAACACGAATTTGGGATAACTACGAGCCCAATGCGCAGGTTCGTGTAACGGAATTTATCGCCGTGGGCATTTCTCGGCGCATTCTCGATCGAGTTGTGCGCTCGTTCGCGGGCTGCGCAGAGAAAAAATTGTGCATTGAGAAACCACCACAAGGCCCTAGATGGTTTTCAAAAAAATTTTTTGCCAGATATGAAAAACAGGACAGGATAAAATTATGATTTATCACGAGGTCAACTTCCAGACGAAAGCGGCATTATGAATATCCGATGAACTTAAATCACGATCATGTGAGGTATGTACGGAAAATAACGTGTGTCTCGTCGTATCATACCATCGCAAGTAGAGATTTGAACTCGATAGCCGGGCAAATGCAGTCCGGTATGGTGGATAAATGTGCCACTGGAACGAGCCTAGAATCAACTGAAACGTGTATTAAGATGCAATCGTCATCCAACTAGTTTGGTTCATGTTGTTTTGCAATTACAAAATTATCGTGAAAGGTAACGTTTCGTCTGAGTTAGCCGGCTGAGGTGAAAGAACTCGTCCAGTCATTTCTTTCGATTACCACAACACTCGGAAGTTGTTGAGAAGAAACTCTATTCATACTTCAATTTTTTTGCTTGGTTCTTTTTTTTGTTCTCCAAGTGGAAAAAAAAACAAGCATGGAAACAAGTGATTATTGCCGGTGGTTCCGGGAGGCTTACTCAACCTCGAACGATGAAATTAGGGCCCCGAGCTTCCAATTAATTGGAAATCATTCGGACGTGTGATTGACGAACGAGCTGAATTCTCGTTGAAAATAAAATTAATCAACAGGGTGTGATTTCCCGACAGGAATAAAAAAAAATTATTGCTAAAATTTTGCATCTTATTTGAAAAAGATTACAATATTGGAAACCGCAAAGAAAAGTGAAAATTTCCCCGATTTGACGGATTTCCTTTTCCAGGCAAATAATTTTTCCTATCGGGAAGTTGATAAAAAAAATCCAATTCGTGAAGATTATTGCACAACGATGCATCTCATTAATCTCGAGTTTAATGTCACGACTCCAATTCCGTTCCAATTTTTAATCCTCTCGCGGGCCTCGCCCCCATTGTATTTTGGCGGATTGCCTCTCCCGTGGAATCTCACAGTGTTCTTTTTTTTCCCATTGCGTTAACAAACACTACCCCAGGACAATGCAAGTGTTATGCAACAATTGCAGACTCACCGTGACACGCTCTCTGACACGGTTGGGAGGTTTTTGCACCACAATTCAACACACATTTGCGCTTGTTCTTTCCCAAACTGCGAGAACGAGACGAGTTGAGAAAAAATGGCGATATGTGTGAATGAAATTCCAGGGGAATGAAATTCTCTGACCTTTACCACGTGTAGAGTCAATGTGTCAACCTTTACAAGTACATTACATTGTCTCAGAACTTTCACGTGACTCGGCAAATCCATAATTGCCACCGCAAAGAAGGTTAGTAAGGGGAAGTGGAGGTAAATAGTATCAAAGGAAATATTGTTGGTACAATATTTCTCCCACGTGATACTGATGACACTCGGGCTTAACATTTTTTTTTTTCATTTGATAATACGCTGACGTAATTAATTTTTTTATCGCATTCTATTACTCGTTTAATCAAGCAAACTGGTTGACAATCATCGCATGACAAACTGCAGAAAGAAATGATTACATACAGCATGTTGAATTCAAACGCCCATAAATAGTGAACCAGTGGTATAAATCACTCGTTTAATTTTTTTTTTCTATGACAAACTGAAAATATAGAATCTGCGCTGGTGAATAAATAGAGGTGACGTTTTCTTATCCCCCAGAGGCAGTAGCGCGAAAAATGGATTTATTTTTGATAAAGTGAATCTTGGCGAATTGGGCAAAAATTCAAGCTACAAAAGCAAGAAGTAGTAAGGTACCAAAGTAAGACCAGTCGACCCCCCCCCCCCCCCGAGCACCTATACAGGCGAGGTGCACATACTACTTTTCAGACCGCTGACCGGAAGTTCGTTCGCGCCGAAACGCCGGAAAGTGAGTACTTTCCGCACGAGGAAGGATTTTTATGCACTTGTCGTCCTAGGGCGGAAAGTACAAACTTTCAAATTTGAAGTAGCACATGGGAAATTTTGAAAACCCTTTTCAGCAAATATCTCAAAATTGGATAAAGATAGAAGCATTGTAATATAGACATTTTTGGTCAAGAAAAATGAGGCCTACAAATTTGTATAAAAGTAATTTTCAATATCTCTTTTAGTTTTTGAGATATTTAATAAAGACTGTCATCGAAACATGGCAAAACCGACAAAACAGACTTAACTTGATTCACCACTTCACTTGCTGAATTGACTTTTGAAAATTCTATTTCTCCCAAATCTGTGAAAGACTGAGGCGGGTTAGATTGCTTAAGTCCAGAATATTGTGAAATACTTTGAATTTTTCGTCTTGACTATTTCCTACGACAGTGCCTCCAATGGGAGTTCAGCTAGTCGAACACAATCTGGTTTCGCTAAAAACATTAAATATAACTCCAATGGTAAAAACTCACCGCAAGTCTATGGAGCCTTGAAAAAATTCACCAGCAATTCCAGAAATATGTCCAAATGGTTAAGAATTCATCGTCACGAGTTGCTCCATCGCACCGGCGTCTATTCCTCTTTGAAAATAAATTAAGGATTAGGTTACCAAGATGCAAAGGGGGCGCTTGGAATGACAAGAAAATTTCTGGGCAGTTAAAACTTTTCGACACAATTTCCCCTTTTTCTTCTTTGGAAATTCGATTTACCTTTATTTTTTTTTTCTGTGATGAATTTGAAATAAGTCAAAATCCCACTGGATTTGACAGAGTTTCGTAATTGTCCAATACCTAAATACATTCACAAAAAATTCAGAGGAAAGAAGGAAACTTAAGCAAACGTGGAATTTACGTCTTACATTTATTTAAGATACTTATATAATAATTGAAGGTATTTTGTTGTCTGAATGAGAATGAAAATCGTATTAATTACCCCATATTTTCACTTCGTTTATGGTTTTTACCCAATTGACATACTAATTGAGCCGAATGGAAACATTTGTTGAATTATAATATCAATTCATATTTCAATTTGTTTTGATCAATGTTCATGAATTCCTTAATGATTTAAAATACAACTGACCACAGAGGCCAATTAAACCACACCAAACAATGATCGCAACGATCAATTAAATAAAATAATTAAAATACAGAATAATAGTCTAGCGCAAAATGGAAAAGAGCTTTCGGCTTCGAATTGCATGCTCGTACAAAAATACAAAATTTCATGACCTCAAATCATTGCAAAATTTTGCACACATTTCTCAATGAAGACATTGCGGAAGTACCTTAAACCCTTGAAATCTATGAAAAATAAATGGCTTTTCTCGCCATTATTATCTTACCGACTACTGTGAATTTCCCAAGTTTTGCAATAAATAAAAAAATTCTTTGAGGGAAATCCCTTATGTGGCCTTTAGGCGGAATCCGAGCTATTCATATTCAGATAATTAACTTCAAATTTCTCTACATTTGAAATGGAAATTACCCCAATAGGGTGAAAAAATTGTCTCCATAGACAGGACCAAAAAAAGATCCCTGAATTAAACGGAGGTTGCAAAGAGCAAAACGTGAATAACTTGGCAACTAAATTATGCAAAATCGCCCACTCCATGCGTGCCACATATGTTGAAACTTGATCAACTATATTGTCAGCACTGGAGAAATCCTAAGGTAACATAGAACAAATTTAAAAGCGAAAAATTGGTGTGAAAAAATAATTGTGTGTTTGTGCATTTGGCCTCCATACGCTTCAAAGGGAAAAGAAAGTCACGTGTACTCAATTTTTGAACTCGGGAGAGTTTCGTTCAGCATTTTTTCAAAGTTTAGGCTAACAGTTACAGGCTACATTTTCTGAACGTGACTTTTAAATGACAAATCTTGCTATTTTTAATAAGAATTTGCCTCATTGGTTGACACTCAATCACTCAATTTTTGTGAGGAAATAAAGTTATTGCTGAAATTTTTTTTTTTAATTTTGCGCGACAAAGCTGTTCCAAGGGAATTATGGGTTCTATGCGAATTACTATGTTACCCATATATTTAACGCAGCTTCAACGTTTAAGAATTCCACTCAAAGATCCCGCGACTTTTGAAACTCCTAGTAGTCTCTCCTTACGCGGGTATCACCTTTAAACTTGAAAATTTTTCGCATTTCCGGGAATTATTCAACCCGCTGCCAATGCTTATGGCGAGTATGAAAAAGTAACATATACTTTCATGGGTTTTCCTCCCGTGCATGCAGATCTCACTTCTCTTCTGATCTTTCAACAAAAATTTTGCGTCAATTAGTATCTGGCCTGTCCTTCGATGAATCAAGGAATCAATGAATGGCCCTCCATATAATTCTGATCATCTTAAATGCAAATGCATGCGCACCCAAAAACGAAGAGGAGCGCCAATAAAAATTGCTTTCCAAGATGGTAACAAATATTTTCCAAAAAGCCGGTTTTGAAGGTAGATACGTGAAAACAATCACATGGGGCAAAACCGATGGACGTCAATGTGTGTCACTTTCCCATACTCCCCATAAGTGCCAGAGCTCATATAGGGAATCCCACGATCACCCGCAACCATTCAAGCTTCTAGGTTGATACCCTCCACCTCACTCGTCCAAAATACCAACCGATTGTCCACGAAATTTCCTATTTTTCCCAACACTGTGGACCAGGTTGCAACTCGGTCAAGGAATAATCCCCAGTATCCACATACTCATGCTTCCATATACTCAAAAATCACGTGATTTACTCAGTAAACAAATAAACATGGAGAATAGATGGAAACGTCCATTCGGTAGAACGCGCCTCGGTGAACTGGTGGGCAGCAGCCGGTAGGCTGACTTTCTTCCATGCCGCGCACGGATCGCCCCTTTGATTACAAACACCGTCTTCGTCGTCTTTCCTCCTCCTCCTCCTCCTCCCCCCCCCTCCCGTTTTCGGAGTGTTCGTATTTACGTGTGCGCAGAATGAGTGCGAGTGAGGGAGATCAACTGACTGCCACCCCCCTCGTCGACAGGTTGCTGAAGAAGAGGCAGAGGAAGAAGAGAGTATGAAGAAATTGAGTAGGAATGGGAAGAAATCATCCTTGTCCCTCTCCTTTCTGACCATGGCGCATCTAAAACCACCGAGTGAACATCTCTCGTCCCATATTATCCTGTATCGACTTTCCATAACGATTATCCCAGTGAAAAAGCGTGGAGGCTGGTGGGGGTCGGAGGCCCCTGGTTTTCTTGTTTTGTCGTTTTTTTTTCCTCATTTTTCTCAAGATTTTTATTCTAGCTGGGAGCCAGCCTGGAGGCTGACATGGCCCTGGGCACACTCCCGTAAAATCCCATATTTATGCGCTGAGTTACTGATTTGCCCAACAACTAAATGTGGGAGACCCCAGGATGAAATTTGTTCCCATGCTTTATCAATTATTTTCTGCTTTTTACCGGATTTTCTGATGTGCAGTTTTTTAAGCAGGTTCTTTCTTCTGTTTTGTTTTGTTTTTTTTTTCTCTTTTTTGTTGAGCCAACGGACTTGTGTGTTTAGCATGGTACTGAAATTCCAGAGACTGAGAGACCCACCTTTCATTCCACACGAGGAGACACCTTCGGTAAGTGTGGTCTACACGGCTGATGTACGAGCCACTGTGAGGCACTCTTTAACGGTATATCTCAAACATTTGCCCGAGATCTGGGTTGCTGGTACATCGGTATGCCGGTTTCGTACTTACACTTGTGGTACTGAGATTACGAGACCATCTGTGGTTGCATTATCGGTGGTGTTGTAGGCCTGCGGTTGGGGTGTTTGGAGAAGCGATTATGCCATGGATATCAGGTTCGGTAAATTCTGGAGAGGGAAAATATATTTGAATTGCAATAGGGGGAAAACAGGTGTGCTTTGTATGTGCATTACTCATGGAGAGCTTGAGCATATCTGGCATGGATTTTTTCAAATATATTTTCATTCGTTTCGATAAAGTTTTTTGCAGGAATGTTCAATTTGTGTTATAACCATCTTCGACCTAACTATGAAAGTAATCTGTTGTAATATTTTGTTTTTTTTTTTTGATTCAGAATAAATTTCTAGGTTGTAATATTTAGCAACATGTCGACGGTCTCAAAACGAAAAAAATTATCTCCTATATTTAAAGACAGGAGACACGACCGATTTGAACAACATTTATGAAGAGCAATTTCATGTGAAATTCTGCGGACAATCATGATCGATTATTTTAGCCTAATAAAATTTCATCGCTGAAATTATAATCCGACACAAAATTTCTTTTTTTCCGTCGATCATATTTCTTCAATTGTCAATTCCAATAATTTAAAAAAATTAGGCTGATCGTCATGATTAAATCTCATAACAATTCAATTTCTGTATAACTATAGAATCACGTGATATATGAGGACCTATTTATAACAATTTTTGCTGGAAATGGTCATAAATGATGATCATCGAAGAGAAACACTGTTGGAGAAATTACGAGAGCACAGATGTTGCCAAAATTATCTGTACAGAATAATTCCAAACTTTCTTTTTTTTTTCTTTAGGGATTGGAATACTGACTTCTCCGTACCTCACTACCTGACCCCCCCCCTTCCTCCCACCGGCTTAAGATACCGGGCGAAATTCCTCAAATATATTTCGAAATGTTCGCGACAGGGACTGTTCAACATTGCATATTGGTAGCTTCAGACTTGCGGACATTCACTATTGCACATTTTGGAAAACTGAAAATCCTTCTTACATACAAGAATTTTTGTCATAGTCTCCCTCCAACAGCGCTTTATGATCGCGCGGATCGAGCGGATCGAGCTGAAGCCGAAGTATGCAATCATCCGAGCTAGAAAATATATACCCAGACAAATAAGTCAGTTATATCCGGATATATGTCACATATATTGCGGCAAAATATAGAATTTCCAAGATATATGTTGAATATATCTGTGCGGATATATCTCGCCGGGCACATTCGAGATATTTCCAGAATATAAGCAGGATATATTTTAGATACAATTGCTGCAAAATAACTATATCTCAGTTATAATTTTTGGCTTATATCCTTTGCTATGCGGGTAGCAAGATAACAGAATTACGTCGGGCGTGCATTGTAGCGTTTCATTGCTCAATTTTTACTCACATGTCGGAGTGTTCTCTCGATATTTATGCCACCGACCAAGTACCTTATCACCCACGGTACACAGGATTAATCCTAAAAGATATGAAGATAGAATCCCTATCAAATAGTAGGGAAGCGTTGGCCTTTTCGATCTCATTCCTCCAAGGAATTCAAATTAATTGAATGTGCAATTTAATCTTCAGTGTTAAACACCTGACGTTACGAACGCATTTGCGAGTCCATTCTTGACCTGTCCTCCATTTCGGTCGTTACATTTTGAAATACTAAATACCTCAATGAATTAGGAAATCTACCAGAGTCAAGGATATTAATATGTCAAAATTTAGTATTTCACCATAGTAGAATTAAGGATAGTTCTCTTTCCGTGAGCCCTTCGTAGTGAAACAATGGCTGGTACACTCCGTAATAAATCCGATTTCCAAAGTAATCTGAAGAATAACAAGTCGAGGGCATAAAAATAATTTTTGCAAGTTTTTTTCTTCGTTTCTTCTTTTTAAATCTCTGCATAACTTTGCACCAAATTACTCATAAAATCTGGAAAAAAAGAAGAGCATAAAAAAATTGTGGAGTATAAAAACCACTTGGAATTCCAGCAGAAATTTTCAAGAGAACGATGAAAAGGAGTATATGGTGTAACAGAATACTCGCATATGCACCTGATAACAATGGCGTATAGTTTAATTAATAACTATGTAATTTAATAACTATAGCCAGTCACCGTTGATTCCACAAAAACCGAATTTTTAACTGTTCCAGTTTTTGGGAGGCAATAAGCATATTTAACTGATATTTAAAAATGTCTATGATGGATCGCACATCTTGCGCTTGTGAAAGAAATTACGTATTTTGTCGTCGGATAAAAAATAGGTAGTATGTCCAGTATCGACACATATACTATCTATGTAGGATAAGTGAGGAAAAATTAACTTTCCCAATTTTTCACGCCTCACTTATCGCCTTCATAATTATCAATTTTTGGAAACGAACACACCCACGATCCTCCATCCTCCTTTAAAAATTAATTTAATCGCTAGAAAAGCGATCTCCACCACAACTGTGTTAATTGAGTAATTGGCATCAATAGGCTCATTTAACTGCCGCAGATCTCTCGGAGATGCTTCACCGAGTTGTATGATTGTAAGTGAAATATCCAAGGAAATCCCAAGGAATTACGCTGAATATTGACATTTTCAAGTAATTCGGCCGGATAACGGACAGCGCACAGTACATCAGTGACTGCTTAGTAATCGTACGCTTCAAACATTACATCGCATACGTACACACGTACACCAGCGTCGACCTCATGAATGCAACGGACCTAGAGTGACTTGTAGTTGCATCGAGGCGTGTTGGGAATTCGATCTCCATAGTCCACGAGATTCCAGCAGTTGGCATGTAAGAGTTTTGAGAGCGATCATCGTTGTTTTCCCACAAGTGTCGGGTCACTTGAAGGAGTAGTTGAAGAAGTTGCTTCTGTGAAAGCGAATATTTTCGTATTTTTTTTTTGTGTTTCGTAATGAATTTGATTTTATGCGTCTCTGGGGTGAAACTTTAAGGAGAGTCGTTATGGGAAGGGTCTCAATGATTTTATGATGGTTGAGACGGGGAAAAAGTGATGTCTGGCGCCGAGATGCACATCCGTGACCCAAATAAGAGCAATTATTATAGTTTCTACTTATTTTGTATTCAAATCATTGTGGTTTGACTGATTGCTCCAATTGTCGAGGAAATCCACTTGTTGATTTCATTTGCAATTTGCATCGTTATCTGTGCATTATCATTTTTCCCCTTTTCAGGGATGAATTCAGCTACTTTGAGAATATCATTTATTTTGAATACTGGAATACAACAGGTGTCGCTACCTGCGATTATGTCACGTGACGCACTGGCCAATCACACTGCGCCTCGCGCATTCAGACTGTCCAGTGCAAATGCGGGCGACCACGCATGCGCCGGTGGTAGTCGGACAACTTCGCATCCAGACCGAATATAAAAGTTTGAATTATCATTAAAATTTCGCGCCACTCGAAATGAACCAATAACTAATAATTCACTACATGGAAGTGACTCAAATTTTGATCGAAGCCAAGGTACGCCGAGAGACTCGAATTGCGGCATTGATTAGCTTGATCACAACTCTCCTTCGTAAATAATGATTGATTAAAACTTTTGGCGATTTGCATGCTTCGTGTTTAAAGAAAAAACCGGAAACTAGTGCATGATTTTCTTTTAAAATCTAATCAGATCCAAGTTACGTCAAGACACATCGATTAAAAAAAATCATCGAATCGGCTGATTCGTTTGCAAGAAATCGTCTAAAAATTGTGGGCACATACGTACACGTAAACACGCATACAGACATTTTGTTAAAAATGCTCTAGAACGATTAGAGAGACTTTGAAACGTGGAAACATGATGCAATTTCCACTTTTGATTCTCGGGGCCATTACAATAACTTCTCTATAACGGGAAGTTAAAAATTATTGTTAAAGGGGTTATTTCCACTGAGCAAATTTTGACGAACGATTTTTATCAAGTGTTTCTTACGCAACAGAAACGTCCAGTGCCGAAATTTTTTTGTGCGATTGTATCATCGGATAGAGAAAAAAAAAACACCCAAACTAAAGTAACGCATTTTTCACTGAATACACGAAGCGCATTTATTCCTCGATAGATTCAAAAGTGAAATGGAAAGTTGTGTGAATAATTCAACCAATAATGGCATTGTAAATTCCCCCACCCTAGTAGAAATTGGACGAAATTCTGCAGCATTCAGCCGAAGTGGCTATACCTTTAACATTGAGTACCGCGGTGCAATACCGCGGCGAGGTCTATGCGACATTCAATTTCTAGTAGGGCAGACCCCTGGACAAATGATTGTCACGCAGAATGGCGATCGTTTACTTGCGATAGTTGAAATATCGTACAGGTGAGTGTCCTCGTGATTGAAGCTTCAGGGCTACCTGTGCTATAGCTAGTGGGCATCCTCAGTCAGGTGATAACGGTAAAGAGTGGTTCTAGGCACTCCTCGATTCATCACCTAAATCGTTCAATCGAGTATGTAATATTCACCAGCAAATTCTAAATGTGATTTTTAGTCACCAGGGAAAAAAACGCATTGAAACCTCATCCGAGACCTTGACCAAGCGAACCGGATGTGTAGCTTGAGCCGCCTCGTCGTCGCGTCACATGTTGAGTACAATTTGCACTTGAGAGTGTTCCGAAGACTCTCAAGTGGCACGCGGTCCGATTTACTTTACCCTGGAGCATTGGTGGACAAAAAAAATTTATTCCGGTTAATTTCTTCAGAAGCAACATGCACCTGAGGATTTATCTGTGGGCAAAAATAAATTGGCCAAGAGGAACGAAAAAAAAAGTCCCATAAAACTCACGTGAAAATATTTCAATAGCGTAGAAAGTGAAACTTGAAAATTCAAATTTTTCCTTGTGATTGAATTGCCATTGGAATAAAAAGAATGCACAAGAAATGGTCTTGAAATAAAGGAATCGAGGTCGTCGGGTCGATCTCTCGTCGAGCTCTTGTGTTTTGCACTGGGGCTGGTTAAATGATACCGGGAATGCAGGAAAACGTGAGCACCGTTTGCTTCCCAGGATCTTTTCTTGAATGAAGTGCAACACGCAAGCCAGCGTTTCACTGGCAATAGAAAGAAAAAAAAGCAACGATAGTCTATTCGCAAGGTGAATCTATTCATGATGTGAAATAACAAATGAGGAATTTAATCAAAACAAACAAGTATTAATTACAATCAATTGAAAACTCTCTTTCTCGATTTAAAGGTCAAGCGCAATAACTTTTTCTTTTGCCATTTTCAACGTTTGATTTCGAAAACTCTCTAGAAAAATTATTTTCTCTAAGCTTAGTGGATTTACGCTGTTGTCATCGAGCGAAAATATGAAAATTGCAATGGATGAATGCAAAATTTTTGGACATATTTGGACACTCGAGAAAGAATTGGAATATTTTGAAGAACCATTTTTTTCCATTTTTGATTTCGCGATAGGGAATCCTAAAGTAGGTTTGACACGTTGTTGATAAAATTTGTCGGTCTGTGTCCTTACAGGACAGCGATACAAATAACTTTTTGAGCCGCGTAACGAATATTTGAAAAAAACTTTCGTTCGAAGAAAAATTTCGTTTGACAAAAAGTCAACTCATAACAATTGAAATCGCAAATTTGAAAAATGAGAAAAAATCATGAATACCTCGTGACCTCCTGAGACAGAATTACCCATCGTTTTTAAAATGTATAAAGAAGAAGGTCGTGAACACAATTTGTACCATGCAAAGTATAAATTGGATGATGCGCAATGTATCGGTTTTTCACTATTTCCCTCATGTAACTCAGGTTAGAAATTTGACCTTTGAGAAGTATATAGTTAAGTAAATCAGTACAAAATAACATTGACCCTAAATGCGGGGCCAAAGCGATTAACACCGTCAATCCCATTCTTCGTTGAATTTGCAATATATTAATACTTTCTCAATTCGCGTGTTACTCGCTACAAGTTTATCATTTCGTATTGCTCCGGTACTTCCTGATTGTCAATGGACTTAAACCGAAATTTCCTTCCAATTTCGGGGAATACCTAATTTTTCAAGGTGCTTGAATCATCAAAAAATTTTGAGAGTTTACAATCCATCGATATCTTTTCGCTTCCACACGGAAGTTCTATGATTAACATATTTCAAAAAATTTCAATTTTACCTGCAGAGAATTTAAAAAGTCAAAAAATGTCCAAGGATGAGGACTTTACATTATATATAGTATACTTGGAACATTAACCTGAATTTAGGATTTGAAAAATTTTGAGATAATTTCGTGCAATGTTTCAATTTAAATACCTCTATAGACCTCCGATTAAAATAGATCGCGTTAAATTTTTTTCTTGTCATGGTGTATGTGCGCATAGATTCTCAAATTCCCTGCAACCCTGTTATACATCATCTGGAAAAACGGAATAGCTACACATCGGAAATTCTGGCCATTAAGCGGCATTGGTTTGATGCACTTCTGTATCAAATTTCAATCTAGGTCAATTTAGGCTAACTAGGCGTCAGAAAAGTCGTACTTTCCCGTGTACATCTGGCTCGAAAATAATTTTCATGCTTTCGCGCGTTTATTTTTCTGAAGAAATTGCCCAGAAACATCCTTTGATTTTCGCCTATTGCCGATTGAAATTGTATTTTTCAATTAACTCAAGAAAACTAGGGTACATGTTGCACTTTTCCCGGTATGTTAGAAGTGGCAATGAACGGGATGTACGTGTGGCCCTCGACAGAAATTTGGAATAAATTAAACGCTATCGCCTTGATTATAAGTATTACAAAAAAATTCATACAACTGAAAATGTTTGTTTCCACATGGAGAACAACTTCTATTTAGAACTTGTTCATCTAATCCTTACCATGGGTGTAATAGAGCGGTATAAACAATTAAAGTTGTTAACCAGTGATATGTCCTGAGCTACGCAAAGTATACAAAAAAGTGATGACATTATGTGGGTATTTTTGTATAAGGAATAACATTCATAATAGACTGTTTCTCTGATCTTGGAAACTGAACTCGGCACAGGGGCGGGGGGAGGTGGGTGGGTTATATCATAGGCGCCCGCCATTCTAGCACAGTAGTTTCGGGAGGTTTACCCGGTGTTTGGAAATACGATGCCCTAAATGAATGAATATAAAAAAAAAAGTCATAAGAAATTAAACATGCATTTTTAATAACAGAGCAAATTTTGCATAAAACTTTTCGCCGTATCTCTTACCGTTTTAAAAATAGAGCGTTGTAAACAGTTAGACTGTTAATAACACAAAAAATGCTCAGTCAATTTAAACCAGAAACTGATGCGATCTACGTTCTATGAAGACGCTCTGAATAGGACCTCGATGAGCCAGATCGTTCGACCCGTTCCACACATACAAACATACACACACAGACATTTGTTAGGAATTCGACGGGAAGCATTTTGGTATACCTAGTTACGAATCGAAATAAACAAAATCGATTTAGGGGTCATTACCATAACTTCCCGAAAAATCGGGAAGTTAAAAAACAGGTTTCCGTACCTGAGGATGAGTAAGGATCCTCATATAAAGCAGAATTTTGACCATGTGGTGAGGTCTAGTGCTACGACTCAGAGTGCAACCCGCGGAGGGAAAACAGAATTGAGAATTCAGATTTGGTCTCTTTTGAATTATTACTGTCGAAAAAAATTGGAAATGCATTTGGGGAGTTTAGGGCTGCAGGAATTGAACTGTTCTGTCACGTCTTTCGAATCTAATTTATGACTCTCTTAGTGCCTAGTGGAAGCTACGGAAATCTTTGAGCTGACGTATTTTGTCCCGTTGGAAAATTAAAATGTTTTGTGGAATGGTTTTTGGCACTTTTCTGTGTAGTAATTTGATTTTTAGGTTTAATTAAATATATTAATCCATCAATTTTACCGCTGTTTTTGTACTTGTGGGGCCAACCACTATAACGGATAGATATTTAAAATATAATCTCAGAAAAAATACACAAATCTGGTTTTGTATAGATTTTTCTAAGGGTGTATATTTTTTCTGTTGAGTCGTTTAATAGTTACTGAAAACCACCGAGAGCGTA
Source organism: Asobara japonica (assembly GCA_026005395.1). Taxonomy (NCBI): domain Eukaryota; kingdom Metazoa; phylum Arthropoda; class Insecta; order Hymenoptera; family Braconidae; genus Asobara; species Asobara japonica. Next base: position 1,055,713 of record BQMI01000505.1, read on the forward strand.
TCAGTATATCTCATAGCGCGACTAATCCTATCAGTCAACTACACTGAGAGAAAAATGTAGTAATATAGGTAGCAATGTGGTTCTTCAAAACGCTTCATGTTTCTCTTCAGTGACAGTGGAATAACTCTTTCAAAAAATGAACCTTTTGAAGAACCCAAAATTTTATGATCCTACCTGCCATGCCCAACCCTTGTCACTATGACTAAATGTTCACCGATTTGTTATCACTAATTTTTATCTGATTATTCGAAATAAGCCTTTCCAACAACTTTCATATTCTCCTTATATAGTCATTCCATTTGAGTACCCTTCCGGGTTTTACGATTCGCTCAGTACCCGTGCGACACTTATGGGAGCTAGATTTTTCCCTCAACTCTGCACACCACTTGTCCCCTCTTCCTTAATTCATTGATTTTTTGGCTTTGTATGATCCCAGTTTTTTTTTATATTTTTTTCTAATACCTCTTCTTTATCTCTTATTGCTCTAGAGGGGGAGGAGGGGGGGGGGGGGGGGGGGGTCCGCCCCCCAGCAATCCCGCCGCGAAATGCGCCCCGTCAGCTCTGCCCCCCCCCCCCCCCCCCCCTAGTTTATTACGTCGCAAAGTGCGTGACCCCCCGCCCCTAGATTACTACCTCACGAAATGCGTGACCCCCCCCCCTCCCCCCCCCCAATTAATTGGCATTGTTTCAAGCTGTCAAATAAAAATTGTGAGTATCGTACTGTAACCACTCAGCGACCCCCATCGGTTCAAAAATTTTCACACTCGAAGGGTATGTGTTTTACACAAAATAATCTCTCTTATTTGTATAAAATAACACTTCGGTCATTTCGCACAAAACTCCGCGAACTCCTTTACCGAATATTTTTTCGCGAATTTCATTATCTTTTTCTTCTTTATCGGAAATTTTATTGAGCTATATAATTTCATTTTGAGAATTGCAATGTAGTTATCCTATGCAACTGCTTTGAAGTCGATTTCGCCACTTTTTTCCTTCCAGTAGACAAACTCGGTCTTAAGAACGAGATGAAAGTTTCCAAATACAATAGAAAATATTGTTGATTGTTTCCGGGGCAATGAAATTCAATGTTCAATAATTTGTTCCAACCATTTGTTGTATTTTATTAAAAAAGTGGTATTTCGTAAATAAAAATTGTTCTTCCTACGGCAATACCTACAGCATTAATGCATCCACAATTGTTCATATGTAATAGTTAAGTAATCAGATTTTACAGTAGACGCACCATTGAACATAATATTTCCTCAATTATTTAAGTCGTGTTTTTATTTAGAAAACAAAATTTTATTCAGCTCGTATCGCGCATACGGTCTACCTTCTATATAATTCTCGTGTTTTACGAGATTTTGATCGTTGAGAATGAGTATGTCACTTATCAGTTTATTGAAGAACTCTCCCAAAATGATATTTTTAACTTGCCGATTTAGGGAAGTTATTGTAATCACCCCGATAATGAAGTGTCTCAGAAATCGAGTCACAGACACTCATGGGATCCAGTTGGATCAAACCGATACTCACTGTGCGATACGAATTACTTTCTTAATATAATATTTTCTCTTTTGAATAATTGAACACGAGGAAAGTTAATGATTTATTTATCAATTTTATAATATAATATAATAAAATTTATATTCGCAGAAAATATTTTGCATTTTATGTAATGCGCGCGCAATGTATATTGCGGGTAGTTTTATAGTTCATCAATGGCCATTGCCGGGACCGTCTACCCTAATAATCGTCAAGTGTTAAAATTTATTTTTACTGTCCTGTCATAAAACAATATATTGAAGCAATCATTGGGAGCTGCTCCCCAATGTTGTGATGATTTATTCATTTTTCATATCAACATTCATCATTTAGTCGAAGTGTCTTTGTCGGAGTTACTTCCGCCCTTTCGTCAAAAATTAAAGTTACAAGTGAGGAAAAGATGGGAGGGAGGACGAGCCTAAAATAAGAAATCTGTTGAGTGAATCTGGTGGTTTTATTATTTGCAAAATTATGCAATCTCAAATTTCTCTAGTTTTGTACAACAAATGTCATCGTGTGTGTGTGTGTGTGTGTGTGCTTGGATGTGTGGAGTCAGAACTTTGGTTAGCGATTTCTCATGAACGGATCTAACGATCTGGGTCGTCGAGGTCGGGATCGGGGCTCCTCATGGAACTTAGATCGCAGTCAGTGTACATTAACTCGATTTAGATAACTGGAAAAACGCGAATGCTGAGTAGAAAAAATCGATCCTCCTGTGGATGTCGTAGAAAATTTTCTCCAGCTTCTGTTTTCCTGCAGAAAACAAATGGGAAATATTCAGCCCGAGAAAGTTCCCAATAATACATCCAGAATCATTCGAAACGAAATTGAGATGGAATTTCCGTTCATGTTTGGCTTAGCGAAATTCGTAGAAGAGTTTTCCTCAATTTAAAGTAATGGGTAATGTATCCAACCGCAACCGATTTTACAGTGGTTTTCATGATTGGTTAAACGAGGTGTGATATTTACGGTGATAAAAAAATTAGGAAATGTATTGGCAGAAGCGAATGATACAAATTTTTAATTGATAAAATTGTATGTGCATAATGGACATTTTTCACAGCACTCAAATTTTTTTCCTCAGTAAATTGATCACAGAGGTAAGAAAAATCATACGTAAGGCATTGGTAATATGAGTACTTGAATTTACTTTGCGATCTCACTGATTATCCCCCACTAGTTAACAATTTCAATTGTTGATAACGTTGTTGGTAGCGCTGGAGCCATTTGAAATACGGGAACACTGTATACGACCAAAGTTGTTCCTTATACAAACATACACATTTCATATGTTAGGCAGAATTTCGCTGGAAAATTTCTATGAGGGTTAAAAACCAAACTAAGTTGATCGCGTGCATTAATTATTAGTCACAATTTCAATTATTGATATCACTACCAAACGTCGTTAATTCGGTAAAATCAAATTTTTCTCTCAGTGTAACGACGTCGTGTGAACATTCACTATAATGTATGGTGATCTATAAATGTTGGAATAGTACACCAATCAGGATTCAGAAATGGGTACCCTTTTGACCTCAGGTAGTGACCCTCTTCACCCTAGGGACCCCAGGTAGTGACCCTTTTGACCTCAGGCAGCCCTTGGGACCCCAGATAGTGACCCTTTTGACCACAGGTAGTGACCCTTGGGACCCCAGGTAGTGACCCTTGAGACTCCAGGTAGTGACCCTTTTGACCTCAAGTAGTGACCCTGTTGACCCTTGGGACCCCAGGTATTGACCCTTTTGACCCTTGGGACTACCTGGGGGCCCTTGGGACTACCTGGGGGCCCTTGGGACTACCTGGGGGCCCTTGGGACTACCTGGGGGCCCTTGGGACTACCTGGGGGCCCTTGGGACTACCTGCGGACCCTTGGGCCTACCTGGGTGACTATCTCGGGGCTTACCTGGGGGCCTACCTGCGGACCCTTGAGACTTCCTGCGGACTCTTCGGCCTACCTGGGGACCCTTGGTAGGCCTTGGTCGTGTAATAGAGCTATATAACATTGTTAACCAGTGATATGTTCTGGAGTATGAGAGTTCTAAAAAAAAACCATACGACATTGTGTGTGTATTTTTCTATAAGGAATGCCATTCATTATATACCTTTTCTCCCATCTCTAACCGATAGAAAGGTTTTCGCGATAGAGCGGTTTAAATAATGAAAATTGTTAATAAACATTGAGGCAATTTTTTTCAAGCATGACACTCCTTTCTTACCTGGGCATCAGTGAAAGGTGATTTTTGACCAAAGGAGAACCAAATTGATCGAGACGTTTACACGGAACCGTTGGCTAACAAATCACTCACATAGGAACACACACACACACACAAGAGTCGGGGCTTTGGCGTAGCGAATAGAGTATCCGCCTACTACGCCAAGGGTCCTAGATTCGCGCTCGGCCATCGGTCAATATTTTTCCAATATACTTTCTCATGGATACCGACCTAAGCAAGCACGATCTGTGTGGGCTATCGGCGGTATCCATGAAATGAGACCGCATCCCGTTGGGTTCCATCGCAGGCGCCTAGGTAGCTGCCATCGTAGGGCAGGGGTTTCTAGGGGTTTACCCTGTGTTTAGAAATACGATGGCCTGTAAATGGCGAAGGTCGGCCCCAGCCGCATGGGCGGGTTTCCGGTATGCCCACTGAAGACATGTTCGCACAGCAGTTATGGTATTTCAGCCCAGCGAACTAAATTTATTCTTCTCCAATATACCACGGTTAATCACTGTGACCCCTGTTAGTGTTATAACGAAAACTTGCAGTTTGAGAATTCTAAACTGACTCTTTCATGACACAGATTATAATGAATATTTGAGTACAAGCATGGTGAAAACAGTCATTGGAAATTAAATGTGCAGTTCCTCTTACAGAACTTGTTCCATTCAACACCTTCTGCCGTATCTCTCACGGTTTTCGCTACAGAGCATTATGGGCAATTGAATTTGTTAATAACAATCGGGCGAGTCGTGTACGACGGGATAACCGCTTGCGCCATGGGTATACCGAAAGAACTTCAAATTCGAATGATTACGTTTTCAACTGTTACTAGTGCCGTTCCTTCTCTGATTTCGAGTTCGATTCCGATAATCGATTTATTTTCTTGATTGAAGCTCAGAGAGAGATAGCGACTACACTGTCAACGAAGCGGTTGCGCGCGCATTTCAGCGTGACAGACTTTCGATATAATCGATATATCTCGCACATTGTCCTTTTTGGAATAGGATACCTCTTTCGAGTAGAAACATGAATGCGTCCGTAGGATTTCGAGGCCACTTTTGTTGCTTTACTTGTGTATGCCTATAGCGGGCATGTACACAGGCTACGGACATTCCACACCATATACAAAAGTGTCCACCAGTCCCATACGTGTATATACGTGAGATACTAATACAAGAGAGTGTCCACAGAAAGTTTGCGCCGAAGCAGAAAAAAGTTCACTATTTGTTTGAACAGTAACGGACTGTCGCTTAATTTTTGTTTTGTTTGTAAATACTTTAAAATTGAATTTCCAAACAGTGATTCTAGCTGTGGTGAGAAAGTCGGTGGGGGTGGAGATCTGAAGGGATATGCACTTGTCGAAGAGACACTACCGCGTTTCATGATCGTCTAGTACGAACGAAAGCGGGTAGACCCTTATAGAGGCCCGGATCTTGGGGTCTGTCTGCCTCCAAAAATGTGTAGTACCCCACCATGAAGAGGAATTCAACGAATTATCTCTGCCCTCTTTCCTCATTTTTAGGGATGAAATGTACACGAATCGAAAGAGAATTAAAGTCTCCATTAATCGCCCCCACTTCATCCCATAATCTCCTGAGACGTGATGAGCTATCAGCACTCTACGGCACGTAAGTATTCTAAATTTGGAGCTGAACAAAATAAAAAAAATCTTCTCAATCTACATGAATATCTCCCCTGTTGCACATATCAATTTTCAAAAGTATGATTTTTTGTGGAATTGGCGAAGATTTAAAAAAAGTCCTTAATTTTTCGATGAAAAAAAAAAAGGAATAAAATCTCTTTCAGGAAATCAGAGCGCTACAAAGCTACTTGTGGCCGGTCCCTCGAGCACCGCGACTGCGACTGTCCTGTTACCCATGCACAGAATTCCGAATTATCTCAAAACCGACTTGCACGCCATCTCTCCCATGGGGTGGGTACTACACATTTGTGGAGTCAGACAAACCCCGACATCCGGGCCTCGACAGGGGTCCTCTTTGGGTAACGCTACCCGATTTCGTAGAACCTACAGAATTTTTTTCTCAGTGTAGGAAAAAAGAATTGAAAAAACTTAAACTCTGGCATCAATTATGCAAGCAACACTTTTCTTCAGAAGCAATTTTCTTATTTCATATTATTTTTAAAATCGTTTCCCTAATTTTTTTGTTTTACCACTCCTGCTATCTTTCTAATTTTTGATACTTCATTGGGCCCTGAATAATATATATGTCCACGATTGTTGTATGGAACAATGATTTTATTATTCTGTCTCGAATTCCGTCGTTTTTTTTCCAGAAATTGTTTCCGTAGTGATTTTTACTTTTCCAAGTTCGGAACAGGGCTAATACCAATTTCCGAACGAGGAAAAGTACAAGGCGGTACGGAGAAAATGTTCCCTCTCACCTATTTCTCTACGAAGAGAATATCGATCCAAGGAGTTCCAGTTCTATATATTCCAAATACCAAAAACTAGGAAACAGTTATGAATGATGAGTGCTTGATGAATTAACTATTTTTTATGCTTCACATATATGCTTTGACTATCCAATAATCTGCTACGAATTTTCTCACGGAAAAATCGAGATAATTCATCAAAAATTTTAATCCAATTGTTCAATACCGAGATCAGAACAGACATATACATAACTTCGGCTTATGTTTTTTTTCGGATATCCTAATCACTGAAACCTTAGGATCCGTGTGAAAAATATCTATTCAAATTTTCATTTCATTCGAAAATTTGAGATAATCCTCTCATAAAATTTTTTTTAAAAGGCGTTTTTTGGGGGAAAAAAATTGGATCAAATTTTTTTTCCTAGTTTACCCGAATTTTGAGAGAATTGACACGGACATTAGGCAAACGTATAAATTAATTAGTCAAATAAAACCGCATTGATTGGCCGTATAAATCCGTAAAACGAAAGCCGAGTAACGATGATATATAATTAGAAATGATAGAATGAAAAATACAATGACTATGACATATACTAAAATAGCTCAGTAATTGGAATAACGTTAAATCGATCAGGAGAGAGCTGAGCTATGGACAAAAACTTTTTCTCCAATTTCCTTGCCTCTGCTTGTTCAATAAATTTCCTCATTATTTCAGATCCATAAAAAGTTCTAGGATAAATATAAACTAATCACTAAGATTTACATTTTTTCATTCACCTATTTATTATTTGTTTTCTCCTTTTTTTCCATTACTTTGTTACATTTGATACGTTTACGTTTATATTCTGTACAAAAATTTTCTTCTTCCTTCTTAATGTTCACTTCATTCGTCGACGTGTTTTTCTTTAACTTTTTGGTTAATTAATTTATTTCTTTTCATTCCAATGTATTCGTTTTTTTTTACCATATAATAACGTGTAAAGCGTCAAAAATAACTGTCTATTAGGTCACTGGAACTAGAATTAATTACCATTATTAATTGCTAAAAAATAGGTTGTTGCTGTCGTAGTTTTTCTTTTTATATACTCAAGCGGACATGTTGCGAAGTGAATTAGGAGAAAAAAAAACAAGGATGGCATTTTTTTTTTGAACGCATGAACAATGAACATAAAAACTGTGGAGCTATTCGTATTGTTTTCGTATCTTTCATCACTTATTGGGAAGGGAAGAAGGATTATTATGAGATTATACAGGGGTGGGAGGGGGGGGGGGGGCGGGGGCGGGAAGGATCAGCTAATCAGTCTTGTATTTGAGGCTCATTATATCTAGTTTCAACTGTATTGCGTTGCTCGTATGTACATTTTTTTACTTATTTTTGTTTTTTTTCTTTATATTATTACTTCTCAGTTCTTTTGTGAATTCCAAATGATTTGGGGGTTCATTAAAATGTGGGGAGAAAAGGGGGTCAGTATTTCTTGTGTCCGTTGATCAATCTTGACTCTCACTGCGTTAAAAAAGACAGTCTCTATGCTCTCATATTTTAATAATTAAAAGCATTGTATTTATTTCGTTTCTTTGATGTTTCAAATTGAAATTCATGAGTAATAAATCATTACTTTCTGGTTTGTTTTGATCATTAAATTATAATAATATCAGCATGATAAATGCTGTGACAAATGATTTGAATGATTTGTCCATGAGATATTGATAACGAACGAAATAATGACCTCAGGAAAGTAATATATCTTACGTCATTCATTTTTGTTTTTTTTTTTACTGAAGCCTAAAGTTTTTTTTTCGTTTTTCAATGTTTGTTTCAATGTTTCTATTTTTTTTCTTTAAAACGAAGCAGCTAGCCTCCTACGTGATTACGTCAACAATGAGTTCTTAATTAGTACCGCAAAGCCTAAAATTGAGTCTAGCGCCATTTCAATTCGTTTTTGCATCGAATCAATGAGGGTGTACTTAATTTCACATGGATAAATTGAACTTGCTTGAACAACTTTAAATACCATCGCGGTAATTACATAACACATTATGGGCAAAAAAAAAAATTAGGAAAAATTATATGGTTTTAATTCATCCTCGGTAAAAAAAAGAAGCTCGGAAATTTAACTTTACAATGATATAAAAGGAAAAATCTAAGGAGACACATGGTAATAATATGCAATAATGAACATTACGATGTCAATGATTTTGTCATTTTTAAATTTTGGGTATTTTTGTAAAAAATCTCCTCACACTACGTTGTTGTACCACCAATGTAACCATTAAGATTTTCCGATTTTTTTGGATAATCAACTGGCGATGATTTTGCCTCAGTATTATCATCATCATTTGGTATAACATGGACCTCAACCTCTTCCACAGATGGGAATGTTATTGTCAATGATACTGTGTCTTTATTCTCAATTGTTGTTATTGCTTCTGGTGTGCGATTTTCATAATCGGGACTCTTTTTTGGTGGCATTATACGGCCACGGTGGCGACTTAATGATGTATTTTTTTTCGGTGGACTCAATGAGTTTTTACCAGATGCAGGACTTGCATTTTCACGCGGTGTACAGCTATTTTTCAGGATGGACGGTGAAGTTTTAGCCGACTTTAAACTGTCCTCGACAAATGGAAAATCAAGGGTATCTTTACTAGAGCTTAGAGAGCCACCCGATACACCATCAAAATCATCGAAGCCAGCTTTAAGTGGTACTTTTGTTGAATTAAAGTCATGGAAATTTTTTACTAGTTTCGAGTTTTCGCCATAAGGCTCAGAGCTATATCGTGAATTTGCACTGTTACGCATACACGCTGGTTCAATACTAGCAAAGTCACCAAAATCATGATGCAAGGGCGAGTCCTCGTCGTCCTCAACATCGCCTTCACGTAGCTCTTGAAGGGATAATTGAAAATCTCTGTAACAAGAATTTTTTATTAGATTTTTTATAGATGCCAAAAATTGTTAATGTTTATTGTTCATATTGACATGAAGCATTATACGCATTTAACCATTTTTCAATTTCCTTCAATTTTGAAACCTACTTTTGCGACAATGAGATATTACAGTCTACTAATTTTTAACGCAATATGTTCATAATTAGCGACCACGAATGGTAAAATTGTTACGCAAAAAAATTAAATTCATTTTTTATTTGACTATGTAAATACTGGGCGCGTGTAGCTGAAGGCTCGTCAATTGATATTTTCAATCATCAATTGCAAAGCTTATCTTGCGCACCGTTAAAATGAAAAAAAGTCGTTCTCATGAAGATAAAGTGTTGAAAAACCATATCTCATTGTAATGGGAGTGTGTCACAAAAAAAAACAAGATGGAAAAACCTGGAGCAGATTGTGCGACAGAGTTTTATGAAATATTCTCGATTACCAATTTTACAATAACTCTTACTTGTCAATTCCTGGTGAGTTTTGGCTGTTCTGATTTCTCGCTTCAATTCCTTCAGGACAATGGTAAAAACTGACATCGGCAAAGCCCTCAGGATCGAGCTCTTGCAGAAGCACTGTTGCAATGTCAATGAAAGTCGGTCTTTTCAGTACTTTTTGGTTCCACGTCCGCCTCATCAGAAGATAGAGAGAATCTGGACAGTTCTCAGGTCGCTCCATTACACCTCCATCAATCACATACCTCAGTACCTTTGAACACGTAAGATTGCCATTAAATCAATGTACATCAGCTGAATTAGGAAAGTGCCCTTTAATTCTTCATTACAAAATCTAATTCTGAAATTCGTCAATCAAGGTATTTTCAGGTTGACAATTAATTCAATAAAGATCGATTATTGAGGAACACATCAGGAGAGCATGTCCCTGCTGATGAAGCTGACAAAAAAAAACTTCTGGCGTTACTTGGAACAATGATTATTCCTCGAGATAAATGCTGAAGTATCGTAAATGTCAACCACAAATCACTACAGTTTAACACTGTGCTACTGGAATCAAAGTGACACGAGATTGACAAATGGCTAATTAAACTGATTGTTGACATAATAATATACCTGGTCATTTGATAGGCCCTGATACGGTTGTGAGGCAAGGGTAACCATTTCCCACAATACAACACCATAACTCCATACATCAGAGGAGCTTGTGAAAACTCCATCCTTAAGACTTTCAGGTGCCATCCACCTAACCGGAAGTAGACCCTTAGTCCCCTTCCGATAGTAATCAGTCTCATAAATATCCCTAGTCATTCCAAAATCCCCAATTTTCACAGTCAAATCCTCAGCGACCATGCAATTACGAGCTGCCAGATCACGATGAACAAATTTTTTAGCCGAAAGATAAGCCATTCCATCAGCAATTTCCGTTGCCATTCTCAATATTCTCTTTAACGTCGGCGGTTGTACTGATAATTGAGTCAGACTGTCACACTGATCCGGCCTATGACTTCTCAAATATGTCTTCAAATCGCCATTCACCATCAATTCCATAACAACAAGAGTAGGCTGGCCACGTGATACAACACCAAGCAACCTAACAACGTGATGAGTGTTGAAGGCCTTCATAACTGACGCCTCATTCAAGAATTCAATTCTCTCACGGTCTGTAGCGTTCTCATTGACCGTCTTCACTGCACACTTCACTTCCGGTTTACCTTTAACCATATCCTTCGCAATTCCTTCATAAACCATACCAAACGAACCATTACCAAGTTCGCGTAATAAACGAATTTTCTTCCTTGGCATTTCCCACTCGTCTGGTACATAAGCCGTGCTAACATACTCAGGATTGACGGTTGCAATGAGCCTCATGCTGGGCACATTTCTCATCAATTTTTTCTTGCAGAACCAGCCACCGCCAAGTAACAGGAAGAAGAATATAATGCCGCCAATTGACCAGAAAAGTGCCCAAAATTGGCTATTAGCATCGTATTCGGCTATGTAGAAGTACTTGAGCTCAGAATCACTACCTGCTCCCGCTAAACTTGTGGCCCTGACCTTTACCGAGTAATTGCCATAGGGCAGATCTTTTAGGGTATAAGATTTACTACCAGCAGCAAAGTCACGCTGAGTTATGCAGATAGGTGTTGCTTGAACATTCTGAATATCAACGCGTTTGTATTCGATCTGATAGGTTACTATGATACCGTTTGGTTGTTGCGGTTCGTCCCACACGAGTTTCACCATGGACTGACTGTTGTTACCCCCAATTAGAGTAAGATCAAACGATTTCTCTGGTATATCATCAGCACCCTCAAGCTGCAGTGTGCGATATGTTCTCATGGTTTTCGTTGAGCATAGATCCGTCTCATTACCCACTTGCTGGCGACATGCCTGTATTTCTATATTATACGCTGCAAAATTTCTCAACTTTCGCATAACGAAGGACTTGTTTTCACTGGGCACACGACGCTCAAAAGCAATTATTTCTCCATTGAGATATTTGTCGGGCGGTGGATCTTGATTCTCCGGATGTTCAGCTTCTCGCTTGTACACGGACGAACTGAGCAATCCAGGACTTACGTCTCTCCTCGTCTTTGTATGCTCATCAAATTGGCCGAAAGCTTGGTCATACATAGCATCCTCGAAGTTAGCCATCATTGACTGTTCGCCAACTTCTCGTTTTCGCCGGTTATTAATCCTCTTGATGTACACACGATTGTGCAAAGCGTCCTCAAATGCAATTGAACTCGACACCTCCTTCTCCCTTAACAATTGATCAGTCTCGCGATCAGCACAATCGCAAAGAGTTTGCTCTGGCAATTTAGTGAGTTCGCGTTCACTTTCCGCCCGTTTGCGCTCCTCCTCGACGCGCTCAGCTTCAGTTCGTTTTTCAGGTAAATGCATGGGCTCCTCGCAGTAATTTCTCTGTGCAAGAAATGCCGGATCATCTGGCTCCCATTTGCCAACAATACGATAATGTGTTAAATTACCGTTGGCATGAACAGGCTCAGACCAGTGTATGATGAGTTCACTGCTTGAGTTACTCCATGTCAAGAGTACGCGGGGTGGATCGGGTGGGCTTGGTGGTGTTGTGAAGTATGTGAGCTTACTCTGTGCACCAGAACGTTCAGTTGCAATTGTGTATGTCTTAACGTAGTAAGCATACTGAGTATATGGTTTCAATTGTGTCAGTATATGTGTCAAATATGTTACAGATGTATCAGTCGCTGCCACATCATCAACATGCCAACGATCGCCACCACAAGCGTCCCTCCCATCGTACATGGTTACATTCTGATAGGGTGCTTCAATGAAGTAAACGACATATCCGAGCAAAGACCGAGGATCGTGGTGTTGAAAGGCCTCCCAAGTTATCAAAGCCGCTTCTGATGCTCTCTTCGTTACAGATGTCTTTAACTCTGTTACATTGCACGCTACCTTATCACCATTACTGTTTGGCGCCACTTCCAATTCCGTGTATTCTTTCAGATGAGCCTTTTGACGTAGTGCCTCAATCTTCTGGAGGCACAATTTTGGATTGAAATGGAAGAACACTTTGGCTTCACCATCTATAGAACCGATCTTTAGTTCTGGATGTGTTTCCCAATTCCAGAGCTCCTGCAAATTTTGATTGTCTAGAACTGCCAATGTATATTTTCCATTTTCCAAGGATAGGCCTTTTATGTGTCTAAGATTTTTCAGGAAATTCAATGATATCAGAGGGAAGCTTCGGACGATTTTCAAGTAGCCATCGATCTCTTCAATCATACTGAGACTCTCCTCAAGCTCTTTAACTATGTTCTTGCCACCACGTATTTGAATCTCCAAGCTCCCTTTGATGTGAGTGCATCCGTTGAGTTTTTGAGCGGATGCAATACTGTCAACATTGGTACCAGGACATTCCTTGAGACATGTACCATCGCATTCTTTGCATGTAGCTTTTCCATTCGATTTCTCCTCCATATAACCAGGTGGGCAGTCTATTATGCAGGTTTTGTTGAAAGGCTTGTAGGGATAGTCTTCAAGGTTGTTGTAAGCCTCTCTTGGCTTTTTCATTCGTCGACACTGGTTCTCTTGGATGCAACGACGTTTCATGAACTTATACGTATCTGATGGACAGTTTTGCACACAACTACCAGCAACCAAAACGTCCCTGCATACTGTGCAATTTTGAGCTGTTCCTCCACCAGTACAACCACCCAAGCAAGAGACGTGACAGCAGACTGATGGATCGTTAGCGGCGCATGTAGCATCCCCACAGGATTTATCACAAACTGAAATTCAGAACAATAAAGCAATTAGAAAAATGGCGGAGTTTGTTTGATCTTATTCCATTACTCATTTCAATAATTACCTTTCTGGCAGTGTTGTCTGTTCCAACAGAGAGTCTCGTCTTTATTTGTCAACCGGGCTGGACAATGTTTATCACAAACTGGACAGCCATTCCTCGGTTTATTTCCCTGTCGAAGTCAAAAGTACATTTAGAAAATTTCATATTTTCAATTTCTGCCAACACATTTTTAGTTTTCAATATATTTTCACTGGACTCATCCTATCTATATTCTGTGTTATCAACTTATGTATATCTGTCATTTTCCTTATGTACATACATTGGCCAAGGAAAACGTAATGAATTTTCTTCAGCGTCGTCACAAATTATACGGAAGTAATGATAACGAGGTATATCATATATACATAGAGCAGATTGAGCAAAAAAGAAAAAAGGTTCGTATGATTTTCATCATTGTGCTGTAAATTCGATGATGGAATTTAGAGAAAGAGAATATCTGTTTACTTGAACTGATTTAAAGGCACGCGGTGAATCGTGACGGTGGTATTAACGGCACGTGCACCAATACAACTTTCCAGGTTTCACGAACATCAACGAAAGCCAGTGAATACATATACATTGATATTGAAGTGTCTGTGTATTGGAATGAAGACGAAAAAGACAAACATTTCGAGGTATCACTAATGACGTATGTAGGAGGCTCTGGGGCAATGTACGCGATATTTCCGGTGTTAAACGCCATGATGACGTCTACCTAATGCGGCGTGCAGTATCGAGTATTTTTTTCTTTTTTTTTTGCTACAATCTTGCAGTGTGCATAGTGCAGGCAGAATGGTGCACATTGGTGTCGAAAAATTATCGTAAATATGAGAGGTTTTTTGTTTAGCCATTGAAATGATAATTCAACGGCTATTTGTGATGAATTATCATTACCATTCATTTCCACATGGCTTAATCGACAAGTTCCAATTAGTAGGAGCAATTATACCTACAATTTCAAGTGGAAGAAAAATGAAGTTGGAATTTGTATTGTGCAGATCTCCACTTCAGATATTGACGCCAGTGCTCGGAATACTTCTCCCGTTCTTATAATTAACTTATAACTGCTGCCCTGCATTCTTCAATTTTTCAGTGTTTCTTCATATGTTTTTTTTTCTCTTCTTTTTTTATTCTTTTTTTGTTCTCATTATGCAGGAAAAAATGCATTGCCCGTATGCACGAGGGACATGAGCGAGAAGCAAAAGCCGAACAAAACCGAATGTACAGGCGGTTACGATGAAGGTCGAAAAACAAATTGCGAAAGAGCGTTATTACGCTATCGTCGTAATGGTAACATGAAAATAAGGATGTTACACACGGTGAAACAAAAAATAATGATGCTTGTAATAATTTTTGTAATTCTTTTCCTACCCCTCTTTTTCAACTTCTTTTTACTAATTTCTTATTGCTGAATTAACTAGCCTACCACTTCAACATATCCGGCGGAAGTACAGCTTCGCAAATCCATTCTTGCGAAAATACTAGGTGGGAATTTTAATGATTTCATATTTCTTCATCTGCAATTTGTTTTTTCTTTTCTGAACAACTTTCTTATCATTATAATTGAAATTATACTCAATGCCAATAATACGGGTTTTGAGTAATTCACCGGTGCGATTATGATAATTGGTATGACCATGAATTTTATAGTGAAGTGGTAAAGTGTAACAAGACGATACAGCTGTTGGGTTAATTTTGAACGAGTATCTGGGGATCTCAAGGACTTTATTTGTATTGTAATTTTTCTGGTAGACTTAAACTTTAAAAGGAGGGCTTTAGAAAAATTGTAATGGCTTCTAAACTCAATCAGTCCTCCAAAATTGAAAAGAAAAACAATGGCAGAAGCATAGCTTGACTCTCAGTTTACCACTCAACTAAATTATTCACGATCGTATTTGCTGTTTCCATATAGATTTTTCTTGGACTCAAATTGTGCCGTTATTTCCTTTTCAGTATTAGCACTAGTCTCTTCAAGTCATTGAAGGAGGGAAAAAATTCCAGGAAATAAATATGAAAAATTACCCCAATGTGCACAAAGTCTTTGATCTCCTTGTCCTTGTCCTTGAGAATCATATTCCAGTCAATGGTGTCAGCATAACACAGTGCTGGATTTTTCTCAAATCTTACTCCACCATTCAGAATGTCAGTGAGTGAATATAGGCCAATTTCCTGGAGACGCATCATTTCAAATACCACGAGGGCATAGTCTACAAATAGGGTGTTGCCACGTATTACGGCCAAGTTTGGAAATAGTCGACCGATGCTCTTCAGGCCATTTACTCTGTAAAAATAACAAGTATTAGTTTGGACCAAATTGGAGGCTTAATTGGTATGAATAGTTGCAGCATCAATGATCTATCTACGTTATATATTGTAGATTTGGAGGGTATATTTGGAAAATACCAACAGAAAGAATTTACAGAAGTTCTGATGGATAGGTGGCTGGGTGGGGGGGGGGGGGGGGGGGGGATGTCGATGAAATAAAATTAAATCTTTTGATAAAATATATAAATGAACCATTGGCTGATTGGAATATCTGATTAGATTGCTATTATACCTGGACCTGCGAACGACAAGAAAAAATCTCGTAAAATTCGAAGGATGTTGATGCACCAGAAGGAAAAAGTTTCAATTAATTAAAACTGTTAATAAACCATCTCTACTGCCGCGCAGAAATCGACGTTTAAACGTGGATTGTTTTTTCCCACCTATAGGAACAAACCACCTCAAAGGCGATCTCTTCAATCTTTATAGCAATCCTGTACCTTAAAACCCATTTGCGTGCAAACCGGAAAGATACGCATATGTTTAATGACCCGAATAATTCTCATCCGGGCGCTAATTTTTTTTAAAAAAGGTTGACCAGATTTGTTTTTACGAATCCGTGTTTTTTAATCGACGGAAAAAAAATCAGAATTTTATTGCCTGATTGAGTTGAACTCGAAAAGCAGCCATGAGGGCCTGAAGGATTCATGCAAAATTGTGAGTCAAGATCTCTCGGGATTCCCCTTAAAATATCATTGTCCGTGACTCATGTTTGCCGTTTCGTAGGTGTTACTTTTGTACTAATCGAGGAAACCGCGTATCATTCGAAAGCTAATGGAATAAGCTTTGATTTTCTCTGTAATTTGTTCTCATACCAAGATTTTACGCTGAGTTATGGCTCTTGCAGTCATGGACCTCCCCGGCTTTTCTTCAAATTTGCGTCAAGTGAACCGCAATAATCATAGGTAATTTTGGAGAGGATTTTATTGGACTTCAGAACGGCGTATATTAAATGAAGACATGGTTGACTTTTCATTGAATTATCAATATGCCTTGAAGGCTCTACCTGATGTCACAGGCCAAGAATGGGATATTTCGTTGATTATGAATGCTTTTGATATAACTGATGGGGACTTGATAAGCTGAGGGAAAATTACAGGTTCCAATATCGATAGCACGTCATGGAGTAATTCCCTATACCATCTAACAGCATTTTCGACTCATATCTCTAGAAGTACGGATATTAAAAAAAATCATGCAATAAATAAGTTATCTGGGGCCATAAGTCGGTGTAAACTCAAATTTATTGCACGAAAAAACGGATCAGCCTTACGTTTCGAAAGCTCTGACCTTCCTGCCTCAGGTAAACAAATTTAATCTGAAAGCTAAAAATAAATTGCAAAAGGTAAAACGGAAAATATTTCTTTTTGATAATAAATTTCATGTATAATATAAAATTGAAAGCTAATCTGTACAAAATCAGAGAATACAATCTCCCCCAATAAGATCAACAGGAAACATCCACGAAAACCAACTTCCTTCGACCCATATTGTCCCAGTGCTCCATAAAGAAGACAAATATCTCTGCCATCCGCTCTTTTGAGAAAACATGACTTTTAATATTGGAATTAACAAAACTGCCAATGGAAACATGTGTCGCCGAAATTGTTGCTGAAGTCAACTGTTTTCAAGTAACGAGCAGTCTGTTAGTCACATTTCTAGGAAGTTGTTCTAGACCTCAACCTCTTAATTCTTTCTAGCAACAATTTTGACTGAAAAAAGTTTGTTAGAACATCAAAAATTCTCGGCAGCGTCAGTGAAATTTAGTGGACAAGGGCTTCATGGTTTCAATTCATTGATAATTTTATCATACGCAGAGTTTTGATGGGGTATATGACCCCGACAGCTTCCTTATTGGAATTTAGAAGCGGTCTCTTATTAACTTTCATTTAAAAAATTATGCAATTCTTCTTCATGATATTTGGATATATGACCCCAAAGCAAAATGCGAGTAATTTCCATCATGCGCGCCTATCGAGCGCCAACAAAATGGCGGGACCACTGACGACTCACATACAAGAGCTAAGTATTCCGGAACTGTTACAGAAGACATTTGAAACTGACTAAATATAAATTGATAATGCGAGCAGAAAAAAACCGGAAAACTCAACTGGACATTTCAGTCTACATATGATGCCCGACTACTGAATATTTGAAATACCAGTCGGGACTTTAATTAATTGTTTTACGGTATAATGAGCATTTTATTTCGAAGTGTTGTGCACAGGAAGCCCATGGTCTCAGTGACTGAAATCAGATAATTGACTTTTGCCGGTGAAAATTACCAAGTATTTCTCCCGCCAATTAATTCCGACGGATTTATTTGTTCGATTTCCTGGAAGTTTTATAAAAACGTTAAAATATCATTTATTTAACCTCATATTCATATATTCATCAGGTTTTTTCCATCAGTGACCTTTTTCTTCTGTCAATGAAAAGTATGTCTGGGATCATTGAATGTTAATTGTTCGTCAAACTCACCTGTATAAGAGAAGGTATCCAGTGATCTCAACTAATTCCGGAAATGTTTGATCTATGTAGGCCGTCTCGTTAGCATGGTCTATAAGTAGAATCTGTACAAAGCCCTCGACCACACGACATCCCTTTAGTCTGTTAAATCGATCCACGTTATTCCTTATGTCTATGCTTTGGCACACTGAAATTATAACGCAAATGGGCATAATTAGTATCCAATCAAAAAAATTGTAATTAGTCTAAAATTAGTCTTATTTTTTACATTGTAAAAAAAAAGTGGAGATTACTCTGCGGTAACATACTATGTGTTGGAAAAAAAACGTGTTTCATCGGATGTAGAAATTATCATATCGTTATAACGCCGTTTTTCTAGCAAAACACGATGTTTGTGTCACCTTCGTAAGTAATGAACAATGGCGCGTGTTGATGTCAATACCAATAACAATGTAAGAGATTTCCTTCAACTTCTTTTTTCGTCGTCATGTTGATCTGTCATCGCTGTTCGCTAAGCACGAACCTACAAGCCCGTCTACAGTGTAGAATGACCGTTGATGGGTCATTTTAAAAGGAATGACAATTATATTGATCGTTCTGATATGCGATTTCATGTTTTTTTTATCCCAAACTTCCATCACTACGGTCCCTATATTAGTACTAAATTAAAAAAAAAAACGCGATTGATAAAATCAACTGGAACTTTATAGAGAACCTTCATTACAAGGATTGAATTATGTATGACGTTTTTGGAATTTTCTTGGATCGCGTTACCAAGTAATCAGC
The DNA here is from genome assembly GCA_026005395.1 of Asobara japonica. NCBI lineage: Eukaryota > Metazoa > Arthropoda > Insecta > Hymenoptera > Braconidae > Asobara > Asobara japonica. The sequence continues at coordinate 1,074,675 of BQMI01000505.1, forward strand.
AATCCAAGTTATGGCTTATACGTGGACAATTATGGCCCTTTTTTCCAGGTTATCCAGAACTGTCTTTTAGTGGTACGCAGGTGTCGCAGGTGTTTTTTATGGTAACCCATAAAATCGCCGTGAGAGAAATGAGTTTAAAACATCATACTCCCTGTAATCAATGGATAGCCATTCTCTCTAAATTTCAGTCTAATTTCATCATTTCCGTATTGCGAATTAAATATTTTAATTAATAAACTAATCAAAATTTTCGGTCCGTCAAATATTTCTCACCATCTTCACTCCCCATCTAAATGATCCTCCCATAAACTCTTGTCCTGAATCACTTGGTTAACTTCGAAGCAATAAATCTATTTTCCTCAGTAAAAAACTAGCTCCTTTGCAGAGTTAAAAATGTCAACTGATATTTTGCATGAGTTTGCCTCTTGTATTGGACGGGAAACCGATGACCGACGATATTGGTCAGCAGTCGGTAGCATACAGTCAATGGAATTGGTGGAAATAAAAAGCGGAGTAAAGGTCCATATGAAAAAGCTCTATTTGGGATAGTTCTTCTTTTTTTACCGACAGGGAAAGTTATGGTTTTTCCGTGTAAATGGAAAGGCGAATTTTCACTAAATTTTCAGGTTTTGAGATATAACATTTTGAGATCATTGTACTTCATGTACGTTTATGTCCGCATGTGTGTGTGTGTCAAAAAATAGCTTCACGCGAGTTAGATTTGAGTGAATTTTAATTGAAATCAATCTAATGCTTGTTTAGTTCTTGACAATTTCAATTGCTCAAAAGGTTATACTGTGGAAACTAATTGGAGATAGGAAGAAAAGTGCTGAATGAATGAATCCTATGCCAGAATTAGAGACATTCGGTGATATCCAAGTTATTAGCTCACCCCGGTCCACCCTCACACTCAGATGCCGTTGACTGATATTTCACATCTATCCCGAGAAGAAATCAGTGGAGAGAAATGTCACTGACATCTTTTTCGTCGCAAAATTGAATTAAATTAAATTCTCGACAAAAAATGTCTTATACGCGTTTGCCCTGGGACCACTCGGTGAGGAGTTAATTAAATTCTCCAGAAAATCTTAAGAAATGAGCTTCGGTAGATCCCGCCGATCACCTGTCGCAGGACTTGTTTTCTTAACGACACATTGCAAAGTTCTCTACCATTAAAGGGAAATTTAAATTGGCAGCATTCGGAATGAGAAAAAAATGCCATTAATTAATATTAATGAAAAAAAAATGACTACTTCAAATTAAATTTCGGCAAAAGCGAATATAACATAATTAGCCCCTCAAGTACGAACGGCGCCCATACCGCGCGATGTGTTCGCACCGGCCGGCGGCCTCCCGTCGACTCGAATGCTCTCTTCAATACACGATAACTTCTATGCATAACATCAGAAAATCATGAACTCAAATTTAATGATGATCTTGACCCTTCACCAAAAAGTTGTTTAAAGTACGGTATTTTTTTAGTCATATTTTTCTAGAATTTTTGTGACTTATTTTCATTAAATACTCCAACTGGTTACCAGTGATTCAGTAAATCCAAATTTGATTCACGTCATTTGACAGAGGGACTTACAAAGTATGTTTGGTAAAAATTTCCAGAATTATTAATGAAAATTTTCCCGATAAACGAGAGGTTTGACTGCATCCGCCATGAAATTTAGTTCCGTAATGTTGATGTATCAGAAAAAAATATAAAAAATTATTTGAAAAAAAATGAAGTCGCATTGTATTGATGTACTCATGTACTTCATGGGATAATGTTCATAATTCGGATATCTACCATAGTAAGGGAGAAAATTAATTTTTATGAATCGCGGGAGGGGTCCATATGTCGTATAGATCGGCCGATAAGACAAGCTCTGTATATTCCACATATAGACCCCGTACTTGAGGGGTTAATAAACATAAAATATCCAGGTAAACAGAACATGTCAGTCCGCTGCTTCGTTCTTATTTCCACATAATATCCACCCAGAAAAAAACACCTGCATAAAAACCGTAAACACAACGAAGAGTAAAATTATGATAAAAAGGAAGAAGTAAATTCATCCTACTAGATATAGTGAAACGGCGGTTACTCCAACCGGTATTGTTGTTAATAATACCCACGCTAAGCACCTACAATGAGTCATTGAAATCGAAAATAAACTTCGCAGAAATATAGTGCGTGTTAAAATGGCCACGAGGTGGCACTCACGAGTGCAGTTGGAGGAGTGTGGTTAGCAAGCATTTTCATTCATAAGAAAATATCACTCACTCATGAATGTTGCACATATGTATACACTGTGCGCACATATGTAGGTGCTGTATGCAAGTTGCACCAACAATGGACATTAAACTGAGAATAAATGTAAAAATAAAATGGGGAAAACTGTTGTGTATTGGTGCGATGTAGAGGAAAATGGTGGATATGTTCTTTTTAAATGTTTGTAATCCGATAAGGGGTATCGGATGCCTTACAATTCCACCACGTAGACACGGATAATCTTTCATTCGTACATTCGATAGGTGGCGAATGCAATCGACGTAAACGGATTCAATGTTTTGCGGTTGGCTATACTGTTTGTTTTTCTCATCTGAAGTACCCTGGTGAAAATTGAAGTAACTCTCCTGCATTCTCCAGATTATTGGAGATTGCGCTCTTGGAGGTGACGGTGGAAGATATTTTCAATTCAACAATTCCAGTGTAAAACGCACAGTTGACCAGCGCATTCCTAACACTTTCCTCAAGGTTATTGGTGTCATTCACCCAAAGGTCGCTATAACGCGCGGATGTGACCCGTTTGAGGATAAGCAACATTCTTGCAAGTTACCACGAGGCCGTTGTACATACAAGTCAACTAGAGTGTAAAGTTGCCTAGCCAATCATCAAATGAAAATGAAAAAAAAAGGCGTGAGTACCCAAGTGTGGAGGTTGTGAAGAGTCTGAAGATTTTCCATTGCATTCATGCAATACTGGATTTATTAAATTATTGTTTAATGTGCGGTTGTGGGTAATTATCGACATTTGTGATTTATTAGCGTACGCTTAAAGCTGTCATTACATCGCCCTCGCATGATTTATTTCATATGCACACTTATATGTTATTCATATTTGCATTATAGACTGTTCGTTTATGCGGGACTATATTGCTTTTTTGCTCGATGATTTTTGTTGTGGATGATTCAGGAGTAGTGGGGCAAATGAGGACATTTGATGAAGGCCGAGGGCTGGAGAAACCTTAGGGACTTCCGGGTCGCGGAGTATGATTTCATAACGATATGAAATAGGAGAATAGACCCGCTGTGCATGTCCCTCGGTAGAGGGGAAGTGAGTTGTAAACTTGAGGAGCAGTTTCAATTGTTCATAATTTATTTTCTGGAATTTTTTTTATAAAAAAGCAGGAGATATCACATCTGATTTAATGACGATAATTCATAGTCGACCAATGAAACATCAATGAAAAATGTAGAGGCCCATTTCGTACAAGCAAATGGACCAAGTATAAAAAGTATATAAAAGAAGCGAGCACAATAGTTCCTTTGACGCAGACAATCCTAGAATCCATCAATGGGCCTGTCAAGAAAATTGAACAATTAAAAAGGATAAGCAAGTTGAAATGGAGTCTGTGGTACTCTCCAAAGATCAAATTGCGGAAGAAAAGAGTTTACTCAAGACGATCTTCCCTTCGTGATAACAGCGTGGTTTTCGTTCGCCGTATGTCGATATTCGTTTGGCCTATCTAGAATTGGTTGAGAGGTACTTCTACCCCATCCCCCTGCACCCCCCCCCCCCTCCCGCCAAGCACATAAAGGGATGGAAATAAAGAGTTCGCATTTGGGTTTTGCTTCCTTTTTTTCTGTGCCCGCCACTCCAACCCCCTTTTTTTCTTCTCTCAATGATGAATCCCTTCTTCTCGGGTACATCCTGATGGGCCAGGTGTTGCTCTCGACAAATGTTGAAGGGCATAACCGGAAGTTGACTGTCTAGACGATTTTTTTTGGCCATTTTATCTCGACCCCACAATCCGCACGGGTCAACATACGCTAACCTCTTGTACTGGGCCTACGGTGTACAAATATTTATTCTTATCACGTAGAAATAAAGTGCACACAGATTGGCTGTTTCAAATGCAATTTACTCGGGCCAACACAGCGAATAATGTTTTTTTTCCGTTAGTTGTGGCGACGCATGAATTGGGTAGAAAAACGCATGTATGCACCTTTTTTTAATTGGAAAAAGGAAATGTTAAGTGAGTTTAAAATGCATGTTTAAAATGGAAATATCAGGTTGTGCTGGTGGAATTTTCATTTTAATGCACTTGGATGCATTGATAGTTCAATGCAGATTTATATGTGGAGAATTTTTAAAGATTCTTTTGGTAGGGGTACAGGAAATTTTGTGCACGTTATGTGAATTTTTTTGGGCCATCTTTGAATCATTTTTACCACAAGTAGGGGTTCTAAAAAAAATGGGAATGATATTATAATTAGTATGAGACTGATGTTCTTCTTGATAGTAATATTGAACCTAAGCACGTTATGATCTGACACATGGAGTGTTAAGATGAACTCATAATGTTCAAATGGCCTGGGCCTAACGAGAAAAAAAAAGACACTTTGCACTTGTGAATTGTCGCATGGAGAAATAGCTAAAGTTGCTTTTGCATGAGATTTAAATCCCGATACGAGATCACATAAATCCTTTGATGTATCCCGCAGAAGTGCTCCCCCAATTCTCGTAAAGTTTGATAGGCGAAGGCATGTGACAATTTATTTTACAACTTCCTCTAAATTGTTCCAACAAAGTGAAGACCCAAACAGACAAACAAATATCCCGTGCAAGTGCCTCCCGGCTGTAAATACCAGTGTTGTCTTTTTATAGCTGGCAATCCGAGTGGGACTCAGTAAACAGCATTGGAGTACTCATAGAACGAAAATGGTGAGCCCAGCCACACTAATACGTCTCAAATAACTGCAATGAGTAACAAATCATAATCTTGGGCAGTGGGATAATGACGCATTCGGTAATTCTCAAAAATGCATAAACATGTGGGTGTGTGGGTGTGTGTGGGCGGGCGGGTGGTTGTGTGTGGGCGGGTGGGTGTGTGTGTGTGGGCGGGCGGGTGGATGTGTGTTTGTGTGTGGGCGGGTGGGTCTGTGTTTGTGTGTGGGCGGGTGGGTGGGTGTGTGTGAGCGGGTGGGTGGGTGGGTGTGTGTATGCGTGTAATTTTTTTCACAATTTCCCACGAACCAATTATGAGATTAAGATTCAAAATGGAATTTCGATTTTCTTTAGTATTTTTTTTTGTTTCATAATTGTTTGCAGGATAAATATTGGAAGCTCCAGATTTATCTTGCAACTGCATTTGGTTAGATACAAACCACAGGAACTTCCCTCATCCATAATTGTAAACAATTCCATCGCATCGTAGCACAGAATTTTTTATAAACAAAAATATCAAAAATACAATCGGGGTATACGATTTCTTCGTTACCCAGAAATATGGTGTTCCTCGTTTATGGGACCGGAACAAAATTTTGTTGTGATACTCTGAAAATTCTATTCTTCCCTTCGTGCAGGTTAAAAATACCCCAACCAATTTTTTAGATCAATTATCAATTGATCAGACAGTCTGGGATCTCGTGACCAGCAAAACGTAGGACGTTACAAACCGTGGGATAGTGCACACTGTGCCGACAATTATCGGCATTATCGCCGTCTCACAACACAACGAATGACATTCCAGTGGATGATGCTCTCTGAAATGTTGGCTACACAACACATTCAACCCCAGGGGGCATCACGAAACTACAGTTGCCGCCGAAAATTATCACTGTTATTCCCCCCCCCCCCCCCCACCCCCTGCCCGCTCAAATTTGACCACATTTTCTCTTCAATTATCCTGCGATATAATTACAATTCTCACAGTTACCAAGTCAATCCAATCTTGTGGACATGGCCCCCAGCATTTCCCAGACGAATCAATGTTTCATAATGAATGAGAATGTGATGGTAGGGAGAATCTACAAAGAATATAATCCACGTAAATGTGGGTGAAGCGATCTTGCAGCGGCAGTCCAGTGGAAAATTGGAGGGCACCTCGGGCTCGTTTAGACCTCCCCACATCACTCCGCTTTATTCTTCTTGAGTATAAACCAAAACTCCGTTAATTCCATTCCGCTCGGCTCTCGACACTCGTGAGCCTCATGGAGCAGCAAAACTTGAAACAACTAGTGTCCGATCCCCTGTCACTTCTCTGTCCTTTATGGGGACAAAAGCCAAACGTGTGAGAGGTTGTGGAGGAGGGCCATTGGACATTTTGTCCAGCTACTACTCGTTAGCATGGAAATTTCGAGTGTTTTCGAGGAGGGAAGCGCTGACACGTCCATTAACCCTCGTGAAATTTCCTCCCCACCCCACCCTCCCTCTCAGCGTTCCACCTCCCCCCCCCCCCTTCTTTTTATGAATGCAAATGGTTTTTTTTGTTATTCCTTGGTTGCGAGGGAAAGAGGTTTTTGAGAATTCCAGGAGGTTGTTTGGCTCGACGAAATGGCAATCGTTTCTCGTTAACACGCGAGCACTAGTGAAATAGTCAGTGGGCAAAGCGGGCTGGTGGAGGGATATGAAACCAATGGCGACTGGCCGTCGCGATCACAAAGGGATAGGGAGAGAAAAAAAAAGTACTAGGGTGTGCAGTTTTCTTGTTATTCGACCTCTAAAATCCCCCTCATTTTCAAATGAAATTCTGCAGACGGTTTCCATGGTTATTATCGTTAATTTCTAATACTTGCACTTAAGGAATAGAACACGAGACGAAAGGATATGTAATATTGAATAGTTTGGGTTGATTTCGCAAAAAAAAAAAAATGCAAATTCAAATGCGTCTTGTCTCGTCTAATTTAAGTTGCACTTGCAGGACACATACACGACCTCACTCACTCACTAGGTTGATCGTTATTCACTCCCGAGTGGTCGCACGGTAGGCGCGACATCGACAAACTTACGCACTGGAGCGAGAGCGAGACACCCACAACAGTGCTGCCACACGAGGATTGAACTACGATAACTCCTTAATTATGCAAATCAGAAGAAAACTCCTTCAACATAAAATGTGTATTTTTATATGAGGAACAATTTTTGTTAAATAATTCTTCCGCTAGCTCTAACCGTTTGCTGACTAGAGGGCTATGAACAATTGAAATGGTTGATGACAATATATCTGCATACTTGATCCATAGCTGGGTTTCTATTCCCGGGAATTGTCTAAAAATTTCCAGTATTCAACACGACAAGTTCAGCTAAAAATTTTCAGCAGTGAAAATTTTCCCCTCCATGGAGCTGGAGATTTGTCGGAGGGAGGCCAACTCGCTATCGGCACTCCTTTACTCTATTAGTAGCCACACGATGAAATTATGTTAAAAAGGCTGGAGTGGAGTGGCGAACGATGGGCGGAGGAGGGACAGAGGGGCGCCCATTAAACGACCTTCGTCACGAATCTACTCGGCTGAGGGAAGATACTATTTTTTAACCACTGTGAATCCATGGGAAGCCGCTGACCAGACTGAAGTCCCTCACTACATCTATACTGAATATTGTGTGGGTGGGGAGGTCTCCGCGCCTCCAGAGAAATTCCCTACATATAAACTTGGTAAACGGTAGTATAATCATGTGACCTTGTGTGAGGTCACTCGATTTCCATTCATGAGTATTCCTTGGGAATTGCATTATTGTTACTTTTTGTGTGAATCAGGTCAGCCATAAGTGGGCCCAAACGTTGGATAATTTTTTTCCTCGGGTCCCATGTCTTTTTCTCAATTCGCAAAAATAGATGAGTGATTGTTTGTTGTCTTTGAATTCTGCCGTATCAAGTTTGGGCAAATCATTATCAGCGTTTGTGGAACAGATATTTGGTGGAAGGTCGTTTCGTTTCGGAGATATAGATCGCGGAAAACTCCCAATTGAACTGCGGACTCATTGTAATTCATTTCACTATGCTCATGCGTCATTGTGGCTTCATTAATTTGGTGGGAGAGAAATGCGGTGATTTAATTGAAATTCTGACAGACAATCAGCGGTCTGGTGAGTTTCCTTAGATCAAGACAAAATATCGTGATTGTAATCAGCGATTAACATTGATTGCTGGTAAGTAATGGGTTAAGAATGTTGATGCGTTCTTGAGGAATGTGATAATCACCATTTTATTTCATTTTTTTTTTGTTGCCATTTCGCGCGAGCGCATTATCTTTAATGAATGAAAATACTGACAATTTTATCAATGTTTGCTGTGCTCGTCTTCGTGGTACTGCAATGCAATCAGGAATTTTGGCAAATAATAATGATGATTGTGTGTCGTTGAGTTATTTTGGTGCCTTAGTCTTGACTTGATCACCGTCAACACGGTGACAAATTTCCATGAACAGTTCTTGGTAAAGGGTTCATAGTACTTGAACTGAGCGCGTCAAGGTACAGCATACAACTGCTACAAGTTCATAACGTAACGAAACCCACAAGTTGATGCACATAAACGTCTTATGTTAAGTTTTTTCTCTCAATTTCAGATTTTTCTCATCAAGTTTTGTAGTAAAGTGATAAAACGAGGTGACTAAACCTTCCCAGCGGTTTTTTAAGGATCATCTTCGCAGGAGACATGGAGGAAAATTCCATACGAGACTTCCTGAGATAGGCTAGTTCTACAAAAAATTTCTTGTGAATATTATCTCAATTTCTACAGATTCTAAGATATTTATCTTAGAATATTTATGTAGATATTCTGAGATTCTAAGAACAATCACAATCCGACATCTTCACTCTTCTCTCCAGAAGACAAGCGATCATTGGCCAGCTTCATATCAATTACAATTTTGGAAGGCTTTAATGGGCATGTAACAGTACTAATATGCTATGGCATTTCTTCGCTTTAGCAATATTCTCTGACGTTATTTGAGAGAATATTGTGATGGTTGGCAAGATGAAACCATCAGGTATGGAGCCGGTCAGTCAGGGGTAGACCGGATGAAATCGTTTTGCCGTTCCAATGGGATAATACCAGGCGCAGAGCTCGCGCGAGCCACTCTTGTCGTTGCGCCCAACCTCACTCTCTTTTGGGCCCTCTATTCTCGGGCGTATATTTCAATCAATAACAATCACCGCATCGAGTGGTGGTGCAACAGACACCCATTGGAATCACTCTCTACCTGTAGTGGCCCTTCAAGGGAAAAAGCTATTATCTGGGCCCTCCCACTTTTTTTTTCCTCCCCTTTTTGCATTTGATTTTTTAGTTCTTAGAAAGTCATTAAGCAGAAAATTATTCCTTTAGCACCCACATGATGACATAGTGCATTGTATCGTATTTTTTTTTCTTTTTTTTTTCGTTGTGTCGACCGTAATAAGCATGTGGCCATAATTAACTACTAGTTATTTTCTCCTCAGCTTTTAATGGCCATAACGAAAGCAGAAAATGTTTTCGGTTTGAGGAAGCAAAATCTGCTCTGGAGAGGACTTGTTTTTTTTTTATAAATTTTTCTCCTTGGTCAAATGTTTGGGGTCGTTTTCCGTATTTTTGCATTCGGTAGAAAATCTCAAAATCTAAAACGAGTCTCACTGGAATGTACAAAAAATCTTTATCGAGTTGACGCAAGGTGTCTTAGATTCTGAAATATTTACTGAAAACTTGGGCCGGGCTAAAACAAACTTAACTCGATAGCCCACTTCGCTACTGTATGCACTCTTCATTCACAGATAAGGGGTAAAGTGATTCCGTTCTCAATCCTAGAGGCCATGTAGACGCTGGGGATTAATGATCCGCTAGCTTCGATTGGAGCAAACGGAAAAATTTTGACTTAATTATTTTTTTTTACAAACAAAAAAAATGCCGAAATTTATTAAATGGGAATTTAATTTTATTGTGGCTATCATCAATTAAAAAAAATATTCAAAAATTTGACGTGGAAACCTAAATTATTCAAATGGAACCCCGTTATGCTTATAAGCAATTTACATGACTATAGCTAGACTTTAGTAATTTTTTGTTACTGAACCAATGCAAGCCCCATTGAGGCTGCAAAAGAATAGAAAAATAAATGGACTGTGGGTTTGACGCTCTGCGGGCCGAAATTATAACTTCCCGATGTCTGTGTGTGTGTGTGTGTACTTTCTTTCCAATCTCTCATTTTTCTCACCAGAGCCCTCTAAATAATTTCAATTGTTTATAACGCTCTAACGCCGGAACGGTTGAAAATACGAAAAAAGTCAAACGATACAAAATATGTATTTTTTTATAAGGAACAACATTTATTAGACACATTTTTGCGTATCTATAATATTTCGTGAGATACAGCGTTATAAACAATTGAAATTGTTAATAACATTAGAAACCAGCAGACATATGTGGACCAAACACTAATCAGCTCTAAGTAGGGCAAGACGCTTCGATTGCGTCGTACAGGAAATTGATCGGATAATTTGTTGACGAGAAATCGTTACGGGAAATTTCGCACACACACACATACACAGTTTGTTTTGAATAGTCTAGAAAGGTCAGAAATCCCATAAAACGTACGTGGATATCTGATGGAAAATCCATTTTTTATGTTCGGGGACAAAACAATAACTTCCTCCATCGGGAAGTTAAAAATAATTGAGAAATAAAATAGGAAGAACATAAAAAAGAGCGAACAATTAGGGCGGCAATTCCTCAAATGGATAATTTTATCTATGTTCATGATGGAACAGGATAACGCTTGTTCCTCATTGGTCAATGAGTCGCGTGAAGTTAGTCGTTCAGAAAACACGTGCTCTGACATAAGGATTAAATTGCTGTTGACAAAGCTCATTAACTATTGATGAATGGCGAGCTCATTAACTACAAATGGACATTCGTTAATAATGAACGAATGGCATTGCAAGGGAATTAAATCTACTCAATCTTTTTTATTGAATCCAGTCTGGAAAGAAAACTAAACTAATGAACAAAAATAAGTACCCAGATTATCAGTATCCGCATTTCAGATGTTCGTATCAATCATTCCTGGCTGATACTCATGTCTGTAATAAAACTAACGAAACGCTCGAAACGAAATATCTGAAAATCTAAGAGAGGTCGGTCAATTTTTATGAGGACCTTTTTCGGAGAGAAAGATGTGTTCTACAAAAAAGTTCTTATCACAATTGCTCTATGCTTAATAGATTTTGAGTTACGCGTCCGATCGCTCATGCTCCACTCGCGTATTTCCTGTTTCCGCCACATTGACTGGTGTCGCATCGGTTTCGGTCTTACGGGTTTCGATAATTTCGATATATATCGATAGTTTCTTTCGTCTCCTTTTTACTATAGGATCTGTGAACAACATAGTCTTAGCAAAATACAGATACAATATATATATACTGCCAACAAATTGGACATTTGTTCATTACTTCCGGTAACATTATATTCAATTTGCTGTGATTGGTAGTAAATTGACAATTGATTTATTTTCACTTGTATGCCCACATATTTTTTTTCTGGAGTACCTGAAATTTCAGGAAAAACGCGACAGATAATGAAAAAAACAAGTACAAAATATTGATTTGCATTTAGAAATCAATTGAATACTTGAACAGTCTCGCCCTCCCATTTCATAAAAACTGTTTCATCTAACTGTTGATGAATTTCACACAATTTTTATCACTACTTATTTTCTACCTTTCACGTCACACCTCTACAGTTAAAACTGTTTTTCAATTTTTCACAATTTTTATCATACTTTTTTTTTAGCATTTACGTCACGACTACGCAGTTAATTCCATTCATTCATAAATTCGCTTCATGAAAAACATTGACATTAGCATCTGAGAATGTACCCCCCTCTGCCAATCAGAAAAAGATGTGACGCATGAGCTGAGTGTTGACTGCAATATAAACATAAATATTCTCAACTGCTAGGTATAATCCGCATCCTTTTCCGCTCCCACTCCCGTACAAACAAGTAGCTTCATCAATTGAATTGCCTGAAAAATGACAATTAGGACGGAATATTCCTCCACAATCATTAAATTCCATTAATGACAAGCGTATCACAGAATTAATGATGATACACGGTAGTGAGGTCAGTGTCATATCGCTCATGTACATATAAAACTTCGAAGAAAAAAAATAAGAAAAATAAAAGCACTGATAAGACAGAGGATACTTTGCACTGTTGTCATCAGTAACGCCGTCCCCAATGTAAATGGAACAAATTGTTATTTATTATATTTTGTGGAATAAGGACGATAGTCCGTCAATTGGCGAATAATGACCGACATCAAATACACTTTAGCTAGATTGACAGTTTGTCGATTTAAAATTTCGACAATATCGCTCCCATTTACGCTATGGATTATTTAATCACATGAATGTAATCAATTTTTCCTATGGATTTGGTTTACCAAGTCATGAGACTAACCTAACCCGGGGGGCGGGGGTGCATCATAGGCGCCCGTCATCCTAGCATAGGGGTTTCTGGAGGTTTACCCTGTGTTTAGAAATACGATAACCTAAAATGATGGCCCTAGCCGTGCTCATGCTGTTGCAACAGCAGATTTAGCTCTAGACAAAAGTGTCCAAACAATTTCAACGCTTTACCTACATTTTTAGACATTTCTTCGACGCTCAGCTCATTAGCGAGTCGACTTGATACGCTCCATCACTTCGCTACTGATATGTAAAAGCGGAGAATTAGCTCAACATGAAATTATGAAAAATATGCAATGATTGTTTAGTAGTCATTGGACGTAAGGTCATTGTCACCTGAAATTTTTTCGAAGTTTCATGGAAAAATTTGATGACACTTATGATGGAAAATTAGCCACAAAAACTTGAGACAGAACATTTCTAATTAATGTTTTTCATAAGCTCAAATGATGTTTTTTGGAGAATTAGAATCGGTGGAAGCATAAGGATTTAATTACGAAAAAGTGGGAGTGGAAACCGGTCGAAGGATGACAACAATGGCAACCAAAGGAAATGAAATTGATTCACCGTTTGTATAAATATCCGTTATTCACCTACAAGACAAAAACATTTGGACAACCTAAAATATATAAATGGACTCTGGACAGTGCTGATTGTGGATACTGTTATGGGGATTTTCCATTAATGATCCATGCTAATGGTGATGTCGCGACTAGACTACAAGTCTACATCACACACCCCCACTCCGCCACTCAATTAATTCCTTAAGTCACGGGATTGACAATTAAACGAAATACTTGTGCAGCTAAGCATATTGTTACAACCTTCTCTGTTAATAGCATTCGAAGAATATGACAATTTCTCCGTTGATGCCCGACTCGTTTCCTTATATCCCCGTTCCCCAATTTAATAGCTATACTTTGAGCTTTATGGCCCTCTCAAATGCCTGGAAAACCATTTCGACATATGCCATCCATTAATTTCATTTCTCAACACTGTTCTATTTTCTACGACCTATCACTGCTTGCAAAGAAAATTCACCGCGATAAAAAGTTGAAAAGTATTCTGTACAAGGCGGGACATTGTGTGAATAGCCTGGTGAAATATCCGTCACTGAATAATCCTATTTTCACCCTCTTCTATGTGCTTGTGTAGACGTCGCGATAGGGAGATAAAACGAGATGTATACTGTGTCATGCAACAATAGACGTGAAAATATAACAAGAGAAAGAAGGAAGTGAAGTGACAGAGGCAAGTCACAACATCCAGAAAAAGATGGTGAACTCAAACAGGACTTTACCACGCAAAAAACATGGAAATATGTCGCTTTTTATTTAGATAATTCTGTTTTCTTTCTGTTTGATATATCTCTTTGCAGTATGAAATATATCTCTTGTATATTCCATTGTGGATAAAAGTATTGCAAACGTAAATTCACCATGTGAGTCAATTGTACAAGATCAATACGCTTTGAGAAAAGTATCAGGTTACCAATTAACCCTTGTTTGTATTAGATTAATTAAATTTATTGGGCACAATTTTATTAACTAATAAGTATTTCATGACGGTTTTTTGAGATTTACCCTCCAATGTGTGAGAATATTTAATGTGTTTATTATTTACCGTATGCGGCAAGAGAAGTGAAAAGGGCCCACTTTGTCGGTAATGAGTTATCTATAGTCCAGGAACCTTGATTAGACTTCTTATATTCTGAGTCAAAAAAATTCATGATACTATGCTCTCATTCATAGTTTTTTTCACTTGAAAAAATAAGCATCTAAATGAAAAAGACATGAACTACTGCTAGATTTCAGCATTATCGAACTCCCTCCCTCTCCTAGCTAAAATTATAAAATATACAATGAGAATTATAAATAGAAGCTATATTGACTCATGATTTCAGCTCGATTACCTCTCAACGAGACATCCAGATAGAACAAATTATCCACTGCAATACCTCATCGGCAATATTCAATTTTGTATCAATTAATATAAGTGTGAATTAGATTTATAGTGTTATAAAGGGGTGTGTTAAATTTTGTGGGTGAGAAAGGGTGGTTATTAATATGCAGAAATTTACGCTCGTGTAACAACGGACCATAAACACCACCCGACAGCGAATTTCAGTCTGAGCATTTACGGGGGCATATTAAAAAGAGGGATTATGTATGCGCAGGGCTAAAAATAAAAGTCCAGTTCTCCCAGTGAGTTATTAAGTTAATGATGAGAAAATTCGTTTAAAATTGAAGAAGTAATGAAGTCAAGGGGGACAAATGAGAATTATTCTTCATGAGTAGGCAGAGGTTCGGCCGAACCCGTAACTTCCCGATTTGTGTATGTCTGGGTCTGTTTTTTTTCTGTACTTTTTTATAGAGTATTTGATTTCAAATGTCAGGTCAAATTATTCTTGTTCCATTTCTATTTTTAAATTAATTATTTAATGTTAAAATGACGGTTAATGTCAGTTTTCGTATACTGAGGGCAAGTAGACTAATCGTAACATCTCAATAAAAAAAGCATATTCAAAAGATATATATACACATTTTAAAAAATATTTGAAAATATATAATGTTGGTCAAGTATGCATATTTCTCCAACATTATATAACTATCCCGTATATATATTTGTAAGCAACTAAAATGGTCTTAAGACTTCTCAACGGAAGCATGTACATAAAAAAACATCGAGGCTTGATCCGAAGTTTTCGAATCCATCTTGGGAAAATTATGTTTCAGCAAAAAACATCCCGTTTTTTCAAAGAATATGTCCAACAAACGGCGCAACTTTTTTGCATAATTCTCCTTAATAATGCACGCTTGTAATAAAAAAAAAAAATACTTTTGTTTGATGCTATTTTCTCGAAATTAATTAATGAAATTAACTCAATTATTTATCAGACCAGTATTCGATGACCGAGAAAAGGACGTACATATCGTGAACGTAGGTGCAGGAAACACTACGAGAACGTATGGAGGAGTGACGAAGATGATGTGGAATTAAGGTGGTCAAAGACGCTTTAAGGGAGTGTTCCTAGGTTTGAGAATACTTCGGGTGAAATCACTAGTTGAGGTCGAAGGTGCTTGAGGTGGCGCCAGTGACCTCTTTAACTTCCAACCTTCGAGGATTAGCTAATTCCTCTGATTGGCAAACCTTCACCTTCCAGTATCTCCCTAGTTCTGCGCCCATAATCCTACAGGGTGCTCCAAAAACGATATTTTCTACACCAGGCATCGAAGAGAATCCGAGTTGGATCAGGAAAGGGTGGGAGAAGAGGGGGATGTAGCGATGAGGAAAAACAGCGGTTTTCCCTACTCAATGAGCATATTGACCATTTACATGCAATTGCTGTCGATTTTGACCTTCGTATTGTAAAAGTTACTAACATCGCTAGATATTTATCCATTTGGCACATTGTTGATCATGAACAGCCTATAACACAATTTATGGTTAATGATTGTGCAACACCCAGCATTCGCGGGTAGCTCCAAGCGGTGTTGATACACTGATACGCGCGAGATGATTAGCCTCCGAGGAAAAATTGAGCAAATATATAGAATTCATTATGACAATATGTAAAAAGAAAAAAAACAGTGTCTCTGAACCATGATTAAACGAGTGAGTCTAAGGAAAGAGTAACTTACCACCATTCTTGGAGGAATTCGTTGATTTGTCACTGGTTGGTACATTGAGTTCAGCAACTGTCACATTAACGAATGCAAGCATCAAAATAACAAGGACAGTGAGAAGACTTAAATAATCATTATTAAATCGTGGCCATCGTACAACACTAGATGCACCACGTGAATCCCCAGTATGTGTCCTCATTGTTCTCACAAAGCTCTGGCACACTCTGCGCTTGCCATTCACATTAGTTTTGTCATTAATCCGCACATCTGGTAATTTATATGTCATATCCACTGCATCAGCAGCACTATCACCCTGGAGACGCTCGCAGAGTGAACACCTTGTGGTGTATGCCGTTATTGCCACATTAGTCGAGCAATCTGGACAACCGACAATCACCTGGGAAGACTCCATTTTTTTTAAAATGTAAGTAGTTAACAAATTGTCGCTTTTGTCAATTAATTTCGTTGACTCTCCTCTTACTTGAAAATTCTTCAATCACGATATTTAAAACGCACCTTCGAGGTTTCGGACATCCTCAAATAAATTCGATTTAATCGCGTCATAGTTACTGTTCAAATTTATTAGTTTTAGGTTAAAAGCACAATAATCACGGTGGCGTACAATTTATGATACACCTGGCGCAGGATGGCCAATTTCGTATCGACAAATTCATTGTTCACAATTTTTATTTTACGTATCGTTATTGAATTTTTCACTTGTCATGTTATATTTTTTTTTTATTAATTCTGTTTAGAGGCTATATATATAATCCTGAATTTTCTAGTAAAATATCTCACTTAGCAGAGCCACGAGATATGACCTTTGGAGATAATCCACAGGGATGCGTCACCTTTCACCACCCACGATCAATGACGCACTGTGACGTCCGGATATCCATGAATTTCTGAAACAAATAATAATTGTATTATTAAAGTGTATTGACTTCAATGGACGAGAAAATATTGAGGAAAATGATGTTGAGCAATTATGAGGTGAATTTTTATTTATTTTGTGAGGAAAAAGTATTGCGTGAAGTTGAAGGAAATTCACCAACAGGGATAATTGGGATGAGGAAAAAAAGAATTTCCGAACGAACAACCGATTGAATGCACTAACGATGGTGAATGGGAGATAAGGTGACGCTTAATAACTACGTGGAACATCCACAGTAGAATAGTTTCGTTAACTCACAGTTGAATCATTATTTAGCAAGTACTCAACTTGATAATTCGCACTATCATCATCCTCTAGGTCAACTGATTTCAACCTGACATGACACATCCCCGAAGCAACCAATTAATGATGCCTGTCTATCACCGGAGAAAAATGAGAATATTCAGCCAAGCACAATTACACAGCATAGAAATGACCAAACGATGAGTCGACATATTGGCATATAGCGGCAAATAAAGCGCGGATATTACAAATCACGTATGAACCCATGACTCTCCATTGAAATATCATGCGCTAATGTTCTCCTCCATTGTCAATTGCATTACATTATGAGATATGCCATTTGTATAATTGATACTATCGCAATATAAGTGTTTTGGTTTACTATATTATTTCAATCGGACCACCTCAAATTCTGGGCCTAATTGACATACAGTAGTTGCAATATGTCCGTGTATATGGAAAGATGTTCAGTGATAAATAAATGGATGAGAGTGTCCCTTGACCGGAATGACTAGATATCATTTTTTTGTTCCTGAGAACCTCTCCAGGAAACGATGATCTCCATGGCCAGTGGCTTCACCCACAAATGGTGTGAATTATCGTTTGAAGAGAATTCAATTTTCAACAAAATTCTTTTCCCATTTTGCCTTCAGACGGAACGGTTGGCGGGATCCGGTAAAAAATTTTTTTTTAAAAGTGGTTTTACGGAAAATATCCTCGAGTATGTCATGTAGAAAGTGTGACTTCTGACAAAATAATTTTCTATCATCAATGAAAATCTCTAAACTGAGTGATCGATATGAAATCTATAGTAGTTATACATTCGGTCGACAATATCTCTTAATGAACAAATAACCAGACCGGCGTTTTTCACTGGTCCTTTCCGCTTTGGCAAGACGCAATTGAAAAAAACAAGTTTTTATTGATTGAGAAGTGTTGATGAAAGTGGTGTATACAGCAAATGCTCTTTCTCTCTCTCTAACACACACACCCACACACACAACCCACCCACCCACTCACTCACTCACCCACACAACCACCCACTCGCTCACCCACCCACTCGCTCGCCCACCCACTCACTCACTCATTCACCCATCCACCCACTCATCCATCCACCCACTCATCCATCCACCCACTCACTGACCCACTCACTCACCCACTCATCCCCACAACCACCCACCCACCTACTCACTCACCCACTCATCCCCACACCCACCCACTCACCCACCTACCCACCCACTCACTCATCCAACCACCCACTCATCCACACACCCACCCACACACATAGTGTGGTTAGAAAGTGTCAAAAGATGAAACATCGAAATTTTCATGGATCCGTACATTTCATTTGCGAGATGGTTTCACACGCTTAATGAGGCATAACTTACATAATTTTTTAATAAAAAACACAACGGACCATTCCCGTATCCGAACACATCGTAATTGCAACTCTCAATGGGTCGAAACAACAGCTTGCCGATGTGTATGTGTGAGTATGTATTTTGCTGTTGCACCTAAAAGATATCGAGACGACAATTAAACAAAAAAGTTAATCACCCCGGTAACAAGTGGTTTTACCCAAAAATAGAATGAAGTATTTGTCCCACGGAATTTAATCTCCGACTAATAAAAGAGTTTCGCATTATCACGGAAACTGGATTGTTAACGAGATAATTTAAGAAATTGTCGTTTTAGGGGCAATAATTTAATAACTGCCGGACATTATAACCGAACTGTTTTTTCCACGTGGCGCATCATCGCAATGGTGAGACATAATCAGAAAAATTAATCAAAACGGTCGATCGGTGGCCGTCATGTCAAAAATCGGTAATTTCAAATTCCTCATTTTCGGGGGCAATGCAGAAACTTCCTCTCGGGGAAATAAAATTCTTGCTACAGTTGTGTCAATTTTACCTCAACGATTAGATGAAAAATCTTCAGTTGAAATTTTTATTCAGGTTCATATAAAAATTACAATTATTGGACATGACATTTGCTGCATCAAAAGTTAAAAGATAAGGTTTGAAAAATTTCGCTGTATTTCTTATTTAACGTTCATGTCTGTAAAATAATTATGTCTTTAATTACGCCGATGCCCAATGAAAGTCACAGTTCAAACTAACTTTCCAACACATTGAATCCACGATTTAGGATGATTTATCCCTGAAAAATATCTTTGCAAGGTTCTTCGCCGCCGAGCAAATGGAAATAGAAAATTTCTGTTATATTCACGATTAGACTCATCGACCATGCAACCCTAAAAATTTCCAAACAGCAGAAAAGGCAAATTTAAGTTGCACAGTTAATGCCTATTAATATCAATCTCTTAAAAGTTTTCCCGCCAATCTACTCGATATAATCAACGCAAATTTTCCCTCAAAGTTTGTCAGGATAAATTGATATGAAGCGGTTTGAAATCGGTCAACAGAAGCTTTTGATATTTTCGGATGGTACAATATTATAAAATTCCTTCTAGATGTGACAAACTAGCGATCCGAAACCAGGACCAGGCCATCGTAAATAGACCCTGTCACTCAAATCAAAATAATAACCAATAATTCAAAGACTTTCCTGAAATTCCAACGTTTCGGGGTATTCTCGGATTTTATCTTCACACGTTGAATTTCCAGGTGAACGATCAATAATCTCGATGACTAGAAACTCTATCGTATCAGTAACGAATTGGCTGAGTTAAATTGGTGTTCATAGGGCTCTTCAGCAAGTACCCCAAAACTAAAGCCAAATAGGGGTATCTTTATATAGACCTTTTTTGCAGAGGGAATCCGGATCTACAAATTTATCTTAGGATTGTTTTCGATACCTCTCTTAGATTTCGAGATATTTAGCGAAAACCGAGGTGAGGCTAAAGTAGACTTAAATCGATTTACCAGGTTATTGATTTGAACTTGACCAAACGGAACGCAAAGGGCCATTCTCGGTGAAGTTGTTCTATATTTTTGGCGATAAAGAATACATGCACTTATCCAAGCTTATCACTTCTTCCCTGATGTATAAAAAAAAGAAGGATATTCTTCAATTTTCAAAGGAGAATATTTCCGTACTTCAGAAATTGATCGTACCGAACAGCCTTCTTACTTTTCAGTATTGGCGGCCAAACAAATAACGCATAATTTGTTTTGCCCCTATTTACCCTATTTTCCCCACATTTCACACAGGTTAAATATCTAGGACATTACAAAAATATGGCTTGAATTTTGGAAGCTTAACAGGGACATAATACAAGGAACCTCTAATTTCATTTGTAAGAACGAAACATGAAAAATCAATTATCTCGAGAATCAGTGGACTTGGAGAAAAATTCGAAATACATTTTTTGTCATACATTAGATTTCCCATAAAAAACGTCTCATAATACTTTCCGCTAAAACCCATGCTTAGCGCATAATTAGCAATTCACAAAATGCGAGCATCCCCAAGATACCCAAGAAAACGTTAAAAAAAACTGTACATTTTTTCCAAGTCATATTCATCCAGGAAAAACTTTTCATACAATTCTGTTCATGGGAAAACATTTTCCGGGTAAGAAATTACTGGAAGATCTTTTTTTTCCAGGGACCAACACATAAGTAACCTCTCACCCTGCTACAACAATACTCACCGCAAAATGCAAAGCGTTTATCTCGTAGTAAATTCAAGCGCAAATTACCAGGGGAGAATCCCTTTTTGGCTCTTGGCCTGCACTCGCGTGTCAAACCCCTATTCTGTATCAGTATTTTCTCCTCCCTCTTTTTTTCTCCCCCCTTGTTTCTTCAACCCTCGACGCCGCGAGTTCAACGAACCAAACCCCTTTCCCTAGTATTGAATTAATAACCTTTATTTCAATGACACCCGATAACAGAATGTAATCCGATGTGAAGCAGCATTAGCATTGGAGGGCAGGGATGACATGGGGGCTCGGTTACAATGCTACTTTGCTACTTTTTTCCTTCTTGGTTTTTTTTATTAGTTCAACAATGTTGGTAAATAGATGGCACGACGGGTGGGCGCCGTGTACCTCAAAAGCACACGTCATTTACGGACCACCACCGGCGCGTAACTGACAACGACACGCAACTTGGCATGATTGAAGACCGTGGAAACCCACCACTACGCCATTCGT
This sequence comes from Asobara japonica, assembly GCA_026005395.1. Lineage (NCBI taxonomy): Eukaryota > Metazoa > Arthropoda > Insecta > Hymenoptera > Braconidae > Asobara > Asobara japonica. The sequence continues at coordinate 1,096,029 of BQMI01000505.1, forward strand.
AAACTACTACGATTGTACATCAAAGCATCGCAAAAGGCCCGAATGAACCCCCCCCCTCCCCCCCGCCGTCCACGCTGTCCCGCCGCGGCCAACTCGCGTCAGTTCCATACTGAATGGAGTATTAAGGATGTAATGGGTGTCTTAAGGAAGATGCACAGCAGAGAATTTTCTGGTCAACCATATGAAATTGGTACACCATCGCGCATTTGTAATGATAATTGCAATGATATGTGAGCCAGAGCGTAATGAGGAAAACGCACTCAAATAATTTTTTGAATGGAAACATGTATTCTAGTCATGGGAAACCAAAATGTGTCATGGTGCTGAATTTTCAAAATCTGGAAAATTTCTCGATTAAAAAATTTACGAAAATTCATATTCCGGAAATTACAAAAAAAAATTGGAAACATGGAAAAATATTTTCATAAATTTCTGAAGTTATGAGAAAAATTTAGACCAGTTCCAAAAATCTTGTTATTAGTGTATAATTTATCGTTACAGAACCATTTAAAAATCCGGAGAAATTTTACAAATTTTAAGAATGTCAAATGTTGTTATGTCTATCTTCCTATTTTTTTAATTTTTATTTTCACAGGGTGACACATAGAAAAGAGATAAATGCGGTTCCATAGTGTCTTATCAAGAAGGGATGGACAACCGATAAATATTGAACATTGACGTGTTCAATAATTTGAGGAATTTATAATTCAGGCTCCTATTACGTCTAATTTGCACTAGAAATTTAAATTCTATAATGCAATAAACATGATTCGTTTAATCACACTTGAGATACAATACCGTGTATGCAGCCATGAATTACCATTTTTTAAATTACTCCGGGAATTGGAAACAGGAATTCATCAATTTCTCTCATTACCTCCGGTTGCCCTCATTTGCATAATTTTTTTAATCATAAACCAGGGCCCTCGTGATTGAAAAATCTGAAGAATTATTCTCTTGTCATTTGCTTAATAATCATCGATCAAAGATTAAAATTCTGGACCACCTTGAGTGAAAAAGCTGACTTTAAGATAACACTAGCGGGTGGTGAGACCATCACAGCTCAATCCTCACCTAACCCCATTAAATTTTCCCCATAACAATCCAACATGGGCGGGACCATGAAGCAACATGAGGTTACCATCGCTTTCAGGCAATTCAGAAAAAAAATATCAAATGTTTCACAACTCATTAATCAATCACGAATTAAAAATTTTTCAACCAAAATATTGATTCCAATTTTGTTATATAGAAGAAACTTCGCATATGCGGAACTATGTATAGTTAAATAAAGAGCAAGGAATTTCCTTGGTATTCTCAAAAGTCATCCATAACATTCTTACAAGTAGCCCGCCTCCTCTTACCCCAATAACCTGACCCCCACGTATGCTGATCAGGCACAATATACTTTAGAATATTGTTTACGAATTATCAAAGAGATAGAGACCCGCCGACAGAATTAAAAATGGATTTAAGAATAAATGAATGCACGAGCCAGACGGGAGTAAGTGAAGGTCAAGTACTCTTATTCGATCAAGCAACAAATTTTTCTCAATAACAGGCTATAATTAATTTATTGAATTTAAGGAGGGTGGGAGGGGGGGGGGCAAGGGGGGTCATCAAGCGCGACGCCGCAATAATCAACGGTGTGGCGAAGGCTTGCTCCAACGAGAAGGCACGCGGCACGAATTTCATCCCAGACCGTCACTACCGATTAAATCACTGTGGGCCCCCTCTACCCACCCACCCCACCCCCCCTTCCGCCCACTCACCTCCTTGTCGCACTGCGTGCGCCATCACCCAACACTGCTACGTCACATCATATGCGTACCACTACAATTGTAAACTATTTTCATGTGTGTGAGTAGTCTAGCCGAAAATGATTATGTGTTTTGTTTGTCTCGTCGTGAATCTGGATCGAGGTAGTCCAACCTGGCAAACATCTATTCACAGCGCATTCCAAGTGGTGATGATGATGAAGAAAAAGAAGGGATTAACATTGCTCGATGTTTGTCGGGAGTTTAGTAAAATGATCCTTTTTTTAGATAGTGACAACAAAATTTGTGTGTACGTAGGCGGTAAAAATTGTCTTCTGTAAAAGAAAAAGTAAGGACTACCTATTTTAAGGGGACCAATCTACCGGATATCTAAATCTGAAATAGCACAATTGAAATCCGCAATTAGCACTCTAACATCTAATTTTCCACTAATGCATTCCGATGAACAAAAAATTTTCCATTAATTTGTTTTTTGTTTTTTATGGCAGCGTCAGGTTTTTTACAAGCTGACACAGCAATCGAGATGAAAGGGTTGAAGTATTTTTTTGTGATTCCATTCGCAACATTTACGAGTGTACTCACCATTCGGAATACCGACATTATTTTAACCCTTTAATCTGAATTGTTATGCCAGCTAAAAAAAAATTCTGGCACACCCATAAAAATTTTTTTTTCAAAAATTGTAATGTTTTTTTTTTTTTAATAAATTATGGAAAAATTAGAGATCTCCAGTGCTAATTATCGATTTTGATTGGGGCGCTTTAGCTATTGCAGCTCTAGGTACCGCGTATTTTTCATCAATGAATTGAGAATTTTCAACTGCTTTTAATTTTCAACATATGAAGCCCGAAAAAAATGTTTTCCTCAATGGGCGCCAAAAAAAAACCATGAAGAGAGGAGCGCTCTCACTGACGGGTCAAGGATGACTCCAAAAGTATCAATTATTTCATTGAATAAATAGTCATTATTCCGAGTTGTACTATGAGAAATAACAACTAGTGGATACCAATGTCGTGAATCGTGTAATCAAATACTATCAAGAAAAAAAAATTGTTTTTCACATAGGAAACGAGAATTTACACATTCTGACGCAATAGAGAAGTGATGTTGAACGATGCAACATTGAGATGGATCGAAATAGGAAGAAGTCATCTTGACTGATGAAGATTAGGCATACGTTTGTCACCCAAAAAACCCTATAATCATCTGAAAATGCACTTTGCCGTCTTAGTTGTAGAATCGATTAGTTTATTATACTTGTGTCTGGCGTCTGAATGTCGTATAATCTTCCCGCGAGCAATCAATGATCACGATCCCTCATCGAACCACCAATGTACCCGATATATCTATACAGTATTTTGTTCCACGTCGCTGATTGGCTAGTTAACCCTTTTGCACTCCAGATGCGAGACAGTTGTTTTTTTTCTTTCCCCCGCCTACGGATAATTCACGATGGCGTTCAAAACGAAAATCAAATACACCGAGAATGGCGCCAGGCTGTGTGTGATAAAGGTAAAGAGACCACTGGAGGAAAAAAATAAATACGCACATTTTTATTTTACCTTCCCACATTTTTTTTTGCATGAATGATGTGATTGAGGAATAACTACTATTCGAAACTTTCCTGATTAACGTAATTTCCCACTGCTTTAGCAAACCTACCTATTAATTACTAGATTGATCAATTGCTGAAATGTGTTAGAAGCTATTCTTCCTCGAAAACCAATGCAATGCTCCGAAAAGAAAAATTGTTTCGACATTTTTTCCCTAATTAAATTGTGTTCATGTCGGCTTTTGACTCGCGTCAGTTTTCAGTAAATTTCTCGAAATGGGAACGAGATAGGGGCACCTTCATGAGGACCTTTTTTGAAGCGGATAATGAGGCCTACAAATTTGTATTGAAGCAATTTTTTATAGCTCTCTTAGGTTTTCAGATATTCAGCGAAAACTGATGTCTGACTAATACAGATTTATCACCATTAACCACTTGACGACTGAAAGGGAGTGTTATTATTTGGAGAAAAGTTGAGAAAACCCGCTTTTCTATAGTCAATACAATAAAATTTTATAGAAAACAGACGAAATAGTACTATAGCCATTTTGTCAAGGAGCGTTGAATTATGGGTACTACACTTACGTAAATTTGAAACGGCAACAAAAATATATTCACTTAATCTACATAAGTATCGCTGAAGAAAATACGTAGCGAAATTCAGGAATATCGTTTTGTTGTGTGAGTGATGAATGTTAAAATAATTTCATTCAAACTTTAATCGAAAGCAAGACAGTTGTTTGTTAATAAATCATTTTTGAATGAACTTCTCGTTAATCATACATGCTTATCTTGTCAGTGTTATCTTGAATATATTTTGGAAATGATATGAATGGAGACAATGAAAATTGTGTGAATAATTCTTCCTGTCGATTTCAAAAATTAAGTTTCGAGAACGACAGGCTCAAAGTTTTGAATTGTCATTTAAGAATGTTAGAAATTTCGCAAATTTTTTTTGTACTCTTTTCCTCATTTTGCGGCGTCCAATAATTGGTTTAAAGAGGAAATTCCTGGGAGTTCTTCAAGTCTTTGGATGTCTGAATGAGATCTCGTTTATGTACAGCGCCCCAAAACTGCGGATTGTACTTTTGAAGGTGAGAAAAGAGCAAAGTTCCACCGCGAAAATTCCTCATCACAATTTTCTGCCTGAGCCCCCCCCCCCCCCAATTATTGAAGTTTGAGGTTGAACCGTCAACGCGCTAATTAACCCACTGAGCCAATACTTGCACTTTTGTGAAGGGTTCCAAGTGAACGTTCCCAAGAATCGTTCCACGTGAAAGGTCCGTTCGGGGAGCTAGTCCAGTTGGAACTTCAGTTCCGAAAACTGTTCGCGGGACTGAACTTTCATTGGCAATGGTGCCCGGAATTGAACTTCCATCTCAATGGAACTGAAGTTCCATCTAAGTGGAACTGCACTTCCATCTGAACGCAACTAAAGTTGCATCTGAGTGGAACTGAAGTGCCATCTGAATGGAACTGAAGTTCCTCCTGAATGGAACTGAAGCTTCACCTGGAACTGATGTTCCATTTGAAACTGAAGTTCCATTCAAAACTGAGCCTCGAACAGTGGAAAACAATTTTTGGCTGTTCATCTCTTAATTTTTCACTTTTCAAAAAAAAATACATGAGGATTTTGTAATTACCAAAAGACAAGGAAAAGAAAAGGCTCGGACTAAAATTGCGTACAAAAACTATTTAATAGCACTTGCTCGTGAAATCACTTATTCATAAGTTTTTTGAGTTTCTAGGGTAATACCGAGGGAAAATGAAGAATGCTGGAGGGAAGTACTGAATCAGAAAGTTATTGGCGTTACTCTGATAGGTTACACTCATTTAATCAATTTTTGCTGGTCAATTTTTTTCATTTTTTCGGTATACGTGGCAAGGTCATTTATTATGGTGAAAATTCGTGTAGGCGTCGAGCTTCGTACGTTAACACTGTACCAGTACATAGGAAGGCTGTTAGATAGGAAGCGGCATTTTCAGGGCGAGAAATGGGACGCTCGATAAAACCGTATGACGCGCACTAGAGAGGACCCGAGGGGGTTGGAGGATGGGGTGAAAGAGAGAAAGATGACGCGTCAGGGAGCATGAGGCTGTATCCATAACTGTGCAATAAATAAATTTTTTTTCCAGAACAAGAGCTATCGCCGAAAATTATTTGTCTCGCCATGACAAAAAAATGATGCATCCACCATATGCTTTGAACTACTTCTCTATTTATAGAGTGTCTCTAGTTGTATTTGGCTGAGGACATGTACGGGCTAAGATGCTTTGGTCACAGACTGTACGTCTGGGACATTAGCTAACTTGCTAACTTGTTCAACTGTTTAACATCTTACATTCCAACAAATTCAATAGGGTATAGTACAATACCGACTATTGTTCATTATCATTACTCGAGGACATTTACCAGTTTGACTTGATAAACGCAAGCCAAAGTGTGAAATTAAGGTGAGGCATCGTGAAAATTGCTATTGATATTATCAAGAAAATTTATAATATGAATGATCTTGGTGACATTTTATTGGTGAGCAAATTCCAAAAATTTTGAAGGGCAAAAATTAAACTGGCCTGAACATTTGATTCTTAGCAAAAAATGTTTGTGTTATCAAAAAACATTGAATTTCATAAGTTTCAGGTACTGTGAAATTGTTCGCATAGTTTTGGTGACGAAGTATCTTAAAGAGCAAAGTGAAAACTTCAGTTATAAGCCCATTATCTCCTAGAAGGCCCAGGAAAAAAAAATTGGACAAATTATCCGATCTGCGGAAGCTACTTCTAACCATGAACACTGCCGTTATGAAGCTCGTTATGAAGTACAAAATCTACTCATCATCATGAATGAAAAGATAATTATGCTTACAACGATTAACTCAATCTGCGCAGCAAACACCACCTGGTGCTGAATCCGCAAATATTATTCCGATTACTTGGAATGATGCGATTGACGGGAATACAGCCAATACTCAGATTATATGTACTAATAATACTTCGCATGCGTGGGGTCCAAAACAGTCATAATACAGTGGGGATACGATTAAAAAATTGAAAATAAAAACGAGCAAGTGAGATAATAATGAAGAACTGCTGTCAACCCAGTATTTCTCGTATAATGACATGTCAGTATCTTCCTAATCATTTTTAAAAATTGGATGCATTTAGTCAGCTTTAAATCACGGTATTTAGCGACTTTTTCTAATAGAAAATGATATAGGAAGTAAAAAATGTGCGGGAAAACATTGAAAAAATAGCTAGTAGTTAATATATACAACAATTTTGGGAATTACAGTAATGGAAGCCTGTCAATCATTCCAATAGCGAAGTGTTTTGCGGAGGGAAATTTTGAATTTTACTTAACCCTTGAGTAATCGCACCTCTTCGCCCGACATCACAAAATTGAGACTCAATGGTCAATCCACAATATTCGAACATCTCAGAATCATCATTAGATGATGTTTGAAATTAATTAAACAACTGTATAATAAAACGTTCTATCTCGGGTTCGAAATACACGATTACGAATGGAAGAGGCTCATGCTGCTCCTCGTTTTTCAAACTATTTAGCGTAAAAAATTGAATGATCGAGTGTCTAAAAAAACTTTCGAGGGATCTATCCGCGCTGAAGGGAGATTTTACGAAAATTTCCAAAGAACCTTACTATACAGAAAATAATTCTACAAAAAAGGAACTGCATAAACAGAAAAAGTATGTAGATAAATCAAATAAATTATATTTTGGACTCAGGCCAATTAAAAATTAATGTAGGCAAATATAGGAAATGAAACTTACTGCGGTATATTCCACGGCATTGGCTATTTCAAAACTAAATTTGCTGAAATCAGTCGAGCTCGCTGGACATTCAACTTACAGCTGGTAAATTCGAACTGGCTAATCCAGCTCAAGGTGAGTATGAAAATTGGGTCCCTTTTCGATTATCAATATAAAAGAAAAAGAAGAATCCTTGGCTCTGTGGATTGTTCCGTTGGAAATTTGGAATTGTAAGCAAAGTAAATAAAGTTTAGCTATTGAATTGTACAACGTCGGATACTACACGTTTCCATATTTACCCTACATTCCAAGCAGTAATCGTCATCAGTGTTGTTCTCCTGAAATATTCTGACGTGAAATTAGAATTTAATTGCAAATTAATTACGGTAAGACCTCCCGAAAGTTATACAAAATAACCGCTCGACTGTAGTAGTCGCGTTCTCACCCCGAACTCATTTCGCGCATGCGCCTCAACGGTTTGAGGTATTGCGCGTCTTCCGCCATATAGACGAGCATTTTTGATAAAAGGATTTAGTTATTGGTCAATAGTTATTATCAAGCAAGTATATTTGCGACAAGTCAATTCGTGAACTATTAACGAATGGACCTTTGAGAGAACTAAATCACTTCAATCTGTCAACTGAATTCAGTTGTTAATGAACAGTGCATGAAACATGCAAAATACAACATGTAATTAGTAGCTGACTGATAATTAATTTAAAAAAAAGAGCAGTAAAAAAACTGAAATGAAGAAAATCGCGATAGTCAGCGCGTGAAGAAATGGAATGAAAATTGAAACTCCCGCGCGAATCTGATTGGTCACCCCTACCTCGCTTGGCGTGGCGCGTAGTGGGGAGATAGCTATCGAGGGTTCGGTTACCGTTTGGCAGCCCTTTCACTATATTTTGCTGTAATGATGATTCAGGTAATAGATATGATACGGTATGATTTTCCTAGTAGTAATGAATGTAAAATAAATGAATAGAAAAAATGATTGCGTCGAGTAACTTTTCCTTGTCCGGAAAAGCATTTGGAAAACATCCCACAACTACAACCTCCCTCCTTTATTCCACGCTTTTCCAAAATTCCCAAAATCCCTAAAAGAACCGAGGGAAAAAATGAAATTTTGAAGCTATGAACTTTTGCAAAAATGCCAAATTTGTAAATTTGCAAAATTCCAGAAATTCAGAAGATGTCGATAAATTGCAACAAATATCTCAAAATACAAAAAAAAAATCATCACTTCTACAAATGGCAAAAGCTCCAAAAATTTCTAAAAACGTTGAAAAGGACTAGTTGTCAAAAGACTAGAAAGTTTCTAAATTAGGAAAAACCCGAAAATTTTGGAAATTAAGAACATTATAAGTAATGGACGTCTCCGTGTTTGAACGAATCGACATTCCACAACAATTCCAAAAATAATAAAAATTGAAATGGATTTTCAGCACGAATAATATGTTTATTCAACATTGTCGATTTTAGGGGAAAACCAAGATAAGCGACACAAGATAGTGTCGATCAAATTTACCTAACGATTTGTTTGGGGCATACAGGTGTAAGTGGGTAACTTCATTGTTTTTCTACCTATCGATTTTCTTCAGGCGAACGAAAATACACAATTAATTGATTAAAGCATAGGGAAGAGTGAGGCATAATGGGACATGAGCGCAGAATGGGGGAAGGCAAGCGTACCTTTATATTCCATGTCCCAGTTTCAGCACGTGTCCCATTATGCCCCACTCTCACCTATGTACATGTAAACCATTTAATTGAAAATGTGAATGTCGTCCACCATACACAATGAATGACTTTGCAGGAGTTCAAAAAATACTAATTCCCCAGAATAATTTTTTTTGTTTTTTAACAAATTTAAAAATCTGAAATATTTCCATAAGTTGGACAACATGAAAAAGCTTCGAGAATTCATAAAAAAACGCAATCAAAAGAGATCGATGCACCTCAGAAGTTCCAAAAAAATGTCAAAATATCAAAAATAATAAATTATAAACATAAAAAAATTGAGTTCGAGAGACTCTTAAATCACTATGCAAAATAAATAAAAATACCTCAATTCAAAAATTCAAAAGCGAATATTTAATTAAAAATAGAAATTACAAAATTTTTAAAAACCTGAAGACTTTCGAAATTCTAAAAAAAAAAAACTTCAATTGATAATCAAAGAACGCATTCCAATGCGTTTAATCATGAATGTAAAATGAATTGAGGCCCATTGGATTCGTACTGTCTCCTTCAATCCCTGTTTGTTCTCCCTTCCCCTCCCCCAGGCCTACAGTTCAATGTACGAAAGATTCCCTTCGGTGGTGGCTCTTCGGTGGTCCTACTCTCTGCTGCTGCGCAACGTAGCAACGTTCCGCTTCAAAACGCGGGGCAAACTGAATGGGAGGAGATGGTCGATACTCTCATTTCCCCCCCCCCCCCCCCCAAAACCAACTTGTCCTCTCTCACTCTTGCGCTTCCCTCCCAATCCCTCTGTCGCTAAAAGTTTGCATTCTATCTTTGTCACTCAGTACCTCCCTGGCCCGTTCACCCCGCGGTGGAGGCAACCCACCCGCCCTCCTCGTTGCCCGGTCAACGGCGAATTTCCCCTTTAGCCAATCCACACTGAGACCAACTGTGAGTACGAGCTGTGCCGCGAGTGTGTACGTTACGACGTAGTAGTAAATGCACGAGGGCAGAACCGTACGCCGCAGTGGCATCACTGCATTCACGAGACTCTCCGGTGACGAGCCCAACCTAGGAAATAATAACAATTTATGATACGGGGGGGGGGGAGGAAAAATTCTGGCCAATGTGGCTATAATCACATTCATCAGAAAATTTTTTTCGAGTGGAAGTTCATACGATATTTCATGTTATTCGAACCGAAAGTCGCGAGGCAACTGAACGGAGCGAGGTTAGGGACCGTGACTTTCGCGCCCGAACTACATAGACGTCTTCTAGAAAACCCAGTCCCACAGGGTTTTCGTTATCTTATTTTTAAAAATTATTGGGACTTCAACTAATTATAAACAATTATTCAAAATTAAACATTGTCAAATGTTTCGAAATTGCCGATTTTTTTAATGTTTTCGAAATTAGAATCGCTGTGTCTTCCAAAATTCTACAAAGTCTTAAATTGTTGCCAATTCAGATTTTCTCAACATTTTCCGAATTTCCCCAATCTCCAAAATTTAGGATAGTTGAAAAAAATGAGGACAACAAGGATATGTTCGTAATTTCAAATTAATTTTTCAAAATGTCAATTTTTTCTAAATTTAGAAACTCTTATAATTACAAAAAATGTTACGAGGAATCTTGTGAAAGGAAAAAACAGAAAAATGACGATTATAAAAATCAAATCACTAAATAAACTGCGAATTGTATAAATAAATTTTGAAAAAAAGTTTCTATACAATGGGAAATGTGGCAATCATGAATATGAACAATCTGCAAAATCTCAAGTGTTATGTTCCAAAAAGTTCCAAAACATCAAACAATGAAGCCTCTCCCTACCCATGTCCTGCAAATATTATGCTCTTCAAGATTCAAGGGCCGACTTCAGTAAATGAACTGAAGCTCTCGAAGCAGCGAAGACGCGGTTGAAGTTGATGACAATACACCTCTTACAACTGACTCTAATGATGACGGAGCACATGACGAGAGGCGCGATGAAAGCATTTGCAGAAATAGCTTGTCACGAGTCTCGTAATTAATTAATTACAGCTCTCGCGTATTTTTAAACCTAACAACGTAAGAATTCAATGAATTTTCGCGTCAAGTCAACATGAAGATAAGTTTAATGGGGCTGCATGTTCAACTGTCGTGTGGAAAGGGAAGGTCATGTCTGCAGAATGGAGGTCGGCCCTATCCGGGGCCCGTGATTGGCGTGGGCAGAGGGGGTAGAGTGAAAGCGCGCGCGGGGGTGTTGGCCTAGCGGTGGAAAATGATAAGTTGATAGTTAGCAAGAACAATTTCCCGAATGCGAACCACTGAGTGTTGTCGAACTCAACCGTTGTATATACATTCACAAGTACTCGTGAATTGCCTTCGGATGTACTCGGTTGAATTCGGTAGTTGGAATCTCTTCAGCGTTTGGCAATATCTCACCCAGTCTTACCCCTCCCTCCTCCTCCTCCTCCCTCCCCCAGATATTTTTGCGCACTGTCCCTCCCCATCTAATGCACAAAATTTACAACCCATGTCATTGATAGTAGCGATAAAGACTTTAGATACATTCGCCCCGACCAACGTATTCCAATTAACATTCGCACAGTCCAATAATTCTTCTTTTATTGAAGTCATACAGTATTCAACGTATTTTAATTAGGGCTACTACTGAACCAGATGAATAATATTCAAATTATTCAGTGAAGTTGGCGGTTATGCCAACTGTCGGACAGTCTGCTTCGTTCCAGGGTAAACAAGAATAACACAAAAAAAATGATTTCATGCTATGGGTCCCCTGCTGCTTCTGTAAATAATCCACGAGTCGTGTGTATGTGGCTATCATGGCAATTACTCCACGAAGTAGAAGCCCATATGGTATACCCGCTAGGAAAGAGTTGTCTACTGTATGGAGTAGGAAGTTGAAGTGCAGATGATACTTGATCTTAGAAAAGAGGACAATTGTTCAATGTCGCATGATGCAAAAAGAAAATATATAAATTGAGAATCACTGGCGTCTGAGGGTGTTTGGGTGAACCAGGGCGTGGGTGGATTATGCAAGTAGTGGGGAGAGTTTGGAGTGAGAGGAAAAATATGAAGGGAGGGAATAAGAGGGAGAGGGCAGTGGTGTGGCGCTGGTTGTGCGACAAGGGGGAGAATAGGAAATGGAAGTGAAGATAGTATGATACTACGCCGCAGTGTAAGGGGGCGCCCGATCGATCATGGCCAAAACATTGCCACATGCCCGGCTAGGTGAGCCATACCTAGTGAACGATGCCGATGCGCTTATTGCGACGTCAAAACTGTTCTATCTGCGTGTCCCATTTCCCTCCGAACTTTCGACGTTCGAATATCATTTTCGGGGTTATGTTTCCATATTGCAAAGGGACATCGGGAATACAGCCCTCAGCAATGATAGAACCCGGAGTAATATTAATTCAGTTGTTAGACATAGGATAGCTTGATGACGTCCGAAGGCGTTGTCATCAGGACAGACACGGGTCTATGAACGTTGTCGGACATCTGTGATGTCCTAAGATTTCGTGCCTGATCACATACGGACCTTTCCAGCCTACAGCCTCGTCTAGCTTGGATTTCTACTTGCTACGGTTTTTTGGAATTGATTGAAACCAATACTGTGTACCCCAAAATTTTATTGTGCGATACACTAAATTTTATGTCCTCTAATTATGGCTAGAACTAATGTCAATGTACTAAATTATGATTGTAGGCAAATTCGTGATTATACAAAAGAAATCTCATGGTTAAAACTATGTACTTTCCTGCCGTTCAGATTTGAGCATTCGAAAACAAATCTCTTGTCTCAAGAGAATGGTTCTTTGGTGTCAAAGATTTTTTCTATCAGTGTAACCACCAGAGCAACCCACTTTTCAAAACACCGAAAATTGAATATAGTTTTACCGGAAGTGACGAACAAGTATTGTCGGTCCACTGCTGCGTCATCGTTAATACCGGACACAAATGATACCAAAATTGGATACTTATCAATTACATAATCAGAAGGACGTTACAACAACTTTGCCCATGAAAAAAATCAATAAATTTATTAAATTGTTTTTTTTATTTGCCTTATGACAATCACGAAATCGAGTTCACTCCCGTGAACTCTGATTGATTCGTGGAAATAACGTCAGTTGTTACGTTTCTGTTGATTGCCGCTCGGCATTACCCCACCCTACGCCACCCACCACCATTACCGAGAATTTTTATTCCTGGATTTCGCACAATACACGGTGAATAACAAATGCATAATTTACTTTTGCTTTCTGCAAAAATTGAGCCACCTCGTGCGATCAATTTTGGTGCGATGCAGGAACGAGGAGAAAAAAATGTATCATTTCATGAAATAATACAATGTCACGCTATGACGTCAAGCCATGTTGTTTACCCAGGGGAAATGGAACTGCGTCAACATTAAATGGACTGAGCCCAGTTGTCCGTTAAATTCTAACCATCGAATGACGCACAGTGCCTTCAAACTGTTGACGATAGTGTCCGCAGTGAATGCTAATTAAACGATGAATGACAAGTGGCTAATTAACTTTTCACTTTCATTCCTCATTTTCCACCGAATTGATTGTATGGTACCCATGGATATCAGTTAAATTGCCATAACGGAATTGCCTATTTAAATCTCGTAATTGTCAACCTGTTGAAGCGAAAAAAAAAATTGATGTAAACAAATTATAGTGTGGCTTTCCATCAAAAATTGTAATTTTATCGCAACACCAATGCAACGAGTAAATAGATTGTTGCATCGAGAGTCGCCCGTTGAAAGATTTTTTCCATTTTTTTTTAAGGACGTTATTGAAACCTTGAACTAGTGGGATGAATGGACGATCGGGGTCGCACAAAAATCTCCTGATTTGCACAGTTGCACACTCACACACAGACACGCGCGCGTGTGTGTGTACGCGAAACGGCCTCACAATCTTGGAAATACCTTAAAAGAACCGTACTAATGTATAATTGACCCATCGCCGGGGCAAAACGATGACTTAACGTGGAGTTAAAAAAATATTTTTGCAATACTCACTCAAACATTTCAATCCCATTAGTATGTGACGGAACCCGTAATTACAATGGTGATAAATTAAACTTCCAAGTTTAAACTACTATCTAGGAGAGGAATCTACAATATTGGCCTGAAACGGGGGTTCTTATGAAGTTATAGAAGTTGTGATATTAGTCAAGAGTATTACACCCCTTAAGATATCAACAGTAACTTCAAAAAAGAAAAAATGAAAGAGTTGAGGTAGATACAGTGTTGAATGTGAGGAGGTTGGATTAAGTAGAGTACCAAGACAGATCATGGAGATATTGAATTTCTAACGTCTATGCTGTTTTGTAAGATGAATTGATATATTCCTCGTTATTTGTGAAAGAAGATTTTAAGGATACTTCAAAGTTTTTTCCTACTCGGCTATTTTGAAATTTCGGAAATCACAAGTTGAAACTTCCACAAATCTTCATATTTCAAGGTCGGTAGAATGCATGACGAGGTTGTGGGTGGGGGGGGGGGGGGGTTGATGGTATGTGGGTGTGTCTCCGGGTCAGTGGATGAGATGGGCTTGTGTGTGTGTGTGTTGCCTACGAAATTCAATGGACATTCTTTTCGGAAATATATGTATGTATGCGTTACTCTATAAATTATATACATTCTAGTTCCCGTTTCCTTTTTAACACACGGAATGACTCAACTTTTCACTTCCGATCGAAGAGATTTCATCGAACTTACTGACGAAAGTTTCAAGTGGCGCCTTACACCGGTCTTAAATTAGTTTATTGAATAACCGATTTTCCTAAGCCTAGAAATCTCTTTATTAACCACGTGATCTCAAAAAAAAAATAGTAAAAAATCAGGAGATCTTCGCGCGGATGAGGGGCATCATGGAACACTGCCATACAATGAGACATGAGATACACCAGTATATCTCATTCTTCATTATACCGTCTCTCCTATTATACCCCACTCTCCCCTATCTCTTTACAACTACAGGTTATGATTCAACAATTGACGGTTTCGGATCAAAAGTAATCTGGAATGATCAATTTTATCACAAAAACATAGTCTTAACTTGAAACTCGAAATAATTGGACCAAGGAGACCCGGAAGTTGTCCTTGCCCGGAAGTTGCCCCTAAGTTACAAAATCCCACTTGTTTTTTTTTCGTCTTCTCCCAAAACATGTAGTATCCCCTCAAGTACCGTCGTCATCAATCCCAAACCAACTTCAATAAAAATTGCCCAAGACACTGATAAGAAGAATCGATCGACTCATCCTATTCCTCCCATATGGATACAAAAACATATTACGATAGATCCGGAATCAGCGAATTAATGAATTATCACTGTCGGAAGCAATAATGAATCATCTATCATCCACTCAATCTTGCATTGCGCGCTTCATCGCCGCACAAGCGTGCGCAATATATTCATTGTTTTCATCGCTTGTTGATTAACGCGCAATTAAAACAGCCAATTGAAACGTATACGTGAAAAATTGCCACTTGAATGAAGAAGTAAAAACAAAAATTCATCTAACAGTCTAAATGAGACTGCAACTCAGTAAATAATAATAGGCCGCAGTGATTGAAGATGATGATTTACCGTAATGATACGTCTAGAGACACTCTTTTACCAGACGATAGCTTCCGGTTATCCGTTGGTAAGAGGCACCCACAATCAGTGACTTTACCCTTTTCTGGGCTGTGTTTATACACCGATTCACCAGTGTGTTTGCCTCATTATTATTATTATTTTCAAGAAGAACCGTAAGCCAGTTGAATGTACCATGACTATTTCAATGCCAGCCGTTTTCCGGAGAATTTGAAATTATAAACCATTTGATTAGTGTGATAAAAATAATACCGCAGCATTATGTGTTGCTCATATCAATATAAACAATGCACCTCTCCATTGTTCAACTTCTCATTTCTTCGTGTTTATCAAGTTATGCGTTATCAGAATGACACAAAATGGCATCATCAAAGTCTGTAATAGGATCAACAAGTACCACTGCACTAGATCTCCACTGCTAATCGCTCCCAGACGGGATGTAGATGTGTTATGATTATGTGAATACGGCCGAGTCTGCTTAGCGGTGCTGTGTTACCCATTAAAATTCATCACTAGAAATTAAAAGAAATAAGAGAAAGAGAGATAGAGAGAAACAATATGATTATCACCGATACACATTGTTATAATTTATTGTCTGGATGAAAGGAGTAACATGCGCCGCGCCTTTCACGAAGCAAACTGCGGTAGTATGAACGACGCTAGCCACTGTACCGAGGGGGGTTGTTAGGGATGTGTATACGACGCTAACGGAGGGGTAAGAAATTGCGCAGTAAGGAATTGAACCATAAAAAGGGGAGGGGTACGACGCCCTCCCAGAATCTTCCGTAACAACCGTCTCATAACAAAAGCAAATAAGTGCATTTTGATTCATTCATCTCTCTCATATTGCTCTTTTAAATTTAAATTCAAATACCCTGCAATTATTCAAGAGATACGCGCTTTTTTTTGCCTCTTTTTTTTAATGATGTTGGACTGGGCCGCATGAAAGTAATACAATTATTGGGGCAAGGCTGTTTTCTAGGCTATGCCATGACGCATTGAGGGCTTATGAAACGATTTTACATTGTGCGCAGCTCAAAGAAAACACCAAGGTAATGTGACATGTATGTTGGTATACAAGTTAGGAGCGAGATTGAGAGGGTGAGGGAGGGAAGAAAACGGAATGCACAGCGTCGCGACGCTCGCTACTTCGTACCGACTTGGGTTTCCTAGCTTTTTAACAGTGTCTGGGAGTTTTTAGTTACCCTGGGATGAAACAGAGGGAGCCTCGACGTTCGAGAGGCCCAGCTAGCGTCTTCCTCATTTTTGTCGTTTTTTTTTTTTGCTATTTTTTTTCCACGTCACGTTTTCCATCTCTCCTTTATGGGGTTATTTTACCGCTCGTTAGAACAACTTTGTAGACGCGCCGCAGTGGATGTTTCTTGGAAGACGAAAATTTCACTTGTCCTAGTTGAATCATTGGCGTGAGACGCCCCTTCGGCTGCGCCATTCAAAACTGGCTCCTTCGAGGTTTGTTTCTATGTATAGATTATGATACTGTCTCTTCGTAGCAGACGGCGTTTTGTTGTTCCCACATTTCATGTGACTACTGTCTCGTGAGTCACGGAAAAATTGTTTTCAATCATGAGCTGAGAATATTGGAATGAAGAGGAACCAAGTGGTGGAATTATTAGTTGTTTTTTTTTCTTTCAATTTGTGGATGGGGGAAAGAGATGGGGGGGGGGATGAAGATTAGCAATTACAGTCGGCTCCTTCAAAATTGCAAACTTCCGTGGCTCCGGGGCATCCATTTCTGGATAACTCCTCGACCCTTTTGGGGGAAGCTACTTTTTTTAATTTTGGAATATGGGTGTCCATAACGTGAGGGAATTGAATGGTGTGCAGACTTTGCTTGTGATGAATTAATTCTGGATTTTAGGTACGTTAATTTCTCCTAAATTTGATGATGAATTAGGTCTGGTCATTGAAATATGAATGGGGGTAAATGAAAGCGCGACTTTAGAGTTGTTTATGAAGCGCCATAACTTATGGAAAGCCCCCACCACGGGGTCAATGAATGTGTAATAGTGATCATAATCATCAAATTAACAACCCTCGGTGAATTGTAAAACTGAAGTATATTATGATGGGAAACAAATTTATATGGATTATAAAAAAAGAAGAAGTGGATGAAGAGAGGAGTAGCGATTTCGATCAGGCTTGGCAGGCCGCGTGGGCGTTTCTATGCTTGTGGTTGTATAAATCTTTACCTCAATAACCTAAATGCCTGATAATGGGAAGGATACTATCCCACGCCTTTTTTTTTTCATTCAACTTTACACGTACCAAGTAACAATTGGAAACATGATACATATATCGAAGTTGTTGTGAAGGAGAAAAAGAAAAATATTCTATCGAAATGACTATATAGGTACAGTAAGATCTTCTCACGATCCTTCCACTTCGTCTCGCGCCACTATTATATGATCAATGGACTCGGAGAGAAGCAGCTCTGGGCGCTTCAAAAACCGGCTTCACATGTTTATGGGGAGCCGGCCAAAAGCCAGTAACTACTTTGAGGTCGTGAAGTGGTGGGTATCCGGATATTCAGCCCCCGCTTCAGTTACATGCAACCAGGACGCTCTTGCCTGGTATGCGAAACGGGTTGGAACCATGAATTATTACACGCAGTGAAAAGGCTCTGAGAAATTCCTAAGGTTTTTTAAAAGTAAATATTTACAATATCATGAAACTATGCAATTATGTACTTTGCAATATAGCGCCCCTCATATATATCTATATTGTAATGTTTATCAATTTTTTATGGGCTTCGATGGTTTTTATCATTCTGATACGCTTATCATTAACTTTCTGACGTTGTACATTTATTGTAATGACCCCAAATTCGAAAATGTAATTTTCGCTACATAACTGATTTAATTGCTTGAGGCTACTAAACAAGTGATTACGCACTGACTAATAATGGGATTGAGGTCATTCATGCCGGAATCGAAAGATCTGTACGTAGTGGTGATTGGATTATAGAGGAATTCAATCCAATTGTTTTAATTGTTCATAACGTTATATCTCACGAGCCGTTATAGATAGAAGAAAATGGTTAACAGCAAAACTCTTTGTCGCGTCGAAATACATATTTTATGTTTTATGATTTTTTGGTCTCATTTGCATAATTAAGGGGTAACGGAAGATGTAATATGCGGATGCCGTTTGGGTGTTTGAATTCGACGCGCGCACTCTGCCGGATTATCCAGTTATCTGATGTTTTGAAAAATGGTGAGCGAAAAATTACCTTCTTCAATTACGCAACTAAAATTGCAATAACGCATATATATGCATATTATCATTCTGACTTCAATTTTCCATCACATTTGTTCAACTTTTACAAACGCAGAAATTTGATTATAAAATATTGTAAAGTGTAAGACATAAAATGCACCGCAGACGGCGGAGCACTAAAAAAAAAATTCATATTGAAAGCCATTTCAACATTTCGTTTTGTTTCCAGTACACAAGTTAGGCATTGTGACTACCCATATGCTTATACAATATATATTCATGGAGATAAAAAATTCTGCCCAATGAAGCCGTTTACATCTTCAATATTTCCAAGAATTAACCAAATCTGATGAAATTTCATGTATATCGAAGTTTGAAGGATATCCTCAGAAAGCAATAAAGCTTGTGGGAACTTCACTGGGATAAAATATTGTAGAATTTAAAGCATAAAATGGCCCCAACAGACCGAAACACTAAAAAAATTTAATAACGAAAGCCATTTCAACTTTTCGTTTTGGTTTCAGTACTCAATAGAGGTATTGTGAAGACTACACCGATATACTCTCTATATTCATGAATTGAAAAATCGGGCAGAAATGAAGGCATTTGCATCTTCAATATTTGGGAGAAGAATGAAGTAAACTTGATACAATTGTGGACATTTAGAAGTTTGAAGCAAATCTTCAGAATGCAATAACTATTGTGGAAACTTTATCTGTCACTAGTTTTGAGGTATTGGAATATTGAAATGAGTTTAATATACTTGACTGTCACTTGGATCGCACTTGTCGTTGTTTCGACGCATTCATGCGTTCCAAGTAGATAAGAGTCACTCCAACTTCTTTGAAGCGAGGGTGTCAATGGCCAGGATAAAGCGCCCTGTGCTTGTTGGAGGACTGTTAAAACGTACAAAAGTGGATATTTATCCTTGTCTCTTTAAAGTTACAGAGGCTGTGGTACTTCCACACAAAATTGGAAACTGAAACAAACTTTCGGTTGATCTACAGACACTCCACTTTCTCTGCAAATAGTTGTCACAAATCACTGATGATCGATTCTCTATAAATAAATTCATTGGCATATGAAGTTACAGAGACACCGTTAATCAGTGATCCCCTTCTTTACCAAGAGTATAGATACTTAATA
The DNA here is from genome assembly GCA_026005395.1 of Asobara japonica. Lineage (NCBI taxonomy): Eukaryota > Metazoa > Arthropoda > Insecta > Hymenoptera > Braconidae > Asobara > Asobara japonica. Next base: position 1,115,816 of record BQMI01000505.1, read on the forward strand.
TTATGGACCAATCAAACTGTCTCGTTGAAAATTTAATACATAGTTGAAACTTCCACGATGAGCCGGCGCTTGGACAATATTTTCACACTTCGCGAAAAGAAAGTTATTCCCTGAATTGAATAAATTTTCCAAGTTCCATAAATTTTAATTAAAAATGTCCATTTGATTTCTTGTCATTTCTTGTCAATTACATTGACATAATTGACATCTGAATGCCCACTGGATATTCCATTAGTTAACTGTTTTTTATCTTAGGATAGTCATTAATTCGTCCACTGTCAAATTTTCAAACCCATTCAATGACGCAGATTGATAAGCACATATTCAATATTTTTCATTCAAATTAATACCCGTTAGACCTCGTAAAACTTATCATATTATTTGGTATATTAAGACACACCTAAGTACGTTCACCAATAGGGACATTTACCTTATTTATTTAGCTTATTAAGTAGTTCTATAATTTTTTATCGATCCACATCGTGTTATTCCACATTCTCCCACTTCGAGGCCTGCTTCCACTTCATACTTTTCAGGGCGAAACAGGGAACAAGATTTAAATGCAGCAGGAGGTTCGGATTGAGGACTTATCATGCTCACGGATCTAATGGAATTTTTGAAAAATTCGCATTCGATTTTCATAAAATCGGGAAATTTAATTAAATTAATTGCGCTAATTAAAATCTGAAAAAAAAGCCTTGATATATAATGTGAATCGTTATTTTTTCAATGTATATTTGCGAATATTTGTAGATAGCAGAGCTTTCTTCTTTACTCTTTCACAAGTGGCTTATATCGTTTGTTTTTTTTTTCAAGTTGGTAGTTCTCAGACACTCCAACGAGAATTATACGGAACGAGTTATTATTGTGTTTCACTCGATGTGCTGAACCAATGGCCGTTCTCCATTTCAAATACTGGAGAAGGGTAATTGGATTTAATAGATGAACGAAAGTGCATCATTATTGGGAACTTCTGTTTTCACAAAACGAGAAAAAAACGTCGATAAATACTCTATAACACTTCTGTATAGAAGGTCATCTGTTTAGAGTTCCTGTTGGTTTGATATGAGTAGAAAACAAATGAAGCCGGTGTTGTGGGTTTATAATAACACGTGTAATCTTTTCACCGTAACTTCCATTTTTGAGATTAGTATAAGAGAAACTTCGTGAAATACTTCAATTTCTCCAAGCGGTAAAGTCGGCAAGGGTACCGGTTTCTTATCAACTTCATTGATGTATGATTATAAAACTATATAAAACTATAAATTATTAAAGGATATTCAAACATGATAGGAAGTACTAAAAGAGGGTGAAGTTACTCTCAGTGCAAAAGTTGCTGAAGTTTCTCATAAGAAGAAAAGCTAGTGTTTTGAGCAACCTGCGCTATGCCCAATTTCCATTCAGAAAGATATTTGAATTTCCCATGTTTCTATTAATTTACGTGATATTTATCCGCTCTTCTACATTAAAGTTCCGGAATATCCACAGGATTAGAGTTCACGAATTGTGAAAAATTTTCAAAAAAAAACTTCACAAAATATGAATTCCATCAATAAAAGAACAGCAAAATTGATAATAAAGCTTGGTTGGCCCTTCACCACTCGATTTTGCACCAAGTGCACATTGTCGTTCTCTGTTTGTTTCGGCCTGCTTTGACTTCAAACTGTTTGTTTAGTGCAGTCAATGACGCGCAAAAGCTATTGCATATTCGCTCGATGATGTCGTACTTGAACGCACACACAGTGCATACCTACACCCATCTCCTCGTCCCATTGAAACTCAACCCATATACACTACACGTGCCCATTGATGCCTTTTCGGAGTTGTAAAATAAAATGGGAAAAAACGCCTGCTCTCATTCACGTTACGTGAAAGAGAGTAAGAGAGAGAGAGAGGTGGAGAGGGAGAGAGTGAAAAAAACCACAATGCTTGATAATCGAGTTGGTGGTTTTGCGTGAACTTCCGACACTACCAGACGCGTCAGGGACCTCTTAATTCCCCCGTGGTTTGAATGCACGATTCATTAACTTACATCATGATTGTGCAGCTCGGCTTCCGTTGATTATCTTGGTATCAATAACAAAACACCTAAACTTCACTTTCTGCATTGTTTAATCATTTTCCATGACATACTCCCAATTGTCAGGGTATACTTGTATTACTACGCGGAGCATTTTTACCGCTTTACCATAATTCAAGAGCATGTTTACAACTACAATAAACTAATTTTATTGGAGGCATTAAAACCAATGTCGTGTCTTCTGACGTGATAACGTATCAATTGTTTTTTTTTGTTATCTGTGAAACACAACGAGTAATAGAACCTCCAGTCATGTGCCCGAACAGCCACCCCCCCCTCCCCCCGCCACCCACCGACCTAGTATTAATTAATTCCAACCTTGGTGGGAGGTCTATAAAACAGACAAACTAAATTTACATTGTGATATTCTACTTCAGTACTTCGTGCCCCACTTCAAATTTTCCTACATAATGAATGATAGTGGAATTTATAAGTCACAAAATGTCAGAGGGAAGAATACTGAATTTAGAGACTGAACTTTCCAACAATAGGTGGTGTTTTTAAAGCAGTCATTCCCTTTTTCATTGTAAGTGGTAGTAAAAATTATTCAACAAATGGACAAGAAATAAATTGGGGAATGACCAAACTGACAAATAAATAATTTTTTTAGAAAGAAAAATGGAATTATGTCAATTTTAAAATTTCCCCATGTGATACTCGTGACTTTCGAATCAAAGGCTCATGATACATCCAGACCAAAACGTTTCGATTTTTTCTCTACGTTGCAATAAATTGAGATGTTTATGGTATCCACAAGTAAACTGAGAGAACAAAATATATAAAACATTAAAATGGGGTTACGATATTTTTTTATGCTAGGTAAAAGCGGAAAATCTTCTGCAAACAAATATAGTCACGACTTCAATTTTCATATAATAGAGTAGTACATAAACCGGCAAAACTGAATTTGCACTTTGATTTTCAACTTCAGTACTGGATATTTCACTTCCAATGTGCATGTATAATGTATGTTAATGGCATAGATAACGGACAAAATGTCAAAGGGACAAATGGAACATGTTGAAAAGCTTAACTTTACAATAACACCTCTTATGACTCATGCAATGTTTAATTTAAGCATTAACTGACAATCGATTATTGCTGTAATTGTCAATTTTTTCTTCATCTCCGTATCCATTGTTACGACACCTTCAAGCGATGAGTTCGTATGAGGACTGAGGAGATAAAAAAAAATTGGACAAGAATGCTTTTACGGTATGTGGGTGCTACGGGCAATGATCAATCACGTTGTGTCTGTTCTAGCCTAACGAAGGCTGTTGTCATGCAAATTTCTTCTTTTGCTCTACAGATAACACATCTAAAAATGCGCCTATTTTGGCTCAATTTTGAGGTATTTTGAGAGGTCACACCAGACGAAGACTTGTCTCACGTTTTGATTTGATATCTCTTAATTTTTTCTATCGTATCGATAATAGATCACGCAAATTGGTACTAAATTAATCTGCATTACTCCATTAAGGGGTCTGGGTTCGCGCCCTTCCTCCGGAAGCTTTTTAAGGTTTTCGTGATAAGAAAAGTGCATTTGCATGCACTTTCTCCATGTATGGTTCTCATAACACAATACATTAACGAATCCCAACCGGATATTGGCAACGGCAATAAACAGTTCATTGTTGACATTGAGAAGCAATGTCGTGTCATCCACAGTGATAACCTGATAACTTATCAATATTTTTTTTAATCTCCCATAACCACATGAAAAAAAAAGAAAATTTTTTTGTCTCTAGCGCCTCTTCTTTTATCAAATATCCATTTGTTGCAACATCAAACTTCACTGTGCTTAACGCAAGGTATATTTTAATGCACATGAAAAATGTATCAGTGGTTGTTTATTTAAAATACTGTGTTTATCTAAGGCAACAAAAAAATTTCACTAATAGCTTGAACAATTATTGATATGAACTTTTTCCAAAAAGAAGAATAGAAACCAAAATGCAATTAAACGACAATACGTCTTCATTCGGTTCACTATTAAATCAAAATAATGAATATGTTACAAAGTCTTTTGATACTCCACATCAGAATTGTCGACGATTTCTGATAATAAAAGTCCAAGTGGCAAAATGTCAGAGGAAACAATAAATAAATGATGTGAAGACATTGAACTTGACAATTGCTCTGACTCCGGACGTAGTTCATTGTTATTTTTTTCCATGTAAACAGAGCGTTATTGTGATAGCACGATTATCCCACTTTTTTTCTTGGGCACATGTGTAGTGTGCCTGCAGGTGGATAGGGTGGATAAGAGAAGAAATTGTGGGGGGTGGGGTGGAGGGGGTGGGTGAGAGGGCGTGAAGTGGTGATAACTTCCGCGTCGAAATTACATTCTGGAGCCTTTGCAAAGCAAATAACAAACACAGTGAAATGAGAAAAAAATGGCAAATTCTTTTTTCCCAGCATATATAGATAGCATCATGATTTCGCAAAGTTCATAGTTCTTAAACAGTCCAAAAGCTATAAAATTTTTGTATAAAGGAGAAAGGTGACCGGGATCAATGTGCAACTAGTGTATTACCAATCCAGTGACTGTCCTTGCCAAATTACTTGAGATAATTTTTCTCAACGTTCACTATCACGTGCAACTGAAGTGTCGAACGCATGTACCATGTTATAACATTCAATGAACTCACGAAATGATTGTTCACACTGATTAGGTTCGCGCGTAAACACGTTTCAAGCGGTGCGCGAATATAACGCATACTACTTTGCGAGGTGTTACAGCTTCCTCGAGATTTCACGTATTTTCATTGCATGTAAAAACAAGGAGAAATCGCGGCAATTGTCGTGATTTTCTATTTATATTATTTCACTAAATATCTTGAAATTATTAGACGATAAGAGAATAAGAGAATTGAGAAATCAGAAAAATAAAATGTATAAAAAATGCAATATTAGCAAAGAAGAATATTGAATGAATCACATTCTCAGACTGTTACAACAAGTCTCACGTTTCTCCTGATTTCGTAGAAAGACTACTCGATCATGCAGCAAATAAGGCAGAATGATAAAACCTCATCTATTCCTTGAACACTTTTATTTGCCAGTGTTTTCCCCCAGAATGCGCTGAATCACGGGCCTTGTCATTTCACCGAAGAAATGGAAATTCACAAAGCTGAAAAATGAATTAAACGAAGAATACTAAAGACGTTGCTCCGGAGAATAAAGATGCATTCACCCGGGTCGTGCCAGGTCGTGAGGCCGTGCTTTGTCGCGTTCCGCATCTGGTCATTGACTGCACTAAAATACCTTGAGGCCGTCCCCCCGAACCGTCATTGCCCTAGAAGCCCCCTCCGAGGAGAAAAAAAATATGCGTCTAGCCGACAATTTCATTCTGACAGGCTGAACCAATATTTGGAACATTAAAGTGCATTCAGAAAAAAAGGAACAAAAATTTTTAGAAAGGCAGCACTTGCTCGTCCCCAGAAATAAGTCTATAATACTTATTTGTTGGAAAATTGTAATCAATCGGAAAGAACAATTTTTATAATTCAGTGTGTGAAGAGTTTTCTCAGCAATTGAGAAATTGCAGTCGAAAGATGCATTCGAAAAAACGTCAGGAACAATACTTTTTGGTAGAAAGAGCGGCGGACGGGTTTACGCGCATGCGCATCGTGCGCGAAACGCTGCGCAACGCACGGAGTGAGAAGAACCCGATTTTATTGTCAATTATGCGTTTTCTATAGTTAAGTATTTGAGAAGGGAAAATGTAAATTGCCTATCAGCGGGATTAGATGAAATTAGTAGCTATCACCTCAAAACTGAGGAATATTTGTTACCAGTATTATTTAGCGGCTCTGCCGCGATTAGCATATCATTCAATCGAAAAGCGTCAGCACCCAGTACAATTACACGATTTGGTGAGGAAGGAAACTGCCATTCACGCTTTGCTCCTCTACTCTTTAGCATAAAGTCTGTTAAAAAATAAGAATTCTAGAATAATTCATTAATTTTTTTTACGAAATTACGTGAGAAGACATGAATAAAATCATACACACGCAGATTACATTTTATGACTTTTTTTCAAACATTCCCTCCTTGCAGATAAATTGAGGAAATTGTTTTAAAAACACGAGATAATTTTGTATCAGAGATTAGAAAAAACCTAAAAGACGCTGTACGTTATTTTGCAGATGGCAGTTAATCAATCCATAAATTAATTTTTACGGGCTAATTTGTATTAATAATACAAAACAGTTTAGTGATAACACATGGTACCAGGAGGATTCTATTGATACAAAGTTCCATGAAAAAAATATTTTATGTTCTAATCTTGGAAATCGATTTGTGATCATACTACTTGAGTAATCTCTTCCAAGGAGATTCAAAGAGTGATCGATGAATTCTGTTCCTGTCCTAAAGGAATTTTTATATGGTATAACTTGCTTTCCTAACCATCAGAATTAAGGACATGTAGCTTCGAATCTAAGGACACGAGGTCCAAGGATTGCATCCCCGTACGGGGCGTATCCTTTCGGTATAGTAGACTGGAATTGTCCAGGCTCTAAGTCATGCCGATGCATCGTCCAACGGGAGTTGCGTAAAAAAAAGGGTTGTATAAAATGAGGGTTTGCATGGCTTTCCTTCAATTACTCGACAAATCAAGGAATATAATGCCCCTTAGGCATTGTGTTCATTGGTTTGAAGTACGCGAATGCTATACACTTTGGGAAAAAGTCGGTTTCCATTGGCACCGCCGGAAGAGATCGCAGTACACCTTAAATCGTATCGAAACGGAAACAAAAAAAAACACTTGCTGCGGTGCTAATTGAATTCGTAAAGACATCTTTCAAAAAATCTTAGGTCAATATTACAAGCAGGGATTTTCCGTGGCCTTAATGGGCCCCCCACAGCTAACACCAAGTGTTTTCTGTTTTTCACAATCATTTCAAATTACCGACTTGTACTATTGATACCATCGTCTTCGAATTGAACACCAGTCATTGGCTCGTCCAAAGGTCTGAAAGCTCGTACTATGAACTCCCCCCATTATTTTCGTTCTATGACCAAAATCTTAATTTTCTCAACTTATCGTAATATGCTTTTGATGGGCGACTAATATGTTTATGAAGACAGCCGAACCGCATATATATATACGGCTATCCTTTATTTCCTAGTACTCAAAGCCATCCGGTTTGAATATCTGAAGAAAAAAGGTAATCAGAAAATAATTCGTCCAATGGACTATCATCTTCAGTTTTAAGATTGAGTCTCATCAACTTCAATATTCTACGCCCCTAATTTATCCGAGGTACCAATCGTCAATTCGGATTCATAGGGGATTTTCTGGGACGTCCGTGCAAGTTGTCCGGGCGTCCTGCGGACGTCCCCCAGTCATCCCACGTTCAACACCTAAATTAATGAGCGCAGCATCATATAGAAGTTAATTTTCGCTAATGACCAAGATACGTCAATAACTAAATGAAATTAATGAAATTCCAAATGATTTGGGATTCCCCTGCCTTAAAGAAACACTTAGCGTTACCCAGGATTACAAGAACCAAACTGGTGTTGCATCCTGTTGCTGTCCTCTAACATAATTTCTATTTACTAATGGGTATGACCATCTCCATGGTACTCTGATTCAGAGGAATGATTATAACAATAATGATAACAACGGGGATCAAATCCTCAACTGCGGCAAATGTTTCGCTAAATTATTCTAATATCATCAGGCTCATGGTTTAATCCACTTCCGTCATTCCAATATCATCGATTTTTGTCTGGACTATTGCCTCTGACATCCTGAAATATAGTTATACAAAAACAATCTATTATGCCGGCCTACTCTATCAATTTACCCGACAAAAACAATAACATTTGTAGTCAATTGAAGTATAATGGTCATCGAGCTAGTTTCGTATTACTGATTCATACAATTAGAATTTTGCAAGAATGGGATTTTTTTCGTTGAATGAGAAAAAGCTTATTTTTTCCCCATTTTGTGTTTTTTTTTCATATTCCAAACCTGAATCTAGTATACCCCGCCCTGAAACTACAACCGGCTGATCAGAGTCGGTGTTATTTGTAGATGGTAATTCACTTCTTCCAAGTGCACTAAACGGTTAATCGAGCGCAGATTGCACCGGGGGGTTTCTACTGATACCAACTTTCATAAAAAAAAGCCTGCTTTATGTTTTAAGCTTGGAAATCGATTCGTGACCATGCTACTCCAATAAAAATTGAATTAACAGTTGTCGAATATTATTTTTCTTTCATGTTCGTACTTTTAGATATACGGTATACTAGACCGGTAACCATTCAAGGAACATTAGACTATATCTCCAAACTACCCGGAAAAAAAAACCCGCTTCAGGAATAAGACATCTCCAATTTTTGGGATAAGACCTGATCATGAAGCATTTTTCCCAAATGGGAATATTGCTATTCCAGAATCGCATTCGTAATTTCCTCGAATCGGGTATTTTTTACCCGCATGCAGTACAAGTTTTACTTTAAAAAAAAATCGATGGGCCGTCAATACGAGCAGCAATGTCAATCTGTAAGAATCTAGTAGATAACCCCGTGTCCCCGGTGTATGACCATTACCAGGGCCTCGCTTGGCAATCACTAATGACGCTGACGTGAGCCCTCAGGGTTTCCTTGGACCCCCATCCTACCGAACCCCACATTGTAGAGCGCATCGATCTCTTGGCATCGATAGCGGCACTTAACCGCACGCTGTCGACTGCGCAAAAGAGCGCGTGAGCGCTCCGCCTCCGTCGGGAACAGTTGGGAAAGTTCCTCGAACCGGCGACGCAGCCGCCCGGAATCTTACGAGGTAAAGCGAAACACGACGCACGGCCTGCCGAACACTTGGGCGGCAGGAGGGGTAAGGGGAGAGCAGAGGCAACGGGGTCCCCCCTCCCCCGCTCCATTGCTTCGTCCTCGTGGCCCCTCTTTTCGCATTTTACATTGCGGGTGTTGTGCAAGGAAAGCAATAGACAGAGACAACTTCAACCCAAACACAGTAAATAAGAGAGAAACCTTATTTTGCTTCCATTAGATATGTTTTCTATACTGCAATGGTAATGCCAAAGTGCTGGGAACATTGGTGCAATTGCTGGCAAAAACAAAAAGGAAGAAACTGCACTTCCAAAAAAACATGCCCGACTTTTCCATATAAACACAAATATGAATTTGTAATGCACGGATAATCCTATACTAATAAACTTGCGATGAACTCTCCTGAAAATCCTTAACACACGATGTACTAAGCCATTTCACTATTCTGCGTATAGTGGTGAAGAGAGTCCGCGCGACGCGTCCCCAAGACATTGTTGATTTCGCAAGTTGAACCGCCGAACAAAACACACACAAACATAGCGGGTGGGCTTATTTATTCACGGCAAAGAGATGAAATGAAAAGAAACGAAAATATATATATGTGAAAATATATAAGTGAGGATAAATAAATGGGCAAAAGGGGGAGAGGAAAGATTTCATTATCTCCGCCCCTTTTAACGCTTGATTCTGTGAATGTATCACAGCTCAGAAACTTGATTTTCTTCAGGAAATTTTATTGACTAAAAAAAATGAGAAAAATACGAGACGGAGCCGGGCCCCAGGGGGAGGAAGGGGAGGGGGGGGGCGATGTCAAGGGAATTGAGAGAGAATGTGTGCGTCTGTGGGTGAGTATGTCGGCCTGACACCGTCGATAGCCCGTTCAAAACAGAGATCGCGACATACCGCGGGGCCATGACGAGCTCCGAAAATACGTCGTATACGTCGGTAGATACAGGGACACACACAGTGAAGGGAAAGAGAAGGCAGAAAACAAGTCGTGAGGGAGAAAGAGAGAGTAATAGATTGAGTGTGTGAGTGTGAGAGTGAGATAGTCAGAAGGGGATAAGGGAGATGCATTCACAGCGGTTTGGAGTGAGAAAAACATCGAAGAATGCGGACTACTGTATGATCTACACAATAGACCGTATAAAATAGGATAATTATTACTCACTGGGCCATGGGCACACGATTCCTCCAGAAAATTTCACTTGTGACATTAATTTTCGTCGTATGACGCAAATATAGCACTAAACACGCGCAAAACAAGAAGAAAAAAAATACTCCTATTTCACCATAACAGAAAAAACAAAATGGTAAACTTTAATAAATAAAAAGCACAAATGGTAAGCTGTAAAACTTTCTCACATGGTAATCAGACTATTTAAATATAATAATTTGATGCTCTAGTCAGTGGCCTTTTCACACAGTCTGCGGGGAAAAAAAAACATACAGTAATAACAAACGGACACCAGAGAATCCCCCGCACGAATCGGACACAAGTTGTTTACTAGACTGCCGCTACCACGCCATGCCCCGTGTTCCGTTTTCCCCCTCCTTTTTTCCCCTCATCTATGAATTGAGGCAAAACAAGAACCTGCGCATGGTACAACTGCGCACCGGCTCACCTTCCGGAACGAGTTTTCCCACGGACAACCACACGGACGCCTCGTGGCTCCGTAAGGACTAATGCACTAATATTAAGTACTGTGGACACTTTAACAGGTCGTTTAACTGATAATATCAACGCAGGTATTATCACCCATTGATTATTAGATTTTTTCAAATTATTTGAGTACAATTGCCGGCTGTTATTCAACTACTTTTGGAGTATCGTTAAGTGTTTAACGCACAAATCTGGCAGGTCATCGTCCGCCACACAGGGGAATGGCGCTGGATGGCGCTTTAGTTCCCGCTTGTTGATGGATAGCATACCAAAGTTTGTGAATTTGAAAATTGAATATGTAGCGACATCTGTGAATTACTTTAATGAAACTCTCTGTCGGCACCAGCGATAGGTCAAGGCTCATTCAGCCTTATAAAAAAACAAATATTCAAATTTTATACACTTTTATTCTCAATGTCGCGATACAAAAGAAAAACAAATGATTAAGATTTTTTTTTATGAAGATAAACATCGTGCCACTGACATCAATGTAACGAGACCCAGTAGCATGGATCCAGCGCAGACTGCTGCTAATGTATCACGATTGTAATCCGGGCACAATTCCTTGTCGTCACACCGCCTATAAGCAATTAAGTTTAGAGTTAAGTTTAAAAATTCCCTAAATTATCTTCTTTTTTCTTTGCAGGCGACAGGATTTACCAGCGTTCGATGAATACAACGACTAATCCAGTAACAACTTTGTCCAAAAAAGTAACAATCGAATACACTAGTGCGCTATTTTCAGTCCTGGGACCAATGATCTCGGCGGTGACGCTCAGTGCTGTTACCATGGTAATTGAACTGGCTGCGCCAATTAAAATAGCAACAGTGTATACGATGAATTCATATCCTCCAGCGTATTCGGCTACTACAGCACCCAGAATTCCAATTAGAGCTCCTAGAAGATAGCATATCTGAAACGAATTATTTTTGTTGGCGGAGAGCTTCGTAAACTGAGAGGGGAGTGTAATCCGGGTCCTCTTATTGATGCTTAAAAGAAGCAGAGCCCATTATTATTCTTTTTAGGTGGCATCACCATAGTTTTACATCGAACGGTCATTTCAAGAGATAAATCACGAGGCCAATTGAATCTAGCCTACTTCGATGCTCTGGAATGTATGCAATGTAAATGAGATCTGAAGCATTTTTCTCTAAAAATAATTCAGAAAACATGAAATAGGATGTATCTATTTAGAGTGTAGGCGCTGATTGAATATTGGCGCAGGTAGCCATTGTCAATAGTCAACATCAGTGTTGATTGGCTGAGAGCCTATAGAAATAAGTTTTTATTTCAACATGGTTGTAATCTCGTGAGGTTTCATTTATTAGGTCCAACCTGAAATTATGATTTCTAGTATGCATTAGTTGTCGACGATAGATCATTTTCATCCATTTAACATCCTTAATCTGAAGAACAATTCCCAAAATCTCAATGAGTCTTACCACGTTCATTTCTGAACTAGGCTTCACAAGAAGGAATCAATAGGTAATTTGAATTTCAGGCCTATAGTAGTGCTCGTGATCCAGAAAAAGAAGTGAAGCTTAGATTTTTTCCAACCTTACCGACTAAGGGCAGCTGTATAACTTTTGTGAAATTTATCGTTACTTCATCTAACCCCATGTATAAGAGATAACTTAAAGGTCATTTGCGATTTGTCCAATGAGGTGTGTTCATATTTTGCAAACAGTTACGAAATTGATAAAATTGTCTATTCAACAGATTTAGATAGTCTAGCTACATTTTCTCACTTTCTACCTCGCAAGAACATGCTGAAGATCTCTCCTTATCAAAAAAATATGAGAAATTTTACAATGTAATATTTCGTGAATATATATTTTGAGATCATACTATTAACCCGATTGACGTAAAGGATGCAAAGTTTACATCATTGGACAACTCTTCCAGTTTTATCATCATGCAACCGTCCTCTCTTTTCAATTTTTAGGAACGATCACAGGTCATCAAAATAGTGAGAACATTTTGTGAATGAGGGACTTATACTAAAAAACCAAAATATAATATTTTGCCCTATTAAGCGCATTAATAGTTGACCACAAATCTTCAAGACCCTTCGCGTCCATCTTCGCGCTTATTGCATATCTGAAAAACTATTGATCTGATTCACGCGGAAAAATATAATTCTTTTGCGTATCACAGTCTCCGACACATAAATTTCGTTTTTTTTTTGTCATCTCTATGCATTTGTCCTATGTAATCTTTCGGAAAGTGCCGAAGAAATGAGCAACAATGTTCCATAGTGGTAAGTCTCCATAAGTTATAGATCAATGACAACATGCAAACCCGCTCTTTTCGCCCATTGGATCAATGGTTCACCGAGAAATGTCAAAATCAGTGAAAGTGGCTGAATGGCTGTAGAAGATCCTCAACGGCATGATCAGTATTTTTTTCTAATGTGCTCTTGTCACGCAATGGATCTCACCCAATGCAACCAACTATTGATTCTTCCATAGGATGAGCAACTATAGCCTGAAATAAAACAAATAGAGAATGAATATTAACCTTTGTACCGCAGGATCTGTTAATGTATTTGAGTGTGAGTGCAGCAGCAAATGACGCGAGATAGGAAACAAGGGGTACAGTTGCCAATGCTTCCTTTCCACCGACATCAGTCTCCTCAATATAAAGTGGTAGATAAACTGTCGCCAATGTGATGAATAATCTACTTGCTACATAGAGCAATGCAACACGTAACAATAGAGTAATACCAATCCAAGATCTTCTACGATTACTTTCAGCCTCATTTCGTTCTGGCGCCTCGCTGTCTGATTTCTGGGAGGTCACTGGAACGACTTCGAGAAGTGTTGCTTTTAAAAATGCATGAAACAGTATCGTTGCTGCTATACCAAATGCTGTGATTACAACCACTATGTCCTAGGGAATAAGCGCACATCAATAAATCATTAGACGAGGGTAAAGATGTGTCGATAACACTTGGTAAATATTTTTGGAGATGACTCCGAGATAAAATTGTCATGTATGGAAGATAAATTGATTTTGAAAATAAAAACGAGCGAAGAAAGAAAAAAATGTGCTTACATTATCATATTTGAAACAGAAATATTCAATTTTTTCCAAGCGTTTTTAAGGTCCAAATATCACTTGAATTATCGGATAAATAAATGCAGTAGCAAAGTGGGAAATTATAACTGGAGAATCTATTTCGGCATGACCGTGATAAATATACCGGCGTCTAATCGAGGCCTACATATTGCGGTTTACCACTTTACTACGGAAATAGTAGATTCATCTCCAGAATTTGATCAAAGAGTGTATAATTTTACTCGAAATTTGTAGCCATCCTGTTGACTCAATTTTGCCATAGTGCCATCATCCGTGGGTAATACTATCCATGTGACGATAAATACAAATACGGCAGCGCCAACTTGTGCTGAGTATCTATAAAAAATATTATAACTTATGATAGGCTGTCCTTCTACAGTTTGATGGCCTATTTTACCGTATTGCTGTCAAATCGGCCCTGATCAACGGCGAATGAGTGAGCATCGGTATCATTGACAAGTGAGATATTTGCACTGCTGCCCATCCAGTTTGAAATATCGTAATACTCGCCACGTAAATTGTCATTGACACGCCATCGAGTGTTTCAAAAAAACTACCGAAAATTACGGGAAATGAGAGGGCGACGAGCACAGATCCAATTATGTGCCATGTTTTTTTCTTGCTATATCTGTCTACTAGAACTCCAAATACAGGTGTCATTAGGGCATCGACCAATTGGCCTGAAAAATAAAACACATGTGTATTCATTATTCTCTCATGCTGCTTATTTTGCTCATAGTATTTAAGGACAAAAATTGATATAATTTTGAATGGAATGATAACCAGTGATTAATAGGCATGATTGCTCTATTGAAACAATGTGCTACATAAAGAATTGGAAATTTAGCCATCAGTTAACATAACGGCAAAATATTCGACACTTAAATTACCATCGTATAATCATTAGGAATGGAAAATGAGTTTCTCTCGATAGTTGAATCCAAGATAACACTGCACAACTCTTAAACGAATAACTACAAAGGCCTTCTATGCTCCACCGTTATATTTCTCAGTGATAGGTGCGTTATGGACAGAGCCATATGCACAATAGATATAATTATTTCCATAGAATGATTCATATACAAATAATAAAGAAGATAAAATGATATTATTTCATAAAACTATTTCACAAAAGCAATTGTCCCTACGATATTCTCGCATACCAGGACACAATAAAATTGCTTCTATCTATCTATTTACTTTCATTGAAGTTAATGACTACTAACCAAGGAGTAATAGAGCCCCAGCAGTCAGTGGTTCAAGCATGACAATTCTCTGTAGATAAATAAGTGTATAAGAGAACCACATAGCAGCCGCCAGATCATTGAAAATGTGTCCAAGGGAATAAGCCAATTTTATCCTCATACATATTCTCCCCTCAATGAGGGGTGTGTTTTCCTGCTCTTCTGCCATCTTCACCATGAAAATTGATCTTAATTTCTCAATGAAATCACCAGGCTCTCCGCACACGTCGCCATCGGATTGTTCTTGTTTCGCACGAAAAATAAACTTCCTCAAGAATCATACGGTGTCATCCGTTCACCTGTTCAAACAATAACATTGTAACTCATATTAGTTGAAGCAGCAGGTATACGCAAGAATGTCAAACGATAAACCATGAAACATCCACAATAGTTGGCTTTACTGATGGAATAGAGTAATTTAAATTAAGTTGAAAGCCGCCGGTGCACTTCCTTTCACCCACATAGCATTCAACATTCATTTCCGTCTTTCAGTGGACAAAAAAAAACTGGCCTGAAGGATGAAGCGTTAATTGATGTTGCTCCAATTCTCCTTAAGGTTGCCTCTGCATTACTTGAAAAATAACACGATAATTATAATTAACAAACTCACACTCGTTGTTGCCAATGAAGATGCGTCAAATTTTTTTACGAAACCGGTTATCCATTTGAGGTGGCAGATGATAACGTTGTACACTAAGTGACAAGTGAAATCCACCACTAAAAATACCACCTTTTTTATTAATTCCAAGGGGGGGGGGGTATAGTAATCTTATCGGTATAAAGCTAGAATTCCAGTATAACGAATCAGGAAGATGGTTGAATTATTGTTGCTTGTTTTTACGAACGTAGCAATGACGATTTCTAATTCGACGTCAACTCACCAAGGATCACGACGCGCCTGGCACAAAGAAAACGGCTTTCGCAAGTCTGCATGAGGGCTCCCCTCTGCGGTAATACGAGATCGTGAAGAGAAATGCGAGTGACAAACCTGAGGGAATCGATACCTTGTTCTTGTAGGGGCTCTCAGGCTCGCAGAGTTGAGTTCACTAACCGCTATAGCATATCCACTGTCATTTATTGTATCAGTCAGATGAGTTTATGTGGTCCTGAGTTTTCTTCAGATGAAGCAGTTTCAGGGAAGAAATGACACTAATTCAGGACTTCACTATTGGGGAGAGACAAGGCTTCAAGTTATCAGCTGAGACATTTGATCAAACCTTGCAGCACCAATCGGCCTTCATTCTGAGATTTCTCCCTTTTTGCACTTCAGAACTGATGAAGAGAGGTAAAATTATTTTGCAACAAAAAATCATTTCTTTTTTCGTTGATTTTTTTTCCCATTGAGACGTTTGCCGGCTTTGATTGCGAAAATTATAATCAGATTCAGGAATATATGTGGATAAGTAGACTACATGTTCATGAACCTGGAACAGAAAACCTATCGATCGGTTTCGTTTGATGCCGTATACTTTATTTATGGGAATGGTGTAAGTAGGTATTTTGGTTGAACCAATTTTGAGGCTTCCTTCTGCAGGAAAAAAACGAAACTTTCCAATCATATTAAATAAAATGCTTGACTTCGGGAAAAGGCGAGGAATTAAAATCTATGTACGACTAAATACAATTTAAATTTGATAAATGTTGATAATATAAGAAAAAATTGGAAATTCAGTCAGGTCTCGACAAAAAATGTATCTTTCAATTTGATCGAAAAACCTAAAATGTATTGGTCAAATAATTTTGTTAATTTATCACTAGAAAGTGTAGATACAGATCGGCAAATCTTTAGGGAAAACGCTTTTTGCAATAAAAGAGTGTAGCACAAATTTTTTAAATTCTCTCTTGGAAATCTCTCAATTTTTGTGCTTATCGTTGCAAACCCAAAATTTGAAGGTTTAAATATGGAGAAATTAACGCATGGGGAATTGTCAATGGAAATTCTTATTTTTTGTAATGAACAATGTGGGAGAAAATGTATCTCGAATTTTATAAGGAAAAAACCCGGAGTTTTGTCAAAATCTCCACAAAAAAAGTTGTTTACCTACCGGATTTTACATACAGCCTATTCAGATAGATACGTACAATTTGTTTATATATTCAATATAATCCAAACGATACCGTATTGTTTTTTAATTTTCTCCCACCCACTTAGACGAGTAAGCGCCTGTAGGTCAGGGAGGGTTTAAATTACCAGATTCCTTTATACAAATATTTTTCGACGATATAAAAAGATATTGCATCTGGGTCAATAATTTTTTTAGCAGACTTTAACAAAACCCTCGACTTTTGGTCAGATTAACATGCATCTTCTCTCAAATTTTTTTATATAAAATAGTTCTTCGGGTGTAACCTCCTGTCAACAACATACCAGATATTCTTGGAAATGGACAGATATCGAGTACAACTAAATATATGTTCATGAACTTCTCCAATTGGTAAAATCGAACTGCTCTTTAAATCTATTTAAATTTATCTGAAATTTTGATCCTGTGCAATCAAGCATTAGTTAGTAATCTGGAACATTTTCTTTCCCTATACTAAATATTATGGAACGAAATGATGAAGAACTCGAGTTAATAAAAAATTATATATGTATATATATATTTTTCAGCTCCATGTGCATTTACACATGCTTATTGGAATATCAATAATTTATGTACATGGTCAATTATTTTTTTGGAATTAAAAAAATTAGCTTAAACGTATGAAAATTCATCTCAATGTGAATTGAGGACTAGGCATTTTTCTTAGGAATTTGCTACACAAGAGGAATGTAACATAGCAAAGTATAAAAAAATGTTTTTTCAGAGTATTGATAGGTTTGTGTTCAACATAGGCAGCCGTCCCTTTGTAACTGACCTATGATACGTTACCAATTGCGGGAAATTGGCAGAGCAATTGTGGTATATAGTATTGTCATTTCATGCCGAGGGGTCAGCATTGTGGTTGGGGTGGGAGTTAACTTGGCATGCTGATTTAGGCAGTTCAGTGAGGTTCAATTCTTTGGGTGAATCTGACGTTTTAAGTGACCACAGCATCGGTAATTGGCTCAGTTCTGTGCGACGCTGCAAATTCAGTCTCTTCGAACTGCCGTAAATGAATCTGGAAGTTGAAAAATAATTAGACAACTGAAATTTGTTTACATGAGTTCAAATGATTTGGATTGGATTATTCAGTTTGATATTTTGTTGTAATAGATCTGAGGGCAGCTTATAGCTTTCAGCAAAATTTTCATATTATTGAAAAAGACGTTCGAAAATCGAAATATATGAACGAGACCTTTGGAATGCTTCACGTAACTTTTTCAGATTATTTAGGTGGACATAAAAATCATTCCTAACACACGGTTAAGTTCTAAATGTAAATAGAAAATTCACACGAAAGGTTTACCAAATTCAAAACTCCGACACTTAAAAAAATGGATAATCCTAGAAACATTGGTAAATGGAAAATGTTCACAAAAAAAATTGAAAAAAATTAGTTTTTGTTAAATAGTTGAAAATGTAAATAATAAATTGTTATAAAAACAAATTTGTAAATCTCATAGTATTCTACAAAATACGTTCCGAGTGAAATTCCATTATCTTCCTTAGTATTCAGATATTTATCAAACCCTGACGCCCAAAAAATGCAGACTCACTAAAATTAACAACTTCGCTGCGGAAATACGGCTTATGCGAAATATTGAAGCAAAGAATTTTGTTGGGTAAAATTGAATGGAATGTGTATATCTCAGTCAACTCCAGGAAGGATTTCTCCTCTCATCTTTCCGAATACAAAATTGAAAATCGACAAATTCATTTTTGGACTTTCCGAATTTGTGACAAAATCATTTTTGCCTTGTCCACAACTCAAATTATTTATGTGGAATAATAAATGAGAAAAATTTGTTGTCTAGACAAACCATGCAATTTTTTTTTTAATCTTTCGTTCGAGGAATGGAAATTTTTGCTTCATGGTTCATCCCTTGTAATGCATAAGCATATCATTTTGGCAAGATTTGAAAGAAAGTTAGAAGTCCTTGGAGGATAACGTAATTATTCGTTACCTGCAGATGTAAATTAACTTCAGCTGAGCGGCTCAAATATGGAAAATTGCCTCCACTTTTCAAATGTGCCAATTTAGCATTTGGATAGCACTTGTACATTTCCTCTCTAACCACGTTCGACAATGCATATTCATCGAAAACGTCAATAATCGTCACGGGTAGATTTCCCATTTTATGAGGTTGAACGTAACTGCTCACGCAATTCATTGTCAGTCGTGATGCTAGTTCCGGTTGGCTCAAACTCTCCAGCTAAAAAAAAGCCATTGATAATAGTTAGAATCGACAGATATTAGATTAGAATTCAATCCACTTACCCGTTCTACCATGAAGTCAATTGCATCGACCATCTCACCGTCAACTTTTTCAGTTGAAAAATTTCCCATTAACATTTTTTTCAGTACTAAAGATGGTAGTATCCAAAATCTAAAAAATCGAAATCTAAAAAAGTTGATAAACTAGTTTTACATTTTGTTGCCATGTCTCAAGTTCCTTGGAAATTTAAAATTTTTGAAAAAGTCAGATAAAATAACAGAAAAATTTATTAACGTTTTACCAATTTGTAACCTTTCAAGTTTGAAGGTTACACAACGTTCGTCGTTGTTCGTTTAAATTTGCTGATTATATGCAGAAATTCTATGTGAATAATTCATATCATATGTTGAGAATTTTGAAAACGTTGATTTTGAAATTCAAATTTTGAATTTGGGATGGACAAAAAATCCAGGAATCGAGATTCCTGAGGAAAATCGTTTCTCCACTTATCCATCATTTTTTTCTTCTTCAAATAAGAAGAAAAGCTTTTCTATGAAATAAACGTTTTTGTTTCTGCAATGACAGTAAATTCTCATTCTAGTCAGTATCCCCAGAATTTTCAAGAAATTTACCAACTCTTCCTCAAAAAACAGATATATTTTATCCAAAATATTTCCGAATATACCCATTCAAATACCCCACGACTTATAGACAGTGGTCTCTCCTTTACAATTGACCAATTGAAAATTTCAGTATAAAATGAGGTATACCATAGATTAAAGTTAATTAATTTGAAAAGTAGGTTCACAAAAATTCTCATGAATTTATCTTACATGGCAGCAGAATCGTTGTAACTGAAAACAGTCGTATCTGTGAAGGTATTACACAATACCAGAGACTCCACTCTAGGACAATGTGAATTGACTTCCGCAAATTTCTGTGCCAAGAAACCTCCTGTAACAATGTCAATTCCATTATCTTTCATTGAATATTATATTTGTTGGATAAGAACATGAGGTTACACTTTTTTTGCCATTGAATATCTAATATTATCTTCAACTGAATATTCTTGGACACAAAATAATTTAGTTGTGTCGGTTTTCTTGACCTTCCTAAAATATATTTTATGTGCTTTGAAAATTGTACTTTTGTATTGGATTGTTGAATAAGTAAAACGATCGACAAGTATTCATTTTCTTAAATTAAACATAAAATTTTTTGTTTGTAGCCAAACTATGTAGTTCTTGGTTTGCATAAAACAAGCACTTTTCAAAGCAAATATACTCATGCTAGTTCTAACAATGAAATTACTGGTTTCCACCGGAAGGAGTAATACCTTGAGAACACCAAACATATGCTTCCAATCAACAATATTTACCTCAGAGTAAATCTCACATATTCGACATATATAGCCGTTGATTGGCAAAATTCAGGTAACGACTTCTTCAAATGGAAATTCAGTTCAGTAGCGAAAAGGTAAAGTAGGATAAGTGCACTTGGACTTCAACACAATTTTTACAGAATAACTTAAAATCAAAAGGAGATAACTCTTTCTAGTAACTTTTTCTAAAAGATTCTGCAGAAGGAAATGTGTTATATAAAAAGATTTTTATAAAATATTCCACACATGGACTCATTTTTGGTTATTTCCCAGAGCTTCCGGTAACATACAAATGCACTTATCCTAGTTTACCGCTTTTGTTAACTTGAAATTGGTAACTTGGTAACTTGGTTTTCTCTCCATACTTACGACCACAATTTCTTACCTAGAGAAGCTCCAAACAAATGAACTCTGTCCAATTCCAAATAGTCCAGTAATTTTCGAAATCCATCGCACCATTCTTTGACACTCCAATAAACTGGAGGCTCGGCCTGAACATATCAAATAATTAATATTCACCAAATTGATCAATCAAGATTTGCACTGAAATTTTATGGAAATTTTTTGTTGCCACCAAGTCAGAACTTGATCACATAGAATTCCTATAAAATTTCTATGAGGAAAAAAGTAGTTATAGGAAGAAAACACAATCAACGGGAAACGTCGAATAGTTTCACTTTTTCCAATGTGTTCTAATTTTATTTTCCTTTTTTTTCATTTTAGGAATATGAAGGAATTGTTTGAACTTTCCAATAGGCTGTTCTGTTTGATTTATATAAACCATTACTAGTTAACATTCAACTACAGAAAAAAAGGCCAACAAAATTTTCTATGTTCATAGTTCAGTAGAATTCTTCAATTTTTTTTTCAGTGTAAATAAAAAGGAAGATTATTGAGTCCATTACTCAATTTGAAATTCCCAAGTAAGATTTTTCAGTAACAATATTACACCAATTCAGTAGCGAATTGGTAAAATGAAATAAGTGACTTTCTCCTTGCAGTCACTCTTTACTAAATATCTCGGAATGTGAAGAAGTTAGCAGAATTTATATTAATACTTTTGTGCGGATGAGAAGAATATGAACAAAAAAGGTTCTTATAAAAATTGTGTTATCTCTTGTAGATTAAGATATATTAATAAAAAACTTGCTGCAAGCTCAAAGTCACTTATCTCCTTTTACCACTTTGCTACTAATTCATAACTGAAAGATCACAAACTAAATAATAACGAAAATTATGCCAAAAAATTCATGGAATTATGTCGACAAATCGAAATGCTCCAGTCGGACAATCCAATGAATCACGTAACCACGATTATTTGTATTATCTCCAACCAAAATCAGAACAAAAATAAAAATAACATAAAAAAGCAAGTGGATGAATCGCCCAAGTACGGAAATGACCAATGTTATCACAATTATTCTCATAGTGGCATATGCAAACATCAAATCGAATCCTGATAAAATCAATCAATTATTCACGGATATCACGTATTCAATTTGCAATTTAAAATTGGAATCAGCATTACATTTATTCATTAACTAAAATTATGATTTTGCCGTTATAAATTCAATCCCTAAAGCGAACTACAAACTAATCACACCAAATTAATTACACGATTAGTTGTCAAACATATAGAGCACTATCGAGCATAAAGATATCGTTCAATGACAATTTTGCAAATCTCTGCCATTAAAAAAAAATGTGAAAAATTATGTAAAATTTATTAATAATTACGATTCGTCAGTGTGTGACTGTTTCATTCGACATAAGACTCCCACCGATTAGATCTTAAATCAACAACGTCGAAATCTGCCCAACTTACTGATATAACACGATAACCTTTGGCAGCTAAACTGAGTACTTGTTTGAAAAATATGTCAGAGGTACCAGAAACAGGTGGTAAACATATGAGGGGACATTTGATCGTCTTCGGCCCTGAGTCGTACACTTTCCATCCCTATAAATAAATCACAGCGATAAGATTTCCATGAAAAAACAAATAACACTTTACTGTAAAAATATTAAATAGAAAAAATTTGAATTTTTCCTTACCTTAGTTCCATCGTTGTCAACAACTATTTTCCGCAGTGGAACTGAGCTTCGAAAGCTCTGATATTCATTTGAACGTGATAGTTCACTAGTGCAGGACATTGTTGTCCTCTTAATTAGCAGTTACCAGTGGCAATGGCACGTAGAGATGAACGCAGCTTGATAACGAGCTAAGAAAAACAATATTACAAGTATCAATTTTTTTATCACTGCCGCTCGGCTCGGCCGAGGGGATTCACTGTTGTCGAAGTAGGCGTCTACTGTAAACTACTGGAACTACTGGGTACTCAGATACCACTCTGCAAGCTCTGTTGATAAGCCGCGAATTATTTAATCTTTTTTTTTACAAAGCATGTGCGTCAAGGTCACCATAGGTCACATATGCAATTCTGTTCTGTTTACCGGAAATGCTAATTTATAAACGGAAGTTAGGAAAGTTTATCGACCGGGGATACCATGTTACGACCAATGATACAGTAGGGTTTGGTTTTATGACGGTTAAAACGGTATGTAGAACCAATATTGAATTTTGGTGTTTTTTATTCAACATTTTTCATATTCCTTTCATCTTTGGTATTTACGTTGATAAACAAATATTAATTTGCAAATTTTTACACATGAATAACACACATGTTAGGTTGCGTAAGACCAAATACTATTTGATGGTCATGGATATTACAGCCCATGTATATTACAGATAAGTTAATAGTTTATATTTTCGCGAATAGCCATTTCACTCTGGAGATGTTTTTGCATTTCATACTCCGATGGTAAGAGCGGATACAGATTTCTTTCCCGCCAAAAGATTTTCCCGCCAGCAGATGGCGCATGCGCACTTATAGCAGCTAATGCCATTCGCGCTCGAAATCGTGTTTTTGAGATGCGCTCTATATATGACAATCGTAATAAATAATTTTTGGGTTGCACTACATAACCTTTTTCGCATTTTGGCGCGAAATCGCGAAACAAGAGAGCTTGTATCGATTTAGAACCTCGTAATGTAAGTCAGCACTATTGTACGTATTTTTGTATGTCACCTTGGTTACATTGCATTCGTGGAATCCCGAATGAAAATGTATTGCAAATATTATCGCATTCATGGATATAGAAATCAAATTGAATAACGACAGTAAGTTTGGAAAACACGCTATAGTTACCTCAATCGAAATCAAATATAAAGAATTGTGCAATTCAAATAATTCATACTATTTATAACACTGCAAGATTCGAATAAAACGCGGCAACAATTCATTTTACTTTCACGTCTCACTCACAACATTCATACTTCCATAAATTTTATTTCAATACCTTTAAAAGTCACATGCACATAAGGAGCTGCGACGTTGATGTTACTTTTACAACATTATAAAATAAACGTAGTTGCCGACCATTTCATTGTTGCAGTTAGGAAAAAAAAAGCAATGACAAGTTTGAGAACACTTAAGTTATCTGATTCCTTTCTCTATTCGTTCTTACAATTTGAAGTATCGAGTTTCGTTAAAGATTTAATACAATAGGGAACTTGCATGCAACTTATCAAGTACTACTCCACCTAAAATTGATGGTAATCTTTCCGCCATTTTTCAGAATGGATAACAGAAAATCTGGTTGAAGGTCGCCGGTGATGGCCAATTGTAAGGTCTTTTTTGCAATAAAGACCGTCAAACGTCAAGTTAAGTCAACGGAAAATCCCCTTCGATATTTTCTATTGGATGCGTCCGTTGGAGTTCCGCTAAAGATAGCGTATGATTGGCAGCCGCGGGTAGAGGCGCTTTCGTGACGTCACACCAGTCTTCAGGAGGTATGAAAAACCGTGTTTTCAATATTCGATAATTGGACAAAAAATGCCGAAAAAAAATTTCATGGAGTTGTTTCCGCATTGTCGAGTCCATATTTTCGACAGAATACTTTTCTCTCATAAATATTGCGAAATCAATTGCAATTTACAAAACCATCAAAATATTAGTATGACAGATTTTTCTGCGTCAGCCGATAGAAGGAAGTAGCTTCTAAAAACTTCGACGTTTTTTTTCAGTGTATTCATATATGTTGATTGAAATGACATTTTTAGAATTGGTTAGTTGAACAAAAATCTTCAACATGTCATCAATAACACCGCGCCGTACGCAAATGCGACGTATCGAATTGCGAAGCAAATAATGTTAAGTCATTAATCTTCCTCAAAATAATAAGTATCCCTCGATCAAGATTGGTCCCGTTCTGGCGGACATTATGTATGCGTGGGTCGATCAGGTTGAACAGAATAAAAACATCATCGAATACTTTCTAAACGAATTACAATTGATGAACGAGAAAATAAATTTAATGAAAAGCCTCGATTGTGAGCATTGATCGGTGTAAGGAGGCGTATAATTACAAATATCCGATAATGAACCATAAAGTCATTAATCTTTGAAAAGCAATTCCGTTCGTAGTAGCGACATCTAGCAGCCCTCTGAGCTCTCCTGTCCTTCTCAAAACCAAATAACGCGCATCTTTTTCCTCCACCCCTGAGCTCTCGACATTCACACTTTGTTCATCTCCTTTTTTCCGTTGGCTTTTCCCAGACTCCCTGGTAGGTATAATTAATGATGCCCCAAAACGATCTCGCTCACTGGTGTCTAATTTTCACTATAACTCGCCATGCTTTCCTTGCAGACCTTGCAGTGGAACTTCCTCAACTATTTTTTTCCTATACGTTTTTTTCGCGTAGAATCCTGGAATAATTTGTTAAACTGAATTACTTTAGAAGATGCATTAGGAACCACCAGATGCCCGTAAATCGTTTTTGCAAAGAACGTGGGTCTGAATCATCACGAAGTGCATGAAGTGCAATATACTATGTACTTCAAATTATTAACATTATATAAAAGTTGGGACATCTTAAAATGATTTTTTTTTGTTTGTTTTTTTGTCTCCGTCCCTTTCGTCTCTACTTCCCACGGTAGCTGCCGTTTGAGCATTTCTTCAGGGGAAGAATATTAGAATCAATTCTATATCTGCACAGGATTTGTTAGTGGATAATTCTTCAGAATCACGTGATTCTTAATTCAAGAATCCGTTTTTTCTGTGAATGATTAATTTGTTGATGGACGTGCGACAAGTTGATATACAACATTCATTAATAACTATTGATTAGTATACGATTATAAACCGTAGAACATCACATGAACCTTGTGAAATGAAAGGCCTTAGAGATCCAAACATTCAAATAGATTCCTTATGGATTCCTTCCAGCAACATTGTTTTTATCACGTACGGTAAAAAGTATTCTTGAATCAATTTCCTAGTATGTAATGTATCAGCTTCTTTGAATTATGGCACAAAATATCGTTAGACAAAATGTTGATGAAAAAAAAATCCGATAAACTCCGATACGTGTGGATCTTTATGCGTAGTCACATCACTAGATATTTCTTCCCCGCACCCGCGACGTTGTATCCGAGAAATTATACATTTTTGAATAAGAAAAAAAGGCGAAGATGCATTTCAAAATTGCTTTCTTAGTCAGTCTCATTTAAAAGAGTGTCTCACTCGATCTTACTTCAATCATCTATGATCAATACCGTTTTTTAATATGGCTCAACAATTTTGTTTTTACATTCCCTATTTTTGTGAATTTTACCAGATTCTTACTTTCAGGCAGGTGGAAATTGACTTCAAAAATTTATTTAAAAAACGTTAATTGACAAAAAAATGTAGAAAAAAATTAGGATGCGTTTTTCATCATCTAGCCTCAAGAAAAGAACATATGAACTGAATTAGACAAGATTAGGTTTCAAATGGGAAAATTTGGCCTGGGATGCCGGATATATGTATCTCTGATAACGGCGACTATTTGATTCGAATGACTGAGTTCGTCATTTCACTGGATTAAATTCATATCGTACATAGGAGGAGCCAGTGAGTGTGGTTTGTATCGCGCCCGGTGCGCCCCTCGACGATTGTGGGTACCATATCCCCCAATGGAGAATAGTTGTATCCCCGAATCGCAAGTGGTTGTATCCTTCCATCGATGTTATTTTCTCTCCAAGTCAGAGATATTTTACCCCCACGTCAAGCATATTTTTATCGCCCAATAAGGGTTTTCAAAATAGACCTGAATCGCTCATTTTTGTTATGTATCGAAGGCACAGCATCTTCCCTGCATCTTCAGGGAATTCACTAACAGTTGACGTGGATTTTGGATTTCGACGGATAATATAAATAACGATTCCCAGAGATCCAATATATTTTTAAGCAAACCCGCACGAAGAAATTATTTAGCCAGAAATATAAGTCAATTATATCCGCATATATGTCGCATACATTCAGGCAAAAAATCAGTTATACGAGATATATTTTGGACATATCTATGCGGATATATCTCACCGGGCACATTCAAGATATTTTCACAATATAAGTAGGATATATTTTAGATAAAATTTCGATAAAAAAACTATATCTCAGTTATAATTTCTGGCTTATATCTTTTTCTATCCAAGTATCTCTTTGCTTATAATTTCTGGTCTTATAATCTCATTTTGGCATGAACATGAGATGAAAGATCATTTTGCAAGTCCGTACTCTCAGAGATTTGTGCGTACCCTCTTTAATCTGCTTTTCATTCCGTTTGTTCAATAAACGTATAATAACAATTGATATAAATGGCAAGTAGAAATCTAATACTCCAATGGGTTGACATGACTCATTATTAATAAGTATTCTATTTTAGAAAAATTGCTTTATGAGAAATTAATGTATCGGCAAAAAATTAAAATTGATCATGCAAGATCTGTCTTAACCATGAGGTTCTGAAAATACTAAACAAGATATCGCTATTCATTTTAATAAGGAAATAATTACCTCATTAGTCTATTAACAGTGACAATGATATTTTGTGTCTTCGATTAGTTTGACTATATCCTAATCACTGACTGTCATCAACCAAAAGATTTGTAATCGCTAAATCGCCGAGACGTAATCGACATGATCATTATCAGTGTAGACGGTGCCGCAATCTATGTAATCGGTTAACTTTTGTAATTATCATGACACCCATTTATGACTGGCTCCTGAACGTGAAGTGAAGGAAACAATTTATATGATGGGGAAGGTACTTTAGGTAATGTTAATTGCGGGTGATTTTTTTTTCATAACTTAGTAGCATTGAAGGAAACTACGTGTGTGTGTGGGTGTGTGGGTTTTTTTTTCTACTCTTTCTCTATTCGTATTCACCCACGTAACCGCTGGTAGGCATTACATCATGGGCAATACTACGGATCAGAGTACCCACCCATTGCGGCTGGGGCCGACTTTGCCATTTCGGCTCATCGTATTTCTAATCACAGGGTAAACCTCCAGAAACCCCTGTGATATGATGGCGGGCGTCTACGATGGAACCCTTCCTCCCCCCCCCCGCGCGACGGGTCGCGTTCGGTCCCGGCTCACGGTCTCACTTCATGGATACCGCTGATAGCACACACGGAATGTTCCTGCCATCGGTCGGAGTCCGTGAGAAAATATTTTTCAGAAAAAATATTTGCAGTGAGCGGGAATCGAACGCGGGACCTTTAGAATAGTAGACAGACACTCTACCCACTACACCAAAGCCCCGTCGCGTGTGTGTGTGTGTGTGTGTGTGTGTGTGTGTGTGTGTGTGTGTGTGCGGAAGTAGGCGTGTGAAAGTGGGGCATGCGCGTTAAAAATGAGTAGGTCCTAATTCCGAAATTGATGGCCCAAAGAAGGGGGTTCTAAAGTTTCTTCACATGAGTGTACCAACTCCACTTCCGTCCCACTATTGCTAGAAGTCGGTACTAATTTGCGATGGGAATTTGATCATTGAAAACCTGTATTGCTGTGAAATACGCTTTAAATATTATACAAAATTTCCGGATTATTGAATCTCAATTCCTGAATTTCTCATTCTCTCACAGAACGGACTGCATAATAGTGAAGCAACCCGTGTCATTCAAATTCAAACTTTGAACTCTCGGAAAAGCACCTTCTACCTCATCTCCATCTAATTAAAATCGACAGAATGAAATCTGGCCGCAAGTAAGCCCTCTGATCGATATTTTCTTGACAATCGACACTTTAGGTGACAATACCCCCCGTCATTCTATTATCTAAACCGAACGATCCCCATGAAACTAATTCCATCTGTGCGCCATACAGTTTTATCTCGGATGAGTGAGGAAGCGGTGAAAGCTGGAATTTCCGGTTGATTCGGCGCACTAACGATGGGGTGGCTGTGGCTCAGGGTGACGAAAAAAAAAAACTAAATGTATAACATGCATCGGGTATTTGCATTGTTCTCTCCATTGGCGCGACAATCCGCTTCGTCACCGATTTACACAATAATGGACAGAGCCACAAATTAGTGGGAAAGCCGTTGGATTGACCAGCAGAGAGAAGCGTCCGACAGACTGGACAATCGGATGGGGTTCGCTTCCCCCACTCTCTCTCTAAAGCACTTCCAATACTAACCAATAATTATCATTACTAGTTCTCGACAGCAACTTTGCACTCCTTCAAAGATTTTATTTCTCGGGTAATTTTTTTATGTTTTTTAAGATAAGAAAATAACACTTATCGTCTTTAATATACTTTTAGAAATTTAAAGAACTTATAGCTCTTCAAATTTCTGAGGAAAATGATGAGCTTTGCTGGAAATTCTCGAAGAATCTGAAAATTTGAAAAAAACAATGAGTGAAACACATTGGGAGCTACTTTGGTATGATTTTGATAGCATTCGGATATTGATAAAATTGTCGCGGTTTATGGACGAGCTTCTTCGGGAGTCCAATGTGATTTTTAGTAAGCCGGAAAATGCGATAACATGTGTGGTATAGATCTCTATAATTTATATTAGCGAATGGGCAATGAAGAAACAGCACTTTTCGTCACAAGGTCGGAAAAATTTTTAGGCCGTACGGCGAACATTTTTTTTGTCACCGGGTCCGATAAAGAGTGATTTGATCGAGCGAAGCGGGGTTAGAATCGTGGTTCAGCGGACCCAGTGACGGAAAATAGATATTTTCCGGGCGGTGGGCTGGGGGCAAGGCAACTGCGTGATCTAAAAATCCCCAGATTCACGGACCGGAGAACACCTTTCTCTAGTAACTTTCACGTTTTCGGGTTTTGGAAGTACCAATTTCCAGACGCGGAATAGGGGGGAGCAATATATAGGAAAAAATGATTCTTTAACTTGTTTCTCATCACCATGAACGCGTAAGTCGTAGATAGAAAATTGTTCCTGATTTTTGGAAATTTCGAGAATTCGAAAGGCGCCAGACTTCATTTGAAAATGTTTTATATGTTTCAACTGTTTAAAATTATCAAGATTTTTAAAAATGTTAAAATACGAGATTTTGGAAATTGTTGGGATGTTCCAATCTTTCAAACTTCTGTTTTGTATTTTCCAAATTTCTGGTACTTAAAAAAGAAAATGTAGTGCAAAACGGTTGAAAGTGTCATTTTTGTTTTACTGTGTTTTTGGATTTTTTGAAGTTTTAACAATTTTTGAATCATCTGAAACTACTCATAGGGAACGTCCTTAAGTAATTAGGCGGTTGAGTTTGTGAAGTTCTGTTATTTATTTTAGTTTCATCAAGTTTTTTACTTGATCAAGAATTTGGTGGAACAATTTTCTATTTGAATTCCGACAGAAGTGATCAGAAGGAACATCATTATAAATACAGTAATATAGAGTTCAAAAAAATATCACGTCTCCTAAGAATAATTTTCGTTCTCCATTCCTTTGACATTTGTCAAGTTTTTGAAATTCTTAGATAATAACAATTTAAGATTTTCACAATTGTCCATTTGATTTTTATTTTCCAAAATTCCTGATATTCATATTTTTTCTAAATGTTTATAATCTCTCAAGTTCGGAAAAAGTTTTTCGTATTCTGATAATGATTTTTTGAATGAAGCTTCCAATTGAATGTAGATGCTAGTTACGTTAGTAGAGGCAATTGGAAATATCATCGGTATTCGAAGAGAAAAAAAAAACAGATGGAATGCAAGTCAAGTGCCATGCCGAAGAGTGATTATTGAGAGACTATATCAGCTGAGTAAGAGTGATAATTGTCTCGATGAAGATCTTGAACGACGTCGAAACGGCGATGTTTCATGGCACGATTAATTGATGCTGCACCAAGGATTATGAAGATCGCAAGAGCAGCAAAGAACTTGCATTCGCATATTCCATATACGGTCAAATCGTCAAATCTGGATTTGTCAAAAGTAAAAAATCAAAAACTGAAAAAAATATAATTTTTCTTGTTCATTGTTACGATCTGAAATTCTCATCGATTTTCCAATTTTTTAAACTACTTAACAATATGTGGTATGTTACAATTCTTAGAAACTGTAGGACATGTTGAATTTTTGCCGTGTTTAAACTATGATACATTTGAATTGGGTTCTTAAATCTGCGAAAGTCACATTTCTTTTTATTCTTGAGAAATCAACATTTGTTTTCATTTTGTGCAAATTTGCAATTTTTAAACTTAATTGAAAACAATGGAGAATTGTTCATTTATTCGACTCTCAAATTTGGCAAACATATAATTCCGTTTTTTTTTAATTTTTCAAAAGTTTGGTATTAAAAGTGTTTGAAGTCCCTCAATTTTTGGTAATTTTTAGAAAATAAACCTTTACGGTGACACTTTAATGCATGCAGCTCCGGCATAACAGTTACCAGGCCATGCTTTTTAAAAAGCATAATTGCTCAACGTGAAAGGCAACATCATGTTAATATACATGTGAAAAAAAATAGCGGCAGAGTATCGCTGGTTGTACAAATATTTAGTTATGTTCAACGAGATGACGATAACGACCTATACGCGCTGTATATTATTGCTATGGGATAAAGTGAGAATATATGAACGATAGTCAGGTAAGGAGAAATGGACATGAGAATTGTCAATCGAAGGTGCCAAAGCAACGTCTACGTAGTTAATGCCTGCGTCACGTGGATGGATTTTAGGCGCGGCTCCTCAAACATCCTCCCTTTTACGACGCACGTATTAATAATTACACTTCTCTGGAAATTCTAAATGTCCATTTTTTATCCCATGGACAATACGTAGCGGGTATATTTAAATTTGAGTAATGACCTGCCGACGTGGTTTTCAAGAGTTTGGAATTTCCTGATTTATCATTTCAAATCTTGTGCTAATACAAGGGGGGAAGAATTTGATTTGATAAAACCAAATTTATCTCTTGGTCCACGAGCAAACCAAATTTCTGAAATTTTATTTTCAAAAAACATGCCTGCGTTCCTGTGTAGTCTAATAAAAAATCAAGTATATGTGTCATTTACTTTTCTACGAAACTGAAGAATCATAACAGACCGAAAATGTTTCCAACTAAGCTACCGGGCATATAGAGACTTTCCATTCTCAAATTCGATCAGTAACCACCGCCTCCCCGCCTGAAGGCATTTATTAAATTAAATTGAAGATAGATCGAAAATTTAAGAGTGTGATTGACATAAGTCAATTACACACCGAAAAATAACGGTGATACAAACTGCAGTTCCGTTTAGTAAAGTCGATAGATAAACTTTATTCAAAGTTGATTCAAATGAATAAATTGTATATTATAATCGTTGTTTATAACAGCAGAAAGGCGGTTACTATAGTAATGTATATATATGCCCGTCGTCATAAAGTAATAAACTGTCGCTTATGCTTCTGCAAATTACTTCGGTAGCATGCTGTTCGTTAACCCGTAACTAGAATTTCAAGTAGTAATTTATGCATATTTTTCATAGAAGTAATGCCTGAAAGTGCACTGATAGAAATATTTATTGAGACCACTATGTCATGTTCAAGAACCTCGATTTAAGAATCATATTTCGCAATTTTTGGAATGACTCCGTTTTTTCCCTGAAAATTGGAGTAGCTTCACCTTAAAATGTAAGTGAATTATAGAAGCTCAGGGATTTGTCTTTCTGTTAATCGAATTCAGTTCCATGTTACTTAAGTACTGGAGTACTAGAATCTATTATCCATGACGTTGACATTTTCTTCACAGGGTGGCGAGCATTTGAAATTGATTTTGGCCACTCTCACACACACACACACACACATATGCATTTTGCATGAAACAGCCGATTCATTTGGAATCCACTTGGAACGTCTATATCTCATATAATCCGGAAGATGTATTTTGGAAGGTATACGATGTAAACTATCGGATATTTTTCATAAAACCGTCATCTCCGTAGAATCCGTAAACTGCAATAAATGACTCAGTGGAATAAACTGTAAGAGTGAGTCATTTTAGAGGCGTCAGGAGTCAAACTTGGGATAAATAAATTAAGTAGAAGACTATTAACGTAAAAAGAGGACTTTAATTACAAAAAACTTAAACAGGGGGTGGTTACAAACAAGGCTCACGCCGAACTGATTTACAAAATTGTACATTCATCCACACATACCCCATACTTCTGCATACAGAAGAAGAGGGGATGGGCCTGTTATCAAATCAACACCTTTGGGACACAACTGGTATGATTATTTTATCGATTTTCATACGATCCTTGCAAAACTGAGTCTTGAAGCACAATACCGTGCCTCAATACTTTGAAAATCTTCTACAATCTGAGCGGTTAAATTTGGAAGGGCTGTGAACTTTCAGTTCCAGGTCAAACGCTGTAGTCAAGCCTTCCAGGAATTATTTGACCATCTAACTGAAGAACAATACCTCGTTCGGTACTAGAAATTCGGTGGTGGTAAGTACCATCAAAACATGGGCATTTGTGCACGCCCAGGTCAACTGTTCACTTCAAAGATAGTCATTCATAAAATCCGTTGATCGGTTATTTTCCCGGAAAACTTATTACCCGCAGATATAAATCCCTTGTAGATTATGGTGAATTCGGCGCGTTTACATTCTGGGTTGAATAGTAATTTAGCGCAATAATAGTTATGAAACCCACAAGAGTAAATTTACAATCAACAAGTTAATGTTTACAGAATTGTTATTTAGTGATTTATTGAGGTGGTATAACCTCGAAATTTCAAAACAATGACTTAGACACTGTTTAAGAGACTTTGGATGACCAAGTCCATCTGTATGCTCCAGCGTGGTCAGCATCCACCGCTGCACTCTACACCCAACTCCTGCTCCAAGCAGCAACAGTCATTCATATTACGAGGGCCGGAAATTATTTGTGAAACGAATGAAAAATCACTGATGGCTCTAGTCAGGTCTCAAACCCGGGCCTCCCGCATCGACACTGAGAATCCTGAAAGTTTGACACCCGAAGTGACACTGAGAAAAAAATTCGGTGACGGGGTAGAAAAAAAATCGAAACCTGCGCCATAAAATTGGTGTACCAATGAAATTTATGGCAAGGCCATAAAGTTTTTTCTACCACGTCGCCGAGTTACTTTACGATATTCGAAATTCTTTATTGCACTTGTCTCTCTATCGTATTATTTTGGACATTCTGCCAAGTTTCCTCAAATCTTAAGGAAATCTTAAGGAATCTTTAAGCCACGCGTTAGCAGAATTTTTACGAAAAACATCATAAATTCTGTTGGGTACAGGGTAAGTTTTCCCTTTCGGGTTTTCCTATGCAACTATATTAGTTTTCTTCACGCTATGTGTTGATCGTTTAGTCTAGATGTAAGGACGTAAAATTGTTTATTTCAAGAAACAATTAATTAATATAAAACCGTGTATTTCATTAAAAAAAAAATTGAGGAATTCTATCTATCTCCGCACAATTTTGCACTGATGACCTATCATCCACCGTGTCCCATTATACCCCAACGTCCCCTAGATCGTCGACTTCTGAACAAATGTCTGCATGTGTGCGTGTGTGTGGAATCGGAATTTTCCGTTAACGACTTCTCATGAACGGGTGGAACGATCTGGGTCATCGAGGTCTTATTCGGAGCGTCTTCATGGAAGTTCGATCGGATTAGTTTTTGGTTTACATCGACCAATCAGTTTTTTTTGTTATTGACAATTGAATTATTTACAACGCTCTTTCAAAAATGGTAAGAGATACGGCAAAAAGTTTATGCAGAATTTGCTCTTTAAATGGAAATGCATATTTAATTTCTTATCACTTTCTTGCATGTTTGTCATAATTAAGGAGGTATGACGGGTTTAACCCTCGAACGTTCGCACCCCTATTGGCGTCTCACTCTCACTCCAGTAACGCGCATAAGTCTCGTCCTCACGCTGACTCTGCGGCTCGTCAAATATTTATAATTACCTGCTTGATAAATGGGAATGAAACATTTAATTGACATATCGGAAAATCTAGAAATTACAAATCGGGAAGCGTTGTTTGTGCTCTCGACAGGGAGATCTTTATCAAACTAGTTTTTCACATTTTCCTGTTGAGTTAAGCTATAGTTATCATGAACTGAAGAAAACTTGTACGAAAGCAGCGTCCAAGTGGTGATTAATCTATGGTCATCTTTCTGTGACTGTACTGGTGTACGTCATCGATGGAAAATGCTTTTCTCGTGAGAATTATCAATTTCAACGTAACAAATATTTGTTGGGGAAAACTATGACTAGTCCGATGATGACGTGATGATGTAATCTTGGAACTTTTGTGTGAAAGCATTATGAAGTCTGGCATATCTGAGCTCTGATTAACTTCCATAAAATCGATTGTAGCTTTTTCTACTTGGATGACTCTGATCCTTCACTAAATTCGCATTTAATAAAATTGATTTATCAATTTTTGACCCTCAATATGAACTCCCACAAAAATAGAATTTTTCTTTAACAATGAGCATTGCCGCACAGCGGTCGGAAAATCCTACTTTACGCCTGCCGGGACGGAATGTACTATTTTACCCCTGTTCCATAGGATAAAATCTCGTACATAACTTTTTCGCACCTAAATTTAATTGCAAAAATACGTTCTTCACTCACTATATAAACCCCCAACTTTCTCACTCAATAAAGCTCAAGGATCTACCTACGAATACTCACTCAAGCGACAAGCGAATGAGCATATCTATATTCTCTCCCCCAGTTTTTTTTTTCACCACCTTCATATACATACATTTCTCCCAAGCATGTGCATTAAAATAAAGCATAACGTTTGCAAATCATAAAATTCACAGTTTCACACGCTCATACGGGTTGGCTCGTCAGCAACCCCCTCCCCCCCCCCCCTTCTTTCGACAATAACCAAAAGAGGTGGCCCATTGCACACAAACACTAGCACCATAATTACATGCAATTTGTACTACTGGCATTGCCCCCACCAATTCTCCCATCTTGCGCCCCCTTTGGAGCTTGTTGTGTGGCGACGAATGAACGGCAAGTTGTTGGCAATCATCGATATATGTTGAGGGATAAGTGAGAAACGGAAGGATGCAAAGTGAAAAACACTGCAAAGATGTACAGAATGTTGTTATTCGTTGGAAAAAAAGGAAAAAAAAAAATGAAATGGGAAAATAATAACGTTCATGGTGTAAAACACCTCAGCATAAAGTCTTCTTATTACACTGGAATCAAATAACCGTTGGGGTGTTAACTGCACCCCTCTTCCATGCTTAGCCAAGGCCCGGGGATGCAATGCCCATAACACTTCCTTTTTTCCCATCTCCCTTTTATTCCTCATCTTCGCTGGTTACCACAGCCCAAGCATCATACTATCTATTTACGATACCAACGTTTTGAAGAAGCGTATACAATGTACTCGAGACGCAGTGGCGCAAACGTCCAAGGTAACCACTCATTATTCGTGGGAACGATTTTCACGGATAATCGACCGCGAGGCCTCTCGTATCGATTCTCTCTCTTCTAACTTGTAAGCCAATCTGACCGGCCAAAAAGGTGTTACCAGGCTCTTTTATATTTTGTTAAGGAGTTGCTAACGACGAGGTGCTGTGCGAAAGGGGTTTGTTAATAGTGTGAGCGGGTAAGAGTACATTTGACCTTGAATTTATTTATTCCATTTTATTTTGTTGGTGGTGGCGGGTAGGGGGGGGGGAGGAGTAATTGAATGATTTATATTCGCTGAGTGTTGATTTTTTTATTTTGCTGTGTTCAATTGCAAGATATTTCCGTGAGGCAGAAGAATCAATTAAATTAATTTATACCTGCGCTCTGTTAATTTTATACACGTGGAATAATCGATAATGTTTATCCTTGGAATAGTTTTTTTTTCTTTGGTTTAATGCTGAGTAGAGGAATGCCAATAAAACGTGGCTTTTATGTCTTATGCTTATTTCAAATATTGATAACGATGATTATTAATTTGTTCATTTGAGAATAATAGAATGGAGGAAAATTACAAACTTTACAACTGTGAATATACAAGTACAGGTCTTTTTTTCCTTGACGATAAGACAAGAGAATTCATAACTCGGCTGGCGTGGCCGATTGCCATTTCATTATTTCCGTTCTTAGGGGAAGACCATTATGAATTTTTTTGAGGCAAGAGATAGTTATATAACTATATATATATATATATGACGTCTGCTTTGAAAATCGAAAGGAATAATTTAGGTCTTTTATATCACATCGTTGTCTGTTACATAAGAACTGTAACAGGGTGTAAAATATTAAAACTAGAGGGAAGTCATAGAACTTTGTCGATGAAGTTTTTCATGCCTTCAAATTTCGTGTTGTCACTGTTTTCGTCCGTTGCCATTATCTGCTTCAAAAAAATAATGCGCACAGGTCACATGCTGTCCGCGATCTCTTTACCTACCGTTTCCTGTGAAGTTATGCAAGTTAGGATCAAAGTTATGAAATAGAAAATGTGCATTTGCATGCAAGGAACTAACTGAGGATATACCCCGACCCATCCTAGTGGTGTCAAAGGAAACCGACTTTTTCCCGAACTGTACATCATTCATACCGTTTGAAGCAATGAACACAATGCTCGATGGACATTACATTCCTGGGTTTATCCAGTAATTTAAGGAAAATCATGGGAAACTCGAATTTGTACAGCCGTTTTTATTTACGAAACGAATACGACAGAGGTTTACCCTGTGTTTAGAAATATGATGACTGAGGTGGCGCGAGTCGGCCCCAGCCGCGAAGGCCGGTGTCCCAGGACTCCCTTCCGAAGAAATACTCAGGAGCAGTTACCGTGGGGAACACAAGTGAGACGACGGCAAGAAAATCCACATATATACACTTCTTCGAAAATAGCCTAACAATGTTGGAAATGCCCCTAAACGTTGAGATCTGACGCAAAACACGATGAAAAAAATTGTTCGTGTTTCCAACAAACCCCTATCAGGAAATCGAAAATTCAATGCATCAAAAATTGATGACATTGAAATGCTTTTTCAATAAACATGTCTTCAGTCTACATCAATTTCACGTTTCTACACATGTTCAATGCATTTCTCATGTTGGGTATTATTCCAAAGTTCGCCAACTTTTGAAATTCAGGGTCATATTTTCGAGGGACCAGTATTTTTAG
Source organism: Asobara japonica (assembly GCA_026005395.1). Lineage (NCBI taxonomy): Eukaryota > Metazoa > Arthropoda > Insecta > Hymenoptera > Braconidae > Asobara > Asobara japonica. The sequence continues at coordinate 1,153,837 of BQMI01000505.1, forward strand.
TTAGGAAAACAATACATACAGGATGATAAGAAACACATATAATGGCAATTGCATGATGTATTTTTTTATCTTCAAGTAATCAACCATCAAACCCGTAACTATATGTGGAAAACAAAAGTTTTCTAAAGGGACCTCTTCGTTCGCTATAACTATATATAGTTATCGTTCACATGTTTTATATTATTATTATTTTGCTCAGAAATGCAGTAAATGTTACCAAATAAAAAGCAAATATTATTGTTCGATGGGCAAACTTTCTGCTACTGAAACCCATAAGTATTATGCTTTGATGAGTGGTGAAGCATAGTAAATTTTACATGACAAAATGTCAATTTCTATCGATATCTTACAAGGTCAGGTCAATTTTATTTCACTAATTTGGAGAGAAACTCTCACTCTGTCGTTCTTTTGTATCGACATTTTGATAGAAACGTCTGTTGCACCAAATAAAGGTTTTTTTAATTTCTAGCAATGTAGACTTGATGATTTCGAAGAATTAAATTGATCTTACATTCACTAATTTGCGATGCACTTCCGGCTAAAAAATAATAGAAAAAATTATGAACATATGGCTAATCGTTACCATTAATTCCTCCTTTTTCTACGCTTACGAAACGTAAAAATGACTTCAGTCACATAAGTCATATATTGACGTGTCGTACATTTATTTCTCATAAAGAGTACTTTTAACTTTTTAATTTTTTTTTTATTTCATTGAGCACAGGAACCTCTCCATTCATACATATTATATTATCCAAACTTACAATGTCTACGAGTGAAAATGAAAATAACCGGAATAGTTATTATCCTTAAATATACTTTTTACATTCTTTTTAAGCGTTTTGGGCTTAAATATCAATTTTACACATATTCAAAAATCCGGTGATAATTTGGATGCATTTTAGGTCTAGTTTTTTCAGTATGCTCGTGCTTTCCACTGACATTCTAAGGAAAATTATTACTGTGGTCAGAGAAATTTTGCGGTCGGATAAAAATTACTTGTCCGATCGCTAGTATCTCCCGGATTGATAGGGTAATTTTGATTAAACGATGCTGGCGCAAATGTGCAGAATACAAAGTTAATTGTTCAATACTGGAGCCAAATACCTGAACAATATTCCTCAACAATTTCCGGAGGCATCAAAACAATTAAACTTCTCAGTGAATTATCAAACGAATGTGAAGTTTTCCTGATCAAATACCTCATATAACGAGCCAAAATTCTGGGTAATCCATGAGCAAATGAAGCAAATCACTAATATAAATAGATTTGTCTAAACTCGGAGCAAATCCCCACGGTAAAATCCGGGATTCTTTGAGCTCTCAAGTCGAGGTATAACCCTGCAGCACAGAGGTCGAGAAAAATTTCCATTCCATCGTTGGTAGTATTGTGGGGTCGTTATCCGATAGGGCGGAAGACCGGCACATACTGGCCTCCACTGGGCGCAGAATAATAGGGCGTGGTTATGCGCCAATGTGCCACCACCCAAGCCCACTCGGCGCACAATAAATCCCGCCCACTTTTATACGAAAAGCCTGGGATTGGAAATTGTGGTGGGGGCTGCAGGAGTCTCAATGCTGAGATGTTCCGTCGCCTCAGATCGCAAGGGGACGCGAGTGTGCGCGCGTCGAGTATATTTGAATGTTACGCGCCGTCTTTAAAACCATTGATCAATTTTTTTTTAATCACGTGTGTAACATTAATTACATATTGAACCAAGTAATCCAACGAAATTTCCCTTATTTCGTATGTTGATTATCATTACTGGAATATTGTCAACAATTTTGTGCTAAATTTGTATGTGTGTTTATTGTTTTCTCGTGCCCCCCCTCGTCCCGCCACTACACCGCTGTTGTTTTTTTTTTCGCGATAACAGTGGGGACACTTGAGTGCCGCTACTAGGTTGACATGCACCTCGTGGATTTTGGAATTTAACATTGTGCTATGTGCACTGGTTCGATTGTTTGGTGTGTGAGTGGTATCAGTAACTGAAGTGATTTGTTGTTAATTTGCTGAACATTGCAATTCCAATGTTCAATTAGTTTTGCCTGGTTACACATAGATCACCCCCCTACTGTAGCTGATCGCATTATCGTTTTTGTCATCATTGGCAGGTACAGATCTATTTTCAACGTGTTTATTTACGCGCAACCAAGTGACCCTCGGGGGATTTAGTGTACCAGGGACCAGCGGTGATAAACTGTTTGTCAATTTTGACGTGAATTAACCGCTTAGTTGCGGAATCAAGCATTCAAAATTCGGGTTAAGAATAGAGAACCGTTGCCATCCTACGCGATGGAGATAAGCGACGAGTATCAGGACATGGGGAATCCTGGTGGTGGTGTGGCTATGGCTAACATGCCACTTGCACATCATCGACACACGCCGGATAGTCCTATGGTGAGTTGTCCTTAGATTAGTCTTAGGTGATTCAGTTGGTCATTTTTTTTTTTTTTAAATCTTTGATGAAGTATTAATCACACTGACGGACCAATAACCTGCTCCCGTTCTGTTATCATTACTCCTGTTTTATCGGTATAGATAACATTTTCCTTAATTTTGACATTTTCACTATTTCAAAAATCCCTTGCGAAAAAAAAACAAAGGTTGTTAGATCGGAATTGATTTTTGCGCATATCACAATTTTGCGCTTTGCCATTAGTCAATGACTCACCAGCTTCAGTTTTGCTTCACTATTTTTACACTATTTTTTTTTTCAATTTCGCGATCAGTTTTTTAGAATGAAAATGGAGACAATTTGTGTAGTGGGGAAATTCCGTCAGTTATTGAAGATGATGTTAGTTTTTTTTTTGGAAAATTCGTGGAAAGTGATTATAGTGGTGTCCGTTAGGATCGCGCTTTAAACGCTCAGCGTATCAATTTTTTGGTGGGTTCATTGACGAATATGAACACTGGAATTGGATATTTAATATGTGAATCGCATGTGTTTCTTTCATCAGTTATTAAGAGAAGTGATTAAGAAAAGGTTTGCACCGAAGAGTCAATTAAAAGCTGGAGTATGACACTAAGTGAGTTTGATGTTCCGATACGGGGACTCCCGCAATATTGTGTCATTTAAAAGTCGCGAGATATATATGTCACGAAGAATTGGGAGAAAAATTATTATTTATTCCACATTCCATCGGTGAACACCTATAAGTGGAAAATATGTGCCCAATTGTTCAGCCACGTTTTTTTTTTGTCATAATAAAAAAAACAAACATGTGGAACTGTCAGGAGCTACTTTTTACAAATACAACTTCTATATAAGAAATTTTTAATTTGTGAACCTTTGTTTTATTTTTCAACTTTTATGTATTTCATTTAATATTATTTCCAATTTGAAGATGTGGAGAGTAATTTATTTTCATTACGAAATTTAAATCAATGGTTGTCAAACTAAAAATCAAATTTGATATTTGGTATGTTTTGGTCGCTCATAATTATTAGGGCACTGTTTTTTTTTGTAAAATATGCTGTCAAGCGGTTTCGCGTAATGTTCGAGTATTCAATCATAACAATATATTTTGATAGGTCCATGAGTTTTTAGATGGGTCAAAATCTTGGATTCAACTTTAGTCGAATATCTTGAAATTGAGAAAACCCATGATGACCTGGCTTTAATAAGTCAAATCTCAATAATGACATCCTCTGAAAGTTTATGCAGAACGCTCCCTACATTGACAGCATTATTAAATATTCTATTATTTTTTTATAATTCTCTCAAGTCTTCGTTTCAAGTGATCAATCGAAGTTGGGCTCTTACCATATTTCTTCAAGTTGCAAAAAACAACCTTTAGGGAATTTTTAATACGGATAATCTGTAATGAATTTGGTGGTGTTGAAACCTAAAAATTGACCAAACGGTTTGGTCTTCAGGGTTTTTAACCACTAAATTAAAAACAAAACAAACTGATAACTTAACTTAAATAGTGAAATAGTAAAAATGTTCTTTACGTTTGTTATTTTTTTTCTCGTTCTGCGAGAAAATTGTGAAAATTTTTATCGAACACAATTATTCAATAAGTTGTTACACTGTTCAACTAGTATGATCAACGCTTCCTATAAATTGCAACAGCATCTTTATTGACATTAGTGGCTAGCCCCCATGTGCAGGGTCCACATGTAGCGTGGACTGTCATATGACAGATTGTCTTATTTCAAACTTCAATATCTTCAATAAAATAAAATACTTAAATTTTTTGCAGCAGCATTTTTGAAGCCCAAACAATTGCTCCGATTTTTAGAATTTTTTAGATCATCGGGGATTGTTAAATCGCTTTGTTGTTTGACGCGCGATGAGCTTGGAGCCTTAACGGCCCCGCGATGAGGGGTTAAATGCCAGACCTTGTCATTGGTCACTCTGTGAAACATGTGTGGAAAATCATTAAACAACTCAGCGAAAAAAAATCTAAAAAATAAAAACAGTGTGTGCTTAAATGGAGCGCAAAATTTAGATTGTTTTCGAATTATGTTCAAAATTTTGAGCTCAGAATATTTTTTAAAAGTGAAAAAAAACGGGTGACTAATACTAGGTGAATATTCAGTGAAAATCTCATTTTTAACAATGTCGATGGGTTAATTTTGGTCGACCTATTTCGGGATTGTTTGTTTGTGTTGCTATTGTTGCTTCATAGCATGAGAAGATATTTGTTTTCATCAGTGAGTCAGAAGTTGTGTCGCGATTCCACATTGATTACCACTGTTTTTAATTGACGAATAAACGATAGTGAGTATTTACGTATATTTCAAAATTGTTGACACTGTCAATATATTGTGATAAGGTGACACTTAATGGGCATTTCGCCTAGATTAAAAATTTTTCGAATGTGCGCGCAACTTTAAAAAAAATCACTGGTGCAATAATATCGGCAAAATTATTTCAACTATGCTATCAAAGAAATTGCGCAATAACTGACGTCGAGATGGCAATGTTTGCAGTGTCAACATATCTCCAGTGTACTATTATTTTTATTTGTTGACACGAAATTCCGGGAATTTTATTGCTGGAATTTTCGCAATAAACCAACTGAATATTTGAATTTAGAACGTGAAATTATTTTATTCTTCGTCGAGTCATTTCCCGATAAAATGGTTTTATTGCAATCGATTTATCATGGAAGCGTTGCGTCATAATTGAGTTGGCATGATATTCATTTTCTGCAATACAAGCCCGAATGCGCGCTTTGCGCACTGAATTACCGTTCGATATTTGGAGTAACACTATATTTTTTTCGCAGTCGAAGATACTGTTAATCATTGACCCCGAAAAAATGGGAGCTTTCAATTTTCCAATTTGCTGCAAGCATCTTTTGTTTTTTCTGTAATTATGGCATACATATAAAATCTGTCAACACTGGACAGAATATGTAAAACACTCGAAACTTAATAAATTAACAGAACGTCCAAAAATATTCTGTATATATGATTTTCAATAACTACAGAAGCTATTACAACTAAACAATTGTCATACTTTTGAAAACTAAACCCGAATCGATATTCCAAATATCGATGTTTATCGATGTAAACGCGATTACCAACCAACTGGACGATGTTATCTGACTAATCTGATCAAGCAATAAATGAATGACGATTGCAAAATAAATCGTGTCACGATTTTCGAGATATTTCGAAGCTAACGATGTTCATTTATGTGTATCCGCTTCCTTGAATAGATACTAACTAATATAAAAATTCATTCAATTTTGACCTAATTTGCTTTATTCCCAGAATTTTCACACAAAAATAAACCGAGTGGAAATTCCAAATGTTCTGGGAAATCCAACGGCAATTGGCGATAGAGAGATTTAATTCTATTCCCGATCGATAGTGACTGCAGTACATGCGCGGAGTGCATCTCGAGTGTACGCGAACATTTCTCTACCTATCGGCGACTAGGATTGGCCCACATCAATCCCCCCCTCCTCCCCCCCCCCGCCGCCGCCCCCGTATTTTGGTGCGCATCCGTAAAGGCGGGGATTCGCCGGTTCGTCCAATCCTCTCAACTCAATCGGTAAAACATACATTTTCTGCAGAGTAGTTTTGGAGTAAAAAGACAAGTGCGCTGAGGAGACCTATACCCATATATATAGTCGTATTTATATGGATTTGCACAGTGTCTAGTGTTGGCGCGATGGACGAAAGAGCCGAAACAAGACGAGATAATTTCAACTCGATCCAATACGAGAGAGCAATTTTACGTCGAGACAATACGAGAGAGGAGAGACGAGATTGACAATTAAATTCCTAATTGAAAAGTCACATTGCATGTGTTGATAAGAACTAATTTTTTTACCATTGTATGTATATCTGTATATATGTATATGCAGTTCGTATATTGGAGTAAAGAGACAGTCGGAGTTGTGCATAAAGGTCGATAATTCCTGAAAACGATTGGCTCCATTTTGCAAGAATGCGCTCACCGATTCAGGAATTATACCATTTTTCGATTTCTGTAAATGGAAACATCAATAAATAGTCATGAAGTGGACTAGCTTGCAAGTACTCGCGGCAACACTGTGCGCTCAAGTCACAAGCTAGAGGCCACCGAAAGGAACGCCGTAATTCAAATTGATACGTAAAATACTGTGTGATTATTCCGTTTTCGATAAATGTGAAACTGTTTGTCGAAAGCAGGCTACTGTGAAGTTTTTTTTTTCAATTTTTAGGACACTTGAATGAGATGACGTCTGGGTGTTGAAATCCTTTGGCATGCTTGGAGATATGAGTATTTTGGATTGTAACAATATGTACAAACAAAAAATTGTTATCCCAATAAAAGTATCATTCTTTAGGTTCTTATATGTTGAAAAAAAAATTCGGAGTACGTAGTGTGCGACTGGAATCTAAGCTTTTGCAAAATTTCGTCTGTTTTGGGAAAGTTTTTTTGCGCTTTGGTTTCATCGTAATAGGTGTTCAGATATCAGTTGTGTGTTTGTGTATTTTTTTTATTTATGTGAGCACCGGCATATGCTCACAATATTAAAATTGGCGGATTCACAATTAAAAAAAAAAATAGAATTTTCCAGTTAGCATTACGAGGGCTATCGCCACTTTAAACCCTCCTTATAGACATTCAGTGTCATGACGTCATGTCTCGCTACACCTCACTTGATGGCTCTAGAGTTGTCTCTCATCTGCGACAACACAGTTCCATAGTGCATCACTACTCGATCACGAGACTCTCGTTTTGACGCACACGCACGCCTGTTCAACGTCTTGACAAACCTCTTCCTAGGTAGAAAAGTGGTGGGCCCGGGGGGGGGGGGGCGGGGTGGGAGGGAGTTGGGTGAGTTACACGCCATGACAACACTATTTACTTGAAATGTCGGCCAAGCGCCTCTCTCCCATTACTCCTGGCATTCATTTAGATTTATTTATTCGCATTTTACTTTTCTTCTGATTGTACCCATGGACCTCTCACATATTTTATAAAGATCATCGTCTAAGGTTTTTTTTTAGAGAATGGACGAGAGGCGCTTTTTTCTGGGCAAGAGGCACAGGGCGGGAAGGGAGGGGGGAGGGGAGAAATACTATTTCGAGGGTTTTACGATAGCCCTATAAAAATTCTCATAATTAGATTTTGGGAGGTAATTTCGCCCCGGTTATGGGGGGACCAAAGGGAAGGATGGTCTCACTGGAGAATAGGGCTCACCACTCCACCTCAAAAATTGCAGACTACATTATATTGCTTTAGCTCAGTTGGATTTTAGATTGTGGCCTTGGTTTTATTTTTTATTGGGTCGACGAGTTAAAATTATGGTAATTTTTCATTTTGGCAATTAAGAAATTATCATTATTATTTAGATTGGAGTTAAGTTATTAGATATAATTTCACTAATTGCATTATTGCATAGTGCTAGTGTGAACGTAGAAAATTGTGTGTGATTGTCTAATCACGCGGAGTCGTCTATCGATTTCCAATGAGATGGATAATTTGAGTGCATTTGTCATTTCGTAAAAGAAAAAAAAATAGTCGGCAATTGCATTACACAGGCCTGGATAATAATACATGAATTTAATGTTCCTTTGGAAATTTTAATTTAGGTGAGTGCGTGAGGGATTCGATGCATCGTAGTAATTACTCAAATTATCGTAATGCGGTTAGATGTGTATGGCGCTCGCATATGATATGGCCGACGGCCATTAAATTCCTGTCTCTCGCATAATTATGTTTGGGACCGTGACGATACGTGTATACCCTTTACTGTTTACAATTTTTTTTATTATTAAAAAAAAAAAAATTCGAGATCGATAAGGGGTATGACGAGGACATGCGCAAGGGGAGAGGAGAGGAGACCGGCTTATGGAATTCAGTGCTGGACGGAATATTTGCGTGCGCGAAATTGATGCGGTGTGGGCAAGCCTCAAGTTGTTGTCACGTCAGGTGTCAATGTCCAAAGCAGCCACTGCATTTCAGGAGTCATAAAATTGGCTGACAAATTTTCTGTAGATTGCGTAGATTTGATTTCTTTTTTCCTGGGAATTATGAGTCACCACTGATTTTCGCGGGACCACCGATGAGTCATCAATGCCGCATTGATAAGCTCAATAATATCATTGAATTGATCTGATTGAAGTGGGACAGCTAAAAGCTGAATGTGATACTAATCGAAGCATGAAACTCAACGTGATTGGCTTACGCGAGGGGTTGTAAAAGCCAAATAAAATATGATGGAGGTTGATACCAAGGCGCGCACGACTCTCGATCCGCGGTCTATTGGTGGGGGATCACGGTGTAATGTTGGCGCAATCGTTGGTGGGGGAGCAGTGAATAAGAAGCCGGCACTGGGATTGGCTCCGGCGACACCAAACCATCCCGCCCACTTTTATTCCGCACTCGCGGCCCGCAGTCTCCATGGATAAACGTGCCATAAAAAATACTGCATTAACGCACACTATCATCGCCCGCTGCGACAATTAGAAAATATGGCGGCACTGGTTGTCCATTTTTTGGGTATTATACCGTGAATAGGTTTTTTGAATTTTTGAGGTATTTAATCAGAAGAGAGTAAATGAGTACCGTGTAATTTACAATGAATGATTATTTCATTGGGCCTAAAATATGGACCAATCATTTGTGATCAAGTATCAATGATCTATAGATGATGGGACCAGTTATATAGATAACGAACAATTGGAAGCGCAGACTCTTCGGGGTCTGGCTTTCACGAATCATCGTCGCTCTGACCAATCATCGTCATTCTGATTAAGCACCTTAATATTTCGGGGGCACTATTGAGAGTTTGTTTGTTGTCCCCACTCGAGTCAAGTGGGGTGAGAGAACGGTGCTCATGGTTAGCACCCAATTGGCTCGCACCCCCTGCTCGGAAAAAGGTACAAGGAGACATTAAGCGGGCTTATAAGGTAGGCTACTGCGTCGGTGGTCGAGGGGCTAGACTTCTCACTCAAAGAGGGGGAGAGAAAAAAAAATCGGGGAAACGCGTTTGAACTCTTGCATAGATACAACACAGACTCAAGTAATGGAGGGAAATCTTCTTCTGCCCCATCGAAAAACACGGCACGAGCCAGTAGTTTTCGCATAGTTCCGCGGTGTTGAGCCGATTTGATCCAGTCCCTTGTCCTCGTTTAGGTTTTCTCAACATTTTTTACCTCCCCCGCGGCAACATTGAGCCTCGACAACCCATGGACATTTCACAGTAATCAGCGGTGAAAAGGGAGGTAGTTAGGTGGTGTGGAAAATTTGTCAATACCAAAAACTCAGCATTCCTCCGGTCTGTTGTCATCCTTATTCACCATAACAGTGAGAGATCGTGAATTATTTTGAGTGATGTAACTATTGATCCGACCATTATTCTGAAATAATTTTCCCAATTTTAATTATTGCAGTGTTCTATACACAATGTTTATGTCAGGCAGCCGCGGAATTGGCGGTCCCTCGCCTGACGCGGCCCGGTCGCGACTCTCCGGCCAGGTGTTATAAGATACCGGTGACCATCGGAAAATATTTTCTAGACAAAAAATATAAGAATTTCCTGCAATTACGAATTTAATAGTGATAATCAGAGGCGAGAAATCCCTAATGGAATTGAGATGAAAACGTGATATTTTTTCTTTTCATCGTGTATTTAATTTCCTCAATTCACAGTCCATCTGGAGTTTTTTCCATTGGTCTTCGTATGATCGTGTCCTAAGTAAACTGGACGTGATGGAGCTGATGAAGCCAGTGCTTGGCCTAACCAAGATTATGAAAAAAGACAAAACGGGTTTTCTTCGAACTCGTGCAAACAAGAAGAGAAGGAGACGACTCTCTTGTTGACTTATCAACTTTACTCGTATGTTGTTCCTACGGTTGGCGACTCGTGTATGCGCTCTATGTCCCTCTATCTCTCTCACTCCCTTGTTCTCCATGAAGTACCCGGGAGGGTGGGGGGGGGGGGGGGGGGGGGGGGGGGGGGGAGGAGGAGGCGGAAGAGCTCTCGCACATCATATACACAGGTCGAACTCCCAGGGTCATCGACTCTCTTACCTGTCTATACATGAGCTTCGTGGAATCCCGCAAGGAGTTTAATTTAATTTCGTGTGTTTGGTCAAGCATGTGTGTAGAGGAGAAGGGGGAAGCCAGCCGGTAATGTCCAGTGTTATCTCATGCACGGGTGAAATCTGATGGTTCCTGTCAAACATCTTGCTAAATATCGAAAATGCATTGCCAATCGCAATTTGCCATTTTTATATTCTACGCCCCGAATGTGTACTTTAGATGAAAGTTTGCTGAAACTCATGAGCCTTTGACTTGTGATTTAATTTTGGCGCAGGTTAAATGCTACCCTTTAGAGGACCATTTCCATCACTTCTCTCTCCACGTAAAATCACCACGCAATCTTAATGGATATGCACACTTTACGGTTATTTGCTGATTGCACTTTCGCGGTAAAAAATATATTGTCCCAGACAACATATAATGTGTTTCAAGTAGAACAATAAACTAAAATATTAAATAACAGATTTAAGCGGGGTTATGCCGCAATGAGAGACTAAAGTTGATATGCGGCGAAAGATAATAACTTATTAATATTTTTTTATGGTACCAAAGTGATTGGCTCTTGTGTTTTGAGATTATGCATTATGTATTTACAAGAGGTGGAAAAAATGCGATCGCTGGTTTGCGCAAGCCCTATTAGCCCGCTTAAACTTGGTCTAATCATTCGCCTTTTTGTCGCACATCTACAACTACAATGAGTAGTGGCAACCGGTGGAAATGAATGCACTGGTACCAAACGTCGACAAACCGTAACCGGTGAAAAACCGTTCACGTATCATTATACCTCGGATACACTGGTGGGTTATGCCTAGATAACGTTGTTGCAATCGGTGCAATTATATTTTTACGATCTTAGGCCCAAGGCCCCTATCTGTGACTATTAATGCTCCCCCACCGGCATTCATTCACCACCCAAGACTTCCAATAACAACGAATTATTCGCCATTTTATACCACCATGACCTGAATACCGGGATTCTCCGTGTGCGATTGCAAATTTATATTGACTTTTTAGTGGTTTGGGAAATGGCGGAATATCGATGTTAAGAATTTTGCGGGTATTATTATTGTATTTATGATGTTAAGTATAGAGAGACGTAATATTTGATGGGTGTATCTGCATTTTATGGTACTTTATGCATGTGCATTGAGGTTTATTGGTGAATCGATAGAGGTACCAATGAAATTAGCAGAATATTTGTCCGTGAAATTGAGGAAATGCGGTTACATGTTGCCGAAAAATATTGTAAATCATTGGTAATTGTGGCGTGGGCAATTGAAGGGCGGGATTATCTTTTAGCCATTTGCCCAAAGCAATATGTCAATGGTATTTTTCCTACTGTAGGCTCAGGTAACTTGCAAACAAACTGTCGCTAGAAATGACTTTATAACGCACTTTGGGTTGTAACCTTTTTTTCTCAAATGCCCATCACAATATTTTCATTGGTACCTTTTCACAGGTAGCATCATAAATGCACTTTCTATTTTCAGTTTTCCTAAATAAAAGTACCGTTTTTTCAATAACGTGGTCATCTCCATATCTTGGAGATTTTCAGGGAGATAATGTATTTGGCGACTGAGGAATCGCGTTCTTCAAATTTCCATCAGGTTTTTAGGTCGGCAGATGGCTTTATTTAAGACAATTGTTGTAGGTTCTGTACGGTTTGCTCTCAAGATTTTTTATTTATTTTTGCGTTTCTGGTAGCTTGCGCCGCGCAATATTGAACGCAATGTCATGAATTCAATATATATTATGTGTGATATATATTGTTATGTAATGCAGTAAATATGTATTGGGAACAGAATGCAGTACATTCCAGGACATACTAGGAGTGAAATATACTAGAACCTAGTTTATTAATATAGTAGAACAGGGTGCATTAAAATACTAAAATTTAACCTAGTGGTATAATGCATGAATTTTGGCACATTCATTCATGTACAATGATGTTATCAGAAAATGGGCCATAATTTGTATGCTCCCGTTGCATTTGTACCGAGGTATTCTCAAAATGTTTAAGGCTATTTCGGAAATTATTAATTATAATCCCGAAGATGATTTCATCGTAGTCCCGTATCTCCAATTTATTACGAAATTACCGCGAAAGAGTATAATTGCTGAAACCATTGATGTGAATAATTATTTTATCCTTGCCTTTGGTAGAGCCCTAGTTTGCTTCTATTCGTTTTTAACTTCCCGATATAGGGAAGTAATTGTAATGGCCCCGAAAACCAAAAATGGAAATTTCTTCATCTCTCCACGTTTCAAAGTCTCTCCAACCGTTCTACAGCATTTTTAACAGAGTGTCTGCATATATGTGTGTATATGTGTTCACAGGTACGCATGTGCCCACTATTTTTGGACGATTTCTTGCAAACGAATCACCCGATTCGATAATTTTTTTTAATCGATGGGTCTTCACGCAAATGAGACCTGATTAGATTTTGAAAAAAATTCATGCAATAGTTCCCGGTTTTTTTTTTAACATGAAGCATGAAAATCGCCAAAAGTTTTAATCAATCATTATTTCCGAACGAAAGTTGTGATCAAGCTAATCAATGTCGCAATTGGAGTCTTTCAGCGTACCTTAGCTTCGATCAAGATTTGACTCGCTTTCATGTAGTGAATTATTAGTTATTGGCTGATTTTGAGTGGCGCTAAATTTGAATGACTATTCAAACTTTCATATTCGGTCTAGATCCGATATTGTCCGACTACCGCCGGCGCATGCGTGTTTACCCGCATTTGCACAGGAAAGTCTGAATGCGCGATGCGTAGTGTGATTGGTCAGTGCGTCACGTGACATAGTCGCAGGTAGCGACACCTGTTGTATTCCAGTATTCAAAATTTCATGATTCCTATTTTTTTCTCTGAAACCAATCTTTGAACATTTAATTGACGTGCCGGAAAATCTAGAAATGGGACACAGAAATTACAAATCGGACCGTTTTATTTGTGTTTCCAACCGGGGCAAATACACTTCCATCCCACTAGTTTTTTTTGTGTCAGAGTACAGTGAAAATTACTAACCGAGAAGCCAATTTTTATGCTCGGATGTACGAATTTTTGCCTGCTTTAGCAACAAGAACAGAATTACTCAACTTTAATTTACTCCAATTTTAAGGACTTCTTCCAGGTCCCGATTTTCTTAACACTCCCTGAATGAAATTCGCAAAATGAATTACACGATTTATTATAAAATCATATTCACGTCAAGTCGGGGGTAATAACGCGTAAAGCGTGTGTAATACCCCTTTAATAAATCTTTCTCACTGTGTGTCCAGCGTCGCGTTAATTGGTCATTAATTTTCCGAGTGAACGAGGCGTCTTCCGCGTTTGAGTTACTAGACTACTTGAGTGAACATTTAATCCTGATGGAAGAGAGAAAGCTCAAGTCTGAAAATGCCTTATAAGTCTGGCTCTTGGAGGTAGTGACGGAATTCTAGACCAGAATTACCGATGAGTAGACAATAATTTGGGATGGAAAAAAATTAAGAATGGATTGAGCAGAGAAAGATGAATTGTCAATCATTTTTTGGCAAAATTGGGAGATGAAATAGGAAATGTTCAAGACCCATAAATGTCCTATACCACTGTTACCTAGAGTTGTTGACGAAAATCCTAAACCAGTACGAATTACCATTTGGCATCAATAAATTCAAGGATACATTTAACAGAGGAAGAAGAATAAATAGAAAGTCTCGAGAATTGACGGGTCGTCTTAAGATCACCGAGATATATCTATTGTTATTGTTGTGCAGATCGATCCTATCTATCGATCGATGGACCCTCTCGTTAGGGGGTCAAGGATCCTTCTAACTCTGCTATTGTACTTAGAGACTTATTTCCTCAATGACGCACATTCCAACGGTATTTTATTGCGGAATTCATAATTCTGGGGATTTTCCTTTGCTGTCAATGCTTTGTGAATGAAATTAGTGCGAACCTTGGAAATGCACAACAACTGACAAATTTTGTCATTATGTAAATTAGAGGTTGATGAGAAAATTAATGAACATTTCCAACTTCCGTGATTCATTAAGAAATACCGTAAATCAGGAAAAGTTTACAGGGTTTTTGAAGTTTACAGAGTCTGAAATTTCAAACGGTTAAAATTATACTGAATTTCATTTGGAATATTAAGTTTTACGTTCTCTAAGAATTAAAAAAAAATAAATTTGATAAAAAAATTGAGAAAATATTGAAATTTAGTTGTTCTCAAAAGAATAATATTTAAAAAAAAATCGTGGGATGGAACTAGTGTGTGTTTGCCCCCGTTGGAAGCACAAATAAAACTTTCCCGATTTGTAATTTCTGTGTCCCATTTCTAGATTTTCCGGCACGTCAATTAAATGTTCAAGAACTGGTTTCAGCGAAAAAAATAGGAGTCATGAAATTTTGAATACTGGAATCCAACAGGTGTCGCTACCTGCGACTATGTCACGTGACGCATTGACCAATCACACTGCGCGTCGCGCATTCAGACTCTCCTGTGCAAATGCGGGCAAATACGCATGCGCCGGCGGTAGTTAGACAACTTCGGATCTAGACCGAATATCAAAGTTTGAATAGTCATTAAAATTTCGCCCGACTCAAAATCAACCAATAACTAATAATTGACTACATGAAAATGAGTCAAATTTTGATGGACGCTAAGGTACGCCGGGAGACTCCAATTGCGACATTGATTAGCTTGATCACAACTTTCCTTCGTAAATAATGATTGATGAAAACTTTTGGCGATTTTCATGCTTCATGTTAAAAAAAAACCGGATACTAGTGCATGAATTTCTTTTAAAATCCAATCAGGCCTCAGTGGCGTGAAGACGCATCGATTAAAAAAAAATTATCGAATCGGGTGATTTGTTTGCAAGAAATCGTTGTCCAAAAATTGTGGGCACATACGAACGCGTGAACACGCATACACACATACATACAGACATTTTGTTAAAAATGCCCTAAAACGATTAGAGAGATTTTGAAACGTGGAGATATGATGAAATTTGCACTTTTGATTTTCGGGACCATTACAATAACTTCCCTATATCGGGAAGTTAAAAAGGGAATGGAGTTCAAGAAACGCGAACATGATTTGCCAAGAAAATATGGTTATGAGATGGAGCATTGGTAAGTGTAGCAATTTTCCTACATTATCCGAGTATCGATACTGCAAGGAAAATTATGAAAATTCATCCATGCCTCATGTGGCGCCATGCGTAAGTAGCAGTTTGAAAATCAATTTTGATTTTGTTACTGGGCAAATTATGTATATTCATCTTTTACACATAATTTGCAAAGGGAAAATTAAGGATGTCCTAGGCATGTGATGGAAATTTTGCAAAAAATTGTTTCTTCAATCTCGACAAAGAACACCATTCCATTTTTATTCACAGTATGAAATAAGCAAGGCATAATGAGCAAACATTATATTTGCAAAATTTCGGATTGAATAATGGAGTTGAAATTGTCAAAAATATTTGATAATGATTATAGATTAAATATTACATATTAAATTTCCAACTAAACTTCCACATGAGCATTTTCTTCATAATGCAATTCCGAGTCATTGCTTGCCAAGTTACCATTACAACGTTGTCCTTGGAATTTCAATGTTTTTTCACCACTGTGTGAATTATCTTTACGGGAAGAAAATGTATACCTGTAGGTAGTGTAGGGTCCACTCGTGAACATTCATGAAGGTATGAAATCGCTTGGAAAGAAAAAAGAAGTTTTCGTTTCCTCTAGTATGTAAATTCGTCGAGCATTGAAATGTTGGATAAAAGTGGTTTTCAAGCCACTGGCTTGTACAGCAAAATTTTTATGCTTTTCTTCTTGCTCTTGCATTTGAAAAGGTTTTCTTTATCCAAAGTACCGAGCTGCGGTATGTACTCACCGTGGTTTGTAATACCTTAATACTATATGAGATCGGAGCAATTCTACAACGAAAATTAGTGGGTGAGGGGCGCGTGTAGTCATTTAATGTTTGTTGGAAAATATGTGCACCAGCGAAAGCCCAGTAGGAGGGTTTTAAAAAGCCATTTTATGTATTTTGATCGTTTGGTAGCTAAGCAATCGTTAAAGTAATTGGTACTTTAAATGTACGTAAATGTTTTGCAACTGTTTTTCGAAATGATGGCTGTTATAGAAATCGTTTCGACTGTAAACGTTTTATATTCTTTTATAGTTGTGGAGGGAGTGGAGATAAAAGTAGAATTTTTCAATATAATAACATATTCTCCACATTGTTTCCTCCCAGCCTCCAGATTTTTTTATCTACCCAGAGTTGATGGGCATTCTTGCTCGATGCGCTTCGATAATAATATTGTCATTGAGTGACTAATACTGCAGTTGGCCAGATCCATTGTCATAATTATTATATCGATTATGTCGTAAACAAAATAAGGCGCATATAATTGAGTACAGACTTGCTGACGCAATTCTCCCGTAACTTCCTTTCATTGTGCTCCCTATGGTATTAAATGCTATTTTTTTTTCTTCCATTTTATCAGTTGCAATGTTTCTGAACATATGGATTATTGGTCGTTATTTCCCTTAATTGTAATGAATACTGTGCAACTACTGCGCCAGCATTGAGCAAGATATGTTTTAAGTACATTCTCGTAAAATCACTGCTGCAATATCTTCATTAAAAAAGAAAAAAAAAACAACAGCAATATGTAAAAATTTATAGTTTGGAGTCAGATAAAATATCTCAATACTGCACCCCCCTCCCCTCCCCCAGCCCCACCCGCAAAACGTACATGACGTGTTGGAAGTGTCAATGTTGATAGCGACGACCAAAAATTGAGTGTTCATGTCTCATCACAAATGCATTCAGCAAGAATTCTGAAGATGCAGCAGCCAGATTGGGCTCCAGGGTCTTGTGGAATGTCTCATATACTGATATAAATTAAATTCCAAAGTCTCAAAAGGCCAAGGAGTCAGTAAATGCGGCGAAGATGGGTCGAGGGGTACCTCGGGTGTTTAGCACGTGCCGACCGTATGTTTCCGTGTCCCTTTATACCATAAGTTTCTCACCCCGGACCTTCCCAAACGTGGAAAAACCCCAAGGAATCTCAGCTGCTTGGGTGTATTATCTTGAAAATAAAGCCACCAGGAAGTGTACAGGAACTTCTTCTCATATGTGATTCTTTCGCGCGTGTCCAAGTGAATCGCGTGCAACAAAACACTTTTCTCAAAGTAGCCCTGCCTACTCACCTCCACTCCCCCCCCCCCACCCGCCGCTCTTCAGAATGCTTCAGCCAGTGAATAACAGTGGTATATACCATAAAACTATATGTGTGACAAGTAGAAAACTTCTCAATGCACATCGAAGTCACAAGCTAAAAGTACAACGAATTACAAGCGTTACAGAGACATCATTGTCGCCTATGTTGGCTGGAATACAATTAGCAGTAAATTAGCATACGCCATACATGGCTGATAATAAAATCTTGCATATTATAATGATTGCATTGGATTTTACAATGGCGCGCCACCGACCACAAATTATTAATTTAATGGCCAACCAGCGCTGTTCTTGGGGGCTTGTATATCCACCCATGGCTATGGGGGTTATGGGAGGAATACGCTTGATCTTCACGTGTCCGGAAGGGGATTACCAACTCATATGCTGGAAGAGAATATTTTCCCGTTCATGATGTATGCTGTAAAATTGAGGAATGAGGAAATTGAGGGATCAATCAATACCTGCGGTTTGTTATATGTACATTGTGGGAGAATTTTCACTTTACTACACGATCTGTGGATTGATGTGGTTTTCTATGGATTATGTGACTATTACCATTCACCTATACGCTTCTTTGGAATCCTTGTAATTTATTTAATAATTGTTTATAAATTTAGAAGCGGAATTGAGCCATTAATTTCAGCGTTTTGCAATTAAAATAGTGCCATAAACATTGTTAGTGAAGATCCGTTAGTGTCATTTCGAAGAATTGGTAATTCATCTCCTTGAGTTCGACATAAGTATTATATTATAGGTTTCCCACAGACCTGGAT
The DNA here is from genome assembly GCA_026005395.1 of Asobara japonica. NCBI lineage: Eukaryota > Metazoa > Arthropoda > Insecta > Hymenoptera > Braconidae > Asobara > Asobara japonica. The sequence goes on from BQMI01000505.1 coordinate 1,172,361, forward strand.
ATTTCATTCACATTGTGTCCTTGTCTTACTACATACGCGCGAAGTTGGAGAATATTTCGTATCGAAAGTGCCATGGGGTAGGAGATGGCGGGGGCCAAGGAAGAAACGAATAAGATGGGTGTGTGCTTGGCAACTTCTTGGGCTCTCAGACGTCTGCGAGGAGTCGCTCGTAAATGCGTCTCGTATTTCGAAGCGTTATAGACAGCGTTTGGGTATATAAACGTCTCATCCTATGTACTTACCCGGGGCCCTCCCCTCACCAAGCTGGAGATTCAGAGTGTGGATATGGTCATGTGTTGAATTTGTCATGACCATTTGTCTCATTGGTCCATTCCTTCACTCCTATTGGATTAGCAACTTATAATTGGGTATAATTTTTTTCCTCATGTAATTCAGTTTCAAAATTTTACGATGGCAAATCACGAAATGTGGACCAGACAGTAGACGTTGCTTGGGTTATTTTCAAGACTACTGATTTGCGCCATAAAACCTCGCAAATTGCAACGTTATTGATGAGTACAAATAACAAAATCTTTATGTCTGCATTTTTATAATTTTCTGTCTGCATTCAGGTCATTTGTTATCCTGAGTAGGATTATCATGGCGAAATTATTTTTTTAGCGGTTTTAGGTAATTGCATATCCTGTTGAGGACTATTTTACGTTCCGTAGTCGGAATGGGGTTTTCCGTTCCGGGGTCGATGTAAAGAAGGATTTTCCTCCCGCGCGGAGGGCGGGAAATTTGGTTTTGCGCCCGCGGGGAGGGAATATCATTTTCCGCACCGGCTTAGGGGTACAGAAAGTTTTTCCTCCCGCGCAGCGGGGCAGGAAAGTTTCGTTCGCACCGGGGAGGAAAAAAATGATGAAAGTAGGGATACAAATATGTCTGAATCGTTTTGTTTTCATGCGACAGGGTAACAGTTTATTGAGATTTAAAATTCCATTGCGGTCTCCTTTAACTGGACCGGAATTACAGACCGGGAATATGAAATATATGGCATTTCACCATTATAGCTTCCATTCTTTCCAAAGTTGTTCCACTTCAAAATGCATCAATTGTTTAAAGGTCGCCCTATACATTTGCCTTGGTTAAACGAATGCGGAATTTTCGTTCGACACCTGTGATGTGCAGACCATATAAACCACAACAGCTAATGCAGTCTCACACACAACACACGGGGCCAGACGAATTTTATAGGCCGTTCCACTGGGGCTCAACCAACTTTAATAGCCGAAATTCCTTTTTGGCACATGCCTCCTCTCCCCAACTCTGTCTTCAAAAGGAGGTGGAAGGGGGTGGGGAGGGGGAGGAAGGGAGGACAACGTTGATGTACAAAAGAAGTGGTACAAGTGGAAAAATTGAAACTCCGAAGTTTATAAATTAAGTGAGACTTAATTATGTTTCACAGACAGCTGTAATGTTTATTGTAAAACGAGACTTGTGCGGTAAAATGGGAATAGGCACTCCTTCTGATTGTAATCTCACCTGTCAGGTATATGTGAGAGAGTAAGTCGTTTGGGGAGGTACATATATATTGTACATATGTGCGTGAATGGTGAAATGGCTTCTTGTGAAGGAACCAAGTGGTCAGCGACGCGTGCTCGTTTGAGTATTTCTTGAGTTGAAGGAACTTGGCCAAAAGCGTGGAAAAAGATTCACATCTGCCTTTTGGCTTTACACGCTCATTTTCTCTCACTCGTGTATTTTTAATGTACACCAAGTGGCTTCGCTTTTTTTGAGGGGGGGGGGGGGAGGCGTCCAGCTTTTGAACGCATGTTCCAGTTCCCTGGGAGATGGAAGAAACGACAATTAATATAATTACACGCTCAGTGGGTAATTATTGAGTTTTGGGGAATTGTTATGCAAAAGATTTTAGAGAGTGAGTTTTGCAGCTGCGCAGCGGTGTTTTAGGATTGGAGGATTCACTGAGAAAATCTGAGTAATTTTTTACATAATTGATATGTTACATTGTTGAGAAGGAATTGGAACTTGATGGAGAACCTACGTCAGATGGCAAAAAGGGATGGGGGCAAAATGGGTTACGGGCAGAATGGGGGGGGGGGGCAAAATTGGACACGAGCAGAACCTGGGGCGGCGAGTGGACCATTATGTCTCTTATACCAGTTTACGCACATGACCCATTTTGCCCCCTAACCCATTATACCACAATATCCCTTACTCATAGATACATTTGCAACTATATCAATTGACACTGGAGCAATCAAATTCGTCAGTTTAGTCCACTGTATCACACAATATTAGCTGCGGTGGGGTTCTTAACTTGATTAGTCGCATTATTGGTATCGGATAATATGCAGGCGAAGGGGTTCCCACGAAAGGAGAATATTCCTAACAGAAACCATACAAGTAACGTCTCGTTTGATATTACTCCCCCTTAAAGAAACGTAAGTACTTGGATATAACATAATCAGTCATTTCGAAGTCTTATATGAACGATCGATATTTTCATCATCGCAATACAGTTTATATGGACTCTTAATTCTGTAAGCTTGGGGAACAATAAAGACGTTGGCTGTCCTGATTTTCACGTTTTGTGGAAAGATATTCTTCTGGCTAAACGCCTTTGAGCGATGGCCATTTCTTAGGATAAGGACCAGCAAGGGTTTTCTTACAATAAGGACCGTTATCTGTGAAATGAAGCGAAAGCATAGAATCTTCAAATGTGGATTGTAATTTTGCCTACCCCCACCCCATTGAACCAAATGTCCTTAAGTTCCGGCCGGATATGGCCCGCAGGGTATGCTCATCTCATCTTCGCTCGGACGCTGGTTCCGGCACATTGGCTGCAACGCACTACGTAACGCCGCATCGTCGTGCGTTACATGTACAAGGGGAAGAGATGTAGCTCGCGTGCCCGTGCGAGGTCGCGTGCTGACACCGACCTCCTCCTCTTTATTTTCTGGCAGACCTTAAGTCTGTGGCTTGCTAAGGAAGCCTGTCGTCTACACGTATCCCGTATCTTCTTACAGTCAACTGACGCGTCAGCGCCTTTTCCGCTGTATCATGTCTCTTTTTTCCCCGCGATTTTATTCGATTTCAATTATGCATTTTTCGTCAATACACTTGAAAAAATTGTTGCTTTAACTTTTCGTGCCGACTCGCCAAGATTTTTTATCAGCCAATTTTTCAGATGATTTTTCTGATTGCCAATTCGCTCCTTCTGAAATTGTACTCGTATGTTATGGCACGTAATTCAAAAACCGGTCTGTCACTACCGATCGACAATTTTTAGATCACAATTACAGAAATGAAGAACATGAACCCGAACCTTGTACCGAGATACATGCCGGATTACATTTTTTTACGTTTCTATCCTGGTAATTTTTTGATTGGAGAACTTGGTCTCATTAAGATCTCCCCGTAATTAGAGCTTGATATTTCCGTGAGAAAATTTCGTATTGGGTGCATAAAGATTTGGGATAAAAAGGTGCATAAAAAGGGGAAATGCAAAAAAAGGAGAACGAAGTCGTTTTGCCACGGCCGGGTGGATTTAAAAAGGGCCGCGGCGAGGCTCACACACAAGTGGTACACCTCTGATGTTTCATGGTGGGTTTCGCGACCACCCAAAGCAACACCCTCCTCTCATCTTTTATTTCACAATTATTCTCACTCGCTCTCTCCGATGGCGAAAGTTCACAGGTTACAGAAGTCGGTGCTTTTGATCGGATTAAAAGAGCACTTTATTCTTCGCGAACATACGGAAAAAGCAATGTCGTGGGTGTATGTCTGTGTGTGCGGGTAATAAAAATTAAAACATCGTAATGACGGCCCATTGTGTCACGGCGAGCGTCAAAACTTCTAATTGGAAATTGGATACACTTCGCGGCTTTGCTTAATATCAACAATGCTGAGTCTGTTATCGAATGCAAACATAAGAAATTTCAAGACAAATGCGAGATTTATGTCAAGTGAAAAAATCGGCGAGAGACCGCCGTGAGAAATTATAATGATTTGGGGTATTTTTTTTTAGATTTATACGAAATTTTTTAGGTTTCCTCCAATTTGTATGGCCTCAACCCTTTCAAGAAACCGCGCGCGAGTAGGTGCGCAGCCTCTGCAACTTGACGACTGTAGTTCTGCAACAATATGAACTAAAAAAAATGAAATCGTCAAATGCTACCGTACAGTTACACGTTGTGGCAAAGTAACGTTAATCGATTCCCGTAGCGGTGATTAATAGCCGATCATAAATTCGTCGAACGTCCTGGGCAATTATCCAGTGTTGGAGACGGAGCGTGAACGCACGGCACACGAGGTACCATATACACGCGCAAGGATCAGTGCGGTATGGGCTAGTCCGCGCGTGCGCTTGCTCTCCACCCAGAGCGTCACGCCTTTAAGGTCAGTTCTACATGTAATAGTATTGTAAAGAGACGACGCTCATCTCGCAAATGGAAACGTATGACCATCTACTACCGTATTAATAAATTTACCTTGTTTATTTAGACGTACAATATTTTTCTTCTGGTAGTGTAGAAGAGCATAGGTATTTTGTGGTGAGCATATTTCTCTTCACCGATAAATAGCCTATTTCGAATTTCGTTGAAAAGAATTTTAAAAAAACGTTTTAATTATGCTGAAGAGTCAATAGAATTTACCTGAAAAGATAAATCTCTTTCAAATTCTAAAGAGGTTAATTGTTTTTTTTTCTTTGAAAAATTTTTTTTTTTCATTTCTTTCAAAATTTAAAATTCAAATTTGATTTACGTGCTTCGAATCTGTTGATTTTCGGAATTTTTCATTGATGCCTTACAGTATTTTTTTAGTGATATTAATGCAACATATTAACGTGGCTTTTTGCTCGAAGCAATCACTCATGGACCTCATGATGCTCTCACTATTCCCGTACAGGGCAACCGGATACGGCCACACATCGGCCTAAGCTCGACGCCGACATTACCGAGCCTCGCAACCAACATAGGTCGAAGTCACTGCCGATCCCTGGATGATAATACCGGGCCGACTATCACCCCCTATACTCGGCCAACGCTCGGCACCAATGATGGCCCAATCTAGGGTACAGGAAATAGCTGAGGTTGATGCCGACCTTGTGACTAACGGTATCGATTGCATATAATAATCAAAAGTAAGGATTACAAAATAATTTAGCTGCGTTTTCGGAGCTAATTATCATCTTGCTAGTGATCCCTTATCATTTTGTATTGAAAAAAGCCCTTTATACGTTTTTTTCCGCCCACCCTGGAAATCGAACCCGGATCATCAGATTACCAACTCTGCGCGCTAACCACTTGGCTACCGCGGTAATTGGAATAACTCTACCTCAAATGATTCATATATATTTAATTAACTTGATTTTCTATATGTGGATGTAGATTGAATAGAAAAGCGTTATCAAATATCAAAGACACGCAGCAACTTGACGAAAGTGACGTTTGATTTAATTCAAGTAGTTCTGGGACTTGGTTTGAGTTCGATTGACCGAAGCTTGGCGAATCGATGCTGGCCGACATATTGTCCGAGGCTAGTTCCACCGAAGTTTGGCGAAACAATGGTAGCCCTAGCATTGGCCCAAGGTTGGGCAACCGAGCCGGGAGGGCCGATCACGGCCGACATATTTGGCGATGCTTCTTTTACCCAGCATCGAGTCGCCGATAGTGGCCAATACATTGGCCGCATCCGTAAGATCGGCAAGTCTTGCACGGGAATTGGTCCACCTTGATGATTGGTCCACCGTATACACGTGCGAACAAAAAAAAACCTCGAACAATGTGATCAAAAAATGAGAAATGAAAATATTCAGTATGTAGGTATATATTTCCACGAATAATATCGGTGGATCGCGTGACCGCGGGAATTCCCGAAATCCCGATGGGATATAATAATGCATAAACGAAAAAAAGCAAAAAAAAAAGAATAAATAACTCTGAAGAACGATAATTGGATTAATTACCTATCCCCCAAAAAACACGATCAAACCCTGTAATTCCAGCAGTGTCCCGCGTGTCCGTAAATTTGCCATAGTTATTTCACTCCCGCCCAAGTGAGCCGCCAAAAAATCCCAAAAGTAAAAGGTATCGCGTTATATCAATCCGCAATTTCACAATAATAAGGGTCGTCAATATAATTGACACTCAAGTCCCCCCAAAAGTCCAAATAAAAAATCCCACCAAAAAAATATTTAAACTCCTGACAATCATTGTATTATTCCAATAACTCGATGCCATTTCGTGTTGAGTTTGACGAGTTTACGACGCGATTGTACGAAGTAAGGAGTAAAAAAAACAGATGTAGGCATGAAAAGGACAAGATGGACGAGAGAGGCACGAATTGGCGGGGGGAGTGGGAGGGAGGGGGGTGGCTCGTTGATTTATGCTTCGACGTTATTTCTGACCAAATGGATTTACATCCCAATATTTATTATTCGAAATATTAACGTTTCCTCGTTTATTGCGTTAGTGAGTGTCCCTGGTGGAGGCTATCGTCCCTTTACCCATGGTGAGAAAAATTGGACTTCTCTTTGGTACACCTTGACACCGGTGTTTTTGGTATTGTTTTTATGAAAGCTGCAAAAAAAGTTTTCCTTCCTAGGAACCAGATTTTTCAAGTCGCATTTTAGTGGACCATTCCGAAATTCAAAAGTAAATTTCAAACTTTTTTTCAATTTTTTTATATGAAAAATATGGAAGATAAATATAAAACTCACTATTAAAATTTGTTGATATTATAATAACCAGTAATGTTCATCAAGCTCTTCTCTCTGTACTCCCACCTCGACCTCCAATAATCACGAAAAAAAAAAATCTCCACAATTGTGGATGATGCAGTTGAGTTTCTTTCCCAAGGGTTGCAAGGCGCCACTGCCCAATCATGAGAAAGCGATGATGGCGCGTAGAGATGCAGCGCAAAATGCACTTTTTCTCAGCGCAAAAATTTTATGATAATAGTACAGAAATACAGTAGTCCTTGGGGCTAGACGAGTCCTTCCACGAATTGGCGCATGTGGAAAGCAGGAGCAAGCCTTATGAGCCTACCGGGCTCGTGATTCTCTCCATAACCCATCGTATTCGTGACGAGGGAGGGATTTTTCTACTTCTATCCCTATATCATTAAATTAATGTTAAATAAACGGTCACGTGGGGGAGTAGTTCTATCTAGTCTCGCGATGTATAGTGTATAACCTAGGGAGCGACCCAAATGAGAGGTAAAAAGAGAGTTTAACGTGAATTGGTACGATTATTCATTCAAACATGAGTGAGAGCTATTGGATAAGAGCCACTGGTCAGAATCCGAGGGCTCCCGAATCTCATGGTGAAGAAGAGTTGGGCGGCCAAGGGGGTCCCAAAAAGACACGCGATCCTTTAGCGTCCTTGAGGCACGCCAGGGTAGAGTCGCTCCGCGGGTTCCTGGGCTACCGTTTCGCCCCCCCCCCCTCCCCATACCACACATTCAAATTATTTTTTTATCCCTTCATTTCACTTTTATAAATCTTGCGGTGTTCTATCGAGTGTCTTCGGCATTTCTCACGATATTAACAATTGAATAAGATTGAGGTTGGACTTCCGGTTGCATTATGACTGCATAAAACCGCAGGGGATTTTTTTTTCCAACTGTGGTGCCAAAATTTAGTATCATGAGGTGGAATTGTGATTTGGGGGGGGGGGGGGCAGGATGAAATTTTGGGCAATGGGGTGGTAGGGTAAATGAGATAGGGAAGGAATCGTCTCAAGGACGAACACGCGATTTCTGGATGATTGTTTCAGTCAGGCACGCGTCTCAGTAACCCTTTGAACTTGACCAAGGTTAAGGTCATTTTTTTAAGATTGAAAATCAGTAGTTTTGAGTTGTTTGTTGGACGCCAGCCGTCATTTAGAATGTCTTCGTGTTGATGTTTGGTTGGAGATTTTTTTGCCTGGCCCTTGCAGTACCCATTTAACATGAAATAGGCTGTCTAATAATTTTGGGGGACTGGATGGAAAAGTGAAATTTGGGCTTCTAGGGTTTTTGTCGCATCCAGATTAGACATTATCACAGGAGCTAGAACTGCAGGTATAATCTTTAGCTTGGCCCGCGCGGGTGGTATTTAGTGTATTCGAAGAAAGGCAGTTGCATACAACTTTCATTTTCGATAGCCCTTGGAAATAGTGGGGGACACTTAAGATGAAGCAGTCGGGGCCTATTTCATTCTCCCTTTTTTTTCGGTAGTAAAAACACGCCTTCCAATTTTTAGGGTCCCTTCGATAAAATGAGATTGCTGCCGACATTCCTTCGGTATGTCCCTTCTTCGCTGACGCGCTCGATTATGAATTTGGAGCAAGGTGCTTTCCTTGGTACGTGTGATTATGTTCTGGGAATTGGAGAATATCTGAGAAACATTAATTAAATTCGAGCTCCAATTGATCTGAATGCTCAGTTTTTAGGAATTTGTCATTTCAGAAGAGTGGGGAAAAATTTTGCGCCAAGACAGAAAATATATTTGTCGAAGAGTATATTTTCCGTTCAGTCCATCTATATAACATTATCCAGGCTCAGGAAGTCATGACAGGACATTCGCGATTGGGCTAGTAACATGAGAGGTATGGGCCCCCGAACAGTAGGAAAAGAGGAGGAGAGGAGCAGAATTTTCCGTTTGAAAAATCACAGCTAACAATCTCAGTCTATGGTGTAAGACAAGGATGTAAAATCATGTGGTCGGCAGATGGTTTGGATGACCTTAGGTATAACATGAGGGTAAAAGTTTTTCCGTCCTCCAAGATCCTCAGAATCGATCTTGCGGCACGGATTATTGCTTGCCTAGGGTATCCCAGGGCCCTTCAGCCGAAAAACAAAAATTGGGGAAAGCAAAAAGCCGGAAAATTCCACAACCTCAAACAGGCAATTTGACAGTGGGTCAATAAAATATTAAATCACTCTGAGTTGGAATCCATAAAGAAAAAAAAATTGCCAATACGGTACAATGAGGGGCTCATAAATTTTTTTCAACTTATTTCCTGATTCGTTGGTACTCGACAGCTCTGCTAACTTAATACCGTGTGAAAGCAATGTCCGCTGATCGTCTATACCTCCTAACTATGCATACTGACTAAATTTGGAAATTTAAGTAGTAATGCCATTGCAATGATTATCCATCATACGCGTATAGTCGATGATTGGGAAATGACGATGAGTTTTTCTAAAGAAAATTTCACTTACATAAGCCATTCCGTAAAACTTCATACTTTAATTTATGCGTTATTGCACTCGTCCAAGTTAACTACTTCACCACACGTTGTTTGAGAAATAAAATAATTTACTTACTGTAAATGAGGCTTATTCGCTAAATATTCATTGAATATTAATGAGGAGTATTTATAGTAAATAAATCTCTCTTTTATTACACCGACTTATGCATAAATTTCGTTTAAACCAGTTCCCGAGATAAAAATAGAGAAAATATTTCACGGTATTTAAAACGTATGAAATTTGGTCTTTACATCGTGAAATCGTTTTATATTGTGTTACAGGTTTTTGAAAATAATTTTCCAAACGTTCTTGGCGCCAAAATTCCAAGTCCTGAATGATCCAAAACTCTCAACGCCCACCCCCCCCCCCTCCATCCACCCACCCGCCCAACCTCCTCCCCACCCACCCAACTACCTCCTCCCCACCCACCCACCCAGCCTCCTACCCACCCAACCTCCTACCCACCCAGCCACCCACCCGACCTCCTACTCACCCACCTAACCTTCTACCCCTCCCCCCCCCCCCCCGCCACCCACCCAATCGCCCTCCTCTCACCCACCCAACCCCCGCACCCATTCACCCACCTCCTCCCCCAAAATGAAAGGACTCACGCTTACCACAATCTCAAAAATTACCAACGACATTTACCATGGTTTACACGATTTGTTTGCTCAGCTGTTGCCATCCGGCACATCACTGAAAAGCACGCGGTTTTTGATACACCAGACGTGGGCGATTTTTTCGCGTAAAGTTTGGCAGGTTACACCTACAGCGCCCGTCACACCCCCACTCTGGCATGACTATTTTAATTTGACGATTCCATTGTGGTTTCGTTGAGGGTAGATATGTCACGTCGCAACGGCTGTCGTATATCAACATCTGACGGATCCAAGATGAAATGCTCCGTCCGAGAAAAGACCAAACGATAGATCACGCAATCGCTGGCACCACATGTGATTCATTTGAAATAACATGGTGGCCTCTAATCGAATCGGCCTGTATCCGATCATCGAGGGTAGAATGTGACTGTTATTTGAAAAAAAAAAAAAAAACACAGAGCGACAATTGTCTCAGCGTTGAAGGAATCACTCCGCTGTACCGGAAGTGCAGTCCAAGATTAGAAAATTGAATATCCAATGTTTTGTTTTGTTCTATTCTATTCTTTTCACCGCCGTTGGTATTCTTTCTCTTAACAGGGCTTGTCCAGGGATAAGAAGTAGCCCATAAACAATTGTCACCCCCGAGTTCAAACAATAAACTCCCAACAGTTGATAATTCAGCTTGACCCCTACAGTAATAGAATTGCAAAAGGATTAGTGCAATATCGTCGGATCAAGATTAGTGATACAGAAATACCGAGAGTTCAGTTTTCAAAAATCCCGTGATGGACAGACAGCTGGCCATCATTAAAACCCCATTAGCAGAGGAGGCTTCCCCCCCCCCCCCCTCCCCCTCCCGCCCGCTTGCCCCCCTCCCACTATCTCATTCCCATCCTCCTCTATCCCTTGCTCTCGTATTTTCTATGTCTCACAAGAGGAGTAAACGCGCAAGACAGCCGCCCCAAACGTTTCTAACAATATCTTCCACGAATGCCTCCACCCGCGCTATTAATATTGTGCTGCCTCTTCTTACACCCCCAGTTATACATACGGATCTCCTCAGCAATGCTCTCATTTCCTCGGCTCTCCTTTTTATTTAAGCTCGGAGGGAGTTTTTTTTTCAGAGACAAACTTCAAAATTCTTCGGGACCGTTAATTATCGATCGGTCCTCGAGTTCTACTCTGGTGGAATATGTAATATGAGAATTGGGGGAGGACACGTTTGCCGGAAGCGTCGAATCTCAGTGGAGATCAGAGAATATTATCAGCTTTCAAAAACGGTGAGATAAGAGTTACGTCTTGCGCACATTCGTTGACTTTGCCCCGAGAACCTTGAAATATAAACTTCCGCGATTTGGGGACGGTCGCGGATGTCGGCGGATGGCAAAAGCTGAATTCATTATTGGGAGTCGGGTGGTTTTTTCTGTTCGCAACCCAGAAACTTCCATCTTTTCGAAATTCATGTCTTCTTCATTTTCTTAACTCTACTTGAGTAAAGCACCCGATTTTTTTTTTTTCGTACAGATAATACTAGCCTTAAGTTGTTATCATTCGCGAGTGAATGCGAGGGTTTGGAAGATGCGAAAAATTCATTTGGACCAAACTAAAAGATTTTTTGGAAAAATTTTTAACTGGCGACTTTAATTCACCTGCCCTATCAATCCGCCATTGATCCCAAATTCATGAGTGTAGAAAAGAAAATGGCCCTTTGAATGAATCTACCAATGTAGGTGGAAACGCTTGGACACCTGAACTGTGACAAACACTTCGTAAATCAGAGTGTCGAACTTGACGTACTCAGGACGCTAAGAGAATGTGGGTCAAGTTCGAAATAACTCGACGCGTCGCGGTCATACTGCCCTCCATCCTATATACATATAACTCCACACTGACTCTTGCCCACGGATTGGCGCATATAGTATCTCAACCGCGTGTGTACACTTGTCTCTCCCCTCTCTATTCTCTTCGGCAAAACGAGGTGAATTTAAACTGCACGAAAATGCCGCCATTTGTCTGGTGATTGGTTGGCCCGATACTGGACACCCGCGCCAAATGCATTTTAATATCTAGTGCATGTGACGTTTTACAATTTTGCGAGAGAATATTTAGTGCAACATTGCTTTAAGGATTCCTCCCATTAGCGATATCTCCAACAATCGATTGATATCGATTGTCTCCTTGGAGACTCATGTCTTTTTTTCCTATATGGCATATAATACGCACTATAAAATCATCAGATGAAAGATCGAGCAGGGTAAAAGAGCACATGATGCCCCCAGGACGGAAATAACAGCGATGCGAGCTGCTTGATGCGAGCATGTGTTGTATACTGTGCTTTGTAGCGGCAGATCAAACTCGGCGGGTCATTAATTAAATCTGGCGGAGCCCAACCATCGTACCACTGCGCCCACCATTGGGCCCCGTCTCGAATTTATACATCAACATGAAAATCTGGTGGCTAAGGCACATATGAGGTTATAAATATCATTCTGATCGTCAGTCGTCTAGGCTGATGGCTCAGTCTGACATACAGTGTCTGGCCAATCCGTTTCTACAGTAGGTCTACGCAAGAATATTTAGCAGGGACTGTGCCATTCATGCCCGATTCCTCATTCGCCACTTTTCTCTCAAAACTCCCCCGCATCAACAACAAACCGTGTGTCCGCGTGCGGCCTGTCATCTGGCGCGCACGCGGCAACGCTCTACCGATAAAATTTTATGGCTCTTGTCTACTACTTTAAACTGTCTACTGGTACTCACCAAACACGATTTTATCAGAGTTCTTTTGGTGTTTTTTTAATTTACCGATTTTTTAGCAGTTATTGTAATAAGCCCAAAATCGATTTTTTTTGTGCCAGTTTTGAGGGGTTTATGGATGTAACATAATCCGCAATGAAAGACGAGCCAGGTATTGAGGTTTTGGAGGAAATCAGTTCGGTATATATAACATAGTTACTAACATTTCTCATTGGTTATGGGTTATAATCGTTTATTGGCTGAACGGTTAGAGATATCGGAAGAACCGTAATAACTGAAATTGTTCTTCATGCAAAACTACACATTTTATGTTAAACGAGCTTTACTTTGATTTGCATAATTAAGGCGGTATTGTGGGTTGAACCTTGGGGGGTCGCACATAGCTGTTGACGCGCATGAGTCTTTTACCGTCGCGCTCATCGTGCGACGACTCAAAGGTTAATCTTTTAGGTGATAAGTGACTACGGTCATCGTGTGTAGGTATGGTACATTTCGGAAATGCTCACAAACACTGCAGGAAAAATATACTTCGGCCCAATATTACCATGTTTCAGAGAAATAGATATTTATAAAAAAATAAATTTTATTGTTTTAGTGAAACCCAAGTGACATTAATTAACTACCAATGATGTTAATCATATAACTCTACGTGATACTTATGAGACAGAGGATCTTAGGTGAATTTGTACAGTAATAATTAAGAATCCCGAATTAATTAATTTTTTATTTTCAAATTAATAAAAATAATGTTCAACCCAGGTCAGTTGTCATATAATTGTTTGGAGTTAAGCGATTCACATGATTACATTTAATTGTAATTGTCAGAGATTAAATGCAACGACGAAATTTCATTTTTTAGGAATGCCTATTACTCTGAAAAATGAAATTGTTGGGCCGAAGTATATTTTTCCCTCAGTGAATTTATATTTTTTTTTGTATGAACAATCTTGCATGAGCTGTATTTTAGAATTCATTGCCCTCATGGAGACAAAATATATGCGAAGATATGTCTGACATATATGTGACTGTTATTGGATGTATTCCGGCCCAGAATGCATGTAGAATGAAAGAAATTCATATAAAATATTCGAGCAATAAAACCGTTCCGGCAGAATTCCAATAGACTTCCTATTTGACACTACGACAGTGCATCTCACCTAAAAATTGGAAAAGCAGACTCGGCGGTGGGATTCTGAAACTGGCTTGCACCGAATTGATTTTTCCACTTAAAATAATGCTTTCGCATTTGTATTAATAAACGAAAATTATGTGAAAAAAAATCCGAAAAAATGCTGTACAATTGATGCCATTTATTTTCAACATTAGTTTTCTCTCAACCCTATTCAAGAAAGCGTATACACTAAAATGAATATTGGCAGAGTCGAGAGTCGTAAAACGATCATTCCTTATTGATCTCTCATAATTTATTGTTGAATCATGAATTGAATTTTTGAAAAATATTGTTACTGCAAATTTTGAATTATAATTCACCGCACGAAGCGCGCATTTGGTTTCGTAGAATATAAAAATGTAATTACGAAAAATTTTATGTGAAGAAAAAAATTGTGACTATATGTTAATCTTGTGAGAATATCAATTTCATTTAAAATATTGTCCCCATCACATTGACAAGAAAAATAATTTTGATACACCTTGTATTTAATTCTGAAGAAATGCAAATAATAAATCATCTTTCAAAAAGACATGAAAACCAAATTAATAAAAGTTGGTGGACATCATTAGAATAATCGCACAGTGTAATCTAAATCGATCGATCTGTTCTGGACAATTTTTCGATCGAAAGCCGTTTATCATACGGCTAGATTCATTCTACCGCGAGTGTGCCCTCAGCGACGACATTCGATGAAGCCATGATGTCTACGCTGGGAACTCTGCGGGGGTCCCACGGAGAACTCTTGTACATGCTTATATATACCACCGCAGTTGGAGCCATCGCTATTTATTTACTGCGATAAAATGCATTCATCGGGTCTTTTTTCTTTTACGATTATTTTGTTTTTTTTTCTTTCAATTCTCTCATTCTTCTGTTACCACCTTTGCTCATTTTTATTATATATGAACCTTACCCTTTATCCCTCACATTGACCCACCCACCCACACACTCACCCACACATCCACCCACCCACTCTCACACACACACACACACACACACATATATATATATACTGATCATAATGCTTAATTAGAATTGTCTATTGCACTTCTGCAATACATATCCCACGCCGCTGTTTTATCGAACCGACCTAGTTATTTTTAATGAAATTTTTTTTTCTGCCTATATATGTAAGCCACCATTCAACATTTGTTAGCAGTGCAATGTAAAAATATCTATGCACTTATGGGTTATAATATGCATCCATGCGTTGATAACTTTGATAATTACACACCCGTGGAAACGTATTCTGCACAGTTTAATTGCAAACAACTGTAACAACCGAGGAATTTCAATTTGCCAATTAAAAAAATAAAGCCACGCAGATGCAATAATTTGCCGATGATTTTCCTTCCAACATAACCGTTGATTTCTATTATTTTCACATGAAAAATGTAAAAAAAAAATCTTTTTTTTTAATAAAAATAGTTCAAGTTATTATGCAAGTACTTTCCGCCATAATACTGCGCATTGAACATTCAAATGTAATTATCATGCAGCAATAACTTGCAAATGTATTAGATACCTTCCTTGGCATGGCCAGTTGACGATTATTCACCCATGTTCACCAATTGTCCCCATCAATTTCCGCGTACCCGCATTTCCTTCCATAAAACGTGATAGATAGTGCCACCGTAACTGTGTGACATTGCGATAGTGCATTAATACTGGATAATTAACTTGGCGATTATTCGATGGGTTTCCTGCTTTACCCTCATTTTAATAGACCATACGGATAGTCGTATATGTATGAAGAATTAGAATTTTTAAAATAATGAGCTATGGAGGAAAGTGCGATACGCAGTTGACATTATTCACGCGATGTGCACCGAACAAGTTGCAGTGCATATTCTGCAAAAGGGGGAGGGGGTGGGTGGGTGGGGGGGGCAGAGGGAGTGCGTTATTATATTCAAACGTTTAAATTAATCGAGGCTTTATAAATAACGCAACGCATTGTGGTATCTCGTTGTGGGGTTTTTTGGCACCCCCTCCTGTGCTGGATGTGGCGCGTTGCACTTTGTCACTTGAGTTGGACACCCACGAATTTACACGCAGCGAGTGTGCGTGGGCGAGCACAAGGCACGAAAAGACGCGTGGATTTTCACACTGGAATTAACATCGTTTCAAATACAAACATCGCGAGATATAATAAGGAGGAAATTGATGCGCAAAGAGGTCGGCGGGTGGGAAGGGGGGGAGGTGAGGCTGTAGAGATGAGTGGAAATCTTCTGCTGTCTATTCTGGTAATGATGAATTGGGGATTTAATTAATTAAGAATATTGTGACAAGAGTGGAGACAAATGATTTGAGGTGGTCCACTTGGACTTAATTAGCTTAACTGTTAATTAGTAAATTGAGAAATATTCCACTAGCAAGGTAGATTTAACAGATGATTTATGAGCACAGTTGAGTAATCTTTTTGTTTTGAAAACTATGAAACATGAGTTATAAAATTTCTTACATTACTTTTGCACACGGATTATGGCCCACCAGTTAACTATAAATCTCAGTGGCATGCTGACTACTCGAGCCCTCTCACGCCAATTTCATTCGCTAAATTTAGTTATTGTCACTAGAGTGGTGTATTAAATCCTGGGACATCTTAGTATTTTGAGTATTTAGGAGAATGTGAGTTAATCACTTGTGGCTTACGGGGGGGATTTCACCACCTCTTCTGTATCTCATTCGCGGAGAAAGAATTATAGTCATGAATATTATGCCTGCGGGTGAATGTTTGACTTTTGGTGAAATTCACGGTGATCGGTGAATTTATGTTGACGTTTTTCAAAGCTGGTAGAGACTTGTCAAAGCAACGGAAAAAAGCCGACGTTCCAAGCATTTGGAATTGTTAGTGGTAGTGTGGGGACGTTTTCATCTTATTTCGTGTCTGTATTGAAATGCAACAGGCGCTGACTAATAGTAGGATGAAATTATTACTTGGGGAGGGGGATGGAGGGGGGAGGAGGGGGGGGGGGAGGAGGAGAGAAGCGGCAGGGGGAGAAGGGAGGGGAGGGGATGCAATGATACATACGAGTTATGATCTATATTAAAAAAATTTCAACGTTTTGGGGAATTTTGAGGATTTTAGAAATGAAGTCAAATGAATTATGAATAATCACGATGGATAGAGTTTCGGAAATTTCCCGCGTTTGTAGAAAAAATTTCGGGGTCTTTTAAAATTATCAAATATTTTAGAAATTAAAAAACAAACTGAAACTGTTCCAAAAATTAATTGATAATTTTCTTTTCATCTTGTGTTCTTCTATTATCTCGTTGTTTTTCAGGTTCTTAGTTTATTGTGCTTTTTGTGGTCTTATGATATAATAAATAATTCATAGTTCTGACCAATTATGCTAAATTATCAATAAAAAAAAGCCCTATTAAAACCATTTGAAAAAGTTTTATGGTCAAGTCTCAACATTGTAGACGAATAAATTACTGCGAATTAATAACTGGTATTTCACTGCGTTCTGAACATTATCCTGTACATCATTTTATATTCTCATCTGAATAAAAACTTTTCCTATATATATATAGAGAGATTAACTAGATCATTGTCGGACAATAGCTACTTGCTAATTCTTAAAATGTACCACATCCCTAACATGAGATTAACGAAACGTAAGAGTAATGTGTATCGAAATTTTTTCTCCGTGTATTACACGATTTCAAGGGCATGTCCCACGCTCATAGTAGCAATAGTTGTCTGTCCATATTAGTTGAATATCTGAAACGGCTTGTAGCAATCAGAGACCGATCTAACCCGGTTTTTTAAGTCCTTCCGATGCCATCTAAACACCGTAAAACTGCCAATGAAAAAGAAAATCATTTGCGGAATAAAAAATGTAGTCCTGACACAGAGAAAAAATTGGCGTGTAGTTCCTGACGCGCCAGAGAAGTGAAACTTTAGAAGTGGAATATGAATGTTTTAACCATTTGAAATAATACTTTTGATAAAACGATGACGGTGTAGAATGGTAAAAGATTTGTAGGACAGGAGGAGATTAGAGCATTTGATTTTATTTTATCATTTATCAAAAAAAAACCACCGCGCCTTTCCGCTGGCAACCCCCGGCATTGGGCCCCCCGCTACCCCCACACTCAACGCTCCTCCTCCCGCATTCGACCCTCCCCCACCCCCCGCATTCGATCCTCGCCCACCTCCCGCATTCACCCTTCATCCCCAGCATACGATCCTCCCCCCGTATTCGGCTCTCACCACCCTCTGCATACAGCCCTTCCTCCCCCCCCCCCCCACATTCAACCCTCATATCCCTTCACATTCAACCCTCCCCCCCCCCACATTCAACCCTCACGCCCTCGACCCTCCCCTCACCCCCCCCCCATATTTAACCCATAATTATTCATATTCATTCCAGATAAATGTACTTCTTCCGTGATAATTCTTTTCCTTACAACTATTTTCCCCCCGAACCCGCTTTCCTCATACACCGAAGTGAACAAAGTATTAAGAAAAAAGTAGTCTCAATTTATTTGAATAAAATTATAAAGAATTTGCGATAACACTAAGTTGAGTTGTCTTTTTACACAATTGAGAGCTTTGGAAAATAAATCGATTATCGATGGCACAATCAAAATCGAACTCGAATACAGAAAAGTAAAGGCATGTTATATATAAATGATTGAGAGCTTTGACCAAAGAAATAAATCGATTATCGAATTCGAAAAGTCGAAAGTCGAAGGAAAAAATCTCGATTATCGATGACACAATCAAAATCGAATTCGAAAACTCGAAAGTCGAAGGAAAAAAGCTCGATTATGGATGATACAACCGGAATCGAACTCGAGTACAGACAAGTAAAGGGATGGCCTACAAAATAAGTTTCATCTTCGACCACGAATCAGATTAGAATCGAAATAAATCGATTGCCGAGGGTAAAAAGTTTCGGTTATCGATATCACAATACGAATCAAACTCGAAATCACGCTTGGAAAAATGTGTGACGATGTGTAGCGACCACGGGCCACCGGCACCACTGTTAACTTAAGATTAACTTGCTCAGCTTCTCTGCGATGTGTGTACGTTATTCGCAGCAAATGACGTGGTTTTGTTCTGTTCCGTCGATACATTTTCTTGTAGTTATTCTCCGGGGTTTCCACTTGTTTTTTTTTAAGCACTGACAAGGGCAGTGCATTGTTATAATTCATTTAAAACAATTCAAAGAACGATTTATATGGATTCAGGTGTTAGAAAACTAAGTGTGTGTGTGTGTACACATGCGATTCTCCTGAACCTAAGAGCAGGTCGGGCCCTTTGTTTATAAAGGGCGGCAAGTTTTTACCTGGTCTACCTCACCAGAAAAACATGATTAATTCAATGTCTGAGAGTCGTAAAATAGGTCCTGAAAAACTGTGAAATAAGTTATGCGGTAGATTAATTTTTTACGAATCGTAAATGAAGTCATTGATCTGAGAAAATTTATACTTTTTACATGCACAATCTTAAGCCAATCTTCATCTGCAATAATTGAAATCCTCCATAAGACCTAAATTAATATCTGACAATTCAATTTTTACGTGTGCCCTTACGATTAATAAATAAGGATCATATGTTGATTTATTCGCCTGAAATTTCTTCGCGATATATATTTATCATTCTGGCTATCTGATTCAAGCGATCCATATCAATCATTGTAGGAGGTCCAGTAATATTGAATTGATGCATTCGATTCTCTTCCATGGAAAATAAATCAACAGCATTGGTCTCAAAAATGTTTGCATAGGATTCTCTCCGATATTTTCTTTAACTCGACCGCACAAAAGTCAATATTGTCACACGTGTTTTTGGGACCGCCATGAATTATGAAAATCAATCATCTTTTTATCGTAGAGTAAAGTTTAATTTTCTGACTTTTTCTTTCTTTGCAGTCACATCAGGAGGAGGACCTGTCGGATCCAGACCTGCAGGATGAGGAGAGTGGTGAGGAGTTACCGCAGCAACCACTGCAGGGAAATAATCACTCGTCCTCGGATGCATCGACAGTTCCCGCTAATACTCCCACACCATTGACACATTTGAACAGTTTAATGAGTGCTCATCATGGTCATTTTTTATCAAAATTGAAGGCAGAGGTAAAAAAAAAGGAAATGATAAGCAAATTGTTTTATGGTTATTGTGCAATCGGACAATTCGTAATTATGCAATGTGCTTTTAATGCCCATCCAATATAAAATAGAATAAGGAGCTCGTTGTTGTTTGTTCATTTGTTTGTTTTTGTTGCTACTTTTTTTGTTAGTTTTTTTTTCATATCTACTCCGCGACAAGGAAAGAAATCAGCAAAAAATTGTTTTGCCTTTTTTGTGGCTTCATCGGTCGCATAATGAGCGCTGCGCCGCGGAATGTATTGTTCGATTTTGAGACAAAAATTGTGAATATTCGGTCAATTGTCAATCCACAATATTTCAACATCTCAAAATTTTCATTATATGAGGGTTACATTAAAGTACACTCGCGTATTTTTGATAATGCGGAAAATGGGGTTTTTTCGATTTTTGTTGAGGAACTGTATCATATGAAATTATAGAATAGGGTTTGTGGCATGTTCTACCGACGAGTCCGCCCGCGCGGGCCTCGCACACGTATTTCCTTTTTCCGCCACGCCGACTGGTGTCGCGTCAGTTTCGGTCTTACGCTTTTCGATAATATCGATATATGTATATCAATATTTTCTTTGCTCTCTCCTTTTACTGTAGAATAGGTTGAAGCTAACAGAGTCCATAATTTCTATAGTCAATTTAGTACACGGAGGACATCCGTGTTCACTATTGAATCTAGGGCAGTTACAGCAATTATTATCATTGTTTGAATGTGATGAAAAGTGAATTTACCCAAAATCTATGAATTACAGTATTTGTTTCACATTGTCCGTATCTAATACGAAAATGATATTGACTTCTGTAACATAGAATCTTTAAAATCGTCCTTGTCCCACTATTTGTAATGAATGGAAATAAAATTTTGTAGCTCCATGCACAATATGTTGTCAAACAGACTAAGAGAGCTTTTTAAGGTTTACGATTTTTTTTATTATTTGCCAGCGAAATTGAATGCAACTGCATAGTCACAATCTTGGAATGAAACTCGTTTAGTTTTTCGGTAATCTATTATGTTTTTTTTTTCATAATTTATATTATGTGTTTGTAGTCAAAATTTGTAGTCGATGTGATACAATTTGTGATTCTGGATGATTGTTAGTATCTTCTACTATTACAACTTCGGCTCGATAATGAATACCTAAATGGGATCAATTTATTATTTGGAAATATATTCTTTATCGGTTGATTTGATATTTGCAAAAAAATCAAAATTTCAAAAGCTGTTCAGGAAAATTTTTTTACATATTTTTTAAGGGCTCACTTTTCAACTGGCTTTAATTTACAAATTAAAAAATTCATTGTGAAATTTTTCGTGGATACGAATAAGTTTAATACCAACAAATTTAAACTATATTTCAAAATTTTAATTCCAATTTTTTAAGTGAATTTAATTTTTTGTTCGTTTCATTGAACTAATAATATTTTTTTTTCACAGCCAAATGAAATGGATCTCTTGAACAACAAATCTGGTCTGGAAGCACTCCAAGCCGCCATTGGAAGCGGCAGCTTCAATCTCCCCTTCAATTTCCCACCACCAGCAGCTTTTCTCACACCCCAGCATCCCAATAGCAACTCCCAAACACCGGGTGGTGGCGGCAGCTCCAATAATGCAGTAACCTCATCTGCAAGTTCACTCTCCAGTGAGTCATCTCAAGGCTCAGCCAGAAATCTTAGTGAGGCCCGCGACACCTCCGGCCAATCACAAAATACGAACAACTCGGGCTCGCATCAACAGACCAGCTGGAGCTTCGAGGAGCAGTTCAAACAGGTGCGTCAGGCAAGTATCGAAAATCTGCCTTGTTTGGCTACTTCAATTAATTTTTAGTAATTAGTTGGTACGGTTTAGTATTTTCTTAACCCACCTACCCACCCACTCACCCACCCACCCAACCACCCACCCATCCATCCACCCACCCAACCACCCACCCACCCAACCACCCACCCATCCATCCACCCACCCATCCATCCACCCACTCGTACACACACACACACACACACACACTTATATCTAAGACGTGTCAAAAGCGTGCCCAACCTAAAAAAAAATTCATCAATAATTATTATGCGCTGAAATTAATTATCGCAAGCATGTATAAATACCCACTATTATACTAGATAACCTACATTATATGAAGACTAGCGGGTATATTCATCATGCTGTTTCATTTAACCCCTGAATTACAAGTTTTAACGTGTCGGCTTGGTTTTAATTAATGCAATGAAATGGCCAGTTAATTATTATTTTTACACCGGGGGCGAGATAATTGCCCCATGCAGTTGGTGGCTCCTCTCGCTCTGCCCAAAGCGATAACCAACTTGTAGAATTGGGCCCAGCCAGCAAAAGGATCGCCTTGTTAACGCTTTTTGCCCAAGTTGAATCGTTTCAACTCCGTACACAGGAGCGAAAGAAGGGCGCTCGGTTATAATTCTCCTTTTTTCAGTTTTTGCGCATACACCCGCAGGGGTGTGGTATTGGATTACCATTTAAATTGGTATTACCCACATATGCAATTCTTTGCATAGCTTCCGACGCAAAGATTCCAGGGTGAATGGAAAAAAATGGCATTCGAATTCTGTTCGGGTATGCAAGTATTGCAGTGGTCAAAATTGGACAATATGACTTTCTGCGTCAGGACCTTTCCGGTTTTTCACCATGCTTTCCTCGCGCCTCTCCATCCGGCCCATTTGCTCGCATGATCAGCGCAGCAGCTTCCCTGTATTTCCGATTGCGCTGCGCTGTTCCGGTGTTCAACTAATTGCTAAAACGAAACTCAACTGACCTTTTGCAAAGAGAGCTTTCAGAAAAAAATACCCACTTTTATTACATTGCGAAGTATTTGTCAAAAACTTGGCTATATGTCAAGTTGGCTTGTCACGCTCTACCACATCAGTACTTATATCCTGATAATAACCAGAATGACGCATCTAAACACGAAATACATGCAATACCTACTTGTTTTTCATCACTTTCATCTTGTCAATTGGAGAACGAGACAAATCGCAAATGTGAAAGCACATGGTAACGACGTATCGTGGAAGTGGATTCAGTCTCGCACAGGAATGGAGAGTAATAGCACGAAAACAAGAACGATATACAAGAGACGTGAAACGAGGATAGGAATGAAAATGAAATGCTCCACCCACTCAGTGAGGAGAAGAGGAGAAGAAACTTTGCGTCTCTTCTCACATCGCATCCATCATTCGCCCGTTGGAGGGCGTACATTGCACGGTCTTTAATCTTTTCCCCATCTACTCTACGTCTTCTCGCGGTATTCCAACGTCACGTCTATACCACCTTCCCCCCCCCCCCCCCCCCACTCACCGCTATTATCTTTGTTCTATTTTTCCAGTGTTTCGAGCTTCCATACATTTTACACTCGCGCGATAAAGAGAAGACCGAGTGCAACAGTAAAATTGATATCGCTGCATAATGAGCTTAGTAAATTCACGACTTGGGATTGTTTCTTTCTCTTTTCCCTCTGCACTTGTCACAACTATTCCTCATTTCCCCGAATCATTAGCCTAGATTTGTGTCAATCAACTAGATTTATTAGCAACAGTTAAACCCTTTCATTTCCCTGAATTGGATCAATAAAATCCCCAAAAATAATCCACAATGCCAGCATTGTGATTGATGAAGCAAGACATGCGATTTATAGATTAAGCGTAAATGGCCAAGTGGGCCAAATTCAACAAACTCAAATCCAAAAATATTTCGCCCCTCTGCAAAACAATTTCGTGTGCACACCTCAATAGTCCGGGATTAGATGAACTAAATCGTAATGGGTAGAGAGAGCATCATGTCTAGACATAAAGTAAGTAGGGTGGGTTGAGGGGGGGGGGGTGGGTTAATGTCGTAGGACAGCTAAAATTCTGGGGATAAGAGTACTTTGGACAGGTTTATGGTCAGTTGGTTATTGTCTTGAAATACGGTTGCAGGCTAACATCGCTGGAGCCCCTGCGGGCCCACATTGGCGACTCGCAGAGCCTCTATAAACTCTTTTTACCCCCAGATAAATGCCCCCCCTTCGCATCACTGCGTCATTGTTTTTTCTCTCCCTAAAAAAAGGGGAGAAAAATCCAAAACCCCAAGTGCATCGATCCCTCACAAACTCGCAACAGAGTGGACACCAGAGTCAATGTAACCATTGGTTACTAACCAATACATATTTTCTACATATATCCATATATATTCTCATATATATCGCTACTCGTCTGGGCTGCAGCTACCAATGGGGGCCCCAAAGTAATACTGTAGCACTATACTTTGCAGCCATTGTGAAATAACTCGTAAACCTGCAAATTGCCGGCTATTTCGCTCCCATATACCGCTTGCAAATGTGTGTGTGTGTGTGTGTGTGTATGTGTGTATGTGCATGTATTGTACATGTGTAGATGGTCTTTTTACACCGATTAGTTACATGTGTATAACTATGCATATGTATATATTTTGTTCGATGAGCAAGTAGTGAGGGGGTGGGGGGAGGAGGGGGGGGGCGAATGGTGGGTGGGCAGGAGGGGGTAGGTGGAGGAACGGGAGATATACAGTGCTGGCAGAAGAGGAGTTTACGCGAAAAAGTTCATGGGGGCAAGGGGTTGGTGGAGTTTTGTGGAGAGGAAGGGAGAGAGGAGGAACAACGCACACTTTTATGATTTAAACTCACACTGATTCATTCACTAGTCTCATGGCGGGCGTGCCAAACCTACTCTTACAAGTCCAGCCTTTGTGCGCGCGTGTATTATTCGACTATTCTGAATAAAACCACTTCCCCCCCCCCCCACCCCCACCCCACCAAACCTCTGTACAATCCTGCAATTTTCTGGGGGGACGAAATTGTATGCACAGGATTAACGCGGTTATCATTGTCATTATGCAGATGGGTTAATGCATTATCGGTATGCAAATGGTGAACTTAAACTGGAAACACTCGAGCTCCTGACTATACACGGAGAAAAAAAAATTGTGCAGAAGTACCCCTTTGGTAAAGATATAGCTCGACCTATTCCATTTTTTTTTTATCCGGAAAGGCAGTAAATATTTGTAAATTAGAAGGCAACATTATGTGACGATAGATATAGTTTATGTTGCTAAACGTTGAAAGTCAATTTTATTCGTTCGGATATTGTTGTGGAGATTTTATCTGACCGAATAGCAATTTTTATGGAAAAAGCAGGTTGGGTGTGTCCTACGTTACCGGCAGGGCCGTTTACTCTGCCGGCACAGTAGTTTTCTTCATGCTGATAGGGTACCTTTATTTTAAAATTTTTAAAAATTGAAAATTGGAAAAATTGTTGATAAATGTAAGAAATAGCTATAGTCAAATTTCCAAAATTTTGAAACGTTTTAAACTGGCGGATAATTCTTTTCCCCATCCACATTGATTGAATGCTGGATAAATAGATTTCGCCTCCTGTATTCACAGTTTTATCAATGTTTTTTTTTTTAAATTATTCATTACCCGTACCATGTACAGAGATAACAACTGTAATTGACCTCAGAATTTTTTCAGTTTTTTATTTTATCGTTGTTCATTTTGTAGTCACCGTTTTATTGTGATTTATGGGACGTCGAGCTCTTGCGATTTTGTTACGCTATTTTACATTTGTTTATTGATATAAATTAAACATTTTTCTTTTTTGCTTCAACAGTGATCAATATGACCTGGATTTTATCGTGAATATTATCTCGGGTGACATGAAAATTTATGAGGCAATATTCAGGGAATTGCATGGTTATTATGCAGTTTTACGTGATTTGGTGATTCATTTGTAGTAGATAGGAAAAGAGCGGTGGGGAGGATAATATTAAAAATGAAATTCTGAAGGACAACTCAATTGATGTTAGCCAATAAAATATTTGCGCATTTTTTTATTATCTGAAAGTTGATATTTCTGGTAGGCTTGTGTTACTTAATTGTAAAAATTCGATTCTAACAGTTTTAGTTTTTCCTTTGGACATGAGCTCAGAGCCAGGATAAATTGTCATTTTTATTCCACGAATCTTATTTATGGCCCTAATTGCAATTACATTTTAGCGGAGATGATTTGTTGAATTTTCTAGAGACAATTCTTAGAATTAAGACTACAATAAAAAATCACCTTGAGTTATACGTTCTGCAATTAGTTGAAAATTGTCCAAATCATCGTTATCAGTTGGACTCCTCAGCTAGTCCCTGGTATGGAAAAAAATGACGTTATAAATTATCTAGTATAATTTTGCGGTCGATTTCGACATGTGATTTTCCACTAATGATTGATGCTCTCATCAGAGCTCAATTGGCGCGCTCGCGGAAGCTCAGATCAGGATATGCCACTAACATTGGATCCTCAATATTAGTTCAATAATTGGATAAGGTCGTAAACGCTGCAGTCGATGTACACTGGCAATGGCAAGACTCACTCTAACCTCGTTGAGAAGTATTTTACGCTTTACACCAGTATTCTTACTCTATCTTTATCGCTTCGCATTGGCTTATTTTCTTCACTCAATTTTTAACAACACGAATAGATGTAGCACCAGTTAAACTATTATACTGCTCTCATAACCGGGTTGTATCATGCTCATTTTACACCCCCTTTTACCAATCTACCTTTATTCAATACAATTTTTCTCACCGAATTTTCTTAAAAAACAATTTTTCTCACCGAAATTTTTCAACAGTAGACATAAAATCCCTATTTGTTCACATTTATTTGTTTGAAGTTATTTGGCTATAATTTTGTTTCGTTCAATTTGCAAATTTTTCATAATCAATTTTCTATTTCTTCACTTTTTGAGACATTGGAAATTAGAAAATATAAATTTTCCCATCCACACACATCCACCCACCCATACATACACACACACACACACACACACAGCCACACACATCCACCCAGCCACACACACCCACCCAGCCACTGACACCCACCCACCCACCTACACACACACACACACACACACAAGTCGGGGCTTTGGCGTAGTGGTAGAGGATCTGCCTACTACTCCGAAGGTCCTAGGTTTGCGCCCGGCCGCCGGAGAATATTTTTTCAAAAATATTTTCTCATGGATTCCGACCGATGCAGGAACTTCCGTGTGTGCTATCGGCGGTACCCATAAAATGAGACCGCCCGGCCGAGCGGGAACCTAACCCGACGCAGGGGGGGGAGGGTGGGTTCCATCATAGGCGCCGGCCATCGTAGCACAGGGGTTTCTGGAGGTTTACCCTGTGTTTAAAAATACGATGGCCTAAAAATGGCGAAAGTCGGCCCCAGCCGCATGGGTGGGTGTCCGGTACGCCCCCTGAAGGAATGCTTGCACGGCCGCTACCGGGGGCGTACAAATGAGAGGGACGGAGGTAAAAAAAAAATTAAAAAAAAACACACACACACACATAGCTCTGATCGAAAAAAGTGTCAAAATAATGTCAAACATTAACAACAGTCTAAATTTTCATTTTCTGGGTTTTTATAATAACTTCGCTAGATCGGGCAGTTAAAGGTAAAAATTACAAAATCTTACAAATTTAAAGACTCAATTTTCGAAGAATCCTATGTTTTTGGACAAATGGGAATATCCAAAAAAAATTGGAAATGAAGAAGAAATGCGACCACGTGGCCGGTGCCATGTCTAAAACCAAGTGGCAAAGGCGCACTTATCCGCGTAATGCTAGTGGCGATATACAGTTGACGTTGCGTTTCCCTTGTTGAATAGTTTATTTTTCCAAGTAATCTCCTTGTTACAATGTACACTAAACATTATGTATCTCACTTGAAGCCCAAAGATCTTCACTGTTTGGTTAATTGTTTACCA